>CAWUFW010002211.1:680000-1880000 GCA_963921515.1 Calotriton arnoldi
GGACCGGGCCCGGGGCTCGTGCTCCGTCCGGCAGGCCCCGGGGTGCGGGAGCCCCCCGTCCTGCAAGCTAGTCGAGGGTCCGGGTGCTGGGGACTGGGGTCCACCGGGGCCCGCGGGGGCTCTCCCCGGCCTGGCTAGGGTTCGGAAGCTGGGCCCGGGGCTCGTGCTCCGTCCGGCGGGCCCCGGGGTGCGGGAGCCCCCCGTCCTGCAAGCCAGCCAAGGGGCCGGGCGCTGGGGACGGGGGTCCACCGGGGCCAGGGGAGGCTCTACCCGGCCTGGCTGCTTTCAGAAGCAGGGACCGGGCCGGGGAGCAGGGGTGTCTGGCTTTATCCGCTACGCTGGCGGAGCGGAGTTTTCTGCCCACCCCTAGTCGTCACTACAGCAGTGGAACTAGCTGTTACCCAGGTCTACCGCCAAGAGACCATACTTCTGCTTCAAACAAGTCATTGGTTTGATATCTATGGCCTTCTATTCTACTATAGTCCACATGCTGCTACTCCCGGCAACCGAACGTCTGTGCCTGCAAATGCACCCCTAGTTATGCATTCATACGCTTATTACAGCAGAACGTCAATATCCTCGTTCATTAACGCTGTCCAAGCACAATTTATTTCAGGGCCAGCAGGCTCCTAGGCAGGATACAGAAGACCTGCCTCCCTGAAGTATATAATGGAAGAGAACATATTGGACACATTTTAATGGTTGAGCTACAAGCTAGGAATAAATCTATTTCAACTGAAGACAAATAAAGACTTGCCGGTTGATTGGGCACCTCCTCATAATGGACAACTTCAGCTAGACGACGGATTCACATCTCTTGGGCATTTCAAACTAGTATTGGCAGTAACAATTCAAATCGGTATATTGTGCACGAGTCATACAAGTGCAACCATCTTCAGTAAAATCAACAGTACAAATATCTGTTAATAGGCAGACAGACACACCTAGATTAATACAGGCTAGTAGCTCCAATCTTCCTTAGACTACCACCAAACAATATTAAAAAGTAGCATACACAATTACATTAATATCTGCCAGCAACTCCTACATCCCTTAGGCATCACAAAATATATTAAAAATCCTTGAAATACATGAAAAAATTTGACAATTCATGAAATGATCTCACTCAATGTTCTTCAAAGTGTTGCATATTTTTTATTTGTTATTTTTTCCAAAAACAAGTTATCATGGGACATTAAAACATTTGTCAACGAGTATAACATGTTCCCAAGCAACATCTTACATTTTTGTATACTATTTGTAGGACGCTGGCTTTTAATGTAGTGAGCAAACATAAGGACACACCATGCAAAAGGTCCAGATGAGCCTTATTGGTTTACTGGGCTTCTTTAATAATCCCAACTGCTCTATTTGTGGTAGTGTGGTCGAGCAGCTTAGGTTTATCAGAGGGGAGTGTTAAGCATTTGTTGTACACACACAGTCAATAGTAAATGGTTCACACACTGATAAAGAAATCCGAGACCAATTTATAAAAATAAAGTAGATTTTTATATAAATTTAGACACCAGTATCTTTAGAATAACTTTTGTACATTCTGAGATATCAATTTTAGAAGGAATGCAAAAATAGTTCAAATAATGGTTTTGAGGCATGAGCCTCGAACTCTACAATGTTAACCTACAGGAGGAAAAACACATGTAGCAAAGCAATACTTGCAGCCGAAGTTTAGAGGGGCCCTTTGGGACTTAAGGTGCTAGAGGGCCAAGGTCCAAAGTACCAACAGCAGTTTAGGTTTATCTGCCCTGGGTGTCCTGGTGCAGAAGTGCTGGTCAGGTTGGCAGCCTTGAGTGATACAGCATTGAAGTATAAAGGGACCTGAGAAAAAGAGGCTGCAATGGGGGACTTGCGGACAAGTCCAGCAGAACCCAATAGGGGCGCAGGTTATAGGGACCGCTAGGCCAGGGGGATGCAGTCAGAAGTTGGGAACCTGGACTGGGGTGCTTGGGTGCAGGGGGGCTTGGCTGGCTGACCACTTACATTTGATGCTCTCACAGTTGTCTATAGATCTGCAGTGGGAGTAAAAACATAAAACAGCAGGGACAGTGGTCGTGCATCGCATCTGTCCTGAAGTCCCCGGATGTGCAGGTGGATTCCCAAGGTGGTGGTGTCTGGACTGGACAAATAGCAAATCTTGGCTGGTGCAAGCGCACCGGTTCTCAGGGTATGGGTGCAGGGGGGCTCCTGGAAGGTCTAGCATCTCAAAGCGTGGCAAAGAGACGGGCTGACCTCCTAGAATCACAAAAACCTACTCCTGGAGTGTTGCTCCCTCCGTGGGCCCAATGGCCAATAGCACGGTGAACCAGGAAGATGTGGTCGGTGCCTGCAGATGCAAGGGGATTGCTCCTCTACCCCAAGGGAGATGCTAGATGGTTGTCAAAGTGCTGGGCAGTCCTCTAAGCATTAATGAGGATGACCAGCTGCAGGACGAGTTGAGTCTTTGCAATTAAGGAATAAGCAGCAAGGCAGGGTTTGGTGCCAGTTTCTTTGCAGGTCATTGGTTCTCGCGGTGTCGGCTCTTTGTCCTTCTTCTGTTCCCAGGTAGTCAAATCTGTCGGTATGGTGTCAAGGGGAACCCTAAATACTCAATTTAGGGGTGTTTATTGGAGTACGAGGTAGTAGCCAATGGGCTACCTACCATTGGGGTGACTACACTCCCTATATGACCACTTCCTGTGAGGAGTGGGCATAGCCATGACCCAGAAGTCTCTATTTCACCAAAAAACAAGTATAGCACCAGGTGGTGGCTGGGAAAGTAGGCGCACACAACACAATATTGGTACAGAGTAATTTTTGTCAAAGTTAAGTAAACTACTGTTCATGTATCTTGTTTGTTGGTGCCCAGGAGGAGGGAGAGCCACCCAATCTTCCTCAGTTGGAATAGAAACTTCTCCGCAATACTAAAAAGAAATCTCAGAGCACACAACACTTGACATTGCCGTTATCCTTAAGTCCCTCATTCGATACCGACAAGGAACATAATGAATGAGGGACTTAAGGATAAGTTAAAAAAAACTAGAAAGACTGAAGATTAGTGAACACTAACGGCAATGTCAAGTGTTTGGATGCTCGAATAAAGGACAGTGGATACCGTAACCACTACATCATCATTCATTAATTGAGTGCTCGAAGATTTCTTTTCACCAAAAACCAAGATGGTGAAACCCTTCTCTGGCTGTTCACTTGAGGTAGCCCACCGTAGGGGTGTGACTAGCCTGTAAGTGAAACACGCCTCCTGAATATATCAATTTCCCACCTGCTCTGGTGCCAAATTAGCCCCAGGGCAGAGGTGTGGCATTCCCCAGTTCTGGATGGAAGCCAGGGTTGCATGTCAAAGGCGGCAGAGGCTTTGAAGCCTCTGGCCTTGCTGCTGGAGGAGGTGAGAACACATTCTGCCGAGAAGGCATTGTTCCTGGCTTCTGAGAGCACAGGCTCTCCCTTGCAGGTAGCCAGAAACCCGTTTGTGGTGGCAGGCTGAAAGGCCACACTAAAAGACTGTTAGTACCACAGGGGACACCTCTGAGGTGCCCTGTTAGACCCGGCTTCCTGGGCACCAGGGCACTCAGGGGTTACTGCACTCCAATCGCATCAACTGGAGTGTTCCCCCACTGGTGTCCTGGGGCCTCAGTACTAGTGGGCCCAAAACTGGATTACCAAGTACTCCTCTCCAGCACTTGACTCTCTCAGGGTAGTGAGAGAGACAGAGCAGTCCAAGGCTTACTCAAGGAGGTGAGGTGGGGTTAGACATTCAGAATACAGTGCACACCGTACTACCAGCTGATAAACTCAATGTCCAGTCAGTGCTTTACTTTTTATAAAGGAAAAGTACTTTAATACACACAAGATAATTATACTACACATAAAACTAGGATAAACAGTGAAAACCAGATGTCTCTACAACCCTCTGGGCCAGAGTTCTGACCCCAAACAGTATTATAGCGCCTAGACGCCAAGCACTATAAAAACACAGTTAACATGAAAACACACAATTAGCATTGCATATTACAGACCATGTTTCACAGGGCTGCTCTCATTCGCTAGAGCCTGGATACCAATCTTTGGATTGAAAGGATATAGTTTCAGCAAATGATGTGAAGTCAAATGTTCTTGATCAGCCCCATAACCCCCACCCAAAGCAACAGACGTGCACTCCCATCGTGAGTGAGGACACCGCTCTAGTGGTGTCAGGGATCTGACCACAGGTGCCTGATGTCTTGGCACAGTTTACTGGAGTCCCACTAGTCCAGTAGCCACTGGCTAGCTGTAGGAGGGTAGTGGCTGGACAGAGTGCCAGTTCTGCCTGATACCCCCAGAGATCACAAAAAGAAAGGTGGGGCCTGTTTCACTGGCCTCTATTCCCAGCTACTGCTTGTACAGGCTCCCACAGCGCAGGGGAGGAGCTTAGAGGGGATTTGATCTCACCTTCAAGGACTAGAATCAAGCTTCCCCCTCTCTGGCTCCCTTGCTGTGCTGCAAGCTTCCTTTCCACACCAGCTTCCTTGATGTGCTGCAAGCTTCCTTTCCACACCAGCTTCCTTGATGTGCCGCAAGCTTCCTTTCCACACCAACTCCCTTGATGTGCTGTAAGCTTCCTTTCCACACCTTGGGCAGCTGTCTGCAATTTCCCTGTTCAAAAGCGCACGCTCCACCAGTTTCACAGAAACAGCTGGTCTTCTCCCATGCTGCTGATGCCCTGGATTCTCATTGAACTCTTGGCAGCAGACTCCCTCCGTCATAGAGAAAACTCCTTTAAGTTCCAGACGCAGTGAGCAGTGTCTTATCTCCTGCCTTCACACTGCGGGTCGTGCCTGGCTATCTTCTTCGGACGGACCAGGTGTGGCCGCCTCTTCAGTCATAAAACCAGTCTTGAACAACAGCTGACCACTCAGGCCAGACTTTTATCACCTCTGATTGATAGGCTCATCCAATCAGAGGGTCTGCTACTTTTGCATCCTGAATACACCTCCAATCACAAACCATTCATGGCATGTTCAATGCATGGCTAAAGCATGCACAGTTACCCTCCATGCTTCCTGGTACCAGCCTGTGCAAATCCCTAAAGAGAAATTTTAATTAACTCCAGACCAGAAGGCACTGACCAGTGGGGGAGGGTCCTCTTAGCAGAGTTAGTGCAGCTAAACCCAGATAAGAGCTGAGTGTCTACCACAGCTCACCAGGCCTTTCCAAGGAAATGAGGAGGGGCACGGGGGGAGCTGGGATGTCCAGCAGAACAGCTCGCATTCCTCACACTGGCTCAGCTCACCATTCTTCCCCAGTACACACAGGGGCTCTCAAACACATGTCAGGTAGACAAAGGCAACAGGGCCACAGGCATGGCTGACTGCACAGACTTGGTCAGGAGGGTGCCTAAGGACTCACCCCTCCTGACTATAGATTTATTTCTGCCACCACTGTCAGTCTACCACAGCCTGGATAGAGAGGGCAGTAGCCACTCTCTGAAAAATAGGGGTGCACTAGGCATGCCCCCTCGACCTCAGAGCCAAGCTCTAGGGTCTCAATCCATGTAAACAGGGAGACCCTCAGTGGACATGTATGATTGTCATGCTCACTGAGGTAGGGATCTAGAAAACATACAGTAGCTTTTGAGTGACTTGCCTCGAGATTAGCATAAGGCAGGGGAAGCACTCTCTCTAGAGACATGCAGGAGACTTCCCGTCCCAACATATGCCCTCCCCAGATCAGAATGGCCGGTACTTACTTCCCAGTGGGAGAAGACCGATCATCTGATTGGATAAACCGGCGGGAAAGTCCATCTGCATTACCGTGCTGTAAGCCTGCTTTATGTTCCACAGTAAAATCTAGTCCCTGCAGAGATATGGACCACCTGAGCAACTTTGGGTTCTCCCCCTTCATTGCCATGAGCCACTTGAGGGGCTTGTGATCTGTCTGAACCACAAACTTTGCACCAAACAAGTAAGGCCTGAATCTTCGAAGGGCCCACACTATGGCAAAGCATTTTTTTTCAACAGCAGACCAGTTCTGCTCCCTGGGGAGTAGTCGGCGGCTGATAAAGGCCACTGGATGCTCCCTTCCCTTCTCATTGAGCTGGGCAAGAACTACCCCAACTCCCTTGTCTGAAGCATCTGTCTGCACAATGAAGGTCTGACTGTAATCAGGGGCCTTCAACACAGGTGCATTGCATAGTGCATTCCTCAATTCATC
Organism: Calotriton arnoldi; assembly: GCA_963921515.1. NCBI lineage: Eukaryota > Metazoa > Chordata > Amphibia > Caudata > Salamandridae > Calotriton > Calotriton arnoldi. The sequence goes on from CAWUFW010002211.1 coordinate 686,202, forward strand.
AAATGCCTTCTGACACTCTTCAGTCCAGATCACCTTCCTGGGCTGCTTGCTCTTAACAGACAGGGTGTCCCCTGTGTCTATGTCATGCACAAAGACAAGCGTCAGCCCAGGGGTAAGTGAAAAGAGATGGGAAAATCTCCCCAGCAGCTCTTTACACTCCACCTGCTGTTCAGGTGTCAGTTCAGAGGCGAGCTTAACTCCCTCAACTGAACCATCCTTCTCATCACCTTGCAGTAAGTCATGGAGGGGCTCACTCTCCTCTTCCAACTCTTCAGCCATTGCAAGTAAAGAAACCATATCATTCCTGGGAAGACACGCCACCCTCTCTAAGGGTACCTCCACAACTGGTAGGGGGACCAAGGGTGCCTTCATCGGGCCACCAGGCATTCTGCTGGCCTGACAGACCAGACAGGAATGGCAAAACTTCTCCACATCCTGACCAACTCCTGGCCAGTAAAACAGAGGTGCTAACCTGTCCTTTGTCTTTTTGATGCCCAAGTGACTAGCTAGGGGTACTTCATGGGCTAGCTGCAGCAGGAAATTCCTATGCACCTGAGGAACCACCAACCTTTTGCTGGCTCCTGGCTCTGGGTCATCGGGATCACTGTAAAGGAGTCCATCTTCCCAAGCCACCTTGTGCTTTCCGACTACTCCAGTAGAGACCTGTTCCTGAGCAGTCGTCCGCAGGCCAACAAGTGTAGGACACTCAGCCTGTGCCTTACAAAACTCCTCACGGGATGGTCCCCTGCCACAAGCAGCTCCTGCAGCTCTGGCAGGGACCCAGACTCCAACACCTTATCCGCCTCTGGATGCTCACCCTCCTCTACAACTGGAGCAGGAGGTGCAGACACCAGAAGGGGGCCTTCTCAGAATCAGCCCTTAGTTCTTGTTCTGGCCTGTTCCCCTCTAGTGTCTCTTCCACTAGAGTGGTCCCCACTTCACTAGGAAGCAGTTTTTCAGTCTGTGCCCTAGTGAGCACAGCTGATGAAATCCAGGTCATATAGGCCTCAGGGCCTGGTACTAACCCAGGTTCAACAAGATCATTCCCCAGAAAGCACCCAGCGCCCTGCTTCTCTCGCACCCCGACATTGACCATGGCCTTCTTGCCATTCACCCCTACCTGCACTCTAGCAAGAGGGTACTCCATGTCATCACCACTAGCTACAAGTCCATAACCCTTGGAACCAGGAATGATCTCTTCAGGTTTGAGATATTTGCGTTCAACCATAGTCCTGTGGGCACCAGTATCCCTCATGGCAGGAACCTTCCTTCCATTGATACTTGCCACACTCATATACCCGTTTGAGTTAGGGTGAATATGCTTAAGGGCTTCTGGATCGAGTTCCCAGATGTCCCTGGTGAGTAAGTTAAACTCACTTGAGCCTCCCTTCATTTCTGCCCCCACTGAAAGCACACTTGCTATCACTGGTGCCACTGGCACCACGTCCTTCACTGGGCAGTCTGGCTTTAAGTGTCCCTCTCTGTGGCACTTATAGCATTTAATCACCGTGGGAGTGAAAGGACCCTTACCTCCTTTCCCCTCCTGGTGCTGACTAGAGGCCCCGTTCCCCTTAGACTCTTGTCCTGACTGAGAGCCTTGCGAACCGTTCTGGCCCTTCCCCTCTGGTTTAGGGCCAGCCTGCTGGGAGTTCTTCTCCCTCTTGGGCTTGGAAAGGGGTTGCCCCTGCCCCCTGTTCACTCTGTTGGCAAGCCACTTATCTGCCATCACTGCAAGTTGCTCTGCTATCATCACCTGATTTAGGGACTGGTGATCATTTGCTTCCATCCCTCTCACCCACTCATTCCAGTCTCTCACTATGTCATGGACCCAATTCTCAAAAGGAACCCCCTCTGCCTTCTTGTTCTCATGGAACCTCTGCAAGTACTGGGCTGGTTTCAACCCAAACCGCCTAATCAAAGCATCCTTCATGCACTCATATGTCAGACTGTCTTTCTCAGGCATCCTTTCAATTACTTTAGTCCCTTCCCGAGGGAGGCGACTCAGTAAAGTCGCTGCTTTAGACTGACCATTAAGACCTTGAGCCTTACATGCTAGCTGAAAGGCACGCATCCAACTGAGAGTATCAGTGCCAGGGACATACATGTGTATCAATTCTTTTGGTACCTTGGTGGTGTTTTCCTTTCCCTGGGACTTTGAAGTGGACTCACCATCCACAGAGCTTAGCCCCCTATCAGCTGCTAACTTGAGCTTCTCTTTCTCCAGGGCTATCCGCTCTTTCTCCAATTCCCTATCCTTCTCTCTCTCCTGTCTCTCCCTTTCTTTTTCCAGCCTCTCCCTTTCCCTCTCCTTCTCTTTCTCCTGTCTCTCCCTTTCCCTCTCCTTCTCCTTCCAAGCCCATTCTTCCTGTCTGACCCTTCGCTGCTCCTCTTCTGCCTGGCGGGCCATCCTTATCTTCTCCCTCTCAAACTCTCTTGCTTTCTCCTCTGCTAAATCCTTAGCTTCCTGGAGTTTCAGCTGAAGTTTAAGGGTCTCTGCTAGCTCAGTCCCTCCTAAGGAGGCGAATCCTGGGTCAGGGGAAAAGGTAGTCGTTGAGATAGGGGGAGGTGAAAGTCTAGGGGAAAACCTAGGGGAAAGCATACGGGAAAGCCTAGGGGCTGGTATAGGGGAAGCCTACACTGACTGACTTGGCAGGCTTGTGATAACAGTGCTCTCCAACTCCTGCACAACAGTGACCTCTTGCTCAAAGCATTTTGTCATGTGGCTAATCAAGTGCTCCCTGTCCTTAGACCTTGGGACGTTCCACCCCCTGTCAGCACACATTTGCTTTAATTGCTCCACAGTCAAGTTCTGCAGTTCCAATTCCTCTCCAATGTTATCTGCCATTTTGCATATAGCTTATGGGTATCTGCTGGACTTATCAATTGGCCTCAGTGTCCACTGAGCCTGAAGTCTAGTGATCCAACACCGCTTGCCACCAATGTTAGACCCGGCTTCCTGGGCACCAGGGCACTCAGGGGTTACTGCGCTCCAATCGCATCAACTGGAGTGTTCCCCCACTGGTGTCCTGGGGCCTCAGTACTAGTGGACCCAAAACTGGATAACCAAGTACTCCTCTCCAGCACTTGACTCTCTCAGGGTAGCGAGACAGAGCAGTCCAAGGCTTACTCAAGGAGGTGAGGTGGGGTTAGACATTCAGAATACAGTGCACACCGTACTACAGGCTGATAAACTCAATGTCCAGTCAGTGCTTTACTTTTTATAAAAGAAAAGTACTTTAATACACACAAGATAATTATACTACACATAAAACTAGGATAAACAGTGAAAACCAGATGTCTCTACAACCCTCTGGGCCAGAGTTCTGACCCCAAACAGTATTATAGCGCCTAGACGCCAAGCACTATAAAAACACAGTTAACATGAAAACACACAATTAGCATTGCATATTACAGACCATGTTTCACAGGGCTGCTCTCATTCGCTAGAGCCTTGATACCAATCTTTGGATTGAAAGGATATATTTTCAGCATATGATGTGAAGTCAAATGTTCTTGATCAGCCCCATAACCCCCACCCAAAGCAACAGAAGTGCCCTCCCGTCGTGAGTGAGGACACCGCTCTAGTGGTGTCAGGGATCTGACCACAGGTGCCTGATGTCTTGGCACAGTTTACTGGAGCCCCACTAGTCCAGTAGCCACTTGCTAGCTGTAGGAGGGTAGTGGCTGGACAGAGTGCCAGTTCACCCTGATACCCCCAGAGAACACAAAAAGAAAGGTGGGGGCCTGTTTCACTGGCCTCTATTCCCAGCTACTGCTTGTACAGGCTTCCACAGCGCAGGGGATGAGCTTAGAGGGGATTTGATCTCACCTTCAAGGACTAGAACCAAGCTTCCCCCTCTCTGGCTCCCTTGCTGTGCTGCAAGCTTCCTTTCCACACCAGCTTCCTTGATGTGCCGCAAGCTTCCTTTTCACACCAGCTTCCTTGATGTGCCGCAAGCTTCCATTCCACACCAAATCCCTTGATGTGCTGTAAGCTTCCTTTCCACACCTTGGGCAGCTGTCTGCAACTTCCTTGTTCAAAAGCGTACGCTCCACAAGTCTCACAGAAACAGCTGGTCTTCTCCCATGCTGCTGATGCCCTGGATTCTCTTTGAGCTCTTGGCAGCAGACTCCATCCATCATAGAGAAAACTTCCTTAAGTTCCAGACACAGTGAGCAGTGTCTTATCTCCTGCCTTCACACTGCGGGTCGCACCTGGCTATCTTCTTCGGATGGACCTGGTGTGGCTGCCTCTTCAGTCATAAAACCAGTCTTGAACAACAGCTGACCACTCAGGCCAGACTTTTATCACCTCTGATTGATAGGCTCATCCAATCAGAGGGTCTGTTACTTTTGCATCCTGAATACACCTCCAATCACAAACCATTCATGGCATGTTCAATGCATGGCTAAAGCATGCACAGTTACCCTCCATGTTTCCTGGTACCAGCCTGTGCAAATATCTAAAGAGGAATTTTAATTAACTCCAGACCAGGAGGCACTGACCAGTGGGGGAGGGTCTTCTTAGCAGAGTTAGTGCAGCTAAACCCAGATAAGAGCTGAGTGTCTACCCCAGCCCACCAGGCCTTTCCAAGGAAATGGGGAGGGGCACAGGGGGAGCTGGGATGTCCAGAAGAACAGTTTGCATTCCTCACACTGGCTCAGCTCACCATTCTTCCCCAGTACACCCACGGACTCTCGAACACACGTCAGGTAGACAAAGGCAACAGGACCACAGGCATGGCAGACTGCACAGACTTGGTCAGGAGGGTACCTAGGGACTCACCCCTCCTGGCTATAGATTTATTGCTGCCACCACTGTCAGTCTACCACAGCCTGGATAGAGAGTGCAGTAGCCACTCTCTGAAAAATAGGGGTGCACTAGGCATGCCCCCTCGACCTCAGAGCCAAGCTCTAGGGTCTCAATCCATGTAAACAGGGAGACCCTCAGTGGACATGTATGATTGTCATGCTCACTGAGGTAGGGATCTAGAAAACATACAGTAGCTTTTGAGTGACTTGCCTCGAGATTAGCATAAGGCAGGGGAAGCACTCTCTCTAGAGACATGCAGGAGACTTCCCGTCCCAACATGCCCTCTGGGTACAAGTCATAATAAATCTCATACTGGCATCAGAACAGATTTATTAAGACGAGGTGTTTGATAACAAACACCATTATTTTCAGTGAAGCCACCGTGTAGCTGGGTAACTTGTAATGACCAGTGCCCAGTTGTCATGTAGTTCCTATAGTACCCCTGCAGGACCTGCGCGTTTGGATAACATAAACCGTGGGCTTGGTGTTAGACTGATTCTGTGCACCCCCACCGCATATGTTAGCCGGATTTGCATTAGCTAGCTCACAGTGCCACTAGAATCTCCTCTTATCGGGGAGAGATTAGTTTCTGGCAACCTTAGATCATGACAACCCTGATTCTTCAGAATCGTGGAAACAATGTACTACGTTTCTCTCAGTCACTCGTGCTTACTTATTCGGTTTGTCTCAGAGAGTTACACAGAATAAACAGTCTGGGCGTTTCAATAAGTATTTATTGAACAGTTGTTATTCTAGTGTAAAATATATGTGCTGCGGCAACCAGCAGACAATAGCAGAGATATAGTATCAGCAGTACGATAAAAGTGAAGGGATAGAACAGTTCTACCATATTGCAATAATCATAAATACATACATGAATGAATATAAAAAGCATTATGAAAAGTGTGCGTACTCCTACGATGCCTAACTAGATGTACCTGAGTGTACCTAGCATGTGTGTAGGTCTAAAAGCCTAAGAGCCAAGAATCCTTCTAGGATTTAGTCGAACCCCATTACCTGAATAGAGAGAGTGTGGGACCCCGTCCTGGTCTCGAGTTGGACACCCCGCAAGGGCTGTGTTAGACCACTGTCAGCTGGAGCGACTGCATGCAGGAGCCTCAGCGTCTCTGGTCAGTGTGTCAGCATGGAAGTCTCGGTTCCCTCTAGCTTACCGTGGCAAGATGTGGTGTATTTATACCCTAAAGTATCTCGTCCCTCAGTATGGTTTGTATTGGTCTTTGTTAGACATGAGGAAGACGTCAGGGGTGAACTTTGTACATACATATTATGCGGGAGATGTAGCTGGTGAATGTTCAAGCATAATTTATGAGTACATTGTAGGCCTGTGTTCGGGAAAAACCCTGCAGTGTTCTAACCACAGACTAGATAACGTTCAACCCTCAGAGCTCGTTGTGTACTGTAGGGAACTAATGTAGGTGAAAGATCATGCCTATATTAGGGCATAGGAGATCATGACTATAATAGGGCATAGACGATTATGACCAAAATAGGGCATATGCGAATAGGACCATATACGACATATATGAACGCGTCTATATTAGGGCCTCTATATGAAACATAACACCCACTCAACTTTCGAATTGGATGACAATGACCATACTTAAAATCTGGACAATTTAAAAATTCTCTTAAAAACAGCTAAAAACATGGTCTTAAAAAGACATTTAAAAATGATTAAAATGTTAAAGTCAGCTATTCATTTGTTGCCACTTGAAAAAAGTCAATTCTGTATCATTTATAAAAGTTGCATTACTAGAAGCAGAAGAAGGCCATTCTTTCTCAAGTGTCAATTTAGGAAGTGTTCCAAACTTAGGTCGTTTATTTATGAAACGAAATGGAGAAGCCGAATTCTTTCCCAGGACGCGATGAGCCAATTCTAGATTAAGTGTCTTGGCTGGGAGATACAGCATTATTGGTGTTAGCTACTGCAGACGACAAATCCAACGCCTCACAGAGAACGTCAACCTCACATAGATGGAATTTAGCACTACCAACAGTCGGTGCTGCGGCAGCTTGTGCGGCAGTTGTTACCTGAGTACCTGTGGAGGAGCCACCTAACCCAGCAGGGGCAAACGGCACCTGTGGATTCTCAAGGAATGCGTTCATCAGAATTGGAAGACGCTGGGGACAATGCAGAGCATGGGCCTTTAGGGGGTCCAGCATATCATCCATGTCCGGAGGCGTATCTGATGGAAACGTTAGACAGAGATCCAACGTGCATTCTTCTCTGCAAAACAGGCATCGAAGAACAGGTAAGATGCAGCCCACCCAGACTGGTCTAAACAATAGAAACCAAGAGGCGTTCAGTTCTCTTAGGCAAGTTATTCCCAGAAGTTGTACCATGCGTTCACGGTACTTCCGCTCCATGAGTACGTTCGCCATTTCCTCGGAAATTGGGCCGTCCATTGCGTAGCAGTAAGATTACAATCAGGACTCCTGCAATTAGGAACAGGATAAGCGGGAGACCTCCAAACATGCTTCCCAATACGGAGTGTATAAAATTTGGGATTACTCCGAGGACTGTCTGAAAGGTGCTTAATAGTCCTGACCCTATGGTCTTAAATAGGTGTACAATACCGCTCGTATCAGACATGTTAAAGATACGACCCACCATTTCTGCGAAATGAAAGGGGCAGTTCGTACGTATAAGCGCCTGTATCTCAGTCGAGGTCCTTGCAACTTGAAGTTTAAAGGTTTCTTGAGCGGAGGTTAAGGGCACGGGTTGCTGTAAAAGCATGGCTTTCAGTCTGCTCAAAGTATCAAATTGTATGAAGGAAACATTCAATGAAGGCCATAACGGCGCCTCCCTGACTGTGTTTAGTGGCGGAAAAATACTTGCATACAGAAAGTAACCCTGGAGTTAACAGTGACCAGATAGGCGACGCCCGGAAGCATCCCACAGCAACCTTGATCGTTTAGCATCAAGTAACTCCCATTCGAGAGCAGCTGGAAAACCGGCGTGATCATGGCCGCTGGGGTCCCTGACATGTGACAAGATAGATTCGCTACCGAACCACTACATGCTCCGTGCAGAGAAATATCCTGACACATGAGAGAACCGCTTAAAGCGTTCTTGCAGTTTGTACCACTCAGATACACTTCTCGATCCCCATTCCGGCATCGATATCTATATGGTACCTCCCAAGTTTCCTTAATGTAACCCTTACCCATTCTTTCATATTTGCCTGCCTGCCTTTGCTCAAGGCAATATTGAAACTGAAACGTAGTGACCGGCAGAGTGATTTGGCCATGAATTAGCCATTCAGTTGATGGTAATTCGGCTACAGTGAATGGTAACCTTTCCAGTTTCTCAATACGCAGCATTGTATATTTGGCTCCCCTTTGTGCCATTTCTGTCTGTTTATCAGTTAGATTGTATTCTGAAAACAGAGACGTGGTGTTTATAAAACGCCAGGGCACATAGCCTGCACGCAGAGATTGCAGCGTCCAGCTTAGCATCATAATAGAACGTAACTGGGACTGCCCATGTTGTAACAAGGCCAGATCTTGTTCTAATATGTCGATTGCCGAAGACACAATGTTGCCTAAGGAGTAAATCCTGGAGGTCAAAGTTGTTAACCCATTATCCACTCCAGCTAATGCCTTCTCTAAGTTAATACGGTCTATTTCCCGTATCCTTTCTGCGGCCTCTTGTTGGGATATTTTCCAGTTTTCATTATAATAGGCGTAAATGCCAGCATATATGAAACGTTTCTGACGTGTTTTCCTTGGGCCTGACTAGAAATCCCTAAGGTCCACATCAGGTGTGAGTAAGGTCAAATGATGTTTTACTTCTGTGAGTGTTGAGGTTTCTAGCCAATCAAGGCACAACTTCCCAACACTGTACGATGTCACTACCCCTGGGTGTTGTCTTTGTACATAGCGTGTATCTGGCCTACTGATACTAAACCCCTCGGTTATACCTAGGAATCTATGTTGACATGTGTTTGTGTCAATGGGCCAAATCAGCCATTCTGTCCAATTGGGATCTGACTTGTTGTACTGGAGAATGTCATCTAATCCTACCCCATGTGTAGTTGAATTCTGGCCCCCACCCATCTGTGATGGTGCTGGAAACCCCAGTGTGTTCATTTCCTTGTTCTTGGCTAATCCAAGACAGGATGTCTGTTGCACAGTGTCATTTAGAAATATTATCTGCTGTGGAATGAGGCATGCTTTAAAAAGCGCATCTGTTCCCTGGACTTGCCAGTCCCTAGAACCCCAGATCGGCTGCAGGTGAGAGCTGATCACATCCCACAGGTAGCTGGAAGAGTTTTTCACCGCTGTGAACTGCTTGAAAATCCTGTTTTAAACCTTTTTATTTTCTTTTAAACTAAGCCTCACATAGCGCTTTTAATCGCTTTTAAACAAACCTCATTCTTACCTGCTCTCCCGCCTCGGTCCAGCGCGGCTGTATGCCGTTTGTTTGGAGGGTGTGGCAAAGCAGAGTGTAATACCCACACCTGGTTTTTAAAGAGGAGGGGGTGGAGCGGAGGAGAAGTCACACTGAGCAACACCCTATTTAAGTCTGATGTGCCAGCGGGCGCACCGCTGGCGCGCCAAAGGCGCGCCTAAGGCAAGCCCGTCTGCACCCGTCCGCGCCCGAACGTGCCCAGGGGCCAGGACCCCTGGCTGTGGGTTACAACATCATGATGTTAAATACACAGCGAATGAGCTAAAGAGTTTGATGCCACCCATTATGGAGGCATGTAAGCACAATATACACGGAGACAAGGAGGAACTCTCCTGCGGCAAGTGCAGTAAGGACCTCACCTCAACAACAATGAATATTCAACAGAGAAAAGGACTGTCCTTCCTCCTGCTGAACTGTAGATCCCTAACTAAACATAAACATGAAATTCATGATGTACTGGAGGAAAAAAAAAATAGACGCCATGTTCTTGACTGAAACCTGGCTCAATGATAGCTCCATCCCAGATATCCTAGATGCCCTACCGGAAGCTACGGGATAGCAAAACAGGACCGAGTTGGTCAAAGGGGGGGGGGATTGCTGTACTCTATAAATCAACGATAAAATGCAACATTAAAGAAACAGACCTTGACAAATGTGAGGGGATCTTTTTCACACTTTCAATAGCAGGTAACGATACCATAGCTGGTTTCCTGATTTACCGTCCTCCAGGGCCAGAAACACAATTCATAACCAGCTTAGGTGAAAAAATCATACACACAGCCATACGTCACAGGAAACTCCTCATTCTAGGGGACCTCAATATACACGTTGATGAAACTACTAGACCAGAGGCACAAACTGTGTGTAAAGACCTCATGATCTTCAACCTTGTTCAAAAAGTTAACGCACCTGCGCATCAAGCAGGACACATTTTAGATCATATTTTCACTAACATAACTGACATGGAAGTGGAAGCATCCTGGCCAATCCCATGGTCCGATCACCACATAATCCCGTTTCAGATCCCACACACAAACCCACGAGTCAACCCACCTAAAAAGTCAGTAACCCGTAGGAAGTGGGAGAAGTTCAATCCCGACTCGTTTACTCAGGCACTAACGAGCCGGAGCTGGACAAGGATATCAACCTAGCCAACAGACAAGTGGGATCTTGGATAACCGAAGCTCTGAATGAAATAGCGCCCTGGACGACCAAAAATACGAGAAGGGGGAGCATCTCAGCCCCATGGTTCAATGACACCTTAATGAAGGCCAAACAAAAGTGCAAACAGTTGGAACGAAGGTGGCGTAAGAACTACTGCGCAATAATTAAAGGAGAATATAAACAACAACAAAAAACATACTACGCTCTGATAAAGAAAACTCGTTGTGAGTTCTACACCAGGAAAATTGAAATGGCCAAAAACTCCTCAAAAGAGATGTTTGCCATATTAAAATCCCTACAGTCAGCAGACAGATTAACAGAGCACCCCTCCACATCAGAGGAATCCTGCAATAGAATTGCCGACTTCTTTGCAGAGAAAGTGACAAAGATTTATGACACTTTCCCTAGGGAAGCACGCCAGGCTACTACCTCCAAAGACACTACATCCACAGTAGTCAAAGGTGCAACCCTAGAGGAATTTATAATGCCAGAGCCAGATGTAATAAGGAAACTAGCATACGGAATCAAATCAGGTTCACCTAGAGACCCAGCCCGTCCCGAAATATTATTACAAGGAGCAAAATGTATTGTACCTTTCATATCAGAACTTATCTCCCGCTCCTTCCAATCGGGAGAAGTTCCCTATGAATGGAAGCAAGCTATGGTCCGCCCATTAAGGAAAAAAACACAAATAGATTATGAAGTACTAGATAATCTACGTCCCATCTCGCTCCTACCTTTCTTTGCTAAAATCGCAGAAAAAATAGTTAATACTCAGCTCACAAAACACAGCGATAGTAACTACCTACTACACTGCTCACAATCAGGTTTCCGTGCCGCACATTCCTCTGAAACCGCCTTGCTCCTGGCAACAGAAACTCTAAGACAACGGGCGGACGAAGGACACACTGCTGCACTGATCCTGTTGGACCTCAGTGCAGCATTTGATACAGTCTCCCATGGCATCCTACTACAGAGGTTAGAATCTTGTGGAATCAGGGGTATGGCCCTGAGCTGGATGAAATCCTTCCTGGCGGAAAGGGGTTTTCAGGTTACACAAGATACATGCACATCTAAGAGACCTCCCCTATTACAAGGAGTCCCCCAGGGGTCAATACTGAGCCCCACATTGTTCAACCTATATATGGGACCCCTTGCTAATATAGTGGAAGGCCACAAAGTGACCATTGTATCATATGCTGACGATACTCAGCTTATCGTCACACTATCGCAAAACCCAGAACATAATGCACATCACTTTTCCCAATGTATGGAGGAAGTAACAGCATGGATGGCAGACCACTGCTTGAAACTTAATGGCAGTAAGACAGAAGTGATGGTAATAGGAAGAGCGCCTTCTATCTGGACATCAGCTTGGTGGCCGGAAGCACTTGGCCAGCTCCCAACCCCTAAAACCGAAGTCAAGAACCTTGGAGTATGGCTTGACCCTAACCTGACATATGAAAATCAAATCCGAAAAATAACAGGCAAATGTTTCGGAACGCTGAAAACCCTACGGAAGGTCATTGACCTACTACCGGTTCAAGGCAGAAAAACTATAATACATGCAGTGGTCACCTCTCAGATTGACTACGGCAATGTTCTATACCTAGGGGGTAGCTAAAAAAAGGCTGATGAAGCTGCAATCAGTACAAAATGCCGCTGCCCGGCTAGTGCTGAATCTACCTAGAAGATCGTCCAACACAAAGGCCCTGGCCAAATTGCATTGGTTACCGGTGGGCAAAAGGATCCTGTTCAAGGCAATGTGCATCTGCCATCGTATCCTAGCAAATAAAGGCCCAAGTTATCTACAGAACATGATTACACCCTACACCCCCAATAGAAGCCTAAGATCGGAAGGAAAGTCATTAGTAATAGTACCCAGATTTAGGAAGGCCAGGCTAGGAGGCTGCTCTTTCAGATACTTGCAGCAAAACATTGGAATTTACTACCAATGGATTTGAGGAAGGAGCCATGTGAAGCTGCCTTTAGGAAAAGGCTGAAAACTTGGCTTTTTCCCACCAATAAACCAGAATAGACCTTGAAACATGACAGCCAAGGCTCACCTACTTATCTCGTGTCATTTCTGAGATTCTGCTCAGCGCGGGGACACACCGTTGGTGTAACCAGGCGCTTTACAAATGCTGATGATGATGATTGATTTTGAATCTATAGTGTCCTTCCATAGGTCGAAACCCCATGTAGACAACTGGGCCATAAAGGAAGCAGAATAAATCTGTTTGGTGTTAGTCAACATAATTTTCTGTGCTGATGTTGTTGCCACTTTCTAATAAATTGACTTCGGGTCAGATGTATTAAATCCTGAAAAGTATGTGAATTTCTGTGCAAAAGTTTGCGAACTACCTTTTGGAGGTGTTGGGCAGTGTTCCCACTGCTGGTATTCAAATACATTTCTAGGTGTTATAGATTTGTGCAAGAAATGATGACCATAATGTTGGTAATAGTACAATGTATCATAGTCTGAAGTACCTTCTAACATTTCATTGTTCGGAAATGCTGCAGTTCTTTCTAAATCAGACATTAAATTATTCACAGTTTGTGTCCCAATCATCAGACAATTTACTGGAGGTAATAATATCACTTAAAGAAATTTTAAATACATGTTTAAGCTTTAAAAGTTCAGTCGGACCGAATATATCGAAATCAATCTTGTCCCATACTATACCGTCCGGTATAGGAACTGCTGTAATGTTCACTGAAGACAAGTCTCTTGGTTCACGATGTGAAGACTGGTGTGGTTTTAAAATCAAATTGACTCTTTGGGCTGTAGAGCTCTGCTGGAGATATCGTCCATTAATAAGCATACTAAAAGTTATAATTAAACCTAGCCAGGAAAGGAAAAATAGAATCCCAGTGATATACCATAGTTCTATCCAAGGTGACACCAGGTAAGTCTTTCTAAAAAAGTTCAAAAAGTCAGTGAATTTCTGTTTGAGTGATTTTTTGGCTGGCGTCGTTTCCGGCTCGCTTGGATCCAGTGAAAACGTATCAAAGTTCATGAAATAGCCAGAAGCAGTTCGATCAATTGTTGGAATCGCATCGGGATTTGTTGAAATTGGATTTTGCTCTTGACGAGGCAGGTTGACGTAGACGTCTGTAGTCGGTCTTATTGCAACTTGGTTGTTAAGTTGATGTTCTTCTTGTTGAAGTGGAACAGAGTTCCATAGCATTGTTGCTTAGTCCTTCATTCCGTACAGGTGGCTCTTCAAACGTGATGAGTCTTTCTGTTTGGACTTCTTGGATTGTAGCGAGTGGAGGGTGTCTGCTACTGTGGAGTCCACGTGGCCTACTGTTTAGTATCGGCCACATAGTGTGGTTTGATTAAGTCGATTGAGACAAATCTTTTCTCCTTTTTCCCGGCAAGAGGCAGCAGAAGTACAGTTCTTGTGCTTTGGATTGCTAGGACCGGTACAGCTGTTCTGTAGGATGGTCCGAATTCTTTCTTGTCTGCAATCTTTTCTCTGACCAGATCCCCGACTTTTGGGATCCAGATAGGTCTTGCCGTTACTGCCTTGACTTCCTCAGTGGCGGTCTGTTTTAAGTGAACGTTGCTTTGTTGTGTCCTGGATTCATTTAGATACTGTAAAACAGCCAAACAATCATGGATATCAAATGGTTTCTCATCCGCCACTGTGCCTTCACAATCAAGATCAGGTACCCACATTCTTGTCCCAAATAGGACCTCGTTAGGAGTGACACCCCCTAGAGAGCTTCCTGGCTGATTGTTTATTGCTCTTTGGACCCATAAAGGTGATCGACCCATCTACCGCCTTTGCCTAATACCCTAGCTGTTAAAGATTGCTTTAAGTCACAGTTTTTCCTCTCCACAACCGAATTTCCCTCAGGATGGTACGGAGAGGAGTACCGCAATGCTACGCCCATTCCTTCCATGGCATCTTTGTAAGCCCGAGAGCTAAACGCCGGGCCACGGTCAGAACGTAACGTGCCAACTGCGTATATGCCGATAAAGACTCGCAAATCTTTTATAACAGTTCGAGCATCAGCACAGCGCTGAGGCCAAACCCATAAGAATCTAGAGCAGGAATCCACTGCAACCATGATATATTTCTTGGCCCCATCAGATTGTAGGGGTCCGCAGTGGTCCAAATACACACATGCGAGTGGTTTGTCTGATTTTAGTAATGGTGTCTAAGCTGGGCGTGTTACGGTGGAGCCCTTCATCTGCTGGCAGATGTCGCACTTTAAGACATAGGGGCCGATTCCGATCTCGGCCGGTAGGGCTCCGAATCGGATTCGGCTTAACCGGATCCGATTCGGAGCCCTATTGCCTGACCGATTCGTACGCGCGTCCGGGCGAGCGAGTACGATGCGAAATCGCCGACCGACTCGTCCGGGCGTCCCGACCGCTCCGACCGACTCGTTCCCGGGTCGAACCGCACCGACCGACTCGCTCGGACTCGACTCGCACCGCGCAATGGAGACGTTCCCCGGCCGGGTAAGTACGATGCGCGCCGCGAGCAGTCCGACCGAGCCGCGCACTCCGGCTCGAAAGAGCAGTCGGAGCCGTACTTTGGGGGTCCGTGTCGGACCCCCCTGTAACGCGTACCCCCGCGAGTCGCACACAGGGGGGACCCATGGGTCCCCCCTACCTGTGCGTGTACGGCGCGAGTCGCTTCGACGCGTACACGCTGTAGGGGCGCCCTTGTCCGCCTCGCACCCATTGAGTCAATGGGAGCCCGCGTACGCGTTGTACGACCGGCTCCCATTGACTTCAATGGGAGTCCGACCGACTCGAGTCCGATGGCATACGTGCGCATCGTACTCGTTCGGTCGGGCTGCACGGGTCCGAATCGGTCGGAAATCTCTCCGGGTCCGGCTCGGTCGGAGAGATTTCCGGCCTGAATCGGAATCGGCCCCATAGTCTTTGGTCTGCTTTGTTAACCCTGGCCACCAGTAGTGCTGTTTCAGTAAAGAAATAGTCGCTGTAACGCCTGTATGCGCAGAGCCCAATCCCTCGTGTGCTGCTAGAATTAAGTTTTGCCTACGATCCATATTTGGTATTACTCTATCCCCCACTCCAGAAATCTGAGCATATGGAATGTTTTGTGCATCTAACTTATAGGAGTACTTGAGTGGAAATTTCTTAGGTACTGCTGTGCTGCCTTTGCGTGAAGCATTGACAGCTACCATAATCTCGCCATCTATTCTCGTTTTTGAACGAGTAACTGCAGCTATGGACGCTGTACGTACAGCCCCCTTTGCGGCATCAGTCAATGAATTCCCTTCAACGTGAATGCCATCACGCTGATGACTCAGTGTATGCATCACGTGAGCCCTTGGTAGTTCGTTTCTCAACTCCACTACCTGTTCCCATAGCATTTTATGTTTATTGTGCCACCTTTTGCGTCTTTAAACCCGTTTTGTTTCCAATGATGTAAATATTAATTGTACGACTGTACACAGTAAAAGGAATCACACACAATTAGTGTGGGGAATTCGTGTTCCGTATTTACAAGTGCCAGTGTCAGTGCTTTTAATTCTGCTAACTGAGCCGTGCAGTCTCCTAGAGATTGCGTTTTAGTGCAACTTGGATGGAACTTTCCATCGCGCATGCGACCTTTAACGATTGCACACGCTGCGCCGTAAGCTTGCTTACTCCCTATGGCCGGTTGAGCAGATCCGTCAGTGTAAATAATATATTCATACTGATCTAGAGGCAAAATCTCATTTAGTAGAGGATATTCTTGTTCGTATTGCAGAAATGCTTGTGTTTTTAAACTTGGATCAAATCTGTATTCAACATCCGTTGCAGTAAGAGAATTAGCCCATTGTATCCATCTGGGATGTAAGGCTTTCACATTTGGAATGCTAGCCTTTGCAACAGCCTCTAAGGCTGGTACTGGGGTCACGACTATTATGCGCTTTCCCTGAGCCAGAGCTCTTTCTCTTGCTACAGCGGTCTGCACTGCTGTCAGGATTTTTTCTGTTGAAGTGAAATGCATCTCTGCGTTTGTGTACAGGTGTGATTTGTATGCGATTGGTACCGTTTCGCCTTCATTGAAAGTTAAATAAGTGTACCCGCATTGACCCGCTATTACTCGGATCACTAAGTTGCGTACGTTTACGCGTGTCTGTAAATGTTTAGAAGCTATCATGTCTTCCTGTAGGGAACACAGGATATTTGTATGTTCCTGTGTCCATTGTCTGACTGAAAAATCAGGTTTTATTAAGTCGTAGAAAGGTTTTACTCTTTCTGCGTAATCCAAAATGTATGTTCGACCAAAATTTAGGAATCCCAGAATTGATTGTAAATTCTTTAATGATTTTGGAGGTTAGAGCAGCGCACACTTTTCTAAAAAGTTAGCTGCTAGGCTTTTTCCTTCACTTGACAGCTCATACCCTAAAAATAGGACATTGAGATGGGCAATTTTTTTAAATTAAATTTATAGCCCTCAGAGGTGAATCCCATAATAATGGTGCTCACCCTGCCTCGTTAAGTCATCGTCCATCAGATAAATATCATCTACATAGGACAATGCTTCTTCATCCACATTTTGGAGTAACTCTGTTACCCTTGCTGAAAACAACCCCGGGCTATTCCTATACCCTTGGGGGAGTCGACAAAATTGCCGTTTGTACCCTAGCGCTGAGAATGCGGTCAGATACCTGCTTTCAGGCGCTATATTTTGGCAGAAAAATCCATTTGAGATATCAAGTGCTGTTTTGTATTTTTGTCGCACAATGTTATACATTAATGCGGCACTGTGTGCATTTTGAACTGCAAATGTCTTTGTGCAAGTGTTTAAATGTCTGTAATCTAGAACTAAACGATGTGTTGTCAGGTTTTGATACGGGAAACAAAGGATTGTTCATAGGTGAAGTTCAATTTTCTATCACCCCCTGGTATTCAAGTTGATCTAGGATCTCCCTGACTTGTTTTTTAGCTTCCTGCTTAAAGGATATTGCCTTTGGGCATTTGGGGAAACCTTTAACGGGATCACGTGGTGGGTTGAGTCCTCATCCCAACTAGCATGATTTTTGTACAATGCTGGAGCTAGGGCAACCGCCCACTCCTGCGCATATGCATGTTTTAGGTGAATGGGAACGAGGTCGGAAAATGCTGGAAAAATTACCTTTTCTCCCTTAGGGCACTCCATGATGAATGTTGGCAGCCAGTCTTGCTCTGCTAATAGGATGTAATATCCAGATGACAAATTTTTCCAAAATAGACCTTTAACTTTCCTGGGCTTGTCCCCCTCCATCCGGAGTGTTATCTCATGTAACTTATGTGGGGCACTTACCCGAGTATCAGGTGTTTCCACCGTGATATACTCACTCAACTCCGCTGTCACCAGAAATTCCTTCAGGTTCTGGCGAACTATTGTTACTTTTGCCGTGCTGTCTAGCATTGTCAGAGCCCATTCCCCGTTCAGAAGCTGTGTCCTCAGAATTCTGGGCATGTCTGATCTTGAGGCCTGCTACCTTCTTCTTTTTGAACTGAGGTTTCTGTTTTTGTTTATCTTCTTTTTTAGGTGTGTAGTCCGCAGCGCGTTGCGTGTCTCTGGACTTTGTACGCTCCTCTGACCGTCCGTCCCTCTCGGAGTTTTTTGATGAACCCTGAAAGGAACGAGAGGAACGTGTATCAGTATCCTGATACCTGTCAGGTTTTCTAATATTATCCCTATTCCTGAGGTTATACCTCCTTTCAGAGGGCTCCTGTTGAGGAGACCTACCTCTGGATTGAGATCTGTTGTCCTTAGACTTTTGTTGTTTTTTATTTTCCCACTTCTTTTTAGAAGAAGTAGGTGTCTGCTTTGTAGTGTCCTTTTCAGGACTGCCCACCAGTTGTGGTTTTAATGCCTTCCCACCTAGACTGTCTCTGCCTAGTTCTGCATATGCAGTTTCAATTATTTTGGGTAGTTCGTGTTGTTGATCTACTGGACTGAACTCCCTTAGGCGTTGGCAGATCGCCACTGAAGCTGCTTCCCCTTTAATATTAGCTAGTATTATGGCTGATACCTGGTCAAAGTTATTTAGTAACTTCATCCCTAAGTTTAGGGCAGGTTCTGCTCCGTACTCATTTTATATCTGTCTCAATACGTCAGGTACTACTGCTAATGACGGGATACCATGTGTTCTGGTATATATGGCAGCAAAGACTGAACCCCAAGAGGTGCAGTCCTCTATTTGTGGTGTATTTTCTGAGCTATCCAGAATGGTATTTGTTCGCGTTTTGCGGGCATTTTGCCCATTACCGCGTGTAATGTTTGAGGAGTAATTTTAGTTGCTGTACCCTGGAATTGGGTCCCGTTTGTTGCAACTGTTGTTGGTTGAACTGTGAGAGTCCTCATGACGAATTGTGTCAGGTTTCTGTAGATTTTAATTAAATCTCTGTGTTGTATGAGTAATTCTGGCTGTGGCATTGTGCCAATGTCAGGATGCGGTGTGTAAGCCGCTAGTATTGGCCATGTGGCCCCGTCTCCTCCAAGCGGGCCTAGTCTTACTCTTGCTCTTAAGTGGGGTAGGGCGCCTTTAAACCAGTATAAGTGTTCCTGGTAAGTGAGTGGAATCTCTATGTCATCGAATGGACAGTATTCCTCTGGTGCATCTCCTTCTATGTAGTAGTGAAATGTCTTTGTTACAGCATCTGCTGCTGGGAATGTAACCCATGAATAGAATACCTCTGTTTTATTTGATTTGTGTGCCTCAAACACGAGAGCTACTACACCACCCCTTGGTGGTAAACCATTTTTTAATAGTTTCATGGTGAGCGTATGTCTGAATTTAGGTGCAATTTCAATTGCATTTTCGGGTGGTTCTCTGGCTGAGAGATGCAGATCTACTCTTTCTTCATCGCTCTGGGTCATTTTGAAAAGAAAAGCTTTTCCAAGAGAACTTAGTTAAAGGTTTTATGCACAATTTAGGAACTAAATGTCCTTCATGCTTGATTAACCAACAGCCGATAAATAGGATGTCTCGCCTACTCAGCTGTGGCGGAGTTTGTGCCCACCCACTCCAGACGTCTCTGGGGTTTTGTGAGTAGGTTCTCTGAGAATAGCACGACTGAACTACTCAGATTCTACTGTTAAATAAGTACCCAACCATGTCGTGTAGTTCCTATAGTACCCCTGCAGGACCTGCGCGTTTGGATAACATAAACCGTGGGCTTGGTGTTAGACTGATTCTGTGCACCCCCACCGCGTATGTTAGCCGGATTTGCATTAGCTAGCTCACAGTGCCACTAGAATCTCCTCTTATCGGGGAGAGATTAGTTTCTGGCAACCTTAGATCATGACAACCCTGATTCTTCAGAATCGTGGAAACAATGTACTACTTTTTGCTCAGTCACTCGTGCTTACTTATTCGGTTTGTCTCAGAGAGTTACACAGAATAAACTGTCTGGGCGTTTCAATAAGTATTTATTGAACAGTTGTTATTCTAGTGTAAAATATATGTGCTGCGGCAACCAGCAGACAATAGCAGAGATATATTATCAGCAGTACGATAAAAGTGAAGGGATAGAACAGTTCTACCATATTGCAATAATCATGAATACATACATGAATATAAAAAGCATTATGAAAAGTGCGCGTACTCCTACGATGCCTAACTAGATGTACCTGAGTGTTCCTAGCATGTGTGTAGGTCTAAAAGCCTAAGAGCCAAGAATCCTTCTAGGATTTAGTCGAACCCCATTACCTGAATAGAGAGAGTGTGGGACCCCGTCCTGGTCTCGAGTTGGACACCCCGCATGGGCTGTGTTAGACCGCTGTCAGCTGGAGCGACTGCATGCAGGAGCCTCAGCGTCTCTGGTCAGTGTGTCAGCATGGAAGTCTCGGTTCCCTCTATCTTACCGTGGCAAGATGTGGTGTATTTATACCCTAAAGTATCTCGTCCCTCAGTATGGTTTGTATTGGTCTTTGTTAGACATGAGGAAGACGTCAGGGGTGAACTTTGTACATACATATTATGCGGGAGATGTAGCTGGTGAATGCTCAAGCATAATTTATGAGTACATTGTAGGCCTGTGTTCGGGAAAAACCCGGCAGTGTTCCAACCACAGACTAGATAACGTTCAACCCTCAGAGCCCGTTGTGTACTGTAGGGAACTAATGTAGGTTAAAGATCATGCCTATATTAGGGCATGGGAGATCATGACTATAATAGGGCATAGACGATTATGACCAAAATAGGGCATATACGATTATGACCATAATGGGGCATATGCGAATATGACCATATACGGCATATATGAACGCGTCTATATTAGGGCCTCTATATGAAACATAACACAGTAGATGTTCTCAAGATGGCTTCCTGAACACTTGTAATGTCTAGCAGCCATCAAAGGAGCATATCTGCTCATGCAGATGTGCCCTCACATGTAATATAATGCACCGTACCTTAGGGCAACAAGGCCTGCTGTAGGGGTGACTTACATATAGTACATGCAGTGTTTGTGGGCATTGCACACAGGGTGTGTGCAATGTTGTTTTTTCGGAATGTTTTGCACAATTTCACGCATCCTGCAATGGTAGTCTGCATGCTGTTTGAGTATGGGTCCCTTTATGTGGCATAATACATGCTGCTGCTATTACGGACCCTCTTAGTACCCATGCCCTGGGTACCAAGGGTACCATTTTCGAGAGACTTACAAGGGTGCTAAAGCCCTTGCCAATTGGGTTACAATTAAGCATTTTTGTAGTATTTAGGGAATGAGCGCTGGGGCCTGGTTAGCAGGGACCCAGTGCACTTCCAATGAAGAACATCAGTATCAGTGGGCAAAAAGGGGGGGTGACCATGTCAAAAGAGGCACTTGCCTACACAAATTCATTCAAATTTCACGTTAACTTTAAGTATTGTTCAAAAGAAGAGAATAAATGATTGAACATTGATGTGATTCAGTCAAACAAAAACAAAAATTGTAAGTTTGTGCTCCTAATGGGTAACAGGTTTGTAGAGCAATTGTGCTCCTTATGAATGTTTGTGTACAGGACTGTCACTTTGTCCACATGATAGTTGATGAGCTGTGTCCAGTATGTTGGACACTAGTAGTTTGGTTTTGCTAAAATGTTTGCAATAGGGCATTAATAGGCCTTGGGGACCCCATTCCATAGGGCCTCTGTTTATTATAGGTGGGTACCCCTTTTGGTGGGAGATTTAAAAATGCTCCCATCAGGCGGGAGCAGACACTTGTTTCCCTGCACGAGCTAGCGCGGGCAGGGAAGCTGCTGTATCCTGGGGTTGGGCTCCCTGGCAAACAGTAAATGAGTCGCCCCGGGGGATGTGGTCCCCGAGGCCTTTAAAGGTTCAGAGAGGGGGCCCTACACTTTTTTATTGATTTCAGCCCCTGAGAATTGGATCCCTGGGTCCTATTCAAACTCAGGGAGGGGTGCTGCATGGCCCCCCTTTCCTTTTTTATGTTTTTGGCCTTGAGAATGGTGTTTTTGGAGCCTAACAAGGCTCAGGGAGAGAGGCTGTGCGCCCTCACCCGGCCCAGGAGCATGTGGTATTTTTAAACTTCAGGACAGGGGACTAAGTCCCCGAGTCCTGTAGCGGCTGTGCAGTCAACATTTTCTCATGTTGCTGACAGCCAATCAAAGAGCTCCTTCTGTGGGAGTCTAACTCCTGCAGGAGCTAATTGGCCCAAGGTAAAAAAAAAAAGCTCCCTGGGCCAATCTGAACGCTCTATTTTTGACCCAACCACCAAGAGAACAAATATTTTTGACCGTTAAATTCCCAAACATTATTGAACGGATTTATAGCAAATCGCAAAAAGCACAATCTATGGACATTCCAGCTTCCAACCAAATTTGGTGTAATTCTCATCAGCAGTTTTTTGCAGTTGTGCTTCTTAAAGAAGTCTATGGGAATTTTGCGTTTTGGGGCCCCCCTTTTTTCTTGGCCCCCTCCCACTTGATGAATCACCCCAAACCTTTCCATGCACAAACTTGGCAAAAAACAGCACTTTTTAAAGAAAGTTTTCTGAAGATTCGTTAAACGATGCCAAAGTTATAAGCAAAACAAAGAATGAATTTCCAATAGAAACGATGACCTAACTATAACTACCCAGAGGCGACATACATATATATATATATATATATTATCTACTGGCGGTCGATAGTAGATAGTTATAGTTAGGACCTATTTTCCATAGGAAATTCACAACATTCTATTTCCAATAACTTTGGCAGCGGTTGACGAATCTTCGCGAAATTTTCAAAACTCGTGGGGCGCTCCGGTCCGCTCGTATCCTGAAAGTTTCGGGGTGATTCGGCAAGCGGGGGCTGAGAAAAAAGGGGGGTCCCAAAACGTGTTTTCTCCATGTTAATGGAGTGAATGTCTGTATCCGTCTGTCTGTTGCTGTGTAAGTGGCTGCATGGGTTTGTGAATAGCTACTTGAGTGTTTATATGAGTTATTGATTGGTTGTCTGAGTATCTGTATGGGTGCCTGAGTGTTTGTGTGGGTGGGGTGTGTGTGACTCTGTGCATAGATGTGTGAGTGGGTGATTCACTGGGTGCATGGTTTCAAGAGTGCATCTGTGATGGACTGTATGGGTGGGTGAGTGTGTGTATGGGTGTGTTAGTGAGTGAATGTATATCTCAGTGGTACATGTGTGACTAACTACATATGTGAAAGGCAGTAAATATGTGTGTTGGAGTATATAAATGGCTATAAGTGAGAGTGTGTGATTGTGAGAGTGGCTGTATGGATGAGTGTGTACTTGTATCAGTGATTGTATAAGAGCGTAAGAATGTGCTAGTATTTGTATGAGTAAGTGAGCTGGTGTGTGTATAACTGTATAGGTGAGTAAATGGCAGTGTGATTAATTATTTGCATGACTGACTAGGTGTGTGAGTACCTCTATGGATGAGTGGCGGTGTGTGAGTGTCTATGTAGGTGTATGAGTGCATATGATAGTCCTGTCCTGAGTGACCGTAAGTATGAGTGACTGTACGGGTGAGTGAGTGGATGTGTGTGTAGACCTAAGAATCAGTGAGTGGGTATGTAGTTATTGGTTTTGGAGCGTCTATGGTTTTGCGAATGGCAGTCTGTAATTTAGAGTGGGTGTATCAAAGGTTATATTAGGGTGTGAGGAGGTGCATCAGATTATCATGTGGATTATGTCATCAGTGATGTCATCAGTGATGTCATTTGAAATGTCATCAGTGATGTCATCAGTGATGTCAATGACCATGTCATGAGTGATGTAATATGTGACGTCATCAGCAGTGCATTGCGGGGGCGCGAGTTATAGTTAGCTGAACTAACTATAACGGGGGAATTTCACGGGTTTTGTACGAGTGCAATGTCCAACTAACTATAACTTTCCCTAAAACCTATGGTTTTTCAGTGAATATATATATATATATATATATATATATATATATATATATAACACAAAGGAGAAAATCGCTTGATTACGACTCCATTACTGCTCCTGGTTTAATCAAGCACTATAAATCCCAGCATGCCTTGGACTGTATATTAAGGCATGACAGGAAGAACATAAAAGCATTTCCTCTTGAGAAAGACTTGTTGTCGAAACGCGTTGTGGATTTAATGCTGCTTCTTAAATGAAGAATACTGTGATTTTGAGTCTCTGAGAGTGCAGCTATTTACTCCTTTGTGCTAAATACTTGACAGGGAAATTGGTCTCAAGCCTACGCAAGCACCAGCAGCAAGAGCGCACCGCTTTGAGACCTTGTTGTGTGTATATATATATTATCTACTGGCGGTCGCCAGTAGATAGTTATAGATAGGACCTATTATCCATAGGAAATTCGTAACATTCTTTCCCCAATAACTTTGGCGTCGGATGACGAATCATCGAGAAATTTTCAAAACTTATGGCCCGCTCCGGTGAGCTCCTATCTTGAAAGTTTCGGCGTGATTCGGCAAGCGGGGGCTGAGAAAAAAAGGGGGGTCCCAAAACGTGTTTTCTCCATGTTATTTTCCATAGGAAACTTTAGCCACGGCTACAGCCCAAACTGCTGAACGGAATTACACCAAATTTGGCAAAAAGGTAGTGCTTGGTTTAGAAAGCGCCCTTTTTTTAAATGGTGTAAATCCGTTCAGTAATTCCAGAGAAATTAAAAAAATAAGAGTCAAAAAATCAATTTCCCATAGGAAACTTTATGCAAGGCTACAGCCGAAACTACTGAACGGATTTACCCCAAATTTGGCAAAAAGGTAGTGCTTGGTTCAGAAAGCGACCTTTTTTAAAAATGGTGTAAATCCGTTCAGTAGTTGCTGAGAAAATCAAAAATAAAAGTTTCGATATCTATGGCCGCGGTGGATCCACGCACCCTCCCGATCACGAGCTTCATGCTAATTGGCTGTCAACACTGCAAACCAGGAAGTGTTGGCAGCCATCTTGTGTCTCGGTAGAACCGAGGCACAAGAAAAGAGAAAAACTAAGGTGCAAAACAAGAAAAGGGGGCAGGGTAGAAACACCCTGACCCCCCAGGCCTGCTCAGGGGGTCCCACAAGGACCCCCAGGGCCCCAAAAAGCATTTTTTTAAAACAAAAATCGGCAAAATGCACGCCGGATCCGAAAAAACAAAAAACAAAGCGCGGGCTCCCGCGCTTCGTTATTAATTAGCCCCCGGGTGGGCCAAGTCCCGGGTGCATGCCCAAAATAGAAACATATTTGAAATATCATTGCGGGGGCCCATGGGGACCCCCGCAGCCCCGGGGACCGCCACCCCCGGGGCTTTCTATAAATATTTGTGGGGGGCACACAGCCCCCCCCCGCAGCCCCGGGGACCGCCACCCCCCGGGGCTTCTTTTTTTAATGTATGGGGAGGCCTCAAAGGCCCCTCCAAGCCCCGGGGACCGACACCCCCCGGGGCTTCTTTTTTTTCCCCCAGAAATACCTGTGTGGGGGGGCTCACCCCCCCACACGCCCCGGGGACCGCCACCTCCCCGGGGCTTTGCAAATGGTGGGAGGGGGCCGCGCGGCCCCCCTCCTGGAGCCAGTGATGGCCCTGGGGACCGCCACCCCCCAGGGCCGGCTCCTGCAGTGTCCCGGGGTGCCCACCCCCGGGACACTGCTGTTTGCAATGACAGGGCGGGAGCTGTCACTGCAAACTGCTTTGCTTCATTGAAACGAGAGCAGGGAAACCTGCTCTCGCTTCAATGAAGCAAAGCAGATTGCTTTTCCACATGGGGAGCTGCATGTTAGCAGCTCCCCATGTGGAAAAGCAATGCCGGCTCCCGTAGGACGCGGGGAGCCGGCGGGACCATGGGGGGATTGGGGACCCCCCCACGGTCCCCAACGGACAGGGCCGGGGGATGGGGTCCCTGGGGCCAGAAGTGGCCCGGGAGGGGGGCCACGCGGCCCCGCTCCCCTGTTTATAAAAAAAAAAATGGAGAGGCCAGGCCCCGGGGGATGGGGTCCCCAGGCCGTATTTGGCCTGAGGAGGGGGGCCACACGGCACCCCTCCCCCCCAAAAAACAAAAAGGATGGCCATCCCCCGGGGCAAGGATTGGCCCGGGAGGGCGGCCACGCAGCCCCCCTCCCCCCCCAAAAAAAAAAAAACGAGGCTGAGCCCCGGGGGATGGGGTCCCCGGGGCTAAAAGAAGCCTCAGGAGGGGGGCCACGCAGCCCCCCTCCTTTGTAAATATATATTTTTTTAAATAAAGTGGCCATGCCCCGGGGGATGGGGTCCCCAGGGCCGAAAATGGCCTCGGGAGGGGGGCCCACGCGGCCCCCTTCCCGATTTTAAAAAAAATAGGGGTCAGGCCCTGGGGGATGGGGTCCCCAGGGCCCAAAAAACAGGAAAGGAAAGGGGGCCACACAGCCCCCCTTCTATAAAAGAAAAAGAAAAAAAAGCCAGCATTGCGCTGGAGGCCCCGCCCCCTCCCACCAACACTATGCAAACGCGCCCTGTGGCGCGTTTTAAGCTTAGGAATTAATTCCCCTACAATCCTGAGGGTCCCTGGGGGCTAACTAGCCCACCAGGTACCTCCAGTTAGCGCCACAGGGTTGCGTTGCAGAGAGGTGGTCTGAGGCCACGCCCCTTTTTACACCTCTCTGCAACGCAGCTCTGTGGCGCTTACTGGAGGTATCTGGTGGGCTAGTTGGACCCCAGGGACCCTCAGGATTCAAGGGGACTTTATCCCCCAACTCAAAACGCGCCACGGGGTGCGTTTGCACAGTGGTGAAGGGAGGGAGCGGGGCCTGAGGTGACATGTGTGCAAACACGCCCTGGGGCGCGTTTTAAGTTGGGGAATTAATTACTCTTACCACCAGTACCCGTCATCAGTGATGTCACTGACCATGTCATGAGTGATGTAATATGTGACGTCATCAGCAGTGCATTGCGGGCGCGAGTTATAGTTAGCTGAACTAACTATAACAGGGAATTTCACTGGTTTTGTACGAGTGAAATGTCCAACTAACTATAACTGTCCCTAAAACCTATGGTTTTTTCAGTGAATTTCAAAGGTTTTTTAAATGCTAATTTCTAACTATAACGTGTCTGAAACCTATGGTTTTTTCAGTGAATATATATATATATATATATATATATATATATATATATATATATATATATATATATATATATATATATATATATATATATATACACAGTCCCACTGGAGTCCTGCATATAGAATATAAGGAAACAGAGAAGAAGGTTTATAAAAATAGCCTTCTGAGTTACAAACAACTCTTGTTTACTGCCAAACAAAAGTTCTACGCTAATCGAATCGACTCGGCAAAAGAACTTTTTAGAACAGTTTCTAGCTTGGCATCACCACACTCAGCTAAAGTTCAGTCGAGTCAGGAACTTTGCGATGATATCGCCAAATTCTTCCTGAATAAAGTGGAGGTCATTTTTTCGGCGTTTAATGGTCCAAGTGCAGCTGGGAGGGCCACGATTAAAGAGGAACATAAGCTCTTTAATGCATCCACCCATATCCTTGACAAGTTTGAGCCACTATCTATGGACAATACTCGTAGCATGTTCATGGCAGCAAGTTCAGGGTCACCTTATGACCCATGCCCGGTCGCAGTGGCCAAATTAGCCGTGGAACCAGTGACCCTCTCACTTATGCCTATTTTTAATGCTATGATCGAAACAGGATATTTTCCCAAACTCCGGAAGGTGGCTTCGATTTTACCCCTTCTAAAAAAGCCCAGCCTGGACCCCAAGGACCCAAACAGCTTTCGTCCAATTTCGCGGCTCCCTTTACCTGCTAAAATGATAGAAAAAGCTATAAATGTACAACTTAGTGCCTTTCTCCGAGAGACCCAAGCCTAGGATCCTACCCAATATGGCTTTAGAGAGGGACATAGTACGGAGTCAGCTCTCATCAAGGCCACTGATGAGATTAGGAAGGCTGTGGATCAAGGTGGCAAGGCCGCTTTGATCCTACTGGATCTCTCTGCGGCCTTTGATATGGTCCATCATGATCTTTTGATGGACCGTTTAAGGGCATGTGGGATCCAGGAGAAAGCATGGAAACTTCTACAATCTTTCTTAACAGATAGAGTACAAATTGTATCTCTGGGTGATTACCATTCAAAACCTTTTGCCTTGCCCTGTGGAGTCCCGCATGGGTCATCGTTGAGCCCTACATTGTTTAATGTATATGTCTCATCCTTGGCTCCAATCATTAGTGCGTTTGGCTTTGGTCTCACCTCCTATGCGGATGACACCCAAATTGTGGTGTCTCTGCTTCCAGGACAGGAGGTGGGCATAGATAAACGTTTCCAGGATTGTATGGAATCTGTTGGCAGCTGGATGGCGGAAAATTGCCTAAAGTTGAATTCAGGCAAGACGGAAGTTATACTGTTTGGGAATGACGCCAATTTCTGGAACCCAAACTGGTGGGCGTCTTCCATGGACTCTCTCCCTATACCCATGAAAAAAGTGAAAAACCTGGGAGTAATAGTAGATGATAGACTTAATTTTGATGACCAAGTAAATGCAGTCTCTTCTTCAACAGCGTATGTTCTTAAAACAGTGAAAAAAATACTACCATTTTTACCATCTGACAGTCGGCAAACAGTGGTTACCGCACTAGTCTTATCAAGGCTGGATTATTGCAACAGTATTTAAATATTCAGGAACATTTTATGAACAAACTCCAAAGGCTGCAAAACGCGGCTGCCAGGCTACTTATGGGCACGCCCAAGTTTGACTCAATCTCCAAAGGAATCAAAAAAACTACATTGGCTCCCGGTGAGGAATCGAGTGCGTTTTAAATCGCTTTGCACCGTATTTAAAGCACTCCAAGGAACAGGACCTGACTACCTACAAAAACAGTTTAAATGGTACATACCTAAAAGAAATCTTTGTTCGCTAGGAGCCAAGCTGGTTACAGTTCCAGCTACAAAAAAAAGGGACTTGTGGAGGCCGAAGCTTTGTCTTCGGGGCAGCCAAAGCCTGGAATGACCTTCCTGCCCACCTTAGAAATGCCACAGATCTTTTAGCCTTCAGGAGGGGTTTGAAAACTTGGCTTTTTAATAAGTACTTCTGC
Organism: Calotriton arnoldi; assembly: GCA_963921515.1. Taxonomy (NCBI): domain Eukaryota; kingdom Metazoa; phylum Chordata; class Amphibia; order Caudata; family Salamandridae; genus Calotriton; species Calotriton arnoldi. Next base: position 715,092 of record CAWUFW010002211.1, read on the forward strand.
CTTTGCTGCTTTTGCTGAAAGGATAGGTAACTAGCGCCAGGACACCCTTGGGTAACCGCTGCGCTCTATAAATATCTGTAACATAACATAACATATATATATATATATATATATATATATACTGGTGATTGCCAGTAGGTAGTTATAGTTAGGACCTAGTTCCCATAGGAAAAGTGTTTTTTGACTTTCCTATATCTTTCATGCCAGTTGACAAATCTTCACAAAATGTTCCAAAACAAGTGTGCTGCTAGGTCTTATTCTGCATAGAAGGTTTCAGGGTGATCCGTCAAGCGGGGGCTGAGAAAAAGAGGGGGTCAAAAAGTGACTTTCCTATGTTAATTCCCATAAGGATTTTGAAAACGACTACAGCCCAAAACATTGAACGGAAAACACCAAATTTGGCAGAAAGCTAGATCTTGGTCCAGAAAGAGGGCTTTTTGTTCTTTGATGTAAATCCGTTCATTAGTTTTAGAGTTATTAAAAGAAAAACAGATTTATATATCTAGGGACTCGACCCCTCCACAAATCCTTCCGATGTCATGCAGAGATCTGATTGTCTGCCAACAAAGAAAAACGTTTAAAAAAACGAGAAAGGGGCAGGGTAGGAATACCCTGACCCCTAGGCCTGGTGCTGGGGTCCCCCATGCCCCCGCAATGCACTGCTGATGACGTCACATATTACATCACTCATGACATGGTCAGTGACATCACTGATGACATTACTGATGACATCTCAAATGACATCACTGATAACATCATCCACTTAATATCTGATGCACCTCCTCACACCCTAATATAACCTTTCATACACCCATTCTAAAATACATACTACCATTCTCGAAACCATAGACACACCAAAACCAGTAAGAACATACCCACTCACTGATTCATAGGTCTGCACACACATCCACTCCCTCACCCATACAGTCACTCATCAATGCAGCCACTGATATATGCACTCATACACCCATACAGACAGACACTCACACACCGCCACTCACCCATAAAGTTAAAATGATAATAAAAACAATTTTAAAAAAAGAAGAAAAAAAAGAATCAATCACACTGCCATTTACTCACCTACACAGTTATACACACACCACCTCACTTATTCATATAGATACTAACACATACTTACTCTCTTCTACAATCACTGCCACAAGCACACACTCATCCATACAGCCTCTCTCACAATCCCTCACTCTCACATATAGTCACTTATATACTCCAACACTCACATATACTGCCTTTCACATATGTAGTTACTCTCACATATACCACTGAGACATCCATTCACTCACCAACACAGCCATGCGCACACTCACTCACCCATACAGCCCCTCGCAGATGCACTCATGAACCCATACACCCAGTGAATCACCCACTCACTCATCCATACAGGGAGTCACACCCTAACACACACCCAGCCACACAGACACTCAGGCACCCATACAGGTACTCAGACAACCAATCATTAACCCATATAGACACTTGTGTAGCTACTCACCAACCCATGCAGCCACTTACACACCAACTGACAGACGGATACAGACATTCACACAGATTAGTCATTCACCCATGCATTCACTAAGACACGTTTAATCACTCACTTATACAGTCACACATCCACTAAATCATCCATTCAGACACTCATACACCCACTCATTTTTCAATACACCTTGGCGTATATATATATATATATATATTTATAACATTCTTAAACTTTTTAGAAACACTCAGTCACTGGATGATGTCATCAGTGAAGTCATTTGAGATGTCATCAGTGATATCACTGACCATGTCATGATTGATGTAATATGTGACATCATCAGCAGTGCACTGCGGGGACAACTATAACGGCTGAATTTCTCGGGTTTTGTACGAGTGAAATGTCAGCCTAACTATAACTTCCCGGAAACCTGTTGTTTTTTCAGTGAATATCTAAGGTTTTTTAAATGCTAATTCCTAACTATAACGTCCCTGAAACCTGTGGTGTTTTCAGTGATATATATATATATATACATAAACATAAAATATTTAACACATTAAAAAAATACATTTACCAAAAATAAATAAAAATATATATAAAAAAATTAATTATATATATATATATAAAGAAAGATCCAAGAACTTGAGTTAGTTTTAAGGAAAATCTTGCTCTCCACAGTTTTGATCCAGAAAGATTTATTTGTGGTGACGCGTTTCACCCGACACCGGGCTTCATCACGGCTTTTGATTTGTTATATAAATATGTATAGATAAATATACAAACATATATTTATGTGTGTACGTTTATGTAAGTATATATTTATATATAGTGTAAATTGTTACTTTATGTATTTATGTATTTTACATTATAGTTGGTATATATTAAAATATTTACTATTTACTATTTTGACGTATATATTTCTACAAAAAATCTATATTTTTGTCTTTTTTAACAATATCAGTGTGAAACGATATTTTTAAAAAATATTTCCGTACTTACATTTATATGTATAGAAAAACAATATTTTTGTGAACGATTTTTTTCACATGATATTTATGTTCTAGATATTATGTCACTGAACCTGACAGGCCCTTGGGCAGAGACGTTTTCAGAGATGAGGAAAATGAAAACAGCTTGTGTACATTTTCCATGTACATACTTCCTAGACAGTAGGCTCTGATGGCAGAAATGATGCTGCCTATGAGCTAATTTTGTCCAGAAGAGTTTTATGGTTGCTGTGAGAAACAGGATAATTATCCAAAGCTAGTAGCTCTTACCAAGTTATGTAACCAAGTAACTAGGAGGTAAATAGCAGGTTTCAATGAGAAAAAGGTTTCTCCCGAAGGAAATGCATATATTTTAGCAGCACCAAAACAACATTAAAGTCACAAAACTTTCCAATGAAAAATAATCAAATCCAATTATGACAATAACATCAAAATGACAAAGAATGGTTGAGGCGAGATTCTAAAGAAAAAGCAGAGTATACATAGATAACAGTGTTGCAGTCTACAGTCCATGATCATCTATGTCTCAAAGGGTGTGGCTGACAGGCCTAGTTGCACTTTCAGACAGACTGTGATGCAGTGCCTGATGGGTATGGATAGTGATATACACCAGTCAAGAGCTGTACCATCTGATGTGCTTGTTCCCACTTTTGGGTTCTACTTTTGGACTTGCAACCTTTAGATTTAGGCGAAGTGGGGTGCACCGCAAAAGCCCTTGTCCCCCTGCGTCATTTAGAGTGGGTAACCTCTGGGTTTTGGATGATGGAGCCTCAGCTGGCTCTGCTGACAGAAACTCTTGACCTGAAAGCCTGTTCTCTGGGCTGCAAAATCATAATGTGGTTGCCCCGCCATGTCCAGGCCATGCAATAGTCTCTGGATTTACCTACCTGGGACCACCATATAAGTCATAGCTGTCCATGACAGAGAAAAGAAACTCTGGTTTTCACGCAAAGGGAAAAAGCTCCTTGCACGTCAGGGCCACTGTTGTTTTTTTGTTAAAGAACATTCTGCAAAAAAAAACTACAGTGCAGATAAAACAACACATGGGGACGCTCGTACAGCATTCATCTGTGGCTTTAGTGGATCGGCCACTCCAGTGGATGCATTGAAGGTGCAGAGGTCCATGCCAAGCAGAAATATGTCTTTAAATATAGTGGTTCTTTGCTAGGAAGTGGAGGCCAGGGCTTCCGCTAACCTCACGGGCTAGCAGGACACTGACCAAATACTAAATGAACCCATTAGTGATAACTTCTCACTGAAGCTTTGCACCCTTTGGCAAAAAGCTTAAAGAATAAACTAGGATATCTTGCCTGCAAATGTCACGCCTTTCTTGGGTAGTCTTTATACCATGTTCTGCTCCTCCAATGGTCAAAAGATTTCTAAGGCCAGACTTTGACAGAAGTTGCACAAGATTTTTGTAGATTCTCCAAATGATCCCAAACATTCAGGTAGTCCTGGGTAATCTAGGTTCCTTTCCCAAGGGGAATATAGACTTATTTACTCTGATTCTTTAGAACCTGACTTAGCCTGGCCCAGATCATTCCCTTTGGAGCAGGAATAAGGATGATTTGTAAATGGCTGGCCTATGTCGGAAATGGCACAGTGGACTAAAAACGATGGGCTGGAACACGCCCCTGGGCAAGTGACAGTGGTGGAAATTCTTGCAAACATTCCATCCATGCTCTTTGTGCTCACCTTCTTTTGACCTTTATATCACTGTTGTATTTTCTGTGAAACTTTACTGTGGCCTTACCTAAAACTGAGATACCCGATTGGGGTTAAACCAGTATTTGTTATGTTTTAGCGGTCAGAGCACATGCACTGATTTTGGATAGCAGCTTTTTAGTGCCCAGAATGAAAAAATGATCACAAATCTGGTCCCATTAAAGCAAAGGGAAAATATGGCAAAACTAAGCTAAGCAAAGGGCTTTGTGAGGGGGTTCCTGCTAAATAGTATAAGTGATTCAAGGGGCCATAGATGGAGTGACACAGGGAAATATTCTGCTTTTCAAAGTTACTCCCATATATGAATTGAAACTGCAAATGATGAGGTTAATCTGGGAGCATCACCTTTAGCAGTAAAGCATTTTGATTCTATTGACTATGCACATAGGTTTCCCTAGATATACAGAATGTTCTACATGGTGATTTCTTCTTACCAATGTTCATCTGAACACAGAAACAGACAGCATTATCCTTTGTTATTTGCTCTTTCTCAGGTCTGGCTTAATTTCTGTGCATATCCCACCTATATAATTGTAGTGACAAACCCTGCTATGGTAAGCTTCTGAGACCCCTTGCACAATCCATGTAATAAACAGCATATGTGATAGATAAGTTATTCAATGCAAGGATACAAGAAAAACAAGGTAAACATAGTACCTGACCATGGACGTATTGTACTCCCTGTTCCTGGATTTTCCAGGCATCCCTCCTTAGGGGCCGATTACAATGTCGGTCGGAAAATCTTCCGACCGAATTGGTTTCGGAATTGTTTCCGACCGAATCGGGTTTTGCGAGTCTGACCGACCGATTACGATGCTTCCCAACACCGTTTGGTCGGACTCGCGTTGAATTTAATGGGAGCCTGTGTTCCGAACGAGAACACAGGCTCCCAATGAAAAAAAGGGGTGGTTGGGGAAAACCTTGCACCCTGTGGCGGGCACCTCATGGTGCCTGCCACACTGTGCATGGTTGGAAACGGGTCCCTCTGCCCCATGGGCCCCAACCGGAGGCCTACCGGTGATGGGGGGCCTGCTACGGGCCCCCAAAGTCAGATTCTGACAGCAGTTTGGTTTCAGGCAGACTGATTCGGAATGGCTGTCAGAATCGGCCATCGTAATCGCTCGCTCGGAAACCGTGTCAATAGAGCTGTACGATTCGGCTCCGAACGACTCGGGCTGTCCGAATGCCGATCGGAACCGAATTGGACAGCCCGAACGGTTTCCTTGCATCGTAATCAGTCGGTCGGAAATGTGTTCGATTCGGTCGGAAACATAGGTTCCGAATCGGATTCAGACAATACGAATCCCATTTGGAGCCTTTCCGACCGACATCGTAATGTACAGGAAGAGCTAGGGTAACAATAATTCCACTCTATATTATTTTAGTCTACTTTTAGTATTTTTAGTCGTCTGTCTTCTATGAGGTGGTGCTGAGAAGCCCAGAGAACTACAAGGTATGTGCTTTAAGGTCTATAAAGTGGTGATTTTTTTTGTTGCTTCCTACATGTGCTGAGTTCAACATTTCAGGAAGAGGAAGTTGCAGATCTGACAGAAATGTTCCTTTGAAAGAACGAGCTCCGGCAGAGGTCAGTGTGTGCTTGAGGTTCTTGAGTAATATCGAAAGTTCAAGTAGGACAATTTTGTTTTGGCGAAAGAGGTCAGTGTGTCTATGATTTTTATTCAGGAGCTGATGGGCAGCTGGTGGAGATGGTGAAGAATTGCTCTGGTGTGGTTGTGGCATCCCAGGTGAATCACATATATTGGCTGCATTTTAGAGTCCTGGCTGGCATGAGGGCATGTTTACGCAGGCCAGTTATTAGAAGAGCACAGTAATAGAGCAGGAAAAGATGTAAGGGTCTGGTGTTGCTGTGGGTCAGAAATGTACTTTGTCTAACAATTTCAATGTGCTGAAACAGGGGCGATGATATTTAATGTGTAAAGGGAAGATTAGAGGACAATAAAGAATTCTCACATTTTCCTTGTGGTAATTTTTGAAATGCATTAACATCAGAAGCAGTTGGTGACTGAAACTGAATTATTAAATGGGTTTTATGATGATGATTTGACTTTAGGCCTTGTAAGAGGAACAGTTTTCTGTGTTGTTTAGGAAGAGCCAGCTGACAAGTATCCATTGTGCAAGATGGCTCAGCTTTTGTCTAGCTGTTGCACTTCATCTGTGTCCCTTAAATAGGAAAAACAGTTGTATTGGCTTCTGGCTCCGACTACGGCATCGAGCGAGGATGAGTAGCCATCCATTTCCGCCTCACTGCTGCCGCTGACGCCAGTGGACTCCAACCCCCAGCAAACCCTGTGCCAGGAGGAGCCAACATGATCCCTGAGCACCAGGAGGTGCATAAATTAAGCCCAGGGCTCCCGCAGCATGGGAGGCATCCATTTCTGCCTCGCTGCTGCCGCTGACGCCAGGGGACTCCAACCCCCAGCAAACCCTGCACCAGGAGACGCCAACACGATCCCTGAGCGCCCGGAGGTGCATAAATTAAGCCGAGGGCTCCCGCAGCGCGGGTGCCGTCCATTTCTGCCTCGCTGCTGCCGCTGACGCCAGGGGACTCCAACCCCCAGCAAACCCTGCGCCAGGAGGGGCCAACACGATCCCTGAGCGCCCGGAGGCGCATCAATTAAGCCCAGGGCTCCCGCAGCATGGGAGCCGTCCATTTCCACCTCGCTGCTGCAGCTGACGCCAGGGGACTACAACCCCCAGCAAACCCTGCGCCAGGAGGCGCCAACACGATCCCTGAGCACCCAGAGGCGCATAAATTAAGCCCCGGGCTCCCGCAGTTCGGGACGTGCGCTGGCATGCCTGGGCTGCGCCTGGGCGAAGCCCCGGCCAAGGGAGGGCCCGTCTGCGCCCGTCAGAGCCCGGAAGAGGCTGGGCTGGGCCACCCATCTGTTATTTCAAATTCAAGGCTCCGGGACTACGGCATCTTCCCCATACTAAGGTACTGTGACTGTACTGTGACCGCTCTTGATTCCATCTAGCCCCACACAGCTTTCACTGTACCAACCGACCAGCCTGGTGTAAATGGGAAAAAGGAAAGTGATTGAGGGAGGGTTGGGAGGTGCCAAAAGAAAAAGACCAAGAAACGGCCGCGGAACATTAGTCCAGGGTCAGAGAGGGATGGGGAACGCGGGGGAAGTGTGCTAGATCGAATAGATAATATATTAAATGATTGTGAAGGTCTGCTCATGGCACCTGTATCCTCCTCCAAGGTCCCCCAATCCTCTACCCCCTCTGCTACATCACTTGTTAGCTGAGGCCCAGGTAGTATCTTAAGATTATTTAAAAAGGCTGCCAGCACAAAAAGGCCAATAGAAGTCCCTGAAGTCACTGATGCACCCTCTACTGGCCCCCAGAGTAATCACAGTGAAACCCAAGGTGGGATCTCAGCAGATCTCATATTGACCAACAGATGTGCACCCCTCGCGGAGCAGCCAGTTAATCTAATTACACCTACTCTCATGGAGAGCATGGGACCTGCGGGCATAGCATCTAGTAGGGTGAACACGACCCCTTACCATGGCGACTGTAGGGTGGTGGACACAGGAACATTACCAACTAATCTCGAACTCCAGAGGGAAATCATAGCCCTTAAAGAAACAGTAGGGGCTTTGAACACTCTCATCTCCCAATTATATCTTATAATTACAGATCATACTAGTATGGAAGAAGTACTACCTTTGGGTTCTCCGGGTATAACCATGCTTACAAATCCTAACCAGCTCACTACCCATGGCTCACAAACATCACGTAATACTCTTGTCACTAACCCTGCACCTTTGACTTGGAACCCTGGTCGCCATGAAGAGGTTCTTTGTAATATGCTTCCCCCACATGACAAATATCAAGATGACCCCAGAGGAAATATTAGGGGGGTGACTGGGCCCCCGGCTGCCACAGTGAAAGAGTCATTCCACCAGACCACAGACCGCAGTGAGGTGTCCCCACTTCTTAGGCCCCATCCAATCCCCCATTATGCCCCTCAGTGCATCATCTACATGACCAATGTCCCTAAAGCTGATTGTAACAACAAATATGAGTCGGGGGAGGCCCTTAAGAACAAAGCGATCCACTGGATTAGCCATGTAAGGGGCTGTTGATCAGTGATTAGGGACGATATCTGGAGGGCAAGAAGATGCGTCCTGAACAACAACACTGTTGACGCAGTAGAACTCACCCTCACAAGCGAAACGTTAGTGCACAATCTAATCGCATTGGAAGCCAGAACTTGCCCCCCACCCACTACCAATATTCAATTGAAAATGAACATCCATGCCCTTGTGGCCATTCCTAAGAGCATAGCAGCGCCACCTAGGGACACATCACTTTCGCTGCTTTCGCAGGACGACTGATTGGCTTTAGAGTGTCCGCGAAAATGTGCGTGTCCTTCCAATACTGACCAAGAAGCCACCCTCTCTTTGTTGCATAAGGACTCAGAAGGATGCTCCGCAGAGCATGAGCCTGTGCCCTCTAGTATCCACCCTCCCGCACATGCTCATTCTGCCTTATATTTGGGAGCCGACGATCAGGCTGGTGATATGACTACATGTACCCATTCGTCCAGTCACATGGCACAACCTGCTATGATATCTACCACTCCCAACTCATCGCTTCCTCTAGATGTAAGGAAAATAAAAATACCCTTATGGAACGTGGCGGGCATAAGGGGGAAACTAGATCTCCCACATTGGCTTGAGTTCATTTACCAACATGAGATCTGTATTTTGCAAGAAACCTGGAGCCTGACCCCCATTTTTATCCCAGGTTTCGTAACTTTTCACAAACCGGCAATCCCCTCCAAACATGGCTGTCCGTCTGGAGGGCTCCTCATTTTGATTAACATTGCACTTAATTGTGCCACTGAGGAGCTCCCTACTAACAACTGTGATATTCTCTGGGTCAGACTCAAAGGCCCACCGGGCAAGTGCATAGACATTTTTAACGTCTACGCAAGCAGCACAAGAGCAGGCAGATCACCAACCCTGCAGGCCTTAGATGGGGTATTGGACACAAAACAGGCTGCACATCCCTCAATAGTGGGAGGCGACTTTAATGTAACTTTCGAGCCCTTCGACTTGGTAGATATCCTAGAAGTTAACAAAGAAGATAACAAGTGGTTGGTCCCACCCTTGGAGTTACCTCCAATAAAAAAGTGGTCACAAGCAGCCCTTCAGCTGAACTCCATAACCCTTGCACATAGGCTACGTGCAGCAAATGGAAGGACAACTTCCGACAAAAGTGGGGGAATTACTTTTGTCGGGCTAAATGGGTCAAGCCGGATTGACTACTTAATTGTGGACCTTATGTTATGGCCTATCGTATTAGACATGTCTATAATCTAGACATGTGAGAGCGACCACAATCCCCTTAGCTTGACAATGGAGCACCCATGGGGCGAATAGGAAAGGACTGCTCCCGCTCTCCTTGCCACAAGGGAAGTGATCCCCTCTAATGATAAACGCCGGCTTAAATGGCCCACAATCTTAGCTGATGAGCACAAACTTTGTATTTTAAAACGCGATCTCGAGATCCACCTAGGAGTGCTTTTCCCCCAGACAAGTGACATGATTACACCAATTAGCTGTAGTGCTTTACACTCCACGTTTTTTAACTATTTAGCAAGAATTTTATTGTTCCCTTACACAAGGCCCGCCCCAACCAGGTAAAATTGACAAAAACTACACCATGGTTCTCAAAGGAGTGGAGGCTCCTGAAAAGACAGCTGTCCTTAGCCTTAAGGAAAAAGGATGTCCCGTTATTTCGGGAACTGAGGGGGCAATACAAATTGACGCAGCACAAGGCTAAGAGGGAATGGGACAAAAGGAGGTGGGAATAACTTGAGTAATCCATCTTGCACCCAGATGCTAGGAGGTTCTGGATACTCGTGGGTAAGGGCAACCATGAAAGGTCTCCACCGCGGGCCAACAATATCTCAGCCAATGAGTGGCAAGAACATTTCGGAGCCCTGTACTCAATCCTCAAAAATCCTGATAATGAACTAGTAGTGCCTGTCCCACTCCAACTATCACATGATCTTCTATTTACCAGAGATGAAATACTGACCTCTCTGGATGCAATTGTACCCGCTAAAGCCCCCGGGCCGGACGGCACCCCAGGAGACCTCTTCCGTTCTGATATGGAAAACTGGGTAACATACATCTTGACCCTGGCTAATGGCATCGCAGGAGGAGGGAGGATCCCAGAATCTTGGAAGGGGGCGGAAGTGATTCCCATCTTCAAAAAGGGCGACAGGTCTAACCCTTCAAATTATCGACCAATCAGCCTGATCTACTGTATTCAGAAAGTTTTCTGTCGTTCGCTCCTAGTGAAAATCTCGGATTGGATGGAAGAGAACGACATCCTCTCTTCCCTCCAGGCGGGTTTCAGATGGAAAACCGGCAGTCGATCAGGTATTTTGCCTCCTTATGCTTTATTGGAAGATTGTTGTGTTGGGCAAAGGAAGCTTATACATCGCATTCATAGACCTGAAATCTGCTTTCGATCTCATTCCCAGGGACAAACTATGGCGGGTGCTCAGGGATATGGGTAAGCCGCCGAGTATCCTCACACTCCTTGTCAGGCTTCATAGAGAGAACTTTGCCAGGGATAGATGGGGTAGCCAGGGCCAGGTTACCGACCCCATTAAAGTACAGCGTGGGGTCCGCCAAGGTTGTATCCTGGCCCCAACCTTATTCTCACTTTACATCAACAGTGTAGTTGAGCTTATATCAGCCACTCCTGCGGACGCTCCTTCCTTAGCCAAGCAGAGAATCGCTACCCTTCTATTCGCGGACAATACTCTTCTCGTCTCAAAGACCCCAATGGCCTTGCAAAAACTTATAAACCAATTCAAGCTCTTCTGTGATGGGAGGGGGCTCGAAATCAATACATCTAAAACTAAGCTCATGCTATTGAACCCTCATAAGTCCTTTAAGGGAAAATTGCTCTTAGGCAATACTCCACTAGCGAGTGTGAGCTCCTTCGATTACCTGGAAATCAAATTATGGGAGGATATGGCTTGGAAGCACCATCTTAATAAGGCCTATCTTAAGTTTTCCCAGGTAACTGGAGCTCTGTGTAAGGAGTACTGTCTCTCTTACATCAAGCCAATCGCACCAGTCTTGAAACTTTATAGTTGCAAGGCCGTGAGCAGTGCTCTCTATGGAGCCGAGTTGTGGAGCATGGAAAGAGCAAGTGACTTCACAACCCTGGAAAACAAGTTCCTCAGAAACCTGACCTCTCTCCCGCAGAGCACCCCCCTTTGCCCACTCTTGCTCGACATGGGTATTAAACCCATCAGCGACCTAGCGAAGCTCCGCCCTTTGTTGTTCAGGCAGCGGATGGTCTTCACCCCGGAACTGTCATCCTACGCTGTGGCTTTTGAGGAGGTCTGCACTCTAGACACTGCGAATAAAATAGGCTGGATTAAATATGTTAAAAGTCTTTTGTCCAGCATCAGCCTTCCTGGCCATAACATTGCCTGTCCTCCAACTCACAATAGAAAACAGATCAAATCACTATATTGGGATTGGATTGAGCTCAAAGCATATACAGATGGCCGCCCAGGGCAGATTAACTGAAGAAATTAGAGACTTCAAAAATCAGCCGCACTCTTGAAAGTTACCTTGATATAATTAAAGTGCCGGCTGATGGGAAGCTGTATATCCAATTTAGGCATGGCAGCCTGCCAGTTTACGCATTTACAAATTTATGGTCAGCCAATAGAGCACTGGAAAAGGGCTGCCCCTGTTGCCCCAGCTTGCACGAAACCATCGGCCATCTCTTTTTTGCCTGTTCAGCATATGCAAAACCTAGGAGTAAATGGTTGACCCCTGTTTGCAAGCAACTTGGCACCTGAGATTTTAGAGAGGCTGTGCACATACTGAAATCTGATGTAACACCATTATTTGTGTGCGCAACTGAGAATTTTTTAGGCCACTCTTGTGTGATCAGAAGGAGGGGACATATAGCCTCCCGGGCGATTACTGAGAATTGCAGTTATGAACCCCCGCCTCTTTAAGCATTTTATTGGCCACCTAATTCCAAGACGTAAATAGCAACTCTATATTTTCTGCCTAATGCACACCCTCGACTGCCGCTCCATTGGTTTCATTGTGATGATTGGTTTTTCAATCGATTTTTATATAATTGTGCGCTGCTTACGATTCCATCTTCTTACCAAATGCACATGCACTTTAGAGAAGGGACTCCGCCAAATTTGCACATGAACTTTTCTGTGGTTGACAAGAATCTGTAATGTAAGCTTGAATTGAAAGACACTTGTTGTTTTTAAATTTTTATTGCTTGCTATTTTAACTTTTTATGGATTGTCTTTTTTTAACTGCACTGTCAAGTCTAATTACATGTTTTGCCATGTCCCCTTACTGACATGGACAATGTTTACCTTGTATCTTTGTTTATTTTATGGAATTTTACCGAAATAAAAAGTTTTGACTGACTGAGTAGCGTGACCACATAGGTTAATGAGTCACGGAAAGCAGTTTCTGGGTTCTACCTGGCATGAAGAACCGTACATAGATCAGTACTATTTCCCCACCAGGTCCATTCAGCGAGATGTGTTCAGTGGTGTTGTATATGCCTCAAATGGCAATGAAGGAAAATTAGGACTTTTACTCTATCTGCATAATGAGCATTATTTTGTCGACACCTAAGGGAACAGAAGATGTATTCAGTGTGTGATTTGCTGTTGAAGCTGGTCATTTATGGATTTCTTAAAAATTTGGACTAGGAAGCTTAAGGTAGTGACCTCTCCAAGAGCTAAGTCAATTGGGATTTGTTGAGGTTATGGAGGGTGCTAGCTTGACAGTCAGTCAGAATGGTATAGATTACTTATTGAAGGGTTATTAATGCACCTTGATCTGATGTCCAGTGTAGGGATCACAGGTGAAGTGGTGCTGGCAATTTAATCATGGAATGCTACTAGGGTTTTAAACTGCTACAGTCCCAAGATGGTTTTATGATGCTATGTCTGCAGTGTACATTATCTGAATGATATACTTTCAAAGATAATCAAATATCCAAAATTAGTCTAAAATAGCATGTAAGTATTAGGTAAATCAGTCCATTATTGAGTGTCATGGAAAGAAAAGGAATACCTGCTCACATGTACGTCATATCCCTGGCACAGTAACCAAATCAGTGTTTGCATAATGAATTGTCTTGTCAGTCTCAAGTCTCACTACTTGCTTGTGGTTCAGATAATGGCTACTTATAGCATGTGCAATGCAGAGTGCACTGAAGCAAACGTGTTTCTCAATTGTCAGTTACTAGAGTTGTCTGAGTATTGGTGAAATGTGTTCCCTATATGGGGTCTAGATCAAGGGGCATTCTTTAGAATTGGGCAACATCAGTAGATACTTCAATAGGAAACCCTAAATAGAGTCTGTTAGCATCTAATCTTGATAGACATGACTTAAATCCACTAGGAATCAATTATAATATATCTTTTTAACTATGTGTGTAACTTGTGGGAATAGAGACTGGTTTGTGCCTAGCAAATCCAGCAAATTCTTGACAGCTGCCACTCGTAGTAAGTGTGCAGGTACACGCATTTGGCGGTTGTGAGAAAATGCCCTTTTTTGCATAGCCACGCTGATTTTTGCTGAATTTCAGTGCTTGTGTTTATACTCTGCACAGTGGGGCACTGCTGCCCAGTGTACAGACTCTGACCCTAAGCCATTTAGAATTTGGCTAATTCCTGATTGACATATTTAACTCTCTGAAAATGCCACAATATGTGGTGTAGAAACTACACCCACTGCATGTAAAGTTAAATGTCACCTGTGGACTGAAGCACTTATTGTTCCATTTACTAGTGTGACACGGAAATGTGAATTCAGGCTTACCATTGAAGCCTGACTGCTGCTGTTTAAACCTGCAGCTTGACCTGTTAAAATAACCCTTTTGACAGGAAAAACCTTCCTTACATAGATTGATGTAAGTCACCCCTATAGAAGCCTTGTAGCTCTAAAGGCAGGGTGTATTTAAAAGTGTGATATGTGGGATTGTAATGTTCCCATGTCCCTGCAGTGACAAGTCCCCAAAAGCTATTTACACTGAGGCTGTCCTATGAAGAAAACTAGAGTACAGATTAAAATATAGATGAATGAACCTTTTTTACACACAATTTGGTCATGTCATGCCCTAAATCGCTTCTGGCGAGGCGTATTCAATAGCCTGGCCAGAGGTGCTAGAATGGGACTTACCTAGATCTCTAAAACTTGCACTCCTACATTGCGCAGAAGGTATTGGGGGTAATAGATATAAAAGGTGCCTACTATTTTTAGGCCTCACACTTGCAAAACGAGACATTGTCAGACAACGGAAGGCAGATACTCCACCTCGTATAAGGCTTTGGGAAAAAGGCATGGACTATAACATGGAATTGGAGCTCCCTGTCTTTATTGCCCGGGGATGCCCACAGAAACACACCAAAATATGGAAAAGGTGGGCCTCTTACAGAAATATTCCCCTGGGGACACACCACACAGCTGATGGTCAATTAGAAAAAGAGATAATCACATATGAGCATGAATAACGAGATAACAGCTAAATTAAATAATCCATACTTGGGATGTGAGTGACCAAGACAACAATGTATGATAATATGGCGCATAGTTAGATATCAGTTGATATTTGTGTTATTGCATTATGTTTTCTATCCAGAATGTTTATGGGATAATGGGGACTAATGATATTATTGGACATATCCCTCAAATGAAGTGTATACCTCATGTCGCTCAGATATTCCGTTTTGCAACTATAAAAGCCAATAAAATTGGTTTACAAAAAAATATATATAAATTAATCTGTATTAATATTAATTCTATCTGGTTTGGGACCAAATTGAAAAAATGATTCAATTGCTGTTTTTAATAGTTATTAAAAATACAATCTAATTGTAAAGTTATATTTTTGATAAATATTTAGGTAGAGTAACTTTTTTATACTTACCCTTTTCCTGCCTGAAGCTCTTAGAATAGTGCACTCTGGGTCGGTTTGTAAGTAAGGCAAACAGGAGAAATCTTCCCCTTTAGTTATGGAGGGACCAGGATTCACCCCCACTCACTGATTACTGAACTGTACAAAAATGGACCTCACCACCATCCCCTCAGAACTCTGGACCTGCGGAAGATCAGGTGATGGGCAGTACCTGAAGGGCTGGACTTGCTCCCACATGTATCCAAGCTAAATACGTGGACTACAAGGGTCAGTTGGCTGACGTCTTGTGTGGCTACAGGGAAACAACAAGCTGCAAGAGACTTTTTCCTGAAGTGACCAGTGATGAGTTGCAGTGACAAGTTGCTACTGGAAGAAGACTGGGCCCAGCAGGTGACCTTTGCTGGAGTGAGTCCTGACCTATGAGAACTGTCCCTTATGTCCTGCGAGACTCAGTGGTTCCCAGAAGGACTTATACTGAAATCTCTGAAAAATATGGGCTTAGAAAACATTTAGTACTTCCAGTCCTCCGGAGGACCAGGACCAAACTTCCAAGTCAAAACACCCAAGGTGCGATCTTGCTGGCCAACAAAATCAGGTTAGTCCTGCTCAAATATTTTTGCCACCTGAAAATCCAGTTCAGCCTGAGTCACTAAATCTCATCTGTCTCTGAAAAGGGATTATAAAAAGGGGAGCTTGAGTCTCCCAAATGATCAAATAGTCAACTAGTCGAACTGTGGCTGTACATCAGAATGGAGAAGCTCAGTACGACTTCTGTCTTTTGTGACCAGGACTGGGGACCAAGCTCTGCTAGTCGCTCTGCTGGGTGAGGGGACATCACCCAGGAGAATCAAGACCACTTGCTCTGGAGCTGTAGGAAAAAAACATCTGACTTCCTGCCAAGACAAGAGGACCCTGTGAGGAGGAGAAGATGGCCTGGAGGGAGCGGGATCCAATAGGAATCCTATTGATTTAACCCATTAAGCGAAGTGTGAGATTCACGGTCCAGTCGGAACTGCAGCACTGATCGGGCTGTCAGCCACTGTGCCGCTCAAGTGGCCCGTCACACTAATCAGACTGTCTGCCTGTGTGCTGCTCAAATCGGTGACCCTATATGCCAGGTGGGGCCACTGCCAAGAATAAGGACCGTAGCCCTGGTGTATGGTTGTGACTGAAGAAGACCATCGCCCTTTGCAGCGCTGTGACCTGAGAGGGCCAACACCCTATATGTTGCTCTTCACGACACCCGTATGCCAGGTGGGGCTGCAGAGAAGTGACAGGGCATTTCTCTTATGTGGTGTGTGAAAGTGAAGCGTAGTGGGTTGTGACTTGCGCCACCAGAACATTTACTTTGCTATTGGAGAGAAAAAGTCACCTGAGACCTGCAGCCAGGATCAGGAGGACCTACCTCTCAAGCGGAAAATCGCAGTGAACATGTAGTCACCTTGCCTGCTTTTAAAAAGGCTACTATTTATTCGTGGCACCTGCTTACGTCAACCACCAAATCGCAGAATGGCTCCAGGCCGCTGATGCGCTCCTGGGCCTTTTGTATTGCAGTACCAGTGGGAGTGGGTAAGACTTATCACCGGGCTGCAGTTCCCTGAGGGAACCTGCTCTGACTATAGGACAGAGATACTTAAGGCCTGATTTAGGTCTCGGCGGACGGGTTACTCTGTCACAATGGTTTTGGATAACGCGTCCTCCAAAATATAAATCCTATTATCTCCTGTCGGATTTATATTTCGGCGGATGGGTTATCCGTCACCGTTGTGACAGAGTAACCCATCCGCCAAGATCTAAATCAGGCCCATAGACTTTGAAATCCATTGTGGTACTTATAAGACTCGTTCTTACAAGATGGGCCTAGCCTCAATTTTGAGTCACATGAATGGGGAATACCTACAGTTAGTATCCTGGGTAGTGGGTCTCAGGATATTGCCCGGACAACACTAAAGTGCTGGCCTTATGAAGACGGTGTATATTATTTGTTGTGTGCTGGATTTCACTTTGTGTTTGTATATAAATACTTGCTTGGAAAAAAGGCATGGACTTCTGTAGGGGGTTAGAGCTGCCGGTATTTTGAGCCAGGGGATGTCCGCAGAAACATACACAAATTTGGAAAAGATGGGCTGAATACCCTGGACTAATACTTGCAGATCATTCATTGACCTCAGATATCATAGACTCTATGCCCCAAACAAGGAATCCGGCGATATGACATGCGTATGGTGGCTCTTTGTGGACTTCAACGCTACCAGAAGATTGACTTATCCAAATATAATGAATCAGGCATTGGGTTTAAATGTTTTGTTAGACCAGTTAATATGTGACATGATAAATGTATACGGCCTGGTGGCCCTTGTGTACCTAAATGCAAAAAAATATGTTATGAAAAAAAAGTTGCAATGAGATAGTCTTGCTTATCACGTACGCTAGAACCGTCCTAAAAAGAGAATCAGCATCATTATGAATTTAGTTAAATGTCCTGCGCCACTGAGCATATATAGTTATTTTAATTTCTTAACTTGAAAAAACTAAAGAGACAAGTATACTCTGTGATAGGGCACATACTTTTAAGCTGGAAAAAGTACTTTGATGTGACTGCACTGGTAAATGGCTAAAGTTATCACAACTCTTGTCACTAGCCTTGTGTCCCATGCACAGAACTCCTACTCTTCAACACTGTTCCAACCCTTTTCACATGCTATTGACATTCACTGTGTGTTGGAAACCATCCATTCATTTACCAATAACGATCCACAATTCATTCACATTCCTGGACCAGAAATCCTCAATATTGCCTGCCTTACTCCCATTCACTTATAAATACAAGACTGTTGGTCCTACTAGACAATTCTGTGAAAGATATCCTACACAAGTTTACCCGTAAAGATCACTTAATGTGTCATACATCTGTGTGATCAGTAGGAACTAAAGGGAAAAAAATTGTAATGTTTGCTTGAATACCATAGTGAACTAACCAAGTACAGCATAATCAAAAGGTACAATTTTCCTATCAAAAATATAGAGATCTTCGGTTCCATGTATCATTAGTGAACTTCCAGCACTTAAAAACAAATAGTAATGCCAAAGGTTAGAGAGAAACAAATATGATAAGTGGATATAACAAGTATGGTTGGAACACGATTGCATCTTATTAATGTTCTTCGGTACCTTGCTTCCTTAATGAGATTACCTTGCCATTCTATCACACTCCCTTTCAATAGCTTTGTTCCCTCTCATGTATTCCTTCTTTCTGTTGCTGACTGTGCCACAGACTGAACAGTTGCAGCGAGGTTAGAGGGGCTAGGGCATGGCAGGCATCACTAATGCCGGATGCCACTTCCCCTTTTCTGCAAGCATGATGTTGTGAAACTCAGATGTTCTTTTACGAAAGATACGGGCGATGCAGGGGGGCACCAGTCTTGGCTCTATCCCCATTGCCTGTGGTTGTCATGTGGTTAGATTCTTGCATAGCGCGAGAACAGAAAACAGGAGGGGTAAAGGGGAACTCGCACTTGGCACCCTTCTATCAGCAGTGGGTGAATTATCTCTTAACTGCAGTACCACATTCACACCTCATGAAGCATGGACAACTATTTCATTTATTTATGTTTGTTTTTAAAATAATGTTTAGTACTTGAACCCTGTGCCGAGGATCACAAGTGACATACATCATTACATTTACTCCTTTTCCATGTTTTGAAGCTCAGAAGGAGAAAACAAAATGGTGTAAGCACCGCAAATGCAGCTGAAGCTGGAACTGGTACAGATAAACACATTCCAATAACTTTGTAGACATTTTAACATTAATGCAAACGCATTATGCATGCCCTAAATGTCCTACCATCTTTGAAATGGAAAATAGCACTCTTATCCATTAAGAACGGAGTCAAGGAAAGCACTTCAGGCATGTGAATCCACTTACTCTTTTGTCATCCTTCAAATTTAGTACTATTGTGCCAGGAGGTATGACTTCTCTTATTTGTAATTGATTTACTTGGCCTTTAAGGTCCTGAATAGCTTTCTTGAACATTTGTATTTGAGCTGCAGACTGTTAATAGTGAGCCAGTAGTTTTGATGAATCCCATGTATGGAACTGGCTTGCAATAAAATGAAACACATTAGAAGACCAGTGATACTTACTTATCAGGCATGTTCTGGTCTCGAAGGCTACCTTCTAACAGCACTCCCGAGACTCTAATGTAGTGGTCACAGAGACCATGCAGGCTTCGAAAAATCTACTCGCCCACTCGCCATGGCGAGTCAGATTTAATCAGGTCAAGCTATTTTTAATACCTATTAGTCCGTTCTGCAAATGAACTTAAGCTGGAAAGATCAGGTGTTCTGTTCCTTCATAAATTCAATGAGCAATAAGCATGCCATTAAATCTTGTTTTTATCTTGACACATTTTCTGTCTGTTCAAGGAAAGAGGTCAAAGGTCAGTTTGACTTTTTACTAATTGCAGCTTGAAAAATTGAGTTTATTTTTCTCTCACTACAGTTAGAGGTTTTTGTCAAGTGAGCTGTCTGAAGATGTCAGTTTTCTTTCTAACACATAACATTCAAATAGCTTGTAAATGAAGAGTACAAATATTTCAAAATATACCTGGAATTACGAAAGCACATTTTTTGTAATTAAGAAGTGTGATGCAAATAAAGATTTGAAAAGGAGCAAAACAAATCAGAACACTGTACTTGGTGGCGTGCAAATGACACATATTTGCAGAAACTCGATTTCCAAACATTATTGTTTGTACACCTTATAGCTTTATCAGTAAAACCGCATGTCAGAGGGACATTTTGTAGTCATTTCAATGTAAAATGCAAATGACAGTGTGCTACCACTTCATGCATTAGTTATGTTTTTATTCAAAGTGATAGTTTTTAAACATGATTTGAGAAACATTCCTGCCCCCGCCCTGATGACAATGCTGTTAATGAACTGAGAGGCAAGTCAGGGGTCATGTGTATTCTATATGTGGGTAGATTTGTATTTTATATGGAGCAAATGTTTAATTTATTAAATCAAACAAAAAGAGTTTTTTGTGCAGCAGACATACAGAGCTCGCATATTTGAAGGTGCTCCCATATGTGATAATGAAGAAAACGGCGGCTCAGTGAATTACAATTTTTGCCAACGATCACATCATTTGAAACCTGTTTATGGGTCAAGAGCATTACAATTAAGTTGAGTAGATTATTTAAGGCACTAGACCTGCAGGTCCTTCGTCTGCCCAGTCAAACGCAAGGAGCAACAATTCAGCTAGCTGGTCTTGGGAACTCACAGATGGGGGCCACTGCAAAATTTCAAATTGTAAATCAGTTCATTTTTCTAACAGTTCTGCATATTCATTTGTGGCTTTAATGGTAAGCATTTGTATGGGAAGAGGTTTTGCAATTTCATTCTGGTCCCTTTTCTTATGGCGTGCCACTTTCAACTCCTGGAATAAATTATACTGATGCGTGCGCCACTCTCACACTGTAGTAGCCATATCGAAAATGAGACAATGAGGCCGTCATGGTGGATAGGAAATAAGGGTCATCATATTTCTGAGGCCAGACAAGACCAGGTGTCATACAGGAGGGAACTTCTACACTTTCTTGGAACACTGATTGTAGAGAGATTGATGAGCATTTATCAACTCGCGATAAGCAGTCTGAAGTATGTTGCACAATGTATCCTTATGCATTATGAAGGAAGTTACCCGTTTAGGCTCACCCGGGTCACTGATGACCACCTCTCAGCTTTCAATACCAAATGAAGAGTCGGTCAGACAGTAGAGAATACAAACCAGTATCTGTTTATTCAGGTACACTCAGAGTGGAGCCCAGTCTGCCCAGTCGCTAGGAGTGCTGCAGAGGGACTGACATCAGCAAGTATAAAGATACATTTCATAGTTAGACTAAAACACGCTCATAGTGGAATTTTCCAAGCTGATGTAGCTACACAGTAAAATACAGGGAGTAAGTTTAGATTCTAAGACCGGGCACGCGTTATGTGTTATTCAGGGTCGTTCGGCCCGTCCCTGCAACTAGACAAGTGGGAGAAGGCCTCTATCAACAGGGAAAGGTATGTGCTAACAAGAACAATATTTCATTAGTGAAGCAAAACTCAACCTTGGAGAAACGCAACTCATCTGAAGCCTTTTTTCGGAAATAGCAAAGGATTAGTTTCGATCATGATTCAAAATGGCGCCTATATAGAAAATGGCGCCGCAAATGCTAACTTACATAGGGCAATACAAAACAAAATCATTTCTATTCTAACAGACCCTCCTTTTAGCATGAGCTAAAACATTTTCTAACGAGAGCACGAACATACATATTCAGACCTTATGAACATTCCATATTTTCAGTGTCAGAAAAGGAAATGGTAAGGAGGGAAGAAGACTCAAACATGCCCTCATCTATCTTCATTAAATCATCTATCTCTTTCTGCATCATAATTGTAGCATTGGTATCATGAATCGATATCTTCCTCTTAGGAGTGAGAAAAGTGGTGCAATAGGAACAGCAGAAGGGAAGGCATTGAACAAGGACACAGCAAGAAACCAAGATCACAATGAAATAGATCACCTTTTCAAGAATCCAACTCCAACTGCCAAAAAGAGACCAACTACAGTTCCCACTTTTCATTCCCTTAACATTTTCAAGGATGTCTAAAATGTGTTGGGTAATGTTCTTTTCCATATTTGTGATCGCGACTACACACTGGTCTCCTACTACTGCGCACACACCACCACTCTTAGCTAAGATAAAGTCAACTGCATATCTGGTCTGCTCGGAATATATTCGCATAATTTCCAATTGGACGGTAATGTCACGCAAAGCTGCTACAGTAGAATTAGACAATATTTGCAGCTTGCATCCGAAATATTCTCTAGCTTTCTCACCCCTGGCCATGGCGGTACCACCAAATGTAATTATGGAAGAAAGGATGTATCCAAAAGTAATACCATTACTATAATTATTGACCTCTAGATCTGTCACCCCTTCACAGAATTCTGTGGTCAATGTCCTTTTAACCCATCTGACTTTAGGCTTCGCATGTTTACAAGGTACACCCAAAGGCAATACCATCCTAAGTACCACATCATTCGTACCATTATGGACATTCAAATAAGTCCCATTAGACAAAAAGAAGAACCCTGGGTGTGCATACACCGGCCTATCATAATCTACGGCAGAATATCTGGAATTCCTCCCAAAGGTACTGGGGTCTTTTGGATTTGCCAAAAAGTATGTGCCCTTTCGCAATATTATCCCTGAACAATTTACATACAATACAAGATTAGAAAAATTGAGAATTAGACAACAAGCAGGGTAACAGCCAGCTTCTCGGGGAACTGTCAATTGCTTATACTGCCAACCCACCAGAGTTACATTCTGTTTTTCCATATAAAAGTTGTCGCAATAAGTGTTGTTGTCACACCCTGGATAGCCCATGCCTTGTGGCTTTCTGTGATATAAACAAGGACCTGGATAGCCAAACCCAAATACCCTGTGCACCTCTACAAAGTCACGAGTATAGGTATAATTGACAATTGACAATGGATATGCTGTCCATAGACTAGTGACAGACTCAGTGGGGTAACAAGCAGTCCCTTCTCCAAAGAACCTCTTGTGTGTATCTAGAAACACATTGCTTGGGGCTGTCCTTTTCTTTCGGACTTGAGGAACAACCGTATCCTTACTATATAAATGTACACTTAGATCATTTTCCAAAACCCATGTCACACCACAAATATTATTAATAGCAAAATCACAAGAGCAACACAAGTTAACTTCTGTTTACGGGTCCACACTGCATTTTACTGGGCAACAAAAATCACCGGTTGCTCTTCCTCGGCAACCATTCTACCAAAGGGATGCATAATAAATGATGAAATGACACAAAATACAAGGAAGTATGCAAGTTCCCAGTGTCCGTCAGAGCCTCACTGGTACAGGCTCCTACTATCCATCAATACGTTGGCTCTCTTGAGCACCGGCGGTGGAGCTTGCTCTGTCCTAAGCTCGTATCCCACGTCGATCAAGATGGTATACCTCCAAGGTGCACTTTCGATATATATCCTGTCAAATGTTCAAACAGTGCACAAAAATTCCATCAACCTAAACTAACTCCATTGGTACCACAACAAGATACCTCCTAACTTACACAGTCCAGCCCTAATCTTTCTTCTCCTTAGATGCAGGTTCCCTCAGCCAAGGGCGCAAATTGTACCTGGTAGCCCCAGGCACTGTAGGATCAATAAACAATGGCTCTTTGATAGCTCGTATTTCCGCAGGAACACCTGCATTCAGCACGTTTTCATTCTCCTCATCTGTCTGGGTCCAAATTAGCTGGGCATCACTGAACAGGACAAACCGAGGTACCTGCTCAGTCTCGGAGTCCCCGATGCCGTCCTTTACCCATTGATCATAAGGTAGGGGCAGTGGAATCCTCCGACAATGCGTTGCATGAATCCAGATCTTCCATCCAGCAACTTTCACGGCTTTTCAAGTAACCAGCAGGACCTGCTCCGGCCCCTTCCAGCGCGGCTCCAAACATTTCTTTCGCTGAAGATTTTTTAACAGGATATAATCGCTGGGCTGGATATCATGGCCAGGTCCCTCTGGTATGGACGGCAGACACTCACGCACCTGTTGGTGAATAGAACGTAAACTTTCTGTTAACTGGCCAAGATAATCCAATAACACAGGGTACTCAATATCAGAAAACCGCCAAGGGCGCGGGACGCCCCAGACATTTGCCGGGCATCCAAACACGACCTCATACGGTGAAAATCCTGTCCTGGAATGAGCTGTCATTCTAGTTGACAAAAGAGCTAACGGTAAAGATTCTGACCACTTTAACCCTGTTGTCTCCTGAATCTTTGCCAATTTGAGCTTGAGAGTACCATTGTACTTCTTAACCAAACCTGCTGACTGGATGATTGGCAGCATGAAATTTTTGCTTTATGTGCAGACCTTCACAAATCAATAGGATCACTTTTGCATTAAAATGACTTCCGTTGTCACTCCAGATCACTTGGGGCAAGCCGAAACGAGGAAAGAACTCCTTCAAGAGTACCTTTGCGGTCGTCATGGCTGTATTATCTTTAGTGGGATAAGCCTAAACCCATTTACTGAATGCACAAACAGCCACCAAAACATACATTAAATTGGTGCATCTCTCCAATTTCTATATAGTCCATTTGAAGGACCTCAAAAGGAAAAGTAGGTGGTGTGAAATTGCCAGGCTGTGTAGGGGTACCTTTTCCAGGATCATACATACCATACAATACTTCACTAAATGTGCAGCTGTCTTGGAGATGTTATCATTTTGCCAGACAGGGTCTAACAATTTGCAAATGCCTTTAGCACTAATATGGACTGGACCATGAACCATAGTAACCACAGGGAGCACATATGCATCTGGCAGCATCCATCTCTGTTTCCCTGATTTATCAATCCAATATCCTTCGTCGTTCGATTGTGCTGTACTTTCCTGCCACACCGCTAATTCTTCTATCATAGCTTCGCTTTGTATCTCCTTTACACTTTCAACAGTGTCCTCAAACATGACAACCGCAGGAACTCACCTAGCTGGACCTGCTACAAACATTCTTTTCATCTTTGTCCGGGCCGTTTCCTTAGCTGTCTGATCAGCGAAAGCATTTACCCTACCTACATCATCTGTGGCCTTTCTATGGGCGCTACACTTTACTATTGCCAATTTCTTAGGGAGCATCAAAGCAGACAAAAGCCCCAATATAAGATGTCCATGTTGGATTTTTGTACCATGGGAAGTAAGGAACCCTCTCTCAGCCCAGAGCCGCCCAAAATGATGCGCAACTCCAAAAGCATACTGGATGTCAGTATAAATATTGACAACCAGTCCCTCGCTCAATTCACAGGCTCGAATAAGGGCAGCAAGCTCAGCAGCTTGAGCCGACTGATAAGGGACACGTGATGTCTCTACTACTGTACGCAATGTGGTAATAGCATAGGCTGCAGTGGTGGTGCATCTGGTAATTTGAAACAAGAGCCATCAACATATAGTTCCCCTTGAGGGTCAGATAAGGGAACATCAGTCAAGTCTACCCGTCCTTTCATCTCTTCTTCCGTCCGGAAGATGCAATCATGTTTGTCGACTTCATCGCTCTCGGAAGGGAGGGGTAGTAACGTGGCTGGATTCAGAGTAGCACATCTTTTGATCGTAATGTGTTTAGCGAACAATGTCAATTCATAGCCAGTAAGACGTGCACTGGTGAGGTGCTGTGTCTTTGTTTTGTTCAAAAGTGTGTCCACAGCATGGGGTACCATAACTGTGAGGTCAGTATCAAGCACGAGTCCAGCCGATTGTCTTATTGAAGTGGCCACAGCCGCAACCGCCCTCAGACAACTCAGTAGGGATCTCGCAACTGGATCAAGCACGGCAGAGAAATAAGCACACGGCCGTTGCTTATCCCCAAATTTTTGTGTTAGAACAGAAAGCTTGCAACCAGCCATCTCATGGACGTACACCACAAACAATTTGCTATAATTAGGTGTGCCAAGTACTGGAGCCAAACAAAGCGCAGTTTTCAAGTGCTCAAAAGACTTCTGACATTCAAGCGTCCAAGGCAAGGGTTCATGCACTTCTTTCGTTGTTAATGCAAACAAAGGCTTAATTAGTAGAGAGTAATTAGGTATCCACTGGCGACAGTATGAAGTGATATCTATAAAGGCGCGTACATCTTTCTGAGTTTGTGGAACGGGCATTTTAACAATGGTACTGATGTGTTCCGGGGTCAATCTCCTACCCTCCTTCGACAGTAGGTGACCTAAATAGGTGACCTCCTGTCGACAATACCGAAATTTTGAAAGGGATACTTTATGTCCATGCTGAGCTAAATGCAGCAACAATTTAACTGTACTGTCTCTACAACCTTGTTCTGTGTCAGAAGCGATGAGCAAGTCATCAACATACTGCACCAATACATTACCGGTGGGAAGCGACAAGGAATCCAACTGACCATTCAATGCCTGGCTATAAATACTTGGACTCTTTGTATTGCCCTGAGGAGCTCGACAGAACCTAAAGCTCCTGCCAGCTAGTGTGAACCCAAACAGATATCTGCTATCTGGATGAATAGGAATGCTAAATAATGCATTTTTTAAATCAATAACAGAAAAGAATGTAGCAGTAGAAGGAATCATTGTCAAAAGCATAGTAATATCAGGAACTACTGGAAACTGAGGAACCACAATTTTGTTAACTTTGCGCAAATCAATCACAAAACGGTAAACATCCTCATGATCATCAGGGGCACCCAAGGGTGTCCGTTTAAGAATTGGAAGAATGGGACTATTACAGATATTGGCAGACGTCTCTTTAACTACACCTTTGTGTATCAAATCCTGAATAACCTGCAAAAGGGCCCGTTCTCCCGCCTGGGGTATTTTATACTGGGGAATACGAGGCAAAATAGCATTATTTTTGACCTGTATCAAAACGGGTGGTATAGGCAGTAGTCCGACATCTGTATCACCTGTTGACCATAGAGTGGATGGCACATCAGCAAACTCAGCAGGAAGAGGGAGAGACAGGCACTGTTTAGTACCTACTCTGGGACCCATCATCATATAAACACCTGCCGGAGAACAATAAATAGTGGCATGCAATTTTTTCAACAAATCCAAACCCATCACATTTTCACCACAATTGGATGTCAACAAAAACGGAGAATCCACAGTAAAAGGACCAACAGTCAATGCAAGGGGGCATGAAATGGGGCTTACAACCGGTACACCTGAAAAACCTACCGAAACATTATTGAGGCCAGACAGAGCCGCTCCAGGGACCAAAGAATGAGAAACAGAACTCTTCGTTGCACCTGTATCCACCAAAAATTCTTTAGTCGAGCCTTGCAAATCCGCTTTGACATAAGGACTACGCTGATCTACAGGTATTGAAACTGGTCCCTCACTCTGTCCCTGGCTATCCTAGCTAGAAGACATCCCTGTCACCTCATCTGTATCATAATCATCATGATAATACTGTCCATCCTGAGGGTCATCAAAATAATTGTTATCAGAACGACCCTGTGAGGCTGCAGTAATCTGAGCTCTGTCGGTCCCACGACCTCGTCCACGAGAACCCCGTCCTCTAGGAACTGCAACCTTCTGCAAAAGTATACGACACTCGCTACACCAATGACCCTCCTCCTTACAATATGTGCACTGATTCGGCCCCAAAGGTGTCGTGGTCAGCTGTCTGCTAGTGCGCGGAAGCTGTCTAGAAGGACCACTGCGTCCTCTACCATTCCCCCTAAACGCTTGCTGTAACAACACCTTCGTTTTCAACTCCTTATGCTTTATATCTGTTTTCTCTTTCTCTTCCTGATCACTATGTTCATAGTATTGAGCCATATTCAAAATAACAGAGGGGGAAGAGGTGGTCCAGGTACTCTCAGATGCCTTCAAGCGAGTCGCAATTTCAGGAAGCAAATTAGAAACAAATCTATCAACAAACAACCGGACTCCTCCCTCAATAGACAAATCCTGTCCACTATAATCCAAGAACGTATCTTCAAACCGAGTAAAGAAATCAGACACACTTTCATCTTTCTTTTGTTTACAAGCCGACAACTTATCCCAACTCACCTTCTTTGGCGGAATAAGGGAATGCATATATGTAATAATGCGGACGGGCAAAGCAAGTATCTCAGCTCGGGGCTTGTCACCTGGCTTCCTTTCCTGATCCCATCCTTTAATCACATCCCATGTACCTCCCAACTCCGCAACATGATCTTGCGTGTGTACCTGTCTCCAAATATCAACCGGTACCAACAGACCAAAGAACATTTCAATATCAGCAAGAGTCATTACAGTAGAAGAGGCAGCTTCAGTCAATTCTTTATAATAAGCAGTAGGATTTTTCCTAGGTTCGGGCAAATGAGTCTTAAGTGATAGAACCGCACTTCTTTTCCACGGAGTATAAACCCATTGTTCCTAAAAATGGGCCGCTGCACTCAGCCTAGTGATGTTACTGCGGCCGTCCGTTAGCTCCGGTATTTCCGGATGAACCTCCTGTATGGGAAACTGAGATACCGGCTTGGGACTATTTTCATACAACCTTCCCCTGTAAGCAATTATTGTGGTAATATTTCCAAAAACCTGACCTGGTTCCAAATCACTAGCATATACACGATCTCTAATATCGAATAAAACTTGGGGTGCATCTGCTCCAAAATATTGCCGCCAAAGACTAATCAACGTAGCGGACATATGCTTAAGAGCATGCTGTTGAATAAAAGGCTCAAATTCTCGCATAGTTGCCCAAACATCCTCCACTATATAAATAACGTTACGGGCCCACTGCGCAGCCTGATTAGCTATTACCCTTTTTTCGTCATCTTCTACCTCAGATCGCACTAACGGACCCATACATCCCTTAAATTTCGTCCCGTCTCTATCCTCAAATCCACCAACTGGCGTCTCACTACTTACAAGTGTCGGGGGATAAAGAACCATGGAAGGAGAAGCAACAGAAGTAACAGGTAAAATCGTTGCTGGCGTTTGTACTGGAGGAGAGGGAGCAGAGAATACAGGAGCCGAAACAGTAGGTGTGCTAACAGTCACAGTTGCAAAAGATGGCGAAGACAAAGAAGGGGCGGGGGGTGCCATAGCCAAAGGTGTCGAAACAACAACAGTAGATACGGAAGCAGTTGAAACAAAAACAACAGGCTGCTGCGACTGTAACAGAAAAACGGGGTAAATCCTCTGTGGGGCATACGGAGGTGGGGGTCAAGTGTCTAACAATTCCTCCACGAAAGTATCTGTTTCCTCCTGGGCCAAATAAGACTTATCAATATGTAGTCAGATCCTCATATCTTCACATTCAATTACTGCCTCTTGTTTTTCTCTATCATACGCTACATCTTTCTGGGTCAATATTTGCATTCTCCCCTTTCGCGCATCCTTTTCCATCTTTAATCGTCTCTGTTTAGCCTCCTTCTGCCACGTCCGAAGAGAATCAAACATTAACTGCCTACTTCGCCTTTTAAACCATTTTTCCTGTAAGAAACCAATCTTTTGTTCATCAAAAGTGCCTGTCAGCGGCCACTATAACTCGGCATTGTCCCTCGTATATTTGTGCCATAATGTACTAAACATAATAGGGCCAAGGCCATGCTTTACATACATATCAAAATTAGGAGTGCCGGCTGTGCTTCTTCCAATTGAGCATCTGCAGAACAACAACAATAGGAAACCAAAAACCTGCTAATCCCAAGCATTTTAAAAAAGAAACCAAATTCGTTATTTTGGCCTAGCAAAGCAATTGCAAGTGCTTTTATCCCAAACAGTCCTTAGACTGCACCAAACTCAAACCACAAAGGTACCATATCCACAAAGAACCAAAACAAACTCACATGATATGAGTAGAACAAACAAACCAATTCTCCACTGCCGACTCTTCAGACCAAACGGTCAGATCCAAGGGGTTCGCCGTTCAGGACTCCAGTTGGGATGACCAATGGGCGAGGCATTATCCGGCGGGACAGAAGGGGCAGCTGCGAGTACCAAGAACTCTTCGTGCAGGGATCCCTGATCCGTCAGTCCGACCCGACAATAGCCTCGACCTCCCCACCCGTCCTCGGAAGGGGATGGATCAATCACCCGAAGGAGTACGTGTTAGGACGCCAACTGAAGGAAGTTACCTGTTTAGGGTCTCCCGGGTCACTGATGACCACCTCTCAGCCTTCCATACTAAATGAAGAGTCGGTCAGACAGTAGAGAATACACACCAATATCTGTTTATTCAGGTACACTCAGAGTGGAGCCCAGTCTGCCCAGTCGCTAGGAGTGCTGCAGAGGGACTGACATCAGCAAGCATAAAGATACATTATATACATTTCATAGTTAGACTAAAACACGCCCATAGTGGAATTTTCCAAGCTGATGTAGCTACACAGTAAAATACGAGGAGTAAGTTTTGATTCTATAACCGGGCACGCGTTATCTGTATTTCAGGGTCGTTCGGCCCGTCCCTGCCACTAGACAAGTGGGAGAAGGCCTCTATCAACAGGGAAAGGTATGTGCTAACAAGAACAATATTTCATTAGTGATGCAAAACTCAACCTTGGAGAAACACAACTCATCTGAAGCTTTTTCTCGGAAATAGCAAAGGATTAGTTTTGATTATGATTCAAAATGGCGCCTATATAGAAAATGGCGCCGCGAATGCTAACTTACATAGGGCAATACATAACGAAATAATTTCTATTCTAACAATTGTACGTTAGAAATCACAGGTTGCAAGGTTTTTATGCGCTAATTGAGAAAAGACCTTTGCTGGATTTAATTCTGGCACCCTAACATACGATGGGAGTCTATTTGGTGCCACATAATCACCTCTATGCTTGTCTTCCTGAATTCTGTGCACGTAAAATCATGAGAGAAGATCAGATTGATGTAGCAATTTCCTCTTTTTGTCACATTTCTTTGCAGTTTTGAAAGTCTCTATTAATGATATGAACAGTATGCAATGTTTTAAGAAAATGAGCCAATATTAATGGACCAGCAGCTAACCTACCCTGCAGCTTAAACAATTGCTTAGACTCACATCAAGATGGTATAGACAGTCCTCTGAATTATTCCCAGAGCTCATACTCAACAATCAAAATGATTGAACAAAAGAGGGGAAAGATGCAAAGTACATATGATAAAGATACAGGGACAAAGAAACGCTGCACAAAGTTAATAGCCAGATACAACACAACACCAAGTCAGACGAAAACAGCATGACATTGCCTAACAATGAAACATACTTCTAGTCCATCAGTAGACACACATTCATTCTTCACTAGTAGGAAGTATAGATGTAAATAGGCGCTAGAACTGTGTGATCTCAAATAGGGATCCACATCGTTGCCACCCAAAAATAAGGCAGAACAACAGAAAACAAGTTAGGAAGAAAGTTTATGGTGTTAGAGACACGGCCAGCTCTTGCTTTCAAAGTGAATACAGTGCCCCCACTTGGTGCGGCTGCCGACCACGCCCTTAGGAACATTCAGAATCACTCTGGTACATCAGCAACCAGGACATAGACTGGTGGACCTCCTTTCATCCCACTTTTTCATCCACATATATTCTAAAACTGTCCATAAACTGTTGTGCTTATCCTACCAGAGCACCACCTACACTTGTTTAATAAATGCATAAAATTAATCCATACACTAGTCATAAATGAATAACTGTACAACAGTCAATTCATATTTAACTGTGCATTGTCTGTACATACAACCACATTCCTGTATTGCCCAATCTGACGTTTTAAACTCCTGTTATACCCACACCTTATCTGTGTCCAACTTAAACCATAGTTACCTATATAAGGCCTCAAGGGTTTAGTGAAAACACCTTTTTCTGAGTTCCATAAGGTGGTGCCAGGAGCCTTTTTGGTCAAATTGAACACCTAAGTAGGACAAAGTAGGTACATAAAGCAGCTTATCATCATCAACAAAACACGGTTTTAGAGACGAATGAGATTTCCCAGCCACCATTACCATTACATATACATAGTAAATGAGAGCCAGTAGAAACAATGAGTTTCTACTCATTTATCCAATCATTAATCAGAATAAGATTCTTAGCTATCTATGGGTATTGATCTCTGAAATCAGCAAGAAAAGCATAGCAACAGCTTGTTGTGTACCCTTGTGACCTGAACATGAATACAAAATCCCACACAACCTGCATTTCTTCACTAGTAGCTCAAAGTGCTCATTGGGCTGACCAGAGCCAATTAAACGTAAAACAAAAATGCACTTGTTGCCTTAACATATTCCAGAGGAGTGGTAGACAAGACTGCTAGTCAGGGGCTAGTTGGTCGTGATGAGGAGTCTGAAGGTTAAATGTTCCATGTTTCAAGTGATACTTTCCAAAGTGGTGGAGCATTGAATGCATTCTTTGAAAATGGTAGCGAATCCGCCTCCAAATATGTTTGTTTTGTCCTGTCTTGTGATCCTGTCTCTGGGAGGGATTGCTGTGATGATGATGGGACCAACAAGGGAGTCAGCTAGGTTTCGGTCAGGAAAGCAGGTCCAG
This sequence comes from Calotriton arnoldi, assembly GCA_963921515.1. Taxonomy (NCBI): domain Eukaryota; kingdom Metazoa; phylum Chordata; class Amphibia; order Caudata; family Salamandridae; genus Calotriton; species Calotriton arnoldi. The sequence goes on from CAWUFW010002211.1 coordinate 747,366, forward strand.
TAAGCAGTTGAGCAGCAGACCCCAAATGTTGGTGATATGTTTAGTCAGAGAGCAAGGGAGGAGTGCGGTGTAGTGGGGTTCGGGTGTGTGCGTTGGTGTTCTGTTGAGAGCGTTGGATGTGAGGTGCAGTGGGGGAAGGAGGTGGGCATGGAAATGGCTGGTGGTACAGAAAAATGCACTTTCAATCAGAGTTGGGAGTGCTGCAGCAGCGCTGGGTGATGCAACCAGGGCTCAAGGCATGGATGTTCACAATGGAGTAGCAACGGGGGTGGTAGGAGACCCAGGGGTCTTAAATAATGTTGGGTGCAGGCAGGGAGTTGATGGTGAAGATGGGTGTGCCTTTGACGTGCCTTTGGTGAACCAGCGTCGCGTCTATGCTGCTGCCACCATTAAGTGAAGACAATTTTAGTGGGAATCTGGTGAGGCCATTTCCTATACAGAAGGATGATTTGAAATCCGGTGATGTCCCTTCCTGTGCTGGTAGATAAATGGAAATCCAGTAATCTCACTTCCTGTTCAGATGGATGTTAGGAAATGAAACCTCTTGCTTTGCTTCTTTTCTTTCGAAGACAGTTTTTTGGGAAACCAGGGAAGTAATTTCCTGTGCAAATGGTTGATGAAAAATCCAGTGATATCACTTCCTGTGCAGATGAATGATGGGAAATTAGCCTTTTGTTTGGCTTCTTGTTATAAATGATAGTTTTGGATGGGAAACCAGTGATGTCACTTCCTGTGCATATGGATGATGGGAAGTGAAATACCTTGCTTTGCTTCTCTTCTTTTAAAGACAGTTTTGACAGAAAACCAGGGATGTAACTTCCTGTGAAAAAAGATGATGGGAAATCCAGTGATGTAACTTCCTGTGCAAATGGATGATCGGAAATCCAGTAATGTCACTTCCTGTGCAGATAGATGATGGAAATTGGCCTCTTGCTTGGCTTCTTACTTAAAAGATAGTTTTGGCGGGAAACCAGTAACGTCATTTCCTGTGCAGGTGGATGATGGAAATCCAGTGATCTAATTTCCTGTGTAGACGGATGATGGGAAATCCAGTAATGTCACTTCCTGTGCAGATGAATGATGTGAAACGTTCACTTTTTTTGGGTGAATGATAGCTGCGGTGCGATATTCAGCTGAGTGGGTTTTGAAGCTTTCCTTCCTCTTTCTGTTCTCTTCCACTACTACCCGTTCAGCCATTCTTCTACTTCCATGCCTGCTCTGTTCAGTGAACCCTCTAGTCACATTTATGTAGGAGCCTTGATGCTTGTGGACTGCTTTACCCGTCTGTGTGCAGCTCTCATTCTGTTAATAAAGTTTTTTTATGTTTTGAATCTCTCCTTTCACAAGAGGACTTAGTACAAGCCTGCATACTTCTTATACCAGCACCTTGTTTTATCAACTGTGGCATTTCTTTACAGCTAAGAGGTCAAAATTGTGTCTTGATCTTGTTGCACAAGGTTTTTTCCCTACTACTCCTATCTGCACTTACAGTAAACATTAACAACCATGACAGTTGTCAACATGTTCTTGTGTGCCACACCTAAAGAAAATATCAAAAAATGTTTGAGGTTGAAGGAAATGCAAGCATTGGCAGAACAAACAATGTCTTTAAATTGCCTGGTCTTTGCTTACGTTAGCACTTCAAACCCTGACTTATTAGCTTTGTCAATGCTTGTTTAATTTACCACTCCAAGATAGGCATCTGCTATCTTTGAATGGTAAATTAAAACAAAATGGCTGGTGCATCATTACACATGTGCGTGCTGTGTATTGATGCTGGGGTCACCGCAGCGGCATGAGGCCTATGCGCACATGCATATTGATTGGCTTGGCGTGTATGCATCACTCTTTTTAAAGATAACTTCAACTGAAATTAGCCACTTGAACCACCAATGTTTATGTTTATCTTTGGGATTTATATAGCGCGTAACATCCCAGTGCTAAAAGCCAGTCCTAAGGGGGAACTGGGGTTTGAGTTAAAACAACCAGGTTTTTAATTGTTGTTTAAAAACAGCCTTCTGATTTACCTAGTTGGATGTGCAGAGTAAGGCTGTTCCAGAGTTTGGGGGCCAAGTATCTGAAGGAAACACCCTCTCGTCTGGCCAGCCTGATTAGTAAGCTGGTAGCAAGATGGAGGTTGCTAGAGCGGAGTTAACAGAATGGCATATAGGGATAAACCAAATGTTTGTGATACTGGAGACCAGTGTTGGCAAGGGTATTCTAAGTTAAACAGAGGACATTGAATTTGGTGCTATTGGCAATCTGAAGCATATGTAGAGCTTTAAGAGAGGTAGAGATGGAGTGGTGTCTGGAAACATGAAGAATAATGCGGGCGGCCAGATTCTGGACAACTTGGAGGCAGCTGAGTAGTAGGGTATTGAAAGCCCCTAAATAGAGTACATTGCCATAGTCCAGGTGAGAGATTGTAATTGCCTAAGTTACGGTTTTCTGGGTGGGAGGAGAAAGGCTTTTCTTCAGGCATCGTAAGAGTGCAAAACAGCAGGCGGCAAGAGTTTTGATCTGATGGTCTATTAGAAGCTTATGTTCAAGCCAGAAGCTAAGGTTTTTCACTGCCATCTAAGGAGTAGGCAAAGATCTGAGTGAATCAGGCCATTAACCTGAAGACGACAAGTTGGGCTGATTGCTAGCTACCATGACTTCCATTTTCCCATAATTCATTTTGAGGCAGTTAAGGCCCAGCCCGTCTGCCACTGCTGCCACACAGTTACAGGTGAGTAAATTTGCCTGTTCACCATGAGCTGATCAAAGAGATAACCCAGATAAATGGTCAGTTGCTGTTGCAGCAAGACTGCTAGAAAATGCTATGACAATAGCTGGCTTTATCCAGAGATCCACTATGGAATCTTTGAAAGCATCTGTCTGTGGAACCAAGATAGCCTCTATCAAAGGGCTGTGGGTCAAGTAGCTTTTACCTTGTTCTGCTACCTTGCTGCTTACTATGGAGGAACATTCCAGTTCTGCCTAGATCCAGCACTCTTCAGCAAATGCACATGGGCTTCATACTCCAGATTGAGTAAATGAGACCGTCGAATTCAGTACACAAAGGAGATTTAGCTGATCATCTGACATCCCTCAGATAATTTAATTGTTTGAGGATTTATTTTCTACTGAGAGGGAAGCATGCCTTCTGTATGTCTTCATATTTCCCTTATTTCTCTGTCATCTGCTCCTGGTCAACGCACGGTGAAGTCTATGTTAGTAGGTGTAAGTTGTTGATAGTGGTAATCTTGACCCTATTGTGGCCTTTTTGGCACCATTACATTTTTCTCCAGTGTTACATCAAATTCCTTTCTTGGCATGATCAGGACCCATGGACCCATAGTAGATGACTCCCATGGTATAGTAATCAAATCAGATTGTCTAGTCAATCAGCTTGAAGGCTGCACAAAAGGACGGCATGGTGGTATACCAGCTCTTCCCTGACTAGCAAAGGTGGTGGGAGTTTGCTTGACTATTTTGTCCTTTTTCTTTATGAACCTAGCCCTTATAATGCTTTGAAATTGGCCAATCTCAATTTTGGCCTCCCTAGAGCCATGGAATAGTTCATCACCAGTTCCACTTTCACCAAATCCCTGCGCCACAATGGATCAGTGCATTGAAGAGTAAGGATCCATTTTTAAAAAGACTCCCAATATGGGATTTGGTGCACCATTCCCATGTGGTGGCCAAGGGTACCAACAATGTCTTTTCACCAAAAGTTGTTGTCTCAAAGAGCTTGACTCTCTTTGAGAAAGAGACAGTCTCTTTCTGATTTTATTGTTTTTCATGTCAGCGATCCCGATGTGTATAGATGGGAGATTCTATCCATAACATGAAGAAATGGAAATGCTGCTCTTTGAGGAGTGAGACTGTCCCCAATGAGTAAATAAGCCTCATGGCCATTGGGCCCACTAAATCCCTTAAAATTGGCCTAGAACACCTTTTTTTCTCGAATATGCCCGTAATACTAAAGAAGCCTTGAAGCGGTGGCTGGCATGACCAGTCCACAAATACCAAGCAATATGCCCATGGAGCCTACTTTTGAAATCTATGAAACCTAAAGGTGAATACTAATTTTGAGAGAGACCTATGAAATCTAATTAAATTAGCTAAACATGCATGACCTATATTCTGAAGGTCCATTGTCTTTGGCTTGAAAAAGGAGTAAGGAGATAAGCCAACTCTACCAAATACAGTATGGGGTGTCATCATTACATTGTCAACGCAATCTCTAGAACATATGTAGTGCTAACCAGTGACATAGGGTAGATTGGCTGTAACGGACAATAGTATCCATTAGAAGTTTGTTCACACTAATATGTGGTCAGATCCTTTAACCAAAACATGGAAGAAAACCTGCCCTCAAGCACCTAACTCAGTTTTCTGTCTTCAGAAAGTAGTTTCTAGCATTCAAAATGCAGTTTTTCCATATACAAAGTGAGAAATTCTTACGTTGCTTAATGCCTGGGGAGATCACTGTATCTTGCCTTCTCATTGACGCAGACAATCCCTCTGTTAGTTTTGAAGATTATCTCTGGTTTCTTTTGCAGCATCACAGCTTTCAACCTGAAAATGGAGCCACCAGAGAATTCCTCGTTGGAGATCCATGCGTGTAACATAATTAAAGCCCTAGGATGGACTGTTGCTCTAATAGCTCCTGCCTGGCTCATTTATCACTGTTTGAAGTCCTATTACTTACCAAGCAAGGAGAAGGAAAGAGAGAGGCTGGTGCGGGCGAGCCAGACACTGTATGATTCCATGCACAGACTTGAGGTCAGCGCCAACAGAGCTTCTCATATCCTTCATCAGCACCTGAATATGGGTCCTCCCAGAGTAGAGGTTAACGACTCCCTCAGTGTCAAGGAAAACCTCGATCACCTTGTCCTTACCTTGCAAGAGATCCACTCAACTACAGAAAATATGGACAGACACGTCCGTAAGAATTTGGCTCAGACGCTGTACGATAAGTTGATGGTCAACAGGTCTTCCCTGCAGGAGAAGCATACCATCATCAGCAACTTCCAGGCGGCTACAATGGGAATTTTTGGGAGTGTAGGTGGCCCACTTGTCTCTGTTCTGTTGAAACGAAGCAACATCCCAGACGTCCTTGAGAGAGCCCTACGTCAAATAGAATCTTCCCCAGTGTTGGCTCTTCATGTTCAAGACCTGCTTCATGGCAGTGATGACATTGCAAGGGTCATCCAAGATGAGAACGCCACTCGGCCACATCTGACCCGGTATCAAATAATAACCAGAGTGGTCTTAGGGGACAGAAGACCTCTGACGTTAGCAGCAGATCATGTAAAAAGAGTAGCGGAAGTGTTGAGACCACTCTCCGAGGACATACAGTTCCTGATTAACGAAGTGGAGATTTACATTAGCCTAGTTACTGACAGACACGGCTAGGTAACAAAGGGATACTATTAACATAATTAGCAACTGGCAAATTAAACACAGTTTGTGAAACATAGGGGCTCCTAACTTGGTAACTTTAAAATACAATTACCTCTGAATTAAATTTAATTTTTAAGCTTAAAACACAACTTTATGCCCTTAATGTTACATTTCCTTTGGTGTCTCGAAAACAATACAGTGTAAAAATAAACTAAATAAAGGCAAATGTTAATAAATGGTTTCAATGTGATCTAAGCATATGTGTGAAATGAGTAGGAGTTGTGGTGCCTCGTACTTTCTTAATTACAGCTGGGTGGCTTTTTCCTACACCTGAGTAGGTAACCTGTCAGACTCCTTGCATTCCCCATTTGTTAGTGTACAGGTGACAGAGTTGAAGACACTGCATCACCAGACTCCTACCTGAGTTTCTGTGACTACCTAGTGCTCAGCAATCCTTTGTGAGATTACCTCATGGTCTGAGTGCGCTGGGGGAGGTGTGCAGAACATCTAACAACATTTAACTCTCTGATAGAGGCATATAGCCGCAGGTTACTTACCTTAGAATTATCCCCAGGCATCAGACTGGATCTGGACTTTTTTCATGAGCAGTACACCTGCACACCGATAAATGGCATTGTTCGGATCAGTGTGGCACCGTCCGCGGTGGAAGTGATGTGCGCCATGCCTATCTAGTCACCACCCCAGCGCACTGATGTCACTTCTTTCCATACCAGTCAGCGCAGATCCGGAGAAAGGTGCCCCTAGTAATTTTTTGACCGACTTTTTTCAGCTTTTTGTCGAAGACTTTTTGAGACTTTGCCTCCTGGTGTGGCAGGATGTCCACGAGGACTGCTGGATTCAAGCCCTGGGGCGCCTATCACCGGCAAATGTTGGTGGCAGACCTGCACCTTGTCTGTCTCTGGTGCCTCAAGTGCAACCAAAATGCCAAGACCTGCTTCGATAGTCACGCCATGCACCCCAAGGCCTTGACTGAGCAGTCCCTCAAGCTCCTTTGCCACCTGATGAGCGACACTGCGACAGTATCCATTCCGGTCGAAAGGAAGGCCCCGGGATCATTTGCGTAGCATATCCGAGACATTGCATTCTAGGTCATCTGGGTGTTCTGGTAAGTCCCACAAACACAAGAAGACCAAGACATCGCAGAGGTCTTCGACTTCGCCCCATCCGTCAAAGTCATCCGGGGTGAGATGTGGGAGTGTTGGCACTCGAGGCCTGGCCCACGGTTAAGCCCGCGCCTAGGCCGTTTCAGCGCATTCCAGAGTTTTCAGGAGCCGGAGTGACCCCTGCCCAACTCTGAGTGTTACCATGCACCTCATAGTTGGGCGGTCCGTCCCCTCTGGAGCACCTTCGGCCCATGGGCTTGAGAGCGGCGCCTACTGCTCTTCCGTCAGTGGGTTCGCATTTGGCACCAGTCGTGCCCCTTGCCTTGGATTCACAGACAGATCCAGAGCCACCTCGAACTTCCCTGGCGCCTGCCCCAACTGCTGACACCACCCACCTGCAGCACCGTCCCCATTCTTATCCCCGACACAGAGCTGGATAGGCATCGTCCAGCGCCGACTGGAGGCATTCCCTCCTGGGCGGTGCCGATCCTCTATTCCTATGGGCTAGAACTTGGGGAGCAATGGGAGGCGCTGAAGGTCCCTTATGAATACCAGCCCCTCAATGTCACCGAGGACACCTGGTGTGAGGAATTGGCAGAGGCCAGTGGACTGGACACCACCCCAGATACTGGCTTGCTCTCTCCAACTACTGTGGCTATGGAGGAGATAGCTTAATTTGCTATGGTGGTGTGAAGGGCAGCCGAAGTCTTGGACCTTCAGCTGCCCTCTGTGGCTGTCAAGATGAACATTTTGATAGAGGTGCTTCAGGCAGTAGTCACCCCTTCCAAACTGCTTCTCGCATTTTAATGAAACCCTCACGGACATCCTACTCTGTGCCTGGTCCAAGCACTGCACATGGGATCCTGTGAACAGGACTATTGTCCGCCACAACCACCGCACCCCAGGGTACCCCAATTTCCTCACCCAAAACTCCACCCCAGAGAGCAAGGCAAGGCACACCCTCGACCCCATCTTCGCAGGAGGAAACAACATTTGCTTCAGCCACACCACGCAACCCTTCTGGACGGACCACCACTGCGTCCACTTCTCCTTTTCAAAACTTACCGCACACATGCCTACACCACGCCCCCGTGCAGGAATGGAGCAAGATCACCGAAGAGCACCTCAACTCTGCCCTCAACCGCGCTCCTCCACCCACCACGATCGACGCCAACTATGCAGCCAACGAACTCCACAGATGGATCATCGACGGCGCGAACATGCTTGACCCCCTCCAGAACTCCGACAGACAACACACCACGAAAGCCACCTGGTATACCATGGACCTCTGGGAATCCAAGCGCATATACCGACGATTCGAAAGCATGGAGGAACAGCAAAACCTCAGAAGCTCACACCACCTACAAGACCGCCATGATAGAACACCACCAACTCATCAGGTCCACGAAGAGGAACTTCATCCAGGACAGAATCCTCTCCAACTCCTCAACTTTAAGGAACTCTTCAGCATCATACAAGAATTCACCAAACCCCCCAGCAATACCTCTGATGTCCCTCCCTCCCAGGACCTCTACAACAAACTCGGCTCCCACTTCTATCACAAGATCAGGACTCTCTACGACAACTTTGCCGAAAAGAACCAAGGCACCAACACTACACCCACCACCGGCAAAGCCACCCAGCCTACCATTTCCGCCTGGACCCCTGTCACCACAGAAGACACCAAAAAGACCATGAGGAGCATACACTCAAGAGCCCCCACTGACCCCTGCCTGCTGCACATCTTCCACAGAGCTGCCTCCGCCATAGCACCCGAAATACGACGTACAATCAACTGCACCCTTGAAACAGGCAGTTTCCCAATGACTGGAAGCACGCAGGAGTCAAACCCCTCCTCAAAAGCCCTCTGCAGACCAGACAGACCTCAAGAACTACAGACCCATCTCTCTCCTCCCCTTTGCAGCCAAAGTCACAGAGAAGATCGTCAACAACCAGCTCACGAACTTCATAGAGTCTAACTCGATCCTCTACACTTCCCAATCCGGATTCCACAGCAACCACAGCACCGAAACTGCCCTCCTAGCCGCCACGGATGACATCTGCACTCTCCTCGACCAAAGCCACACGGCAGCCCTCATTCTACTAGACCTCTCAGCAGCCTTCGACACCGTCTCCCACTGCACACTAGCCGCCAGACTCCACGACGTCGGCATACAGGGAACTGCCCTGGACTGGATCCGCTCCTTCCTCACCGGCCAAGCTCAAAGAATCAGACTCCCGCCCTTCCTCTCCAAACCCACAGAGATCAGCTGCGGAGTACCCCAAGGATCCTCACTCAGCCCCTCGCTCTTCAACATCTACATGGCCCCCCTCGCTACCATTGTCAGAAAACACGGACTCAGCATAGTATCCTACGCCGACGATACCCAGCTCATCCTCTCCCTTACCAAGGAACCTGACATCACCAGACACAGTTTCCAGGAAGGAATGAAGGACGTCACATCCTGGATGAGCAGAAGCTACCTGAAGCTCAACTCGGAGAAAACGGAAGTCCTCCTCCTCGGATCCACCCCTTCTGCGTGGGACAACACCAGGTGGCCCTCCAACACGCATGGACCACACCCGCAACCTCGGCATCATACTCGACTCCTCCCTCACCATGAACTGACAGATCAACGCCGTATCTTCCACTTGTTTCAATACCCTCTGCAGTCTCCACAAGACCTTCAAATGGATCCCCCCGAATCCAGAAAAACCATCACCCACGCACTCATAACCAGCAAATTGGACTACGGGAACGCCCTCTATGCCGGAATCAACAAATCTCTACCCCTCAAACTCCAGACCATCCAGAACGACGCAGCCAGACTCGTCCTCGGCATCCCACGACAAGACCACATCACCCAGCACCTATGAGACCTCCACTAGCTCCCCGGTGAAAAGAGAGTGACTTTCAAGCTGCTCACTCACTCCTACAAATCCCTCCACAACACCGGACCCCAATACCTCAACAAAAGAATCTCCTTCTACGCACCCAAGAGAAACCTCTGCTCCGCCGACCTTGCCCTGGCCGAAATCCCTCGCATCCTCAGAACCAGAATGGGAGGAAGAGCCTTCTCCTACATCGTGGCCAAGACCTGGAATGAACTCCCCCTCAGCATCAGACGAACCCCCACACTGCAAGCATTCAGGAAGAGCCTCAAGACCTGGCTCTTCGGATGAGATGGAGCTGCTCGAAACCCCCTTCCCTCCCCCCAGCGCCTTGAGACCGTCACGGGTGAGTAGTGCGCTTCACAAATCCCTGATTGATTGATTGATCGCCTCTCGGGTGTTCACCAAGGTGATGGCGGTGGTTGCAGCTCATCTGTAGAGATAGGGGGTACCAGTCTTCCCCTATCTCAATGACTCGCTGTTGAAAGCAGGCTCGTTCCAGGCTGTCATTTCTCACCTCCAGACTATGACAAACCTGCACTCGCTGGGGTTCTCTATCAACGAGCCAAAGTCACACCTGATCCCATCTCATATGCTCCCTTTAATCAGAGCTGTAGGACACAGTGCAGTTTCGGGCTTATCCTCCCGAGCAGCAAGTCTGGTATATTCAGGCTATTATACCGATATTTAAGCCTCTATCCTGGGTTTTGGTGAGACTGACTCTGAGGCTGCTGAGCTAGGGTGACCAGAATTTTTAAACCAAAAACCGGGACATTTCACAAAAATAGAAGGACTACAATTTTACTTCAACCGAGCGCACAGAATGACAGCGCTCCTCAGCAGAGAATTACAGAAGAGGCAGTAAGAACATAAATAAAATGCAATTTATTTTTAAAGCCAGTAGCAAGCCTGTTAATTACATTGCTTTCTTATAACAGCTGCTAACTATACCTGCTTTGCAAAACATAAAAATACACCCACCACCGTTTTCAGTCAACCCTCTCTAAAAACCGGGACAAGAGTTAAATTTTCCAAAATCTGCTGGGACAGCTGGTAAAAAACCATGACTGTCCGGGCAAATCCGGGATGCCTGGTCACCCTATGCTGGGCCTCATGGCCTTTTGCATCCTGCTTGTGACATAAGCCCTTTGGCATATGTGGGTTCTGCAGTGGGACCTGAAGTTTTGCAGCATAGACGTCTTCTCGATTCCCATACTATGCATATATCCCACCATCTAGTGGTGGGAGTTGGAAAGTGCTACTCTTTTTTTTTTTTTTTTTTTTAAATGGGTGTGTGTGAGACCATACCCTTTGGTTTGGGTTCAACCCCCTTTGGTTTGGGTTCAACCCCCTTTGTGTGAGTGCTAGCTCTCAGATTATTTTTTCCGCCATGAATATTGGAGGTGCCTTGCAGACTGCGGAGAAAATAGAACAGGAGAGAGATGCAAGAAAGGAAGCCCGCCAGAAACATCAAGGAACATAGGTGGTATGAAGGAAGGTTGCGTGAGGGGGTAATCTTGAGCAAAGCAGCTTGTTTGGCGCTGCTCACATTATTCCTCATACAACAAGGCAAGTACACTTTACCTGCCTTTTTAAACACTCTCTCGAGGTACTGTGAAAGGTTATGCAGGGAGCTGATGCTTCATCCGAAAATTGTAAAGGACGAGGTAAGAATGTGCTCGTTACTATATTATAGGAGCTGGAACACAGGTTAACTGCTCCAGGCATGAGCACAGAAGTTTAAAAATGCTTAAAAAACGCATTTAACAAATTCTGTAAATATCAGCATATCTAACGTGCCTATGCTTACCGCAATGTTCTGGTACACATTTCATATGCTGCTTTATATTGCTTTGGAACGCACTGAAAGGTTTTTATAAGTGCATTTTTTTAAAAAAATGCTTCTTCCATTCACTATGGTGTTTCTTGAGAATGTTTACTCATTTCCTAATCTTTCTTTAGTTCAAACATCTCTGAAGGCTTAGTCCAAATATGTGCTCTATGCTTAAAAATGTTTAACACTGCAGAGATAAAATAACAGGCTGCGTTGTTTTTGCTGAAAAAGAAATTTTAGGCATCTCTTTAACAATATTCAGCACAGCCGGGTTTCCCAGGCATCTAACATGTAGGTATAAGAAACATTCAATGATGCACCAAATATGGCTCATATCTGCTTGCGATACAAGCTGTTTTTTCACGGGCATTAAACACGTAGGCACAAGACAAATTCAGCACTTGCCCATATGTAGCTCAGATCTGGGAGGCTTCTGGCAGGGGGCTGTGAAGATCGTAGAAATCCTCTTCATGTCAGACACACATGGGGGCTTGACACCTGGGGCCGTATTATAGAAAGTGCCCCGGGGGCGCAACGGGCATGTGCGCCTACTCTACGCCCCCGTGGCACTTTGGTATTACAGAAAGGGCCGCAGACGGGTGTACGGCCTTTCTGTAATACATATAGCACTGGTGCACACATATAGCACCAGCGCTATCACCACAGGGTGTTCCCTCATTTGCATGGGAGACGTAGCCCCATGCAAATGAGGGAATCCCTTTGCTTCTACACCCGCGCCATATTATAGACGCGGGTGCAGAGCTGCCAGGAGGCGCACTGTCAGTGCGCCCCCTGATGGCAGCCCTCTTGAAGGGGGGACGTGGGTTCTATGGAACCCCCCAGACCTACCCTTGCAGGTGGGTGCAGTCACTCCACCTGCAAGGGGACCTCTAATCCCCCTTAAGTGTGCAGGTCGGTTGCCGGCTGCACAGTTAACCACAGAGCGGCTTCGAAGTAGCCGCTCGACATTTCACTTGAGTGCGCTGCCCCCAAGGCAGTATGAGTTTGCTGTTGCCCTGGATGCAGCGCATTTAATGTAATACGGTGCACTCTCCTTGTTAGTGCCGAGCGTACCTTTTAAAAGGTGCACCCGGCACTAACAAGGAAAATGTGCCTCATTGCATAATACAGCCCCTGGGAAGCTTCGAGCAAGGGATTGCAAACATTGTAAACTGGCCTTCATGTCAAGCACAAATACCTCATACATCATATGTTTATCTCCAGAAAGCGCATGCCTTAGCTGCCCAAGAAGGAAGGACTGGATGGCATAATTATTGTCCCTGTAAAAGACAAGCATTGGCATAGCCAATAGGTCTCTCTTATGGCTCTGCCAATATGTTTTAGCCTGGGCCAATGGTGTCCTCTGTATAGTGTAGGTGCTGTTCGTGCACATGGTTTGAGTGGTTTGTTTTCACTACATAAAGGAGCCCAGGATAAACCATACCTACAAAGACAGCGGTGAATCCAGCATCCCTTCGGGTTACTACTATTTCAGTCATCAGGAAAAGGATTTATGCTCACCCTTAAAGCTATAACATCTGAAGCTTGGGTCACCATTCATTCCATGGCCTAGCAAGGGTGCAATGGGCCCTAATGCAAGTTTGAAAAAAGAGCCAGCCCCCTATCCCATGATTCAGAAGTTAAAAAAAACAGCCATGGTAGGGATGCAGTCAGCCCCGCGGACTCCTGGTGCCCCTGCACCTGCTGCACTTTGGATAGCTACGCTGCTGCACTGGTTCGGTACTATCTATAAACTAGATATTGGATTCCAAGCAATTTGACCAAAGTACCAGACAAGGCTTTTTCTAAAGGGAAGCGCTCAAATCTAGTATTGTATCTGAAGTGAGCTGGAGTCATCTGAGAATGCTACAAAACTGAAATCCCATTCATTCATAAAGTGCCTGGAGACAATAGCATCCTTCTGTAAGGCACATTTGTAGAGCTAGGTTATTTCTCAGCTTGGAAGTTAGTAAAAGAGCTAAGTGAACTAATGCATCCACTGTAGAAATAATAGGCTCCAAATGCAGCCATTCATCCTTCAGAGGTCGATAAAATGAGTTCCACTGAGTTTGGTAATAATTTACATGTGTCATCAGTGCCTACATACCAAACAAATGTGGATGGCGCAATGTAAATATAGTAATTATTTTATTATTTTGTCTGGCACAACCGTACATAAGTTTCCTCAGCAATACTTTTCCCGGACCAACTAAACATAATTCTACATTAAAAGTAGTATCTTTGGCGTACACATTCCTTGCACTCGCTGTATTTTCAAATTTAAAAAAGAGCGAAATATTTCACAATTCCCAAGCCGTACATGGTGAACTCACCACGCAGCTGGTAAAACGAGATGCAAGCGGCACTGATTGGTGATACATTAGGTGAAATAGGCAACACTAAACAAAAGGTGCAGTCTCTGAAGTGTTGTGGCAGATGTGTCACCTGAGCTGTCACAAGGCCAAGGCGGCGACACTAGCTACAGTAGGGACCCCGGGAGAGGACTGCAGCAACCTGCGGCAGATGAAAAGAGAGAACAACAAAAGAGAAGAGGTATCGTGAGAAGCCAAACAACGAAGGGGCAGAAAGGATCGGGATACAGTCTCTATGGTCAGAGATCAAACGATAGCAACACAAGGAGCCTTTCAAGTGGCGAGGTGCTAATTGTTTGTCCCACTGATGGGCACTGGGAGAAAGGAAACGCGAAGGAATAGGATGCCTGCAATAATTATCGTCATTCAATATGTGTGAGAGAATGGGCGAAGGGCACTCACTGTACCCCTCTACTGTCGTGCAGCAAAAGGCAGCAGCCGCAGGTGAATAAATAAAACATGCCTGCAGTGGGATTGCTTATTTCTGGGCTTTAATAGGAAAGTTATCTGTATACATCACAAAGGAGGAGGTCGCCAAAGTTTGACATACTTGCACACACTGACAACGGCATGGCCACGTCAACCTGTCTCCCGAAAATCAAGACACCGGATTCTCAGTCGCTGATTGGGCTGTGGGTACCGCCTCCATTTAAGAAAGTCTATGCACCTAACATGACGGCCGGGGGAGGGAGATAGAAGTTCCCACTGAGGAGCAGTGAAATCACACACAGAGGCGGTCGTGCCCCTGGTAAAACATGCATGAGGACTGTAACAGTGCCTCACCTGTTTACTGTGACAGATGAATACTTGACTTTTGTGATATCCATTCACCGATGTTTGAGCTCGACCTTTAGGTCGATTATGTGCAGTTTGTGATCTTTTTACCCTCTGAGGTAGCGGCCAACATTTTGCAGATGTGCGGGCAGGAGAGAACGGAGGAAGCAGCCAAAGAGTGCAAGTGTGAAAAAACAGCGGTGTGTCAGTGTGCGTGCGCCTACTATATAGCCAAGCAGCTGGAAGCCGAGGGAAACAAGAATTACAGCCCTGTTTACAGAAGGTCGGAGCAACAGAAAACATGTAGCGCTCGTGTCAAGTCCTTTTAAGACAAAGGGAAAAGAAGTCCTTTTTGCAGTTGCTAAAATGTGCCAAGTGCAAGGCTATAACGCCCGCACTGTGCCCATTCCAGGAAAGGTACCATACTTATGCATTTGTATTACTAAATGCAGCCAACAGTCGTTGTATTTAGTGGTCATTGTTGGCCGCAGTTTTATTACTCATTACATACGTCATACAAGTGCAACTCCCCTGGACACCTTCTTGGGGCCGGGGTCATAAATCATCCCCATACGTCATTGCACATTGGGTATCACACAGTTGTCAGTGGGACATTATAAACCCCCGGGCCATAAATCATGGGGGTATCATAAATCATTCTGCCACAATAACCATCATTTTGTTGTCATAAATCATTCTGCCTGATCATCATAAATCAGCAGCCATAAACCATTGGTCATAAATCATCATGGTATCATAAATCATTCTCTAGCAAAGAAGGGGGACTGTAGGGCTTATTAACGGGGTCCAGCATACGTGCCCAGTCAAAACATTACATAAAGAGTATGCTGTTCCCCAGGGCGGACAACGTTTTAAGGAGGAGAAGGGAATTCTCCTTGTCGGAACTAGAGTCCTCACACACCCAGCAAGCTAGGTGTCATGCTTCATCATCTGGACTTGCTCCTCGTCGGGTCGGCGCTGCAATACCCAACGGGCACCCGTAAAGGGGCTCTTTCGCGGAGATATTTAGTTCCAGCCGTATGGTGCGTGGGTGTGAGGGCCCTAAAAAACAGTGTAGATGTGATGTGGGTGGGTGACGTTAAAAAAGGTTGGATAATCCAAATAAACTTTTTATTAAGGTGGTTATCCACCTTCTTAAAAGCAAAAAGAGTGGCCGCTCTCTGGCTCTATGATCCAGTGGAGCTTAGCTCATCTCTCAAAGTGTGGTCGACATGTTTCATGCATTGTGGTCACTACTGATCCATTGCATTTCATCAGGACCTATTATTTATGCTATCTACACGTGGTGATGGGAAGGAAGACTCCTACCTACCACACTTCATGGGTGCGAGCGCAAAGTCCCGCCAATCCTAGTGGCTCGGCGGCTTTTGCGGCTCGGCGCGCGGGAGGTTTACCGGCGCACGTCCAGCGTGGACAGGACACCACGATACTGGTGTCTGGAGCCCTTAATACCGAATGGAGTGAGTTTTTCCCTTCAGTTAGGTTACCACTAGGATTGGCGGGACTTTGCGCTCGCACCCATGAAGTGTGGTAGGTAGGAGTCTTCCTTCCCATCACCACGTGTAGATAGCATAAATAATAGGTCCTGATGAAATGCAATGGATCAATAGTGACCACAATGCATGAAACATGTCGACCACACTTTGAGAGATGAGCTAAGCTCCACTGGATCATAGAGCCAGAGATCGGCCACTCTTTTTGCTTTTAAGAAGGTGGATAACCACCTTAATAAAAAGTTTATTTGGATTATCCAACCTTTTTAACGTCACCCACCCACATCACATCTACACTGTTTTTAGTGCCCTCACACCCACGCACCATACGGCTGGAACTAAAGATCTCCGCGAAAGAGCCCTTTACGGGTGCCCGTTGGGTATTGCAGCGCCGACTCGACGAGGAGCAAGTCCAGATGATGAAGCATGACACCCAGCTTGCTGGGTGTGTGAGGACTCTAGTTCCGACAAGGAGAATTCCCTTCCCCTCCTTAAAACGTTGTCCGCCCTGGGGAACAGCATACTCTTTATGTAATATCATAAATCATTCTGTCACAAACGGTTATCATTTTGTCATCATAAATCATTCGGCATGATCATCATAAATCATCAGCCATAAATCATTGACTGGTCATAAATCACTTGTTTGTCTTTTGCTCACTTGCATCTCCTAGGGTCGTAAATCACCCTGACAGTTCGTAGATTGTTCTTTGGTGTTTTCCACGCCCCTTTGCATGTGAGGGGTAGCCTTTCCCCCGGAGTTAGGCCCCAACTCGCTACCTTGCTAGTCTCTTTTGTGCCCTGCCGTCTGGCGGGGGCTGGGCTGCGAGTGCCGTCTCCGTTTGCTACCCCCTTTTTGTCAGGCCTACTCACCCTGCCGTAAGGCATCCCAGAGTGAGTGGCCCTCCTTCTACACACCGCCCTGTCGGTGTGTTTCCATAACCAAACCAATACACCTTTTGTTTCTGCCAGCACTGCGACGCTGCTGTTACATCGGTGTGGGTGGGTGGGACTAGAAATTTTCGCCGCCGCTCCCCCAGCTCCATGATGTAGAAGTGAGCTGGCCCAGGGGGAGCGTCGCCTTATATCCCCCCTTTCCTCTTTTTGCCCTTGGGGAGGGGGTGCCACCCCATTGGGTGATCCGAACCCCTGCCAGGCCCCCCTATTGGTCCGTGACCTAACACCACTAGGTGGGTGGTTCCTGGTGGCGCAAACCAGTTCTGTTCCTTGTCGGGCTCTGGCGGCCATTATGGCGCCATCCCTCGAGGCCCCCTTCGGGGGCGGCCTCTGCTATAACGCCCGCACTGTGCCCATTCCAGGAAAGGTACCATACTTATGCATTTGTATTACTAAATACAGCCAACAGTCGTTGTATTTGGTGGTCATTGTTGACCGCAGTTTTATTACTCATTACATACGTCATACAAGTGCAACTCCTCTGGACACCTTCTTGGGGCCGGGGTCATAAATCATCCTCATACGTCATTGCACATTGGGTATCACACAGTTGTCAGTGGGACATTATAAACCCCCCGGGCCATAAATCATCGGGGTATCATAAATCATTCTGCCACAATCGGCCATCATTTTGTTGTCATAAATCATTCTGTCTGATCATCATAAATCAGCAGCCATAAATCATGGGTTATAAATCATCATGGTATCATAAATCATTCTGTCACAAACGGTTATCATTTTGTCATCATAAATCATTCGGCATGATCATCATAAATCATCAGCCATAAATCATTGGCTGGTCATAAATCACTTGTTTGTCTTTTGCTCATTTGCATCTCCTAGGGTTGTAAATCACCCTGACAGTTCGTAGATTGTTCTTTGGTGTTTTCCACGCCCCTTTGCGTGTGAGGGGTAGCCTTTCCCCCAGAGTTAGGCCCCAACTCGCTACCTTGCTAGTCTCTTTTCTGCCCTGCCGTCTGGCGGGGGCTGGGCTGCGAGTGCCGTCTCCGTTTGCTACCCCCTTTTTGTCAAGCCTACTCACCCTGCCGTAAGGCATCCCAGAGTGAGTGGCCCTCCTTCTACACACCGCCCTGTCGGTGTATTTCCATAACCAAACCAATACACCTTTTGTTTCCGCCATGCCGCCAGGGAGGCTTCCGTATTCCTGCGGCTCCCCCCTCCCTGTGTCTTCCGTTTTCACCTCCCGCTGCTCTTTATGTGCAGCCTGCCAATGCCATTGTTTTTTGGGTTTTTTTGTGGTTTTTTTTGGGTGCTAGATTACCAATCCTAGCTGTGGCTCCAAGAGGCCGACGTCTGGTAGGCTCCAAAGGGCGTCCTTCCCCCAACTGCATGGTGCGCTCTGATCCATCCTTGCAGTTATGTAGTGGCACGCTTGTGTCCTTTTTCGCCTCCTCCAGCACTGTCCCCGCTCACCATGGGTCATACATGAAATCAAAAATTGGGAGACTGTCAGATACCGCTTATGGAGGCGTGATACCACATACAGTACCAAATAACATCATCTTGCATCATGCACAGCTTAGGTGAGGTTACAACATTTATTGCAATAAAGGAGTCAGGCCTGTCTTTGTTCGCACTGCACTCCTGCAGCCCCTCTCCTTTCCAGCTGTGACATTGTCGCCAGGCTGTGTCTTCTATCACCATTTCCTATCCTATTGTATATATATATTTTTTTTAAAGCTCTGCTTGTCGTCCGCCTGCTCTGTGGGGCGGACAAGAGAATTACCCAAAACTTTGCCTTGTTTGCAGACACGGGGGGTCTGCTCACTGACTGGGGGCCAAGTGCTTAGCGCACTGGCCTGCCCTTAAGCCTCACAGGCCGCCACTTTTTTTTTTTTTTTTTTAAAGTGCCAAGTGAAATTTAATAGTACGAGCATTTGAAAATATCACTTCCCTTCCGTCCTGCGCATTGGAGCAAGTGTCACGGGCGCCGGTCCATCTGTTGGCATGGACGCCCCAGAACTACCGTAAATCATCTCCCTCCCTTAGGGTTCGCCTTGGCAAAGCGTTTGCTTAATATTCGTGAGCTGCGCATTTAAATCTAATATTTTACAAATATTTTTTATTTTTTTTAACGCTTTTGTGGGTGCATTAGTTTCTTTAGTCTATAGCCTGTAAACTTAATTGCGCATTTCATTGTATTACTATCAACTTGGACAGTTATATTTTTCTTACCACGCAACTCAACTGTACTTATTTTCTACTTTGAAATGAAAATCACGAGTTGACCCTACCGGGATCGCAGGACACCTAGCATACTTATTTGTAACGCGCACGTTAACCCAAGGGTATCCTGGCGCTGAATAACCGTTGTTTATTGTTACCCACTCAATGGTACTGATTTTTTTTTTTTGACCTCACCGGGTGCACAGCAGAGGGGCCCGCCGAGCTTGAACCTGTGGTCCTGAGGACAAGCACAGGCCCCAGCAGCAGACGCATTTAGTCCATTAAGCCACGGGATCAGGTCTGCTGCAACGCTTACCCTAGGAATATATGATTTATAATGGACTATCGTTAATTTGTCACAGATAAACTTTATTCAGGCGTGGCTGGGTGTGCTGCCCTCGGTAGTTGGGACTTCGATGCCGCTCTCCCTAGTATTTTGTCCGTTGTAACTCGTTAGCTATAACCCTGTTGGGGGGGGTCAGGGCTCTAAACATCACACACGCATTTCAGTATGCATGCAGCCCTTTCCTGTCGGTTCATGGCTCACTGTCCTATATTAGGTTGGTGACTTATGTCCTGCAAGTAACAAAGGAATCTCTGTAACCAAAGCGGTACGCCAGAGCAAACTATTTAAAGAATTCTATGATCTGCATGGCTAGGGAGACCAGGCGTCATGTCCCGGTTTTTTGAGAGGGTCGACTGAAAACGGCAGAAAGTTCCTTTTTAAAATTTTTTTTTATAAAGCAGGTACAGTTAGCAGTTGTTTCAAGAAAGCAATTTAATTAACAGGCAAGCTACTGGGTTTTAAAAAAAAATGCATTTGATGTATGTTCTTACTGCCTGTTCTGTAGTTCTCTGCTGAGGAGCGCTGTCAATCTGTGCGCTCGCTTGAGGTAAAGTTGTAGTCTTTCTACATTTTGTGAAATGTCCCGGTTCTGGCTTCCACATTCTGGTCGCCCTATGCATGGCATACGTTCTACACAGCAGGCAGGTTAACCATCTGCGCTACTGAATGAGGAGTCAAAACTGCAACAACACTCTGACCTCCTGTCAGTAGGCCCAGTCATCGCCAGTGCTCTTTTTATTTTTTTATTTTGGGGGAGAAACTAGCGGTCAGACAAGAAACCCTGCTGCAGGGTCCTTTAACACCAATATTATTTCTTAAGATAGCTCCCTCCTTCAGTCGGGCCAGGTACAACTGCTCCGACTGGGCCATATAACTTTCTTACGTTTCACAACATGGTCGCTTTAGGCCTGAGCGGTAAATTCCGTTCCGCTTGCGGAATGTGTGAAATTTTGGCAATTCCGCGTTCCGCGGAGAACGCGGAATTGCAGAAAATTCCGCGATCCACGGCGTAGCGGAATTTTTTCCTTGTTCGCGCTTTCAAAATGCGTGTTCGCGCGAGCGGTAGCGACTTACCGGGATCCCTGCGTTCGCCGATGAGTTTTCCTAACCGTTCGCGCGATCCCGCGAGAGTGTGCGATCGCGAACACGTCATTCGGACGCGCCATCGGACATCTGCGTTCGCGAACAGGAAACACGCATCGCGAGCGGGACAAGAGAAACAAGATGGCCACGCCAATTGGCGACCGCATGGGCAAGTTCGCGAGATATTTCCCCCCTAGCACGCAAACAGCGTCCCCGAACAGGAAAAACGCATCGCGAATGGGCGGAACAAGCAATTCCGCGTGCTCGTGGAATTCTGCGTGCTCGCAGAGATTTTTTACCGTTTCGCGGAATTTTGCGTAACGTGACTACGCAAATTCCGCCCACCCTTAGGTCGCTTGTCTAGGAGGACGTCAGAAATACCCTAAAACCATCACCCAGGCTTGCTGGCACCCGCCCCCGATTTTGGGGGAACATAGATGTTGAAGGACAGGAGCATGTATCGCTCGCTCTACTTTAGAGCCTGGTCGGTTCATAAGGATCAGGTGAGAGGCACCCTCAGCCGGTCTGCTGAGAAGAGTCTACTAATACCGAACCGACCCTTCCACAGATTCAAAGCTGCACCGGGCTGACACCACAACTCAAATTAGGCTGCTGCTTGTGTTGCAGAGACCTTAGAAACGGATATGAACCAATGACTCAAAGATGTCAGCTCCTCACTGTAGTCTCCACTCTACCAATTGAGCATGGCAAGCTCGCCCTTCCTCTTTTTTTTTTGCTCATTGCTTGTAGACAATTATGCAAGTACATTTTTGGGACACTGGGCAATATTGATATCTATTCCCCCTTGCACTCAAGCCACTAGATGTCACTGTTGTTACACCGAAAGGTCAATTTCAGCACAAAGTATTGCAACCTGGATTATTTGCGGAAGCGCAGCCAGAAATGCCTCAAAATCATCATTCAGTATATAAAATAGCAACTTATTTCCATATTATATAACCCGTCCTACTTTACTGAGTATTTAGGATGACTAAACAAATGTCATACTACCTCTATTTCTTTGGCCTCGAAAACTTGAGCCCTGCTTGACTCTGAACCTTAAGCCCACATATCGCAATTTTTTGCATGGCGCAAGATCTTAATTGGCAGCGCCATGTGAAGTGCCTAATACACACTTCAACTCAAGCTACATCGAAATTATGCCCTACAGGTCAAACCTAGCTGCATGTGGGCTGGGAGTAGGGGACGGAGGACTAGAGGCGCGCAAGAAGAACCAGGGATTTAACTGGCAAGAGCGAAATTAAGGAGCACAAAAGACCGTATCTCCCCTGCACCTTTTTAGGTCTCGCCTGGCGACGCAGCGCGAAGCGCTGTCGCTAGCGAGATCTATTGTCACTGACTTGCTTCGGAAGGGAGACAGGAGCTGTGCACGCGCAGGCCGGACTGGAAATGTGAACACGCACGTACAGGCACGCGATGTGCACATCTCCTGTCCCCCTTCCGTCCTCTCCAGCTGCATTGCACGCACTCCCCAGCTGTCCTTGCACCCCCTCCAGTGTCAGTCAGCCATGCGCCTGCCACCCCCACCCACCCCCACCTTACCGTCGTTCCGCCATGCTTCACGCGATGCCCTGCAGCGTGTCCCCAGAGCTCACGTCACGCTGGTCTTTTCTGGCGATCTCCAGACAGCAAATGTGCACGCTCACGGCGCGTTCTGATGTGCACTTGTCTTCTGTCGGTCGCAGTCTCGTGGCACCAAAGCAATAACAACCGCACGCCTACGAAAGCCGCGCCCACTCTATTAAAAATGCCAGCAGGATCCTATCCACGGTCTTTTTAAGCCTCACGTGTTCTACCTGGTGACGCACGCGGAAGCACCCCTTCCAGTCAATGCGCAACCATGGAAATAGAACCGAGAGTATTCGTGACGTGCAGACCGTTGGCAGTGATTGGCTGAAGGACCTCAGCGAGAGGTTAGAGGAGCTGAGCGGCAGGAGGAATCTGTCTGGAGCAGTAGTAGGTAAATAATAGAGGGGCCCGGTGATACAGGTGAGAAATAATACGGTCAGGCGAGGGGGAGAGAAAATAAGCAGGCTAGTGCTGGGGAATTCTGCATAGAGAGAGTGCAGTGATGAGGGATTTGAATGGGCGAGGACATATTTTGACGCTGACCAGTTTGTGTGTCACATTTCCTCGTTTGAGATGTGCTAATGTGTAATAGTTTTTATGTGTGACATATTGATGAGTGACACGTACTCGCTGGCAGTTACTGCTAATTGTTCTTGTTTGCATATCATATGTTTGAGTACAGAACTCCACCCCGTTCTTTCCATACCTCCAAATATTCCTCACTAGTCTCAGTGCTTTGCGGCCTTATAGGTACTATGACGAGCTTTATATATTGTGCAATATAATATTAACCTCCACGGAAGGTTTTGGTGTAGACTTAGGTCCCCCGTACCAGCAGCATCAAACACCGAGGGGACTTTCATGTGGAGGCCAGTGTGATGTCTCCACAGTCTAGACAACCTTCCTATCCCCTACATAGTTCATCCCCCTGTATCCAACCTAACCTATATTCCTTAGACCAACTTAGTTGACATAGCAGAGGCACGCCTTCCAAGTCCAACATATTTATTAGAAAAAATGTAAAAGTGCGAACTTGCACCAAGAGAGGACTGCAAAACGCTCTTAGAGGGTGAAGAGATAATCTCCGTGCAGAGAGATGAGGTGAAAGCATATAAGCAAGTGTTTGTTTATGTAAAAGGGCGTGATTGGTATGTGTAGTGAGCCATCCGAGACCCTCCCACGGTAGCGCACTGCCCCGGATGTGCACCTTTTACATCCTCTGGCCAGAGGCTATAAAATAACGGGGTCCTAGACTGCACACGGGGGGGGTGTTTGTTTGTTTGTATTTGATTCATTGGTGTCAGCAAGAGCACACTGCCAGACAGGGTGTCCGCGCTACCTGGCGTCACCCTGCCACACTAGCGACGAGGGTCCTCCCACGTGTGCCCCTGCCGTGATTACGTTCTGGCTGCACCCTGCAGGTTCATTACACACCTGAGATCAGTTGCCTCTGTGGCGCCGCCACCACTCTTACCTAATCGCTGCACTACACGGTTTGCCTTGTTTTTGTAAGTTCTTCACCTTTTGTATTCCTTATAATTTTGTCGCAGCGGGATTCTGACAGCTGCACTTTCCTGGCAGCGGGGCCGCTGCACTTTCATGGCAGCGGGGCCGCTGCACTTTCCTTAAAGAAGAAAGAGCGGGGCGTGGGAAGAGCGCTAGATTTTCATTACAGGAGAAGAGTTCCCAAACTTTCATAAAGAGGGGGGTAGGTTTGTAGTGCCATGCTCTTTGTTGCAAGTGCGAAACTTCTAATAGTAAAAGGGACCCTCTCTTTATTTACGGAGGCGAAAAGCACTTGGACCCACATAAACCGGCAAAAAACTGCACATGCACTCAAATAGGACACACCGATCGTTCATTGGGGCGATGAGATTCCGGGTTCTCAACATTTTTTTAGGAGTGGAAAAAAAAAAAGCACTTTCATTATCGGCGGGGAGTCCCCACACTTCTATGGCAGAGGAGAAAAGCACACGCAATTTTATTTCACTGGACACTCCTTGTTGTATTTGTTTTCATCATTTCACACTTCTTTACGTTAACATAGCCATTGCTTTACTGTACAGTTGCTAGAAAAGCATATAATATGGTATAGTGTGCATTTTCTTTCTTTAAAGAATTGCTCCACTGCAAAGCAAAAAACATAAAATAAAAAACATTGCCATTTACAATGCCAATATCTCCAGCTCCAACAAATGCGAGACCTATTGCATTGTAAATGCTTGTTTTTTTTGAGAGCGCTTTACATGAGCCCTGTCTCGCTACTCAAGGACACATTCATTTCTGCTAGGTGCGGGGGGGATCAAGAGATTTGCCCAGCAACCGGATGTAGAGCGTCATTGCACACAGCTCGAAACCGGACCCACAGCTTTGCAAGCGACCGCCTTAGCTGTTAGGCAGAGTCCACTCCTTAATAGAGATTTTCCCGCCACCAGGCAAGCCAAGACTCGGACCTCGTTTCCCTGTATAAAATTCGGCAGTTAGCGCTGGCCGTAACCCCACATCCATTAGAAATACTGGTTTTGAAAACTTTTTCAAAGTTATGTGTACTGATTTTTTTTTTTTTCACAATCGCGCTACACAAGGACTTCTTCATTCTTATTAGGCGCGGGGAGATCAAGAGCTTGTTTAGAAAATTAGCAGTTAGCGCTGGCCGCACCTACACATCCGTGCAATGATTTTCAACCTAGGGACAACGATTCTGCACTGATCGGCCACTCCTGTTCTTGCCAGCCAAGCGCCCGGGGTAACCATGAATACAGGGGTCAATTTTCGCATTCCTCTAATCTCCGCATGGTACAATCTGTGCCCCGCTTGTACAGCTACTCAACAGTACAAGTTTTCCAGCGGGCTGTGCATACTTGTCGCGTTAACCCTCCTATCAAAAATTCCGGCTCAACCCTCGCGCTATTGAGCCCTTACCTTGATTTTTGCATCTCTAACCAGTGCGGGCTGGCCCGAGGCATCCGAGTGTCCCAGACCAGCTCCGGCCATGCAAGGCTATATTGAACCCTGTTTTTTTAAAGCTGCGCAGCCGCTCATCCTTATATATTGAGGGATTCACAACCAAGTTAGAGACTCACTCGCACCTCGCTGCAGCAAGCGCTTAAACCCACTTCGATATCTGCCTTACCTTGCCACTACTGCTGTCTTGCCCTGCCTGTATCGACGCTGGAGCCGAGAGCCTCTTCCCACGCAGCCTGGGCAGCTGGATGTCATGGCCGCGTCTCTTGA
Source organism: Calotriton arnoldi (assembly GCA_963921515.1). NCBI lineage: Eukaryota > Metazoa > Chordata > Amphibia > Caudata > Salamandridae > Calotriton > Calotriton arnoldi. The sequence continues at coordinate 772,667 of CAWUFW010002211.1, forward strand.
CCTCGAGCCTCCGGACCCCTCTGCCTTGGCCTTCAAGCTCCGGCGGGGGCTGTGCCCTCTTCTGCCTCGTGGTAACTGGGTTCCTTGCTCGCTGGTCAGGGTCACTCCGTACTTCTTCCGACTTTGTCTCTGGGATGCTGCGATGCCCACTTTCGATCCCAGATGTTGGTTGCGAGCCCGGCTGCTCAGCCGGCTTTGCCACTCCGCAGCCTCCATCGTTCCGCCGGCCTGGAGGAGTGCTTATTGATGCCGCCGACACAGGAGGCAACACAGTCGCAGCACCAGTGGGGGAAAGCTCAATCCCTGGAGCCTGGGGAGAGTAACACCGGTACGCCGCCAGTCCACCGATCAGCTGATCACAAAATATTTGGCGCCAACTCAACTAGAAATTCTCGGCGCCGCTCCCCCAGCTCCATGATGTAGAAGTGAGCTGGCCTAGGGGGAGCGTCGCCTTATATCCCCCCTTTCCTGTTTTCGCCCTTGCCCTTGGAGAGGGGAGGGGTTGCCACCCCATTGGGTGATCCGAACCCTTGCCAGGCCCCCCTATTGGTCCATGACCTAACACCACTAGGTGCATGGTTCCTGGTGGCGCAAACCAGTTCTGTTCCTTGTCGGGCTCTGGCGGCCATTATGGCGCCGTCCCTCGAGGCCCCCTTCGGGGGGTGGCCTCTGCTACAAGTACTGGGGCGCTGCTTCCTGGGAGTGAATGACCGGTGAAAAGGAGGGACAAATAGGAAAGATTAACCACTTGGAAGCAAGGATTTTTAAAGGAGTCTGAAAGAAACAAATGAAAAGCAATTGGCGGGCTGTAAGCACACAAAGCATATACAAAATGTGCAAGCGCTGTCTAGGCTCACCTAAAAAGAGCACTTAATTTTCTTTTAGTCTTAGCTTCTCAAAGTCAAAGCAGGGTTTAATTCTTTCAATCCACACAAGTATACTTTACATGCATATAAGTGTTTTTGCATTTCCCATAGCTATATTGTGTTCCATGTAGCACTAACAGGAAGAGAACATGTGTGCCTAAAGAACGTACTAATAGAGGTGCAATGCAGGATTTACCAGTTACTACAACCACTTGGTAAAAGTATTGGCTGCATAGCATTTACCGCATACAATGGGAGAACAGAAATACGTAAGGCAAGTACTAATGCACGCACATGGGTGGCTTATTCAAGTGAGCCACAAGAACTCTGTAAACAAGTTGCAATGGTATGTTTTTTCTGTACAGTAACCTACTAGAAAATAAATATAGCAGGAAATCACCCAACGACCCCTGAACACGGGTTCAAGGATAGGTGTAGTAGGCTTGTTTGCACACCCATAAGTACATTGGCCAGGGATGTGTATAGACACACACTCCTATAGCCTTCTACAAATTGTTTTCATATGTACACCCATGGAAAATCTGGGTAATAACATGAATGCAAGAGTGGGTTTTTGGCTCCCAACAAAACAAAATGTCACTATTAAGGTGAACTATGTAAAAAATTCAGCACCCTCCGATAGGGATGCCGAAGAAAGCAACAATAATGCCTGTACAAAAATAAATACATCTTTACCAGTAGCACACTGCATTATGCCTAATTTAATTGTTGTAGGAAATCACAGTTCCCAAAGAATACATGTATTGGTTTTCATATATGCAGTTACACAGAAGGAGGATATATAATATATTGCACTACACATTCAGATGTACAGCATTTAAGAGTCATTTGAGTAATGACACTTACTACTAATGTTGTTTGCAACCGTGTCTGCAACTGGTGGGATTTCAACCTTTTTTTCAGGGAAAAAAGCTTGCACGAGGAAAACCATACACTCTTCTACTCTATATACACAGTCAACTTCTAGTGAGGGGATGGATCTCACTCACATAGAAATACTAACAAACACCTGCTAAGGGACCACGTCCACAAAAGTAACACAGCACCTTTTTACCAAGGGAGCCTGCCCTCACAACACAAAATGAACAGCACAGGCCCCACCACTTTATAGGCCTGATTATGAGTTTGGTGGTCTTGGAGTGGGCCGCCACGCCAGCGCCTTGCTCCAAGACTGCCAAACCCATAACCAGTCCGCCTACCAGATTACGAGTTGTAATCCTGGCAGGCGGTCCTGCAGCGGCGGTCCCACGGTGGTGCCTTTCTAAGGCTCATAGAGAGCCTTAGAAAGGCACTGCCTTAGGAGCGTCGCAGCCCGTTCCTGAACAGAAAGATGCACAATGTTGTGCATTTCTGTCCGTGCAGGAATGAGGGGTGCAAAAATACAGGGCTGCACTACATGTCCCCCCCTGCACGAACCCCTGTACACAGAGGCAACAAGGGACCCTGCAGGGCCCCTTTAGTTTCCTCACCACTACCCTTTTCAATGGCGGGATCATCAAAACTCATAATATGCTTGGCGGTGCTACAGTACCACTAGCATATTGCTGCCTCAGATTGCTACAAAACCACCGAGGGATGGTGGATCCCTGGCGGTAGCAGCAGTTCTATGGAGGTCCGACTGGCAAACTCCTAATATGGTGGTCGGACCACTGATGCGGCTACCGTGGGTTTTGCGGTCCATCGAACCGCCAAACTGGTCATTAAGCCCTACTTTATCACTAAACAAGGTGTTTATCACAAGAACAAGGGGGGAGTCAGCTTCAGTAAAGAAGACTAATCTTGACCACATGGTTGGGCATGGCACCCCCAACCATTATGATCGTTCACAAAAAAAAAAGGCGAGACAGCTTCAATGTGGGAGACTGATCTCAACTAGATTATGGGTTGGGGCGACCCCAAAAGGAGTGCGAGTGAGATCCTAGCAGGGAGACTGATCTGGACACCATAATGAAGCCGCTGACTCTTGAAATGAGTTTGATCACGACCTCCAAATGTGCCACATAGGGCCGGCAACTGGGTTTGACCACAACCTTTAAATATGCCACATAAGGTGGTGGAGTAACACCCCTCCACCACCTAAAACACATGCACCCACACACAGTGAACGATCATCACCTCAAAGCATGCACATGCATATTACATAGCAAGGCAAAGCTTACTGGGGCCAAGCTATAGGGTCCCTCACACCATCTGGCCCTCCAACCAGGGCCTTATGCATAACATACTCTATTCTTGGCAATGCAATGCAAACTCAGTTCTTTACCAGGTTGCTTTTATGTTACACCATATATAAACCTACATAAAGGCAAAATAGAAAGATTACAAGGTGCACCTTTCAAACTGTCCTGCTAAGTAATATATGCAGGCAGTCAGGACAGAACATGCTCAGTGGTTATAGTATCTCGCCCATGTCCATTATCAGTGGGGTAATCAATGCAAGTAAAGGCATACATTCAAAGGGGTCCTCTCGCAAATAGTTTTGTCCAAATCCCACTATGTACAGTAAAAATTATGGGTAACCTTGACCCAGAGGGCGGTTGGTACTATTTGTTAATCAACTCTTCGACACACACAGCATAAACAGTTTTTTAAACTACACATATGCTGGCCCAGGAACCAATTTAATATATATGCATACAGTGCAGATTTGTACTTGACAAATACCCAACTCCAACCATGATCATAACAAGGGATGCATCCCACTCAGGATGGGGAATATACATCCATCACAAAATCTCAGGGGCCTATGGAGTCCCGCAGAAGCAGTAAAGCACATGCATCTACTACAACTCAAGATGATCTTCCTAGCACTGAAGATCTTCCAAACCCACATAAGGGGCAGAACGGTGGTGACCCAAAACGGGCATAGTGGCCTTTGTTACACAAGTCGTAAACATATTCTCAAGAGATATAAATATGTTGATGTCTATATATGTACATATAGACATCTTTGGTATATAATGTATTGTACACATTGAGCAGGGGAATATATACACATATATAATCTGTATATTTATGAGTACAAACTGAAGTTCCCCAATAGCAACCGACACCGGCTTACTTTACAAAGACATTGTCCATATAATAAGGTGAAGCACAGCTTATCTTGAAAATTACGTATAAACCCATGTATAAGTAACATAATCATACACTACTTTCCACGTTACAGCAAAACCAAAAACATGGAAAAGTAAGGGCTGACTAGAACACGTCAGCAGCATGCACATAACTTATGGTTGCTACCAAAAGCAGGCATCAAAGAAAAAATACATACATACATAATACAACCAAGCCCTTAAGCCATATCTACACGAAGCATTAAGGTAAGGCCCATTACATCACCAAAACTATGAACAGTTTCTGGCTAACTAAACAATGTGCTAGTTGTTGGTAAATGTGAAATCGGGGGCCTCAAAATACCCACATACAACTATAAAGCATATTAAAAGAGCACACACAGAATAAAATAACCAAATTGCACTTTAGTCTGAATAAATATGTATGGGCCAAGGAAATATAAGAATTTCCCCATACATCCGGTTAACTATTAGCCAGTAACTGCAAAATAAAGGGTTTGAGGGTTACATACATAAATATTTACACACACTCCCATATGCAGGTATTTATAGGGAGTGTGTATATACATATGTACATTTCTGTATGTGCGAATATATATATATAAATATATATATATATATTCCAGCTCCCCACAACACGTGGATTCGACCAGCACTCACGTTAGTTAGATCTTATTGTAGATTTATTGGCGAAAAAACTTAGAAGACAAACGCGTTTTGGCAATCCTGCCTTTGTCAATGTCGGCGGCTGCCGTTGTCATGGCAATATTTAAACATGTGATACATCATAGCTTAGAAAACGGACAGACAGTAAAATTACTAATGCGGGTACCATTTTGGAAAGTGTCAGGTTGTTCATGGAATTCAGTGGTATAAAAGCAATTTGCATGTATTGCATCATACAAAAAGTAATTGCTCTGATAATTCATCAATGCACTTCATGATATCAACATCTTATGTGTTACAGCAAACAAATGATGGACGGAATGCTGACAATGCAAACATTCTCCCCCAGTCAAAAGATCTGGGTTAAATCCATCGTTCTTTTGCCCACTACGCCACCCCAGTTTGGACCCAGCCATATGCTAATCAGTCTTGACCCTGTGCCCCATGGGAACAGTCCAGACCGAACTGCCAGGCCAGGTCCTCCCTGGACCGGAAACAAGCATCCTGGGACCGGTTTCAGGGTATGTCACCCTTCTTCAGCCAGGCTAGCTTGCATCCAGTGGCACAGTGAGCATTAAAAAAATAAATGGAAAATCCTATTAATCTGTACTAAAATAATACCCCAAGGGTGTAATTCAGTTGGTCATTAGATTTTTCTTTTTCTGTGATACTAATATCTATTGCACATTCGCTCTGTTTTCAATTACAAACAGATAAGATTATATTAAATACTACAGATAAAGTGCATAGGTACTTTCCTAAAATTTAACTAAAATGGTATAGACATAGTTAAAGTGCATCATACTAATAAAGTGCATTATTTTTCTCTTCCTTAAAGTTCATCAATTGTATTGACCTCAAAACTGGTCCCAAAGAGCTTATTGTTTCTAATGTGCAAAACAGGCAGGATTTTTAAGGTGTCATAGATTAATTAATATTGTCAACTAGTGCAAACAGCGCATTTTTAAAGTGCACTTCGGTTTAGGGCCAGCGTCCTTCCTTGGGATTCTTTAACCAGAAATTCCACGCATTTCTACTATTGATTACAAATGTTTGGGACATTACTTGCAAATCGAAAGAGTCTTGTGATTCTAAAGTGCATGTGTGTAAGGATGTAAAAGCTTCCATACATTTCTACTGTTATCAGAAAACACATTAGGATATCTCATGCAAGCTGAAAGTGTCTCGTGCTTCAAATGTGCATATAAGTATAAGAGCACCCCCATTGTGGTGCTCCCATGTCATGATGGGTGCATTCTCACTCTGCCCTGCAAGCAAGATTGTCTCAAAATATGCCACTAGAACCAGAAAATCCCACATCTTAAAATTCAGAGCAAATTTTCCATAAACGTTCCCCGAGCAATGCAATGATGTACTATTAAATTTCTCAGTCAAAGATGTACATATAACTCGGCATCGGCATTATGTCCCCAATGTATCTCTGTTCCTATTGACAGGATCAGTCGAGATTCTTGTCTCCTTATTTCTTTCACACGATCTCCTCCTCGTGGGTGTGTTCTAACATGCTTTATCGCAAAATAACCAAAAGTGGATAAGGATCGATTGTGGAATTGTTCAAATTGACAAGCCATGGGGTAGCTTTTATATCCATTTTTTTATGGCTCGTATGTGCTGCAATTTTCTAAGCTTCAATTTGTTTATAGTGCTACCCACGTATAGCTTGTTGCAGCCACACTTGAGGGCGTAGATCACATGATCTGTGTTACAATTAATACAATAATCAATTTATACTTCTCGTCCCTCAAATGTCCGATAACTCTTACAATGTAATCCATATTTACATGCCTTGCACAAGTTGCATTTGACAAAGCCTCTTATGTTGACTGATAACCAATTTCTACATTTGGATAGTAGTAGCTTGAAGTCAGAATATCCCCTAAAGATTTGACTTTTTTCAATGTCATCTGCGGACCTATATCCACAATATCACTAGGTGTTCATCTTTCTTCAAACATGCCAATTTTTTTGGAGGATCTTCTTGATATCCTTTTGGGCAGCATTGTATGCCAAAAATACTCTTTTTGTTGTTTTTGTTTGTTCCATCAAGTTGTTACTGCATGGGAACAATAATTAATTCCTTGTCTTTTCATTGACTCTCCTCTTGGCATCATTTAGAACGCAAATAGGATATCTCCTTTTCCAAAAGCGTTGGACCTTATTATTTAACTCACTGTTAAGCAATTCCACTGTTGAACACACTCGCTTTGCTCTAAGCATCTGGCTGTAAGGAATACTCCACTTCAAAGCATGTGGGTGTCCACTATTAGCATGTAGCAGGGAGTTCGTTGCTGTAGGTTTTCTATGTATTCTTGTGGTAAGTATTTCATTTTTCACTTCCAGGGCCACATCTAAGAATTCACATTGAGTGCGACTCTGAGTACTTGTGAATTGGAAGTTCAATTCATTATGATCCAAGATGTGTAGATAAGCATTACATTCATTCTCACTGCATTCCCACAGAATAAATAAATCATCTATGAATCGAGTCCACATAGTGTTCTTTTCTGTATAGATGTCATTCTTTTGAGCCCAGGCCACCTCCTTGTCCCACCACCCCATAAATAAATTGGCGTAGGTGGGGGCGAGGGAGATGCCCATGGCTGAGCCCTGTTCTTGCAGATAATACTTGCCATCGAAGATAAAAATATTGTTAGTGATACACTATTCCTTCAAATCCCAATAAACATATGTATGTATATTAAAAAACTTTTTTGTAGGTCAACAAGTGACCCTGCACTCTCAGAACAATAAAAACATACAAATTATATTATGCTTATTCACAGGCATACGCAATCCTAAGGCATAAAAAATAATCTGAGAGCTTGCAGACACACAAACGGGGTTGTAGCCCAAACTAAAATAATCTGGTTTCACACACACCCATTTAAAAAGAAAAGAAACAAGTAACATTTTCCAACTCCAACCACTAGATGGCGGATATGTGCATAGTATGCGAATCTAAAAGAGTCAAGCTGCAAAACTATTGTTGCAGGTAAGCAACTAGTTTCTTCCAGTGGGCGCAGCTTCAGGGGAATCTCTCAACATGGTCCAGATCTTGGAGGGCACGGCAAAAGACCTTCATTGGTGACTGACGATCCACGATTGGGTCAGCCGCAGGATCCTCTCCCTTACCTAACCAGATCTTACATTAGTGATAGATGTGTCACTCCTTGGATAGGGCGGCCATCTGGGGTAGGTGGATATCAGAGGACTATGATCTCCAGCGGAATCCAGACTTTACGTCAACCTGTTGGAGCTCCGTGCAATACAATTGGCATTCAAAGCCTGTCTACCGTCCATCACGAGAAGGCAAGTGCAGATCTTCACAGACAACACTACTGCCATGCGGTACTGTAACAAGCAGTGCAAGGTGGGGTCATGGACCCTCTGTCAGTAGGCTCTGGGCCTCTGAACATGCCTGGAATGTCAGGGCATTTCCCTGGTGTTTCAATGCCTGGTGGGCTCTCTGAACAACAGAGCAGACAAACTCAGCTGAAGATGCCTAGCGGATCATGGATAGAGTCTCCATCTGGAGGTGGTGCAAGGTCTCTTTCAACAGTGGGAAAAACCTTGGTTAGATCTCTTTGCCACCAAGAATGTGCAATACCAGCAGTTCTGCATGCTGCAGTTTCCAAGGTGGCTCTCGCTCTGAGATGCTTTTCGTCTTGAGTGGAGCCCCTGCCTCCTATACACCTTTCCGCTCATACCACTCCTGCCCAGAGTTCTAAAGAAGATCATGATTGCAGTTCCGGACTGGGCTTGGAGAGTCTGGTATCCGTGAGCTGTTGAGCATGTCCATTGATCCTCCGATCAGGCTGCCCCTGATCCCCTTTAGCAGGGGAGGGTTCTCTACCCGAAACTGTCAGCGCTCCGCTTTCATGTGTGGATATTGAGCAGCGACAGTGACAGCTTTCGACCTTCCGCCTGAAGTCTGTGATGTTATCTTGACAGCTTGCCATCTCTCCACCAAGATGGTATGTCGGCCTTTGGAAAGGATTTGTGGCATGGTGTACATAGAAACAGGTTGACCCCTTTTTGCACCTCTTATCCAGACTTTTTTGTTTATCTTTGCCCTGGCCTAGCAGGGCACGACATTGGGCACTTTGAAGGGTTATTTAACTGCCAACTCCGCCTTTCTGCGGCTGCCACATCAGCCTTCTCCCTTCAAGTCCCCCATCATAAATAGGTTCCTTAAGGGTCTGCAGCACATGCTTCTCCCAGCTCACTTTGTTATGCCTCATTGGGACCTTAACTTACTTTTCTTTGAGCTGCTTCACTCTTGGGCTCCTCACCATCAAGACAGCCTTTCTGGTGAAAATTACATCTGCCTGGAGGGTCAGTGAATTGCAGGTGTTGTTTTCTCAGCCTCCCTACATCTCCTTTTTCACAGAAAAACTGGACCTTCGGACTCGAGCATCCTTCTTGCCTAAGGTATTCACCCCATTCCACGTAGGCTAGTCCATCATTTTACCAACCTTTTGTGCTCTGCCTCATGTCTAAGAAGAGGAAAGAATCCAGTAGCTGGACCCAAAAACAGCGTTGTCATTCTATCTTGATCGCACAAAACTGTTCCGGGTGGATGATCAATTCTTTGTGGGGAATGTGGGAGCCATGACAGGGAAGGCGGTGCAGCAACTAACCATATCCTGATGGATTGTGCCCTGCATTAAGATCTGCTATGCATTGGCCAGAAAGCAACCCCCAGAGGGCTAGCATGCTCATTCCACCAGAGTCAAGGCTGTGACCCCTGCGTTAACACACGGAGTTCCAGTCTTGGACATCTGCCAGGCAGCAAAATGGGTCTCATTGCACACGTTAACAAAGCACTGCTGTCTGAACAGTCAGGTCCATCGGGAAGGGCACTTTGCCCGTTTGGTCCTCCAGGATTTTTTGGTCTAAATCTGGTTCGCAGACCTTCCTCCAAGGAGGTATTGCTTGAGTATCCATTCTAAGGTAAGGAATCTGCTGCTAGAAGTCTCCATCAGGTGAACAAGTTACTTACCTTCAGTAACATGTTATCTGGTAAAGGCTCTATCTAGCCATAGATTCCTTACCGACCCACCCATCCGCTCCGCTCTGCGAATGGATTTCTAGGTACAGGGCTGATCCCTTTTCAGGTCTCTAGTTTCACACACCAGTGGTCAGTGTTCTTCGTGGCTCCGTGCTCCTGGTGTGGAAAGTCACGAAAAGAAACTGACCAGCACACTGGAGTGGCGTGTATATAGGCACTGCACATGCCTCTTACAGCACTTACAACAATGCCGATGACACCACGCAGAGCTGAATGATGCCACCTACCAGTGCGCAGGGGTACTAAAAAAAAAATTCCGGATCCAATCTGATGCCTGGGGATAATTCTAAGGTGTAGAATCTGTGTCTAGATAGAGTCTCTACCAAATAAGGCGTTACTGAAGGTAAGCAACTTGTTCTTCCCAGACACTGACCATGAGTAGCACCAGGGGTAGTACTGTTAATTCATCTGGTGATGGCCATGCCAAGTTCCCTTCTGTTACCTTTCTGTCTTCTGTGGGTTCTTGCAAACCAACTCTGAGACCTATTGTGTGTCCCAAATTTACTTCTGTTTATACGTTTCCAGTCAAGAGCAATTTTTCCCACTATTTCCTCTCCAGTCCGAACACAAATGTTCACACTCACGGATGGGCAAAGATCGGCTGATGGTTTGCAGAGCACAGTTACAAGTGTGCTGTGCATTGCCTAGGGAGTGCGAAAACGGCATGCAGTGAGTAACTAAGTGTATGCAAGTGTGGCAATGATAGCATATTTAAGGGTGTGCTCAGCATGTATATGGTATACATAGTATGCTAGAGGCTGTGGAGAGCAAGCTTGAGCATGTGCACAGTGTTGTCTGCACGTGTTGAGCATGTGCCAAGTGTGAATGCATATGGTAAAAGAATGATTGAATGTTTACAGTGTGTGGGTGAGTTCAGGTGGCATTTCAGTGTGATTACCATGTGCTATGTTATGCTATTTGTAAAGCCACCCACAAGGGCATCCAGGTGATGAGTAGGGCGAGGATCCGAGAGGGAGGATGGATGGAATCATGTCTGGTTTTTTGGGGAAAAGCCAGGTCTTGAGCTTCTTTCAAAGGTCTATGAGGGAGGGGGCAGTTCAGAGCTGAAGCGGGAGGTCGTTCCAGTACGATGTGTGAGAAGGATTAACCCCACATCTGGTCTTCTTGATATGAGGGGTGCATGCGGTAACCTGGGAGGCCGACCAAAGGAGTCTTGTGGGTTGGTAGAAGTTGAAGTGGTGGTTGAGTTACTCTGGTCCGATTTTGTGGAGGGCTTTGTAGGCATGGTAAAATGTAGGTGTTGCGTGGGATGTCCAACATGACTCAGGCAGCATCGTTCTCGGTGGTTTGGAGTCAGCATAGGACACAGGCTGAGATTCCAGCATAGAGGCTGCTTCCATAGTCGAGCCTTCTTGTGATGAGAGCCTGGGTGACCTTTCTTCTGGTGTTAATGGGGATCCATTTGAAAATCTTACGTAGTATCCACAGGATGTGGGATATTTATGTGTGCAGATCATAGTTGACAATGTGTAGAATGTGGGTCATTGTTTCTCAAGCATTACTGTGATCAATTAAGTTATTGGGAGTGTTAAAAGCTCATCTGGAAAGATTTCTTGTGCTCTGATCTTACGTGGGGTGTTCAGAATGATGGTGCCCGGAGCATGGCAGTGTGTGAGTGGGACCAAGAATGTTTAGGTCTGGACGAGGGTCTGAGGAGTATGGCTCAAGTTGCACAGAGTCTAGGTTCATGGAGTAGGTAGAAGTGTGCACATTGGCTTCCGGTTTGCAAATTATAACTGGTGTGCAAAGCGTAGCTGATGTGCAGGACATGACTGAAAGTTTGCCAGGTGGCTGAGAATGGCCAGAGCATGAATAATGGAGTTAAAAATGACTGTAGTTAAGAAAGGTTGAGGGTGCTCTTAGGGGTCAGTACTTATGCCTTGTAGGGCATGTTTGATAGTTTGTAGAGTATTGCTATGCATGGTTTAGGCTTTGTAAATCACATTTCAAAAATGGTGGCCGACCCAATGCTCTGTCTCCTGGACAACATTATTGTGGGGTACTCAATGTTGACTTGATGTTGTCTGTCACCAAAAAGGTCTTTGTTTCTAACAGTGTCTAACAAAATAATCCTTTGACCAGTCAGAATCAAATCAGTCAGCAGTATTGAATACAGGATTAAGGCAGCACTGCTCTCTTTGCAATGGAATACTTCCAACATCCAGAGCCAGATTTACAAAAAAAACGATGCAAGTAAAGTTTCTGCACTGCGTTGTGTTCCATGAGCAGGAGAGAGTAGAACAGCACCATATCTACTAAGGTATGGTGCTGTTCTGCTCTCTCCCTGCGCTGGCTCTCTTTTGGCTGCCATGTGCCAGTGTCGACACCCTTGCTCCATAGCGCACCTTCTTTAGACTGGTCTATGCTGAAATAGCCTAATAAGGAAATAGAAATTTGGGTAATACACGCCACTCTATTAATAAAACTCCAATTTTAATCATAGCAATTGGGAGCAATATTATTCTATCTGAACTATTACAACAACCTCTGCATGTTAGAAGGATTTACAATTAGTGGATTAAAACATTTCAAGTTAGGTGCCCGTGGTGCATCAAATGTAGCTGGCCTCTATATTTAAAAGTGTCCAGTGTGTCGGTGGACATTTTTCTCCGGAAAAGCACTGACGTTGTTGAGTGGTGCTGCTTAGGAGGAAAAAATCATGGTAATAGGACTGCCATTGTATGCTTGTATGGTTGTCTTATTGTCGCTAATGTCGTTTCTAGTCTTACATTTTCATTATTGAACTTTGCATAAATGAAAACCACAGAACAAGTTGCACAAAATGGTGCTGAAGAAGGAAACTGAATGAACATGTTAATGTCATCATAATTGTCCCCTCAGCAAAAGCAACAGTAAATAGAATGGTTCACATAAATTGTATTTTTATCCTTATTAACACAAACAGAAAAATAATAATGCAGCAAACCCCATGAGTTAAGGAGCAAATTTTGAGAAGGGAATTGTCCTGCTTCGCCTTCCCAAATAAGAAAAATACAGCACTCCCACATGGAGGCACACACACGGCAAAGCAAGAAAACTCCTGAAAAGGGATTTCACTCTCATAAAATGAGGAACATCAAAAAAATAAGTTTCAGAATAAAGCGTAGGGTTTTATTCGTGCAACACTCTCTAACAGAAAGGCTTTCAATGTCAAATGAGACAATATGCAAATGTGTGTGTATATTTATATATATATATATATATATATATGTATATGTATATATAAGTATATGTGTGTGTGTCTATATATGTATATGTATATATATGCAAGCAATAATAACACACACATAAGATAAGCAAATGCAACTGTTAAATGCATGGGATAAAATACAAGCAGATAATAATGATAATACTGGACGTCCCCTGCAAGAAGTAAGCACTGCTACATACAAGTAATCAGACACATAAAGTCAAAAGAAAGCATGAAAAGATATAAAGATATATACAAATAATACATCAGATGATTATGACCACTAGAGACTTGAATGTTCACACAGACACACTCACACATCACAGTGCCAATAATCAGAGAAAATACATCACAGGCTGCAATAGCTTCATCTTAGCCCACAGCAGACTGGGGGATTCACAGCCGGGGTCAAGAGACCCAGCAAGCCGGGAACTGCCACACTGAATAAGATGTGTCCGGCATTCAGGTCCAAAATCCTGCTTTCCAAGTAAACAGACCCCAGTTTTATAATCTCAATGCACTAGAAGTTTCTGAGAAGACCTCCTCTGCGCCAAGTAAACTTACTGGAGTTGGCCATTGTGAGAAGTTGGCCTGGCATATGCTGTCCACTAATTATAGTGGGCACCTTGCACCAGTCCAAACAACCCCTTATTGGAGATAGGTTAAAGACAACCTTTATTGAAAGCTATCCTAGTGGTAGCTATGGAGAGCAGCCTTCAGGCTAAGTCTTGAAGGAATGTAAAGCAGCTTGTTTTACCAGTCTATAATCTCTTGAGTGACCAAATGAAAGAGGACCACACCAGGTATATATTCAAAATATATGTATTTATTGCTAAACACACCCCTCTAGTCTCTTTATGAGGCTAGAGTTCGAAATACATAAGTTATAAGTTAGTTATCTACAGTAATAGCACAAATACACGTTTGAGCCCTAGGGGCATACCAAACCATATACCAATAAAGTGGTATAAGAACCACGACTGAGCTAGACACAGGGCCTAGAGCCTGTAGAAGTGCTTGGACCACAAGGAACCACCCAAGGTAGTGACACAGGGGACCCACGGGGGACGCGTGCAGTGTATGAACACAGCCGCCAATCGCCGTTAACTTCTATGGGGAAAGTCGCGGTTTGAATTTAAAAGAAAAGGGACACTTAGAGGAGGACTTGGAGCAAACCCTTTGAGAACTAGGCTGTTCTAGTGTCAATACCCACGGGAGCACCGGAGTACTCGAGTTACCTCACCCAGGGGAGCCGGGTGCATAGGTGTCTTTCGGGGTCGGGTTTCGTCGTCGCTTTCAATGGCGATCTGCTGCAAAGTGCTGCTGGCGGCCAAGTCGAAAGTGTTCGGGTGGATCCAAAGGTGGATCGAAGATTTGAAGAACCTGAAAGCAGAGGGGACAGAGTCTGGGTCACTAGCCAGTGACCAGGAAGGCGATGAGCAGATGCCCACCGATGTCAAGTGCTTCAGGTAGGTTGACGGTCGTCTTGACTCTTCAGCCACGAGGTCCAGGAGGCGTCGACGACAACCAGGAGCTGGATTCGAGCTGTCCCACGACGTCTGTCGATTGCAGGGGTGTCGGCGACCGGATTGGACCCAACAAGCCTTGGCAACGGCAAGTCTCGTGGAAATGGAAGAAGGACGATGTTGCAGACCAGCAAGGTCTGGGGGACTCACCCAGCAAGGGTAAGTCAGGGCACGCCTGGAGCAACCAGGGAGCCCAAGCAGAAGAAGATTGGCCTTCGGGAGGGCCTACTAGCCAACGGACTAGCGACCGCGAAGGAGCCTCGAGTCGACGCACGTGGAGCTGGCTCACAGGACACTCGTGGAGTGGAGGCCAGTGATCTTCGGTGCAGTCGGTGCTGGAGGCTGGGGCTACTCAGAGCCCAAAGCACGACTTCGTGGGAGACCCAGAAGAGGATGCACTTGCAAATGCGATCGGTGTCCAGGGGTCACGGTTCCACATTACCCACGACAGCTACGGGCCTCAGCTTTGCTGGGGACTCAGGGCAGCCTCGGGGAAGTCTGGAAATCTACCTCTGGTGATGCAAAGACTTCGGCGTCCGGCGGGAGCTTCAGCGATGCAGACCGGACAATTGCTTCTTTGGTGCCTGCCAAGCAGGGGAGTCACTCCTTGACCCCAAGGGAGATTCTTCAGTCCTCTAATCTTGAAGTAGAGCGTCGAAGGTCCAGGATTCTGTGTCAGAGTTTCGTCCAGGTTAATCTAAAGTCCTAAGGACTGGGGTCCCATACTTATACTAAGATAGGGGTTGGACATACTCTGGGGACCCACCTATGGGAGGGTCAGGGCAGAGGGGTGGTTACACCCCTTTCCCTTTGTCCAGTTTCGCGCCAGAGCAGGGGCTGGAAGCCCCTGAGCCGGTTTGAACTGGGGTATGCACAGGGACACCAAATGTGCCCCCAGTGCAGGACTTCAAAGCACCAGAGAGTGCTCCCGCCCAGCCCCAATACACACTATCCTGTCTGGGGAGGTGGTTACACCTCCCTGGGACAGGAAACCTATTCTCCAGGCCTCCCCTGCCGGAGTTTCGGTCAGCAGCAGGAGGCCAGACTCCTGTCTGTGGCAGCGGCATCCATTTTTTGACGCCAGGGCTCTGGAAAGTCAGTACCGGGTATACCGGTGGGTACATGTCTCTCCCTCTAGAAGGGTGGAATGCTACCCCCGCCGCCAGAACTGGCGGGGGGGTAGTATTCCAAGATGTTTGACACCAAACACGACATGTTTCCGTGCAGCCATCCCAAAGTTAGCATTTAACGCGAGGTTATAATGCGCTTAAGAGTATATGGTCGGGCTGCACTACAGCATCAGAGAAGGGTCTCCGAACGCTGCAGAGGGGCCCAGCTCATGCAGGGGCACCCTCTCACATAAGAACCACGCACTCTGCCTTCAGGATTGATAAGGCCTGCCATAGGAGTGACTTATAGGTTTATAAGTGTGTATGTATGTAGTGATATAGGTAGCCTATATCACAGTAAGAGGTGCATGCACCACCTTACCCAGGCTGCAGTAGCAGACCTGTGGTGTCCTTTTGGCTGGCCTTCCAGGGGTGGCACAATACATGCTTCAGCCCCTGGCAGGCCTCTGAGGTACCTATGCCCTGGGTACATAGTATACCATATACTAGGGACTTATAAGGGCACTCCAGATTCCAATCAGAGATGTGCCTAAGGCACATGGAAACCATTTTAGAGAGGAAGCAGCTAGGCTGGGGTTCTGATTAGCAGGGCCCCAGCCAGACTAAAGTCGAAAAACAGTGAAGCATCAGCAAAAGTGGGGGTACCCATGTGAAGCAGATCCTACTCTCCTACACAACCCCCCCCCAAACGTAGGGACATTAAACTAACCTTGCCCAGTTAAGTCTTCATGTTCTAAGTGGAAGTACCTAGAGAGTCCATCTGCATTGGCATGGTTACTCCCAGGTCTATGTTCCACTGTGAAGTCCATCCCCTGTAGGGAAATGGACCACCTAAGCAGTTTGGGGTTTTCACCCTTCATTTGTTTTAGCCATAAGAGGGGCTTATGGTCTGTTTGAACAAGGAAGTGAGTACCAAACAAGTATGGCCTCAACTTCTTCAGAGCCCAGACCACAGCAAAGGCCTCCCTCTCAATGGCTGACCAACGTTTCTCTCTAGGGGTCAGCCTTCTGCTAATAAAAGCTACTGGCTGATCCTGACCTTCATCATTCAATTGTGACAGTACAGCCCCTACCCCCAATTCAGATGCATCTGTTTGGACAATGAACTTCTTGGAGTAATCATGACTCTGTAGAATGGGAGCAGTGCACATGGCCTGCTTTAGGTCATCAAATGCTTTTTGACAGCTAACTGTCCACTGAACCTTTTTGGGCATTTTCTTGGAAGTTAAGTCATTCAGGGGTGTCACTATTGATCCATACCCCTTGACAAATCTCCTATAGTACCCAGTCAGGCCTAAAAAGGCTCTCACCTGAGTCTGGGTAGTTGGAGCAGTCCAGTCCATGATGGTCTGGATCTTGCTCTGCAGTGGTTGAACCTGGCCTCCACCCACAAGGTGGCCCAGGTACACAACCTGACTCTGCCCTATCTGGCACTTTGTGGCCTTGATAGTCAGGCCTGCTTTCTGGAGGGCCTGCAAAACATTTCTGAGGTGGACCAGGTGATCCTCCCAGGTGGAGCTAAAGACAGCAATATCATCTAGATATGCTGCACTATAAGCTTCCAGACCTGTAAGGACTGTATTCACCAACCTCTGAAAAGTGGCAGGTGCATTCTTCAGACCAAAGGGCATCACCACAAATTGATAATGCCCACTAGGGGTTGAGAATGCTGTCTTTGGCTTTGCATCATCAGCTAGTCTGATCTGCCAGTAGCCAGCTGTCAGGTCAAATGTGCTTAGATACTTGGCTGAGGCCAAAGTGTCTATCAGCTCATCTGCCCTAGGTATTGGATGGGCATCAGTCCTAGTGACTGCATTGAGACCCCTGTAGTCCACACAAAACCTCATCTCTCTTTTCCCACCATTGGTGTGAGGTTTTGGCACAAGGACCACTGGACTAGCCCAAGGGCTATCTGAGGGTTCAATAACTCCCAAATCCAACATCTTCTGGACTTCTGTCCTGATACAGTCCCTGACATGGTCAGGTTGCCTATAAATCTTATTTTTAATAGGCAGACTGTCCCCAGTGTCCACTTCATGAGTGCACCAGGTAGTCTGACTGGGTGTCAGTGAGAATATGTGTCTGAACTGATTGAGCACCTGTCTGCAATCAGTTTGCTGCTGGGCAGTGAGGCTGCCTGCCAAGGCTACACCATCCACTGACCCATCATCAGGGTTCTGTGAGAGCAGGTCAGGGAGTGGGTCACTCTCTTCCTCCTGTCCCTCATCAGTAGCCATGAGCAAGCCCATGTCTGCCCTGTCCACATATGGTTTTAACCTGTTGACATGGAGAACCCTGTGGGGACTCCAGGGTGTTCCTAGGTCTACTAAATAGGTAACCTCACCCTTCTGTTCAACAATGGTATGGGGTCCACTCCATTTGTCCTGGAGAGCTGCTGGGGCCACTGGCTCCAACACCCACACCTTCTGTCCTGGCTGGTAAACAGTCAGTACAGCCTTTTGGTCATGCCAGGCTTTTTGCAGTTCCTGGCTAGCCTCAAGGTTTTTAGTTGCCTTTTTCATGTACTCAGCCATCCGGGAGCGGAGACCAAGTACATAGTCCACTATGTCTTGCTCTGGGGGCTTGAGAGGTAACTCCCATCCTTCCTTCACCAAGCACAATGGACCCCTGACAGGTTGAGCAAACAAAAGTTCAAAAGGGCTGTAGCCAACCCCCTTTTGAGGCACCTCCCTGTATGCAAATAAAAGGCAGGGCAAGAGTATGTCCCATCTTCGCCTAAGCTTTTCTGGGAGCCCTTTAATCATGCCCTTCAAGGTTTTGTTGAATCTCTCAACTAAACCATTGCATTGTGGGTGATAGGGTGTGGTGAACTTGTAAGTCACTCCACACTCCTTCCACATTGCTTTTAAGTATCCAGACATAAAGTTAGCACCCCTGTCTGATACAACCTCCTTAGGGAAGCCCACTCTTGAGAAAATTCCCAGGAGGGCTCTTGCCACCACAGGCGCTGTAGTGGTCCTAAGGGGAATAGCCTCTGGGTACCTGGTGGCATGATCCACTACCACCAGGATAAACCTGTGCCCAGATGCTGTTTGGGGATCCATGGGACCAACAATGTCAATCCCCACCCTTTCAAAGGGAACCCCCACCACAGGTAGTGGTATCAGGGGGGCCTTTGTAGTGCCACCTGCCTTGCCACTGGCCTGGCAGGTTACACAGGAGCGACAAAACTCCTTGGTGTCTTCAGACTAAGCCTGGGCAAAGCACTACGCTACGCTCGCGTAGTTTGCGAAGTTTGCGCTACTTCGCACTACGCGAATTGCACGTAGCACAGTGCAAACACGCGTAGCGTAGCGGTAATTTTTTGCTTGCTCGCGGTCCTCAACGTCAAGTTGGCGACCGCGAGCAAGCAAAATGACTATCCCAGCGAGACTTTTTCCTCGTTCGCGATCAGCAACATCAAGTTGCCGATCGCGAGCGTGGAAAAAACCTCCTGGCGAGATTCTCAACGCGGGAGGTCAGGTTTCTCATTGCGAGTGGTTGCGCATGCTTGCGACCGCTCGCGATGAGAAACTACCAGTCCGCATTGAGAAGCTGCCGCTCGAGTAAAAATCTACTCGAGCGGCAGTAAAGATAGCTCGCACTGTGCAAGATGCCGTTTTCAATGATTGCACAGTGCGGACAAGCATCCGGCACTGTGCAATCAGTGCGAACAGCATTTTGCACAGTGCACTACGCAGTTCGCGTAGCTACGCGTAGCTCGCGTAGTGCGAGGTGCACTTCACGTAGCTTCGCGTAGCGCAACTTCGCGAACTACGCCCAGGGTTACTTCAGACATGTGGGGCCAGTGAAAGTTAGGGACAATTCTGTCCCAAGTCTTGTTCTGGCCCAGGTGACCTGCTAAGGGAATGTCATGGGCTAGGGTCAATAGGAAGCCCCTGAACTTCAGAGGTATAACCAACCTCCTGGTGGCACCAGGCTTGGGGTCTCTACACTCTGAGTACAAGAGTCCATCATCCCAATACACAGTATGGGGACCACTAGCTTTCCCAGCAGCCTCAGCAGCAGCTTGCTGTCTGAGGGGTTCAAGAGAGGGGCAGCTCTGCTGCTCCTGGCTCAGATCTGCCCTGGAAGGGCCCCCTGTCCCCAAGACCTCAACCTGGTCAGGTTCAAGCTCCTCTGGGACAGTTCCTTCCTCAGGACTGAGATCATCCCCCTCAAGAGACTGATCTTCCTTCTGAGCCAAGGGGGAAGGCACTGCCTTTACCCTACTACTGCTCTTCTTGGAGGGCACTTGGTCCATTATTCCAGAATCCAAGGCCTGTTCAGTGTTAGACATTTTGGCTTGTGACCTGGTCACAGCAAACACATCTGCAGGGATGCCCAGCATTTCTGCATGGGTCCTGAGCTCCACTTCTGCCCAAGCTGAAGTTTCTAAGTCATTGCCAAGCAAGCATTCAACGGGTAGGTCTGCACTTACCACAACCTTCTTAAGGCCAGTTACCCCTCCCCAGGAGAAGTTAACAACTGCCAGAGTATGGTCTGTTCTGACGTTGCTAGCATTGGTCACTTGGTACATTTCACCAAGTATAATCTGCCCAGGATTCACAAGGTCTTGTGTCACCATGGTGACACTTGCCCCTGTGTCCCTAAATGCCAAAGCCTCTTTTCCATTGATTAAGGGCTGTTGCCTGTACTTGCCCAGATTACTGGGACTCACAGAGGAGGTCACATCAATGCCTCCATCACAGACTAGGACAGCCTGAGTGAGTTCTCTGACTAGGTCAGAGCTCATCTCCTTACCCAGGGTCAACCCTACTAAACCCTTGGCTTGTGTAGTCCCACCACCAATTGTAACTGCACTAGGGGGAGCAGGTGCCTTAGGGGCATTGGTGGGGGCTGGAGTAGAGTCTTTGGACTTGGTGCAATCACTGGTCCAGTGGGTCTTTTGCTTACAGACCTTGCACCATGGTTTCTTTTGGCCTCTTCCCTTGTTAGACTGTGAATCCCCACCTGAAGAAGATTTTTGGGGGCCTTGTGAAGACTTTTGGTCTTTACCCTTCTCCCCACCCTTATCAGAGTTTTTCGAATCTTGCTTCTTAGGGTCACCACCTTGGTTCTGTACCTTCTGCCTCACCCTGGTTCTGACCCATTTGTCTGCCTTCTTTCCCAATTCTTGGGGAGAGGTCAGATCAGAGTCCACCAGGTGCTGATGCAACAGCTGATTTTGACAATTGTTAAGGATCTGCTCCCTCATGATAAGATTGTACAATCCTGTGAAGTCACATACCTTACTGCCCAATAACCAACCTTCCAGAGCCTTGGCAGAACAATCAACAAAGTCCACCCAGTCTTGAGTCTGTGCCTTTTGGGTATCTCTGAACTTTAACCTGTATTGTTCAGTGGTTAGGCCAAACCCATCAATTAGAGCACTCTTCAAGACTTTGTAATTATCAGCATCCTCCTCTCTAACAGTGAGGAGCTTATCTCTACCTTTGTCTGCAAAGGAGAGCCACAAGATTGCCGTCCACTGCTCCTGAGGGACCCTCTGTACTTTACAGGCCCTCTCTAGAGCAGTTATCCATTTGTGGATGTCATCCCCACTCTGGTAGGGAGGGACAATCTTGCTCAGGTTTCTATGGTCATAAGACCTTTCCCTATCTCTGGGGAAATTGCTGCCACCATGGGACTCTAGTCCCATCTTTTTTCTCTCTTTGTAGAGATCTAGGGACTCCCTGTCTATAGCCAACTGCTGTTTTCTGAGTTCAAGCTGGGCTTGCTCATACTCAATCAGTCTCTTTCTCCTGTCATGAGAGGATTCTCTCTTATGAGAGGAGACAGAGGTCCCTATTGAGGTGTCAGAGTGGTTAGACTCCTGAGAAGGAGATCTAGACCTTCTGGGCACACTCACTATTCTTCCTGGGGGGACAAAGGGGCGGTCATTCTGATCCTCCTCCTCCTCCACAGGAGGAATTGCGTTTTCCAGGTCAAGGTCAGTTTCACCTTCCTGGCCAGTTTCAGAGGGGGGGGCCTGGGTTTCTTCACCCCTGACCCCTTCCTCATCTTCTGCCCCACCCTCTTTGCCTACCCCTTCAGACCTTAGGGGCCTGCTGAGATCATCAGCTAGTAACACCTCCCTGAGGTGTTGGGTGCTGGCACTTTTGCCTGCCTTCAACTTCCTAGTATTGCATAATGCTCTCAATTCCAAGAATGGGAGTTTATCATACTTGGAGGGAAGAAGCCCACTGGCTTCTGGCAAGGACTCACTGGGTCCTGGCTTTGAAGACATTACTAGTGAGGTGTGGTGTATGCACTACCTACTCTAGTGTGGCCTACTAAACTCTCTTGAGTTGTAGAAAGGGTGTGCTATCCCTTAACACACAACTCTAAGTTCAGTAGAACTTACTGTATACTAAGCTTGATTTATATGTACCTTAGGTACCCTTAGTGGTTTTCAGTTGATCAATTCAATTGAGATTATCTGGTAAAACAATAGCAAGCTGGAATCCCACACGCTGCACACCAATGTGAGAAGTTGGCCTGGCATATGCTGTCCACTAATTATAGTGGGCACCTTGCACCAGTCCAAACAACCCCTTATTGGAGATAGGTTAAAGACAACCTTTATTGAAAGCTATCCTAGTGGTAGCTATGGAGAGCAGCCTTCAGGCTAAGTCTTGAAGGAATGTAAAGCAGCTTGTTTTACCAGTCTATAATCTCTTGAGTGACCAAATGAAAGAGGACCACACCAGGTATATATTCAAAATATATGTATTTATTGCTAAACACACCCCTCTAGTCTCTTTATGAGGCTAGAGTTCGAAATACATAAGTTATAAGTTAGTTATCTACAGTAATAGCACAAATACACGTTTGAGCCCTAGGGGCATACCAAACCATATACCAATAAAGTGGTATAAGAACCACGACTGAGCTAGACACAGGGCCTAGAGCCTATAGAAGTGCTTGGACCACAAGGAACCACCCAAGGTAGTGACACAGGGGACCCACGGGGGACGCGTGCAGTGTATGAACACAGCCGCCAATCGCCGTTAACTTCTATGGGGAAAGTCGCGGTTTGAATTTAAAAGAAAAGGG
The DNA here is from genome assembly GCA_963921515.1 of Calotriton arnoldi. Classification (NCBI taxonomy): domain Eukaryota; kingdom Metazoa; phylum Chordata; class Amphibia; order Caudata; family Salamandridae; genus Calotriton; species Calotriton arnoldi. The sequence continues at coordinate 795,315 of CAWUFW010002211.1, forward strand.
ACACTTAGAGGAGGACTTGGAGCAAACCCTTTGAGAACTAGGCTGTTCTAGTGTCAATACCCACGGGAGCACCGGAGTACTCGAGTTACCTCACCCAGGGGAGCCGGGTGCATAGGTGTCTTTCGGGGTCGGGTTTCGTCGTCGCTTTCAATGGCGATCTGCTGCAAAGTGCTGCTGGCGGCCAAGTCGAAAGTGTTCGGGTGGATCCAAAGGTGGATCGAAGATTTGAAGAACCTGAAAGCAGAGGGGACAGAGTCTGGGTCACTAGCCAGTGACCAGGAAGGCAATGAGCAGATGCCCACCGATGTCAAGTGCTTCAGGTAGGTTGACGGTCGTCTTGACTCTTCAGCCACGAGGTCCAGGAGGCGTCGACGACAACCAGGAGCTGGATTCGAGCTGTCCCACGACGTCTGTCGATTGCAGGGGTGTCGGCGACCGGATTGGACCCAACAAGCCTTGGCAACGGCAAGTCTCGTGGAAATGGAAGAAGGACGATGTTGCAGACCAGCAAGGTCTGGGGGACTCACCCAGCAAGGGTAAGTCAGGGCACGCCTGGAGCAACTAGGGAGCCCAAGCAGAAGAAGATTGGCCTTCGGGAGGGCCTACTAGCCAACGGACTAGCGACCGCGAAGGAGCCTTGAGCCGACGCACGTGGAGCTGGCTCACAGGACACTCGTGGAGTGGAGGCCAGTGATCTTTGGTGCAGTCGGTGCTGGAGGCTGGGGCTACTCGGAGCCCAAAGCACGACTTCGTGGGAGACCCAGAAGAGGATGCACTTGCAAATGCGATCGCTGTCCAGGGGTCACGGTTCCACGTTACCCACGACAGCTACGGGCCTCAGCTTTGCTGGGGACTCAGGGCAGCCTCGGAGAAGTCTGGAATTCTACCTCTGGTGATGCAAAGACTTTGGCGTCCGGCGGGAGCTTCAGCGATGCAGACCGGACAATTGCTTCTTTGGTGCCTGCCAAGCAGGGAGTCACTCCTTGACCCCAAGGGAGATTCTTCAGTCCTCTAATCTTGAAGTAGAGCGTCGAAGGTCCAGGATTCTGTGTCAGAGTTTCGTCCAGGTTAATCTAAAGTCCTAAGGACTGGGGTCCCATACTTATACTAAGATAGGGGGTTGGACATACTCTGGGGACCCACCTATGGGAGGGTCAGGGCAGAGGGGTGGTTACACCCCTTTCCCTTTGTCCAGTTTCGCCCCAGAGCAGGGGCTGAAAGCCCCTGAGCCGGTTTGAACTGGGGTATGCACAGGGACACCAAATGTGCCCCCAGTGCAGGACTTCAAAGCACCAGAGAGTGCTCCCGCCCAGCCCCAATACACACTATCCTGTCTGGGGAGGTGGTTACACCTCCCTGGGACAGGAAACCTATTGTCCAGGCCTCCCCTGCCGGAGTTTCGGTCAGCAGCAGGAGGCCAGACTCCTGTCTGTGGCAGCGGCATCCATTTTGTGATGCCAGGACTCTGGAAAGTCAGTACAGGGTATACCGGTGGGTACATGTCTCTCCCTCTAGAAGGGTGGAATGCTACCCCTGCCGCCAGAACTGGTGGGGGGGGTAGTATTCCAAGATGTTTGACACCAAACACGACATGTTTCCGTGCAGCCATCCCAAAGTTAGCATTTAACGCGAGGTTATAATGCGCTTAAGAGTATATGGTCGGGCTGCACTACAAACAGCATCAGAGAAGGGTCTCCGAACGCTGCAGAGGGGCCCAGCTCATGCAGGGGCACCCTCTCACATAGGAACCACGCACTCTGCCTTCAGGATTGATAAGGCCTGCCATAGGAGTGACTTATAGATTTATATGTGTGTATGTATGTAGTGATATAGGTAGCCTATATCACAGTAAGGAGTGCATGCACCACCTTACCCAGGCTGCAGTAGCAGACCTGTGGTGTCCTTTTGGCTGGCCTTCCAGGGGTGGCACAATACATGCTTCAGCCTCTGGCAGGCCTCTGAGGTACCTATGCCCTGGGTACATAGTATACCATATACTAGGGACTTATAAGGGCACTCCAGATTCCAATCAGAGATGTGCCTAAGGCACATGGAAACCATTTTAGAGAGGAAGCAGATAGGCTGGGGTTCTGATTAGCAGGGCCCCAGCCAGACTAAAGTTGAAAAACAGTGAAGCATCAGCAAAAAGTGGGGGTACCCATGTGAAGCAGATCCTACTCTCCTACAGCCATTCTCCCACAAGCATTCCAAAGGCAAAGGAGTTATCATGTATTCTTCTGTACTCCCACATGTTCCAGCCCCTTAACATAGTGAAGCTTGAGAAAGTAGAAAACATCTCCTAAAGTACAGAAAACAATCTTGAATGTGAATAACCTAAATAACGTGAGTAATCTGCGGGCCTGCTTGTGTGTGCAAAGCTCAAGCTAGACAGAGTCAGAATTTTAAGATGGCATGAGGGCATGTCAAATCCAATAGCAAAAACTTCATAAAACTTCCCAATATACAACATAATGCACATTTGGGCACCACTGCCTATAACACTACACTCCAAGACAGAGAAGTACATTCCACACCTTTCTCTCTCTCTCATGCTTTCAAATGCACATCCCACACGTTCTGTTCCTGGCAAGGCTGTTCTACTCTGTGAAACACTCCCAATCTGAAGCTACAAGGAGATACGAAATGCATGTGCAAAGTAGATTAAAACACATAAAATCATGAAAACAATGGTAGTCAAAGGTCATCACGTGGTCCCAATATATGGGAGTGCCTCTGGCACTACAGGAATTAAAAGGGAGAGAGAAGGGCAGGAATTAATGTGCAAACTGAAAGCGGAAGAGAGGAAAGAGAGGTAAGGACGAGAACCCAAGAAGCTATGGGAATGAACTCATACAACGTATAACACAATCTCCAAACAAATCTCGACTTAAAAAATATTTCCCCCCAAAGACACGTCACACTTCAATTTGCATACAAGAAAAATCAAGTGGTGTCCACTTCATAAGATTAAGCCTCCTACCATTGTAACTATAATTGACATAAACTTTGTTTAGCCCTTTATACCCCTTAAGAGGTGGCAATGCACGTTATCAGACTAGTAGCACACTACACTCTGGGACAGTGACTGACTGAAAGGGTGTTGTATTTGTAATGAGGCCCGTGCTGGAGCCGTTTAGATGTTGTGAATCGGTGACAGTAAGTGAAGGAGTCTTTGTCAGTGCACTGCCCCTAAAGTTATTGAACAATGTCTGTGTGGCCTCTTTGTGTGGCAAAACATAAAGCTTGTAAGTCAGAAATGGGAGACAGAAGTGGAAGAGGGGTTCACTCAGCTTCCAAATATAATACTACACAAATCCAAAAAGATTGAACCAAACTGGTCTTGATAACAGAGTCTCGCAAGGATTGTCTCGGAAACCCTCAACCACTATTTACAACCAGAGATGTATATAATCACCACTGGAGTGATTTAGTGAGCAGCGTCATCATCTGGTCTCCCACCTGGGTACTGAATTCTCCAGGTGAGTAACGTTGCCATCAGGAGGGAGATTGTCTGGATGAAGATAATGGTGGGATCTTTGCAAAAAGATAAATTTACCTCCTATACCTGTGAAAGTGAATTTAATGTGAAAGGTGGGATGGGGTAAGATTAAAAACAAAGAGATGTTGTTCGGATGTATTACCAATCCATAACATCTAGAAATCTAGTATACATGTTTCGGCCATTGGAGCCTCTGTGGGTCAGTTGGCCTTCATCAAGACCTCCTGAATCAGATCCCTGTATTTCTTGATACTGATGGGGTACTCGGGTAAGTATGTAAGTATATTAACTTACTGGTCTTCGTTACAAGCATGATTGTTGCCTATAACCTGAAGGACCATTACAAAATAATGGGGTGACCCATACTAGTCCATGGACCTTGGTAATGCTCTGTATAGAAAACAATGGTCCTAGACTAATTTCCTTAGGGAGGTATTCATTAAGTCAAAATCTATGAACATGGTACACATAGAGCTCAAGTTACATCATAAGTGTACCCCAGTAGTTTGAGAAACTACTGGGGTACATTTATAAAGAGGAAATCAATACATGGAAATACTTTGACAAGGTCTTATTTCACCTATGATTACCTCTTTCTTAACCCAATGTGTGATTTAATTTAAGTGCACCTACAACCAGACAGTGCAGGTTATGTGATAAATTCACTTCAGAGTCATCTTTATCTATATTCAAAATGCGTTAATCAATCTCTTATTTAGAGATGGTGATGTATGATAACGGAGAAGTTGTGTGGTGGTTTTTGGCAACAGTTAGAAAATGTAGGGCGACTTTAAAAATGGGTTAACAAATGGATCAAAAACAGCGAAATCAGTCTTTGCAGTGTATGTTCCCCTACTGATGTCTACGGCGGAAGCATGGTGAGGAGCCACATCACGTCGATCATGATGAGGAGCCGCATCCTGACCCGATGATGACGCTGCCCACTATATCACTCCAGTGGAGAATATATTCACCACTTGTTGTAAATAGTGGTTGAGGATTTCCGAGACAATCCTTGCGAGACTCTGGTATCAAGATCGGCATGGTTCACTCTTTTTTGATTTGTGTAAAACATAAAGCTTGCCACTGTATGATTGTTTTTATTTTTGCTGAAGTATACAAACAGGCTCCAATGCCCACTGTCAGTATTTCTTTGAGCAACATCTGAAGTTGTCTCTTCCTGTATTGGGTTTGGATGCTATCGTTTGGGAGGACCAGTGCTACATTTTACCATCCGCCTGTAAAAGCTGAAGCGGGCTGCCTTTAAAATGGGGTTCCAGGAATCAAGGTCTCTCAGAAAGACTTTTTTTAGTATATTGCAAAGAGAAGCCATCAGATCCTTTTGACCCCTGGTCTGATCACTAGTTGCTCAACATTAATTCTCTTCTTGTCTGACAGTCTTTTTCCTGTGTGTATGAGCTGAAAGAAATCTTTGAACCCCTTCTTTTTGTTCTTTCCCTCAATATTCCATATACCATCATCTTGAGTCTGGTGTGGAATGCTGATCCTCCCCCCAGCCCATTTTCTCACACAGCCCGTCTTCTATCCAACAGGGCAGCACCAGCCCCTGTTAGCATAGTACCTTCTGTTACCTCATGTGACTTCCCATCGGTTGAGGAATGCTGCAGGCTAATAGCACACAAGGGTACGGTAAAAGCTCCCTGGTCTCACTGTTGGTACTTTCTCCTTAGATGCTGTCCATCACATTGCCAGCATCTCGGGATCCATAGGGGAGAGGCCCTCCATCTACTTACTTCTTGTTAACTATGGACCCCCGGTCAAAGGGACATCAGCTGAATCCTGGTTTGTTGTCTTTTTACAGTGAGACTTGGTCTATGGCACATAGCCAGCTGAAGTTCAGGCTTGGCATATGGAGCCTAGAGGCAAAGGTTGTGCTTGCTGCCAGGCTCCACCGCCACTTGTGTTATTTCTGAAAATAGATCACCCAAGACGAGGGGCTATCTTCAGAAATACCTTAACTAATGTTCCCCACTCATTGTGAGTTTTGTTCTGCCTGTGCTGGGTTAGGGGGCTGAGGGCTAGGAGACAGTATGGACTATTTAAGGAATATTTCAGTCTGGGCCACCATGACTTACACGGCAGATCTCGTCAGAAGGAATGCCAGTGATAATAATGTTGGAGAGGCCACCCCACATTAAGAAGCCTCTACAAAAACATTTTCTCCAGCATCAGGTCCTCCAAAAGTTAGTCCCTAAATGTAGAGTCAAGAGCGCTCCACCTTCATGTTCTATGTCTTCTCAAATACTTGAGCACGAGGCAGTGGAACAGAGAGGAGAGTAGGCAGGATACTGTCAGTATTTGGTAGATGACCCGGTATTTGGAAAAAATATTTAAAAAAAGAATATTGAGATGCAGAAATATAGAGTTGTAAATATTGTGAAGAGGAGCACCAAACAGTCTGAAAGCGGAGTACCTCATCGCAAATAGAGAAGCTGGAGGCAGACCTTCCCCAGTGTCTGTTCATACCACCAGTCCCCATTTGAAGCAAAGAAGGTATGGTAAGAAATGGAAGCACCAAGAGAGACCTGCTTCTGTGCTACCCTCTCCCTATATTCGCCTACAGTAATCAAGTTTGGATTTTGCTCCAAAACTGGGGGAGGAGTTGGCGCTGGTCCCCTTGGTGTGACTGCGAAACTTTTGGGGATCTTTTCTGATACTGGCAGTCTATCTCTTTAGAGCTCAGTCCTCTTTTGAGCCGCCTATTGAAGTCCAGCCTCAGTGGTAGAGAGCTCCATTGTAGAGAGATTGTACTAATTTGAGTCATCTGACTAAGAGCTTCTTGATGTTTTTTTTAAAGTTGGTGTGTAAATCTTTATTGTATACAGTTAGTTAGAACTGTTACAGTTATTTAAAACAAAAAAAGGAAAAAAATAGAAAAAGAAGATATTAACGATTATAAAATCTCAAATCAATACATGATTGTTGCACTTGGCCCTTTTTGCAGGGTCATCCCTAAACTTTTTTGCCTTTCCCCTAGCCTTTTCTCTGACATGGTGTTGGTGGTTTTAGGCCTCTGGGCACTTTAGCACTGCTGTCCAGTGTAAAGTGCGTGCACTCTCTGTGTTATATATGGTGAGATTGGCCTGCCCTCCCATAGGAATGCATTGGGGATTCCCTGATAAGTGTTTCAGTGGTAATCCCTGAGAGGAGCAGCGTGGTCGAGTTTGGTATGTTTGAAATAGTAATAATAAATGCTACGCAATGGTGTGCGCAGATTTATTATGACTATTTTAGAAATGCCACTTTTAGAAGTTGGCATTTCTGTGTGCTATGTGTCTGCCTGCCTGATGTGAATTGCATGTCTGGCTTTTGAGTGACAGGGGCTGGGGAGGTGTGTGTGGCTCCAGGAGGGGTAGGGTGAGTCAGCGCTAGGCTGAATGGGACATCTGCATTGGGAGTAGTGGGAGGAGTAATCCCCTGACCCTGAATAGATCTGTGCCTGCCCTAGTGAATGCTGGCTCCGCCCCCTGTGATGTGTCTGATGACGAGCCCCCACCTAACAATAGAGAAGAGGAGCCCTGTCAACAGAGTGCTCCGAATCCCCCCTGAACCAGTTGCATCTGGTTCCCCCAAAAGCCCTATCCTGCAGACAAAGAGATTTTGTGTATAAATACTGGTGCTGTGACCCCATGAAAATGTGCTGTTCCTAGACCTTTGGGGGGCTTGCTGCTGCTGGGGGCCCAGGAGGAACCGCCATGGGGGCTTGCCTCCCTGCTGGAGGGCCCTGTGTGCTGGCCTCCCTGGGGCCAGCTTTGCCCCCTTCCCCTCTCAGGACTTTTTGTTGCTTCTAGCGCCTCGTGAGCGCTATACTTGATTTGCCCAGAATAGGAGAGCGTGGGCCTCGCAGCGCAGAGCTGCAGCCCTTTTGGAGGGAATCCCGACGTGGGGATTCCCCCGCATTTTGCCGAATGAAGCGGGAGCCCACTCCGCTTTATGCATTTCTGACGGGTGCCCACCTCGCTCTTTGCATATCTAAACAGCGGGTGCCCACCCCGCATTGTGCTTTATTTCAAACGAGAGCCTACCCCGTATTGCCGCCGAGCCCGAGATCGGGAAGTGAATCACTGCCACGTCCCGGAAGCCAGGCAAGCTGCCTGACTGAGGGCGGGGCCTGCTGGTGGAGGACGGCGTGCGGCCAATCCGGTGGAGAGGCTACTAGAAGACAGGTGGAGTTGCTGCCGGGCGGTAGGCGGGGCTCTCGTGGACGAGGAGAGCCCCGCGTGTGCTTGATGAAGACCGGAGCCTCGCAGGCTCCCAGCTAGACTCCGGCGCGGGTCCCAGGCACAGCGATAACCAGGAGAAGCCCCGGGAGAGGGGGGGCTGCCGAGGCACATTGTCGGTGCCTTCCCCCCCTGCCCCAGGAGAACGGAGGAAGCAGAGAGCCACGCCGGAGAGCCCCGGTGAGTGGGGCTCAGAGGGGGCCGTGTCTTCCTTTTGCCAGTGGGGGCTGAGTCTGTGCCTTATTTGGGTGCCGTGAGCGGCATCGGAAGAACCCCGGGGAGGAGGGCTCTCCCAAGCTTTATTGGTGCCAGAGCTGCACCAGAGGTGCCCCGGTGAAGGGGGCACTTTGATTGCTAGAGTCCCGGCGCAGGGGACACGCGGGGCACTGAAGTGCCAAGGCTGAGTTCCTTTTTGGGGGCCATTTGTTTTGCAAAATCCCGGAGTGGGGCTTCACAATTGCACACTGGTAGTGCCAATCGAGGCACATTGTCGGTGCTTATTGTCACAGCTGCCCCGCCTGACAGTGGGCAGCTGCAACGATTTGGCATAATTGTTTATAGAGTCCCAGTCGGGCTACCAGGGCACAGTTGGTGCCAGTGCCTAATTTCCTTCACAGCTGCACGGCAATTAGCGGCAGCTGCAGCGTTTAGGCCATCATTTCTTTGGGGGGCATTTTTGGATGAGACAGGAGTGAGATACACTCCTCTGCCCCAGCGCAATTGCTCCCTTGTGGATTCTGCTGCATTGGCAGCCCAAGCCCTGACATTATGGACATAGGGCATTTGAGCCCTCTGAGAAGGCCAGTTGGCTAGGGGGTCTGTATGAGGTTACTGCATACTGCATGTATGCTGGTGAGGCCTAATGCGTAATGTGTTTATGCTTATGAGGTTATTGCATACTGCGTGTATGCTGGTGAGGCCTAATGCGTAATGTGTTTATGCTTATGAGGTTATTGCATACTGCGTGTATGCTGGTGAGGCCTAATGCGTAATGTGTTTATGCTTATGGGGTTATCGCATACTGCGTGTATGCTGGTGAGGCCTAATGCGTAATGGGTTTATGCTTAGGAGGTTATTGCATACTGCGTGTATGCTGGTTACGCCTAATGTGATGCTGAGTGCATAATATGATTTATGTTGCAGGATATAATGCTGAGTACAGTATTTCGCCAGTCATTACTGGTTGTGTTCTACATTTATTATTTGTGCTTGTGATGGTTCTGACAGTGGCCCATTTGGCCCTGTCATGTGTATATAATCCCCTGTAAATATTGCCTAGTGCCAGTTGGCACAGTGTAAATGTGTGATTATGGGCCATATGTAGGTAATCTGGAAATACCGATTCCTAATTACCGAATTTTACCGAATCGGTATTTATGAATCGGTATTCCCGATGTACGTAAATATTCGGTAAATAATACCGAATCGGTAAAAATCGGTAAATATTTACCGAATCCACAATACCGATCGGTTTTTCCGAATCGGTAAATACCGAATCGGTAAATACCGAATCGGTAAATACAGATTCGGTAATTCAAAAAAACAGCAATTGAGGAATCAGCCAATCCTGTGCAACCACCACCCCTCCCAACCAGGAAGTGGCCACACCCAGGCAGGTGCACACAATCAGAACCTTCTGGAGAGGCTGGGAGTGCAGAGGAGAGCAACAGAGCCACTGCCTGAACCTCGCCTGCAAATCTTGCACAATGGACACCCAGGACACAGAAAGAGAAGGAGGGGAAAGGAAGAGGAAACTGAAATTCAGTCAGAGGGAACTGCAGGTCCTTGTGGAGGAGGTAGTGAAGCAAAATGCAAAGCTGTTTGGAAAGCAGTCCCTGCAAGTTGCAGAGTCAGTGAAAAGGAGAATCTGGCTTGAAATCCAGTCACAGGTGAATACCATTCGAGTGACCCCCCGGGACATTGATGTGCTCAAGAAGCGGTGGTATGACATCAGGAGCATCACCAAGAAGAAGATGGCAGATCTCAAGAAACAAGCCAGGCTGACAGGAGGAGGAAGGAACACGGCACCTGCCCTGACTGAACTTGAGCGGCTCGTGGAGTCCACGATAGAGCCAGAAAGTGTCTGTGGGATCGGGGATGCAGACAGCTCTGCCAGGGCTGCTTCCAAACAAGGTAAGAAGCATGCACAGCATTGTGCCCCCCTTCCCCTATCCCAAATCCCCAATTGGGCTCTGTGAATCCCACTCCAGAACCGATTTCAGTGCAAACCAGCAATGCATTATGGGAGATGTAGTCAGTGAAACCCCTATCATGACAGGAATCGCACTGAACAACAAGGCATGTGACACACATCAGCGATAAGCAGGCAGAAGACAATGAGATAGTGTGGCAGAAATGTATATTTATTCTTGCTATGCAGGGCTGCAGGTACACTGAGCTAATGTACAATTTCTGTCCACAGGCGAGACATCGCGCAGGACTCCTCAGGACAAGGGAGAGAGGGCACCCCGGACGGACATCACTGAGAAGGCCAGTACGAGTGCAGGGCACACAACACCACCAAAGTCAGCCTCACCACCACAGCTAGCCTCGCCACTACTGCTAGCCTCACCACCACAGCTAGCCTCGCCACTACTGCTAGCCTCACCAGCATCAACACCACCTGCAGTGCTGAGACCTAGGAGGCGTGCTGTTGCCAGACTGATGGAGTTTGAGTCCTCCTCAGAAGTCTCGAGGGGGGGGAAACATCCACTGTGCCAGTGGATGGTAGCAATGCTGGAGTGCTGTCCACCACTGAGGGAGCACACACAGGTGCCAGACGCCGCCGCAGGGCTCGTGTGAGCAGTCCACCTCCACAGGGTGAGAGCCATGGTGTCTTCGGAGGGCTGGAGGCAAGCATGGTGAAGGTGCAGCGCCTACAAGGAAAGGCAATACAGTCAGTCCAGCGACAAATGAGGCGCCTCAATGACAACATGACCAACATTGACAAGGGCATAGGCACAATGGCTGAGGGCATGAAGGAGATGGCTGCAGGCATGCGGGACATGTCCCAGTCTGTGATGCTGCTGTGCAGCAAAATGGATGAGGACAGAGTTACACGGCGCAGGGAGAGGCAGAAAATGGAGCAACATACAAGGGCAGTGAACCGCCTAGCAACTGCCACTTCTCTGCTCTGCAGGCGCTCCGTGGCCATGCAGGAGGGCCTGGCGCACTGCAGCACTGATGTCACTAGGGGGCTGGTAAAGGTGACCACTGCTCTTGAGGTGCTGCTGACAAGTCAGTCTGCCACTACTGGTGCTGTGGAAGTTGGGGACAGCGAGGACACGACCAGTCGGAGCAGCATTACCCCCCTGTAACAGACACCCGGAGGAGCAGCAGACGGCATGGGGCTGCCACTGGTTCCACAGCCAGTGAGGACAGTCACTTAATGGCATCCAGTACTGTTGTGCGTGGCCGCAGACGCTGATGCAGCCCACACTAACAGGACAGAATTGGGTGAAGTAACCCATGACTCCCTACTATGGATGTCAGAAATTGGAATGCCAAGTTTGGCCGTTTGTGTTGTGGCGTAGTGCCCAGAAATTAAAACTACGTCATTACATACAACAACTGGCTGTGTCTCCTTACTTACTTAAAAATAGTTGCATGTGATCTCTGCCCGTCTCTGTCTCCCATCTGTTGCTGGTGGCACTCCTGCTGCGTTGGGCTCTGGCTGTGCTAATTCATCATCATTGTCCTCAAAATCAGTTAATTCCACTTCTGTACCTTTCTTTGTGGCAAGGTTGTGCAGCATTGCACAAGTTGCAATGATTTTGCAGCAGATGATGGGTGTGTACTGACGTGCGCCTCCGCTTTTGTGGAGGCAGCGGAACCTGCTTTTCAATAGTCCAAACGTGCGCTCCACAACGTTGCGTGTTGATTTGTGTGCCACATTGTATCGTCTCTCACTCAGGGTTGATGGGTTTAGGTAGGGAGTGAGGATAAATGACCGGACGGCATATGCACTATCGCCTAGGTGAGGAAGAGAGTGCCATTAGTCACATACACCAATACACATTGATCGGCAGTAAGTATGGGTGAGTGTCACAGTGATTTACCTAGCAGGTATCCTTCTGCAAATTGTCCCGCAGCCAGGCGTGTGTAGATCCCACTGTTCTGGAAGATGTATGAGTCGTGGGTGCTGCCAGGAAATTTGGCCACGATGTCAGTGATAATGTTGGCAGCATCGCAGATTACCTGCACATTTATGGAGTGGGTGGACTTTCTGTTCCTGTAGATATGCTCAGTGGCTGCTGGTGGGCAGATTGGAATGTGTGTGCCATCAATACAGCCTATGACATGCGGGAACTGTGCCATCTGGTAAAAGTCTGTCTTGGTTTTGAGCAGTTCCACATGTGTGTTTGGGAAGCTAATGTAGTGGTGCATTCTCTGCATCATGGCATCCAGGAACTTTCTGAAGAAGCGGGACAGGCAACTCTGAGACACCCCGCCTACCGCAGCTATCACCCCCTGGTAACTGCCAGATGCGAGTAGATGTAGGCTACAGAGCACCTGCACATGTGGTGGTATGGTGTGCGCCCTTGGTGTTGGGTGCTCCAGGAGTGGGTGCAAGTCCCTTATCAAGTCCAGGATGGTGTGGGGGTGTAGCCTGTACCTTTCATGGATCTCAGCCTCAGTTTGTTGGAAGATTGTGATGCGCTGTCTGTAAATGCGCTCCTCCCTTCTCCAGATCCTCACTCCTGCTGCCTGTAGACGTAGCCGCCTTGCAATCACATAGAATGCCGCCATAGTGATCACACTGTTGCATTTTGGGATTGCTTATATTCGCTGTAGATGATTACCACCTGCTTTCAGTCAGTGTTAATTACCGACTCTTAAATACCGAATTTCATGTAATTCGGTATTACCGAATTTACCTACATCTCTTTTTTCGTTTTTACCGATTCTTATTTACCGATTCGGTAAATAAGGATTCGGTGATTTCCGAATGGGTATTTTTGATTTCGGTAATGATGAATCGGTATTTACCGATTCATAATTACCGATTCCTTCTTTTTGGCCTCCTACATCTCAATCGCCTAAATACCGGTCGGTAACGGGAGATTTACCGAATTTCGGCCGTTACCGACCGGTATTTAGCTACCTACATATGGCCCTTTGTTTCTAATGTGTTCATGATAATACAAAGGCTATTTTTTTTATATAACCTTGTGTGGAGTTTCTTTTGTGGTGTGCCTAGTGTGTTGCTGCTGTGTGTGTGTTGCGCAAACGCTTTACACATTGCCTCTGGGATAAGCCTGACTGCTCGTGCCAAGCTACCAAGGGGGTGAGCAGGGGTTATCTTCAGTGTGTAACTCCCTTGCCCTGACTAGAGTGGTGGTTTCTGCCTGGCTTCGGCGCAAGCCTTAGCCAACCAGAAATCCCATTTCTAACATTGGTTGTCAGCGGTGAGGATAGGACTTGCGTTTGCGCAGTACCACAGCAACAACTGGTTGCACTACAAACTCTGCATTTAGATAGTCACATGTTTGGGGATTATTGTTTCTGATTTTGTTTTAAGTACCATTTCTTTGAAATGTGTTTTCTTGTTGCACTATGAGTTGTGGGTCCTGCCAAGGACAGAAACCAGAGAATCTGAAGGAGGATACTACCCCTATGCTGCGTGTTGTTGGGGTTGACCTGCAGTGGTGACTTAATTGGCAAGGAGAAACTAGCTCGGGAGGGTAGATTATCCCCTAAGTGCAGTTTGAGTTTTCTGGATTCCCCAGTAAGGGTGGGATCCAGTGGTGGCAGCAATATGGAGTCCAGTGTAGGAAGTCCCATTCCCAGAGCCCGGAAGATGGTACCTAGTTCCCAGTTAGAGGGGTACAGGTTGAGATTCAGGGGCAGTAAGAAACTGTCTCACCAGTCTTGGGGGGAGTGTGGATGAGTGTTGTGATGCACTGGACGATTGGGTGCGAGTTCTCTGATCCCAGGGAACTTGCTTGGGAGGCAGACCTCTGGCTGCGTGTTGGAGGATCTGAAGAGGCATTTGGGAGTGATCCTAAAAGGAGTGGCTCAGGTGTCTTCCGGACCTGCGTGGTGGAAGAGGTTCAGAGTAGCCCAGCTAGGTCCCAGTGTAGTGGGAGGGGTGTAGGGGCTCACGTCCTGTCTCTGCGGAGAAGGAGTGAGTGTGGGGCTGCGTGTCCCAAGGTGCCCGAAACCCAGTCTCAGGGCCTGGAGGGTTCCTTAAGGGAACACCAGGTTGGGGACCTAGGCTGTACTGGAAGGTCATTTTGACGGGGGATCTCCCAGTGTCTAGAGAACCTGGAGCATCTATAAACGGAGCTCCAGTGGTTCTGGTGTCTGGCAGTGCCACTCCTAAGTGGAGGGTGCGGAAGTCCAGATGGAGGGGTGCGAGGGGGAAAGAGTCCCCAGTGGAAGAACCAGTGGGTCAGGGGCCAGCCAGAAGGGCTGAGTCACCAAGGAGTGACCATGGTGACACCACTTCTGTCCTGGGGGATCTTCATGCACTGTCAGAGGGACAGGGGTTGGGAGATCTGCGCCAGGCAGACTGTCACACGACACATGAGTTATGTGTCACCCTCGGGGGGGGCATGCGTGCTCCCAAGGAAGTCCTGGTGCGCCTGGCGGGTGCTCAGCCGCAGGATTCCGTCCCTGGGTTGGGAGGCCAGGTTCAGGTGTTGTCTGACCTGGAGGGAAGGACAACTGTAAACAGTGTCCTGACCGGTTTGTCTTCTAGAGGTACCACTCCTGAGGGGAGGGTGCAGTACTCTGGAAGGGGGTGCAGAGGGAGGGAGTCGTCGCCTCTGACCCCGGTGCAGCCTGGGGGTTTAGATCCCAGGTTGGTAAACCAGTTGCTGGAGAGAGGTCCTGAACTGGTGAGTGAGTTGTGTTCTGAGGTTGCCTCTCATAGGAGGAGAGTGCGGAACCCCAGGTTGGAGGATCAGTGGCAGTTTGGAACTACACTGAGAGGAAGAGTGGAGAATGGTTACTATGTGCCAGGGGTTACTGCCCCCCACTCTGTGGATTGGCAAGGACCGGAGGTGTCCAGTGTAAAGTGCGTGCGCTCTCTGTGTTATATATGGTGAGATTGGCCTGCCCTCCCATAGGAATGCATTGGGGATTCCCTGATAAGTGTTTCAGTGGTAATCCCGGAGATGAGAGGAGCAGCGTGGTCGAGTTTGGTATGTTTGAAATAATAATAATAAATGCTACGCAATGGTGTGCGCAGATTTATTATGACTATTTTAGAAATGCCACTTTTAGAAGTTGGCATTTCTGTGTGCTATGTGTCTGCCTGCCTGATGTGAATTGCATGTCTGGCTTTTGAGTGACAGGGGCTGGGGAGGTGTGTGTGGCTCCAGGAGGGGCAGGGTGAGTCAGCGCTAGGCTGAATGGGACATCTGCATTGGGAGTAGTGGGAGGAGTAATCCCCTGACCCTGAATAGATCTGTGCCTGCCCTAGTGAATGCTGGCTCCGCCCCCCTGTGGTGTGTCTGATGACGAGCCCCCACCTAACAATAGAGAAGAGGAGCCCTGTCAACAGAGTGCTCCGAATCCCCCCTGAACCAGTTGCATCTGGTTCCCCCAAAAGCCCTGTCCTGCAGACAAAGAGATTTTGTGTGTAAATACTGGTGCTGTGACCCCATGAAAATGTGCTGTTCCTGGACCTTTGGGGGGCTTGCTGCTGCTGGGGGCCCAGGAGGAACCGCCATGGGGGCTCGCCTCCCTGCTGGAGGGCCCTGTGTGCTGGCCTCCCTGGGCCCAGCTTTGCCCCCTTCCCCTCTCAGGAATTTTTGTTGCTTCTAGCGCCTCTTGAGTGCTATACTTGATTTGCCCAGAAGAGGAGAGCGTGGGCCTCGCAGCGTGGAGCTGCAGCCCTTTTGGAGGGAATCCCGACGTGGGGATTCCCCCGCATTTTGCCGAATGAAGCGGGAGCCCACCCCGCTTTATGCATTTCTGGCGGGTGCCCACCCCGCTCTTTGCATATCTAAACAGCGGGTGCCCACCCCGCATTGTGCTTTATTTCAAACTGGAGCCTACCCCGTATTGCCGCCGAGCCCGAGATCGGGAAGTGAATCACCGCCGCGGCCCGGAAGCCAGGCAAGCTGTCTGACTGAGGGCGGGGCCTGCTGGTGGAGGACGGTGTGCGGTCAATCCAGTGGAGAGGCCACCGGAAGACAGGTGGAGTTGCTGCCGGGCAGTAGGCGGGGCTCTCGTGGACGAGGAGAGCCCCGCGTGTGCTTGATGAAGACCGGAGCCTCGCAGGCTCCCAGCTAGACTCCGGCACAGGTCCCAGGCACGGCGATAACCAGGAGAAACCCCGGGAGAGGGGGGGGGCTACCGAGGCACATTGTCAGTGCCCCCCCCCCTGCTCCAGGAGAACGGAGGAAGCAGAGAGCCACGACGGAGAGCCCCGGTGAGTGGGGCTCAGAGGGGGCCGTGTCTTCCTTTTGCCAGTGGGGGCTGAGTCTGCGCCTTATTTGGGTGCCGTGAGCGGCATCGGAAGAGCCCCGGGGAGGAGGGCTCTCCGAAGCTTTATTGGTGCCAGAGCTGCACCAGAGGTGCCCCGGTGAAGGGGGCACTTTGATTGCTAGAGTCCCGGCGCAGGGGACTCGCGGGGCACTGAAGTGCCAAGGCTGAGTTCCTTTTTGGGGGCCATTTGTTTTCCAAAGTCCCGGAGTGGAGCTTCACAATTGCACACTGGTAGTGCCGATCCAGGCACATTGTCGGTGCTTATTGTCACAGCTGCCCCGCCTGACAGTGGGCAGCTGCAACGATTTGGCATTATTGTTTATAGAGTCCCAGTCGGGCTCCCAGGGCACAGTCGGTGCCAGAGCCTAATTTCCTTCACAGCTGCACGGCAATTAGCGGCAGCTGCAACGTTTAGGCCATCATTTCTTTGGGGGGCATTTTTGGATGAGACAGGAGTGAGATACACTCCTCTGCCCCAGCGCAATTGCGCCCTTGTGGATTCTGCTGCATTGGCAGCCCAAGCCCTGACATTATGGACATAGGGCATTTGAGCCCTCTGAGAAGGCCAGTTGGCCAGGGGGACTGTATGAGGTTACTGCATACTGCGTGTATGCTGGTGAGGCCTAATGCATAATGTGTTTATGCTTATGAGGTTATTGCATACTGCTTGTATGCTGGTGAGGCCTAATGTGTAATGTGTTTATGCTTATGAGGTTATTGCATACTGCGTGTATGCTGGTGAGGCCTAATGCGTAATGGGTTTATGCTTATGAGGTTATCGCATACTGCGTGTATGCTGGTGAGGCCTAATGCGTAATGGGTTATGCTTAGGAGGTTATTGCATACTGCGTGTATGCTGGTTACGTCTAATGTGATGCTGAGTGCATAATATGATTTATGTTGCAGGATATAATGCTGAGTACAGTATTTCGCCAGTCATTACTGGTTGTGTTCTACATTTATTATTTGTGCTTGTGATGGTTCTGACAGTGGCCCAATTGGCCCTGTCATGTGTATATAATCCCCTGTAAATATTGTCTAGTGCCAGTTGGCACAGTGTAAATGTGTGATTATGTTTCTAATGTGTTCATGATAATACAAAGGCTATTTTTTTTATATAACCTTGTGTGGAGTTTCTTTTGTGGTGTACCTAGTGTGTTGCTGCTGTGTGTGTGTTGCGCAAACGCTTTACACATTGCCTATGGGATAAGCCTGACTGCTCGTGCCAAGCTACCAAGGGGGTAAGCAGGGGTTATCTTCAGCGTGTAACTCCCTTGCCCTGACTAGAGTGGTGGTTTCTGCCTGGCTTTGGCGCAAGCCTTAGCCAACCAAAAATCCCATTTCTAACAATGATGCTTTATCCAAAATGCACGTTGCAAAAGTAAGGAAGGCAGTCATTTTGTTGTAACAAAACAAATGCGCTGTTTAAGTAGACAACAAAAGGGTCCATATGCAAACTTTTTAACAATGTAAAATTTCAAATCAAAACAATGCTTACTCCAATATGCACATTTCAAAAGCAACAAGTATTTGCAATGCAATAGGTCTTGCATCTCGAGTTTAAGCTAATGGCATTGTAAATGAAAATTCCTTTTATTTATCTGTTTTATTAATTAACACATACATAAAAGGCATTGTCATTTACAATGCCAATAGCTCAAACTCTTGTAAATGCAAGGCCCATTTCATTTAAAAGATGCGGCCACCATTGTCCGTGGCTGCTTGTAAAGTAAAAGCGTGCATGGCGTGCTGAATGTTGAAGGAAAGCATGTCATGCCTGCAGTAGGAAAAACTCATTAAAGAAAATGGTGCTAACAGACTAAATAAGACATACTGTGTAACAACAGATGTAAAATGTCCAGTCCTCATGGGAGGTTACAAATGAAGACAAGGCGGTACCAAACAGGGACTAACAAGCCTATTAATGGATCAGAAGCCAGCATTTACAAAGGACAATACACAAGTCAATGAAAAATATGGGTGGAGAGTGGGTGGAGCTTCAAGTCCATCCTCGAATACAGCATGCCTTGTAGAGCAGCGCATGCGCTGGCCAGGCTTGACCTAAAAAGGACAGTCATATTGTTACAACAAAATTCACATTGCACGTTTAAGTTAACAACAGTAAAGTGTTTATGCAAATGAGATAATAGCATTGAATTACGTTTAAAAGAGGCTGTTGCACATAAAAAGCATAAACAGAAGTATCCAGTTTTTAAAGTGGACTTGGAAGTGGCAGGGGGAGAGGGGAAGGAGGGTTAGAAAGCAGGTGTTCCTGATATAGAATCGAAATTAAAAGTGGAGTAGCTCCAATAAGGAGCAAGGGCCCTCACACACCCCAAACGATGCCAAGCTTCATCATAGGGCAGCTCCTCGTTGGGCCGGCGCTGCAATGCCCATCGGGCCCCACATGGGGCTTTTTGCCAGAGGTCTTCTCTTGTTGCTGCCGTGAAGCTAAAGAGTGGTGTGGTGGCATCTGGGTAGTGAGTAGAGATGGGAAACAAAAAGTGTGATTTAAAAATAGCTAGGGGGATCCAAAACCAATTTTATTCACTGGATTCCTCTGCTACCAATAAAAACAACCAACTGTCAAAGTCGTGGCTGGCGAGGAAAATTATACCTGCTGCAGCTCAAAGTGTCGTGTGTAGGGTGGAGGTGGTCGACATGTTTCATGCCTTCAATTGTCCAAAAGGATCAACAGCATTTCTTCAGGACCTGGGGATCCTCATCTACTCTCAAAAGGTCGGTCAAAAATGTGTAGAGAGATACACTGTGTCCCCTATAATGTAGACTCGTATCGTAGTCCTATGTGAAAGTGAAAATATTAAACAATATAAGAAAATAGTCTACCTTCTGGGGAACACCTGGAGGGAAAAAAAGGACAAATCAATTGACTTGAGTAGAAGATCATAATTATTCATGGTTGAAAAAGGTGCATAGGCCCAAGGTAGGGCATATTCACGAGTCGTCAGTTGAGAAAAAAGGGGGCATTTTTTAACAAATATAGTGAGTGCAAAGAGCATGCAAAACATATCATGTGTTCAGTCATGCGTCTATTTGTGATGAGGACACGGACCACTAGTCTGCCCCGGCTGGTGGGTCATCCTGTGTGGGCGGGTGATGGTACCACACCACAGGAGTGTCTACTGGTATGTGTCTCTCATGACGGCGAGGAAGAATTCACCTAGAAGGGGATGTGGATATGACCCCAACCGTGACGTCCACAAAATTCGCTCATTGGAGAGGGAGGGGCAACCTGTAATGTGAAGGCACACACATAAACAATGAAAGGTTGATGCATACGTGAATGTGCATATTGTCCCTTGGTATAGGGGGTAAGGTGACAATGGATGGACTTCAGGCTGGTAAGATGTACATGGTAAAAAGCAACAACATGGGAATTGGTGAGAGGCGTTGTCTACAGACTAGAGTATTAATAGTGAGCCCAGGGTTGGGTATCGAAAGTCAGAGTCCACAGAGCGGACAAGAAACATGGCAGAGATTGCCAAGTATGAACTACGTCATATGGAGGAGGGGGGAAGGGTGTGCGATGCGGCAACTGAAAATTCGTTGCCCCCAATCACTCGATGGACTCAAAGGGGAGAGGGGGGGGGGGAAAAACGAAGAAAATTGTGATGCGTCGGGTTGACGCATGTGGATAGAGGGTTCTGAAGTGCGAGGCTACTGTGCAGTGGATGAGCCCACAAACGAAGCCTAGTGTTAACGGGCAATGCACAGGGGAATGGCGGTTCCAATAGTAAAGAGACCGGTTGGTGGCTATCCTGTCAATGGAAAGCAATCGTGAGTTACTTTGAGCAAAGGTCCTCCACGGCGTGAGACCTATTCACGTGGGGACATCGGCAGAGGTGCCTGGACCGGGTATGCTGCGGTCATATCAAGGTGTATGCTTGTGGCGTGGAAAGACTAGTATGTGTCCCCACACACAGTGGAGGAGGCAACACGAAGCGGCCATATTGGAAAAGTAGGGAAGGGGGGGCGCCATCTTGGAAAGGTGTAAGGGAATCGGGAAGCATGGCTCATTGATGTTGAAAGTAGCGATGCCGAGGATGTATGGACAACCGGGGGGGAGGGGGTGCCGGGGGTAGGGCGGTAACCAGGGGACAAAGGTAGGAGATGGTATCAGGCTCCATCATAGTACATACTGCATAGTGACAAAGATGTTACAGTAGGATGAAGAGCAGCCCTGGAGCGGGGACCAGCTGGTTATGAGTGCAGAAAAGAGGCACACGTGAGTGTATAGGTTAACCACCCACGTTGTGGACAAATGTGTATCAACGTACTACCTCGCCCCAAGGGATGTTGTCATTCAGTCCTGTGTGGTGTGTGGTTATTCGGAAGACCCAACGTCCTTTCGAAAAAAGGGCCTGTTGGGTAATGTTGACATGGGATTCAAGAATAGCCCAGTGTAGCTTGTCTGGTGTGTGGCCCATCTCATTGTAGTGAGTCAGCATTTTTGTCATGGTTCTACCGCACCTGATATTACTACAATGCTTGGATATTCTAAACTTGGCTGACCTGGTTGTCATCCCAATGTAACGTTTCTAACAGGGACATGTGATCATGTACACACAGTTGCGGTGTTGCAGTTAGTATGAGAATTTTGGATCCACACATCTGAGGGACCCAGTTCGATTCGTTTAGATGGTCATGTCAAAGAGCATACACTACAAGAGCCACAGGGGTGGTGGCCAGTGACTGTCGGGAGGCTCCAGAGTTGTGGCTGTCATGCTGTTCTTCTGGGGGGGGGGGGTCTGGCGTGTACAATTATGTCTTTGATGTTGGTAGTGTGTTTAAAGGCAATACGGGGGTAGCTGGTGACATATCACTAGTGTGGAGTATGGGCCAGTGCTTTCTAATGATCTTTTTGATTTGATTAGACTGGGGTGTGAAGGATGTGACGCAGGTGATCACAGAGGAGGGGGCCCGTTCCTGGTGTTCTAGAAGACCTTCCCTGTTATTGTTCCTTGCCCTCTTACAAGCTTTTTGTACTACAGAGTGGGGATAGTGTTGAGCCACTAGATCTGTGCTTAGGGCTTGAGCCTGCTGTTTGTAGTCGTTGATGGTACTGCAGTTGCGACACAGTTGCAAGAATTGCCCACACGGGAGATTATCCAGCAGGTGCTTTGGGCAGTGGCTGGCATACCTAACTAAGCTGTTTGAGGCGGTGGGCTTCTTGTATGTTTTAGTGGAGAGTTTTCCTTCGTGGAGGGAGATCAAGAGGTCTAGGAAAGGTAGTTCTGAAGTAGAGATATTCTTGCTGAACCTGAGGAAGCGGTCAAGCATGTTTATCCATTCAAAGAACTCAAGACACAATTTGTGTGTGCCATGCTACAAGATGATAATATCATCTATATACCTCCGCCAGACTGAGATATTGGTCTGGTAGGGGTTGTTATTGCTCTGGATGTATTTCTGTTCGAGATTGGCCATATACAGACAGGCCAGGCTGGGGGCGAAGGTGCTACCTATCGAGGTGCCCTGTATTTGATGGTACAGTTGGTCGTTACATAGAAAAAAGTTTTCCTTGAGGGCTAGAGTGGCACACTCCATGATGAAACTGACAGGAGTCAATGATGACCAGGTCTCAGCTTTGAGACTTGTTTCTATTTGCTCCAGGGTGGCATCTTGGGGTATATTAGTGTAAAAGGCTTCCACATCAAGAGTGACCAATAGGTCAGTGGCACTCCCCTCATTCAAGCTTTCAAGAAGATTAAGGGCTGAAGTGGTGTCTCTGAGAAGGGATGGGGTCTTGGTCACCAATGGTTGCAGAACGTGATCGCAAAACTGTTCAAGAAAGAATCCCGACACTATAGGTCTCCCAGGTGGTGGTCTGGTGGCCTTATGTATCTTTGTTAGGGTATAAAAATAGGGTTTCCTCGGATGGTCGTTGGTCAGAAAAGCAGATCCCTTTTTACTGATCCAACCCTAAGTCTCCGCTGCAAAAACCATGGATGTTATGTGTTTGCTCAGTCGTCCTGTGGGGTCCTCTCTGATCGGAATGTAGTAAGCATGATCAGATAGGAGGCATTCACACTCCAGGTTGTAGTCGGCAGTGTTAAGGATGACGATGGCTCCTTCCTTGTCTGTAGGTTTTATCGTGATGGAGCTGTAGTTTCCAAGTGCCTGCATTGCTTCAGTCTCTAATCTGGACATGTTGAAAAAGGCTTTCTTGCGGGGACATAGTTCCACATCCTTGAGGACCGCCTGCTCGAAGGTGAGGACCTCCGGGGGGACCATCCCTGCTGTGGGAGTGAATGTCAAGGGGTTGTAATTGGTAGTTTCTGCATGTGGTTTGTCCAGAAAAAATGCGTGCAGACGGATCTTCCTGAAGAAACGGTGTAGCTCCTGTGTGGTTCTGAAGTTGTCATCTCTTGGGGTAAGGACAAATCCTAGGCCTCTGCAGAGGACATTGGTTTTCATCTCAGTAAGATGTCTGGTGGACAGGTTCACAATCAGTTTTTCTTGCTGGCCGTTTGACTCCTGGTCTGCCGTGAGGTCTCAAACTCTGGTGTTTGCCACTGGACGTGCTTCTGCTGAGTGCCTCTCCTTCTTCCTCTCCCTCTGCCCCATACTCTGCCTAAAAAAGGTGGGATAGTAGGGTTGTGGGAAAGCATGGGGTGGTCCTGGGGAATACATCTGGTGTTGGTGCCAACCCGGGGGGGGGGGCACGTTGGTAAGGTTGTGCACCGTAACCCATCAGTGGTGGAGGTTGGTGGTTTCTCCGTGTGTCATTGTATCCTCTACTACCAGAGCTGGAGTTGCTGCTGGATGATGAGTAACGAGTACAAGATGTGGTGCTCTCATCGGATGACTGGTCTCCAGTACCCACGTACTCTTCTTTTAAGTTGGGGTAAACTTGTTCTTTGTCCAACTTCTTGATGTCCTTCTGTAGATAATTTATCTTTTGTTTGAGTAGATACTCCCTGTTGTCGCTGATCTTGGAGTTGATTTCTGCTAGTTTGTTCTTGTATGCAGTAATTTGTATTGTAGGTTTGAGGGATTTCTCAGCCATAGTGATCTTAATACAAAAACAACAGTTGATGGACAGAATGCAGAACAATGTCATACATTCACCCCAGTACAGAGATCTGGGCCTAAATCCATCATTTTTTGCTCACCATGCCATTCCAGTTTGAACCCAGCCATATGCAAATCAGTTTTGACCCTGTGCCTCATCGGAACAGTCCAGCCCGAACTGCCAAGCCAGGTCCTCCCTGGACTGGAAACAAGCATCCTAGGACCGGTTTCGAGGTTTCACCCTCTTCAGCCAAGATAGCTTGATTCCAGTGGCATGGAGAGCACGGGACCCACGTCTGGGCATACCCGTCCCACTCGGGGTGACAAATGACTGGGGGAGAATGTTTGCATTGTCAGCATTCTGTCCATCATTTGTTTGCTGTAACACTTTTTGCCCTAAGTGGGATGGGTATGCCCAGACGTGGGTCCCTTGCTCACTGTGCCACTGGATTCAAGCTAGCCTGGCTGACGAAGGGTGACATACCCTGAAACCGGTCCCAGGATGCTTGTTTCCGGTCCAGGGAGGACCTGGCCTGGCAGTTCGGTCTGGACTGTTCCCATGGGGCACAGGGTCAAGACTGATTTGCATATGGCTGGGTCCAAACTGGGGTGGCGTAGTGGGCAAAAGAACGATGGATTTAACCCAGATCTTTTGACTGGGGGAGAATGATTGCATTGTCAGCATTCCGTCCATCATTTGTTTGCTGTATCACTTTTTGCCCTAAGTGGGATGGGTATGCCCAGACGTGGGTCCCTTGCTCACTGTGCCACTGGATTCAAGCTAGCCTGGCTGAAGAAGGGTGACATACCCTGAAACCGGTCCCAGGATGCTTGTTTCCGGTCCAGGGAGGACCTGGCCTGGCAGGTCGGTCTGGACTGTTCCCATGGGGCACAGGGTCAAGACTGATTTGCATATGGCTGGGTCCAAACTGGGGTGGCGTAGTGGGCAAAAGAACGATGGATTTAACCCAGATCTTTTGAATGGGGGAGAATGTTTGCATTGTCAGCATTCCGTCCATCATTTGTTTGCTGTAACACTTTTTGCCCTAAGTGGGATGGGTATGCCCAGACGTGGGTCCCTTGCTCACTGTGCCACTGGATTCAAGCTAGCCTGGCTGAAGAAGGCTGACATACCCTGAAACCGGTCCCAGGATGCTTGTTTCCGGTCCAGGGAGGACCTGGCCTGGCAGTTTGGTCTGGACTGTTCCCATGGGGCACAGGGTCAAGACTGATTTGCATATGGCTGGGTCCAAACTGGGGTGGCGTAGTGGGCAAAAGAACGATGGATTTAACACAGATCTTTTGAATGGGGGAGAATGTTTGCATTGTCAGCATTCCGTCCATCATTTGTTTGCTGTAACACTTTTTGCCCTAAGTGGGATGGGTATGCCCAGACGTGGGTCCCTTGCTCACTGTGCCGCTGGATTCAAGCTAGCCTGGCTGAAGAAGGGTGAAATACCCTGAAACCGGTCCCAGGATGCTTGTTTCCGGTTCAGGGAGGACCTGGCCTGGCAGTTCGGTCTGGACTGTTCCCATGGGGCACAGGGTCAAGACTGATTTGCATATGGCTGGGTCCAAACTGGGGTGGCGTAGTGGGCAAAAGAACAATGGATTTAACCCAGATCTTTTGACTGGGGGAGAATGTTTGCATTGTCAGCATTCCGTCCATCATTTGTTTGCTGTAACACATAGTGATCTTAATAAGCAGGTCATCAGCCAGACGTTTGGCAGTATTGATGATGAGGACTAGCCAGTCCCTGGTGCATTTCCATGCAACCAGGGACCACTCCCTCCTGAAGACCATGTCTTTTAGGAAAATTTGCGGCATATTCCTTACGATCAGGCCACTAGGTGCAATATTAGCTCGTAAGTACTCCGTCATGAGAAGTCTGTATAGTGTGATTTTCACATACAATCTTTTCATCGTGGTAAGAGAGCTTCAATCTTCTAACTGATTGGTTCCTAGGGTGGATCCTTCCGCTCCCAAAAGTGGGGGAGCTTGGAGTATTTCAGATACCATGTTGTCATCAAAAGCAAGGCCTTGCTGAAAGTCCATGATGGTTGCCGGAAGGGGGATGGAGGTGAGTGCTGTTGAGTGTATCCAGTATAGGTCAAGTGACAGGGAGACGTAGTAGGGGAGAAGGGGAGGGAGAGGAGGAGAACAGGACAGGTTTCTGTCGCTGTGGTGAAGATCACAGGTGCTGTTTCTGTTGATCTAAGGGCACCCACTGGGCTGCTCCTAAGTAAAAGTCCCACGGTTCAACCACCGTGCTAGATCGTCGTCAGATAAGAGGGACAGGGGCTTGGTAGGTCCAGCATACTGGCCCCTAATCGATATGACATAAACAGAAGTGTGCAGTTCCTAAAGGGACTTGGAAGCGGCAGGGGGAGAGGGGAAGGAGGGTTACAAAGCAGGTGTTCCTGATATAGAATGGAAACTAAAAGTGGAGTAGCTCCAATAAGGAGAAAGGGCCCTCATACAGCCCAAAGGATGTCATGCTTCATCATAGGGCTGCTCTACGTTGGGCCGGCGCTGCAATGCCCAACGGGCCCCACAGGGGGCTCTTTGCCTGAGGTCTTCTCTGGTTGCTGCTGTGAAGCTAAAGAGTGGTGTGGGGGTGTCTGTGTAGTGAGTAGAGGTGTGAAACAAAAAGTGTGATTTAAAAATAGCTTGGGGGATCGAAAACCAATTTTATTCACTGGATTCCTCTGCTACCAATAAAATCAACTGACTGTCAAAGTCGTGGCTGGCGAGGAAAATTATACCTGCTGCAGCTCAAAGTGTCGTGTGTAGGGTGGAGGTGGTCGACATGTTTCATGCCCTCAATTGTCCAAAAGGATCAACGGTATTTCTTTAGGACCAGAGGATCCTCATCTACTCTCAAAAGGTCGGTCAAAAATGTGTAGAGAGATATATCGCATCCTCTATAATGCAGACTCTTATTGTAGGCCTATGTGAAAGCGAAAATTACAACAAAATGTAAGAAAATAGTCTACCTTCTGAAGAACACCTGGAGGAAAAAAGGACAAATCAATTAACAATTCATGGTTGAAGAAGGTGCATAGGCCCAAGGTAGGGCATATTCACAAGTCATCAGTTGAGAAAAATGGGTGCTTTTTTAACAAATATAGTGAGTGCAAAGAGCATGCAAAACATATCATGTGTTCAATCATGCGTCTATGTGTGATGAGGACACGGACCACTGGTCTGCCCAGGGCTGGTGGGTCATCCTGTGTGGGCGGGTGATGGTACCACACCACAGTAGTGTCTACTGGTATGTGTCTCTCATGACGGCGAGGAAGAATTCACCTAGAAGGGGATGTGGATATGACCCCATAAAAAGCACACATTGTGTTCAAATATATACAAACATTGAAAAGCTCACCAATTCAGAAGACACTCACCAGTGGATGCATTGTGGTGGCAGGGCTAACATAAAAATGTAATAAAATATCAGTGCGTGAGCTCAATTTGTCTGAACTAAAAGACTTATGACTGTGTTTTGGCTACATGAGGCGCACTTATAAGAACTTTCCACTCATTTTTGCCTGGCATTCAGGTCACTGACAGTGATCACTAGCTCAAAAGACTCGCTGTGTGTCAAAGTTCAGGTTGAGTACGCAGTTGCGAGTAGGACTAGGCTAAAGTTAGTGTATAAAAGAGTGCTCGTTCAAGCAGTTATGTCTGAACATGAGCTTGGCTGGTTTTTTAGTTGTGGGACTACGGGGACCACATTATCTAATTTGCAGAAAATGCTAGTGAACTTATAAGAGCTATCCACCCATATATTTGCCTGACACTGAGGTCACTGACAAAGTTTAAACAGTGATCACTGGTTCTAAAGTGCTTGTGCAATTTAAAAAAACAGCTGGTGGTTCGCTAGAGGGAACTGTCCGCCCCAGATACCTAATGCGCGGGATGCCGACACATATTGCAAGGTGCACTAAGGGTCTCACTATTTTTCAAATATCCGAGC
Source organism: Calotriton arnoldi (assembly GCA_963921515.1). Lineage (NCBI taxonomy): Eukaryota > Metazoa > Chordata > Amphibia > Caudata > Salamandridae > Calotriton > Calotriton arnoldi. Next base: position 822,506 of record CAWUFW010002211.1, read on the forward strand.
GAGTGCAAAAGGCATTCGCCAATGAAGACTTTTCATTAGGCTAAACTAACGTTTTAGTGTAGCAAAAGTGCATATGCAAAAAGTTCTGCTGCAGTTGCAGATTGTGACAGAGTGGTCATGTCATCAGTGCCATTTTATGACTGACTTTGGGAGGGCGATGATCATATGTTTGTTGTACTCGGGCTTGCTGATGGGATACCGAAGTGACATAGTCTGTTGTGGGCTCAGGAGACAAACTTTGTCAGCCTGATGTTTAAACAAGTGTTATCGAAGTTAAGCGAGGCGATTATAGCTTGCCTGCGTGGACGGACTCCCAAAGTGTTCCATTAATGCGGGTTTTTCTTTCCCGCCAGCATTGTGGGACATATACACATAACATATTTGAGGGTTTCCTCGCACTGCCGGCAGCCCCTACAGATTGTACTTTCCTGATGTGGGTTTGGCAAACCACTCACAGCTCCTCTTTTTCATCTGCAGGTGTTGCCTTCAAGCCATCCTTGATCCTGAGCTCCTTATCAATCTTTGATGCTTTAAGTGTGAAGTTGAAGGTTAGGAAGACCATCCAGCCCTTCAGCATCAAGTTTCTGTGCAGCACCCATCCCCTCTGGTGCAGCTCCTACCATCTCTGGTGCAGTTCCCATCATCTTCAACGCCAATGGACAGCTCGAGGCAGTAGCTCCCTTTTCCCAACTACCACCTCCTCTTCCTCTTTACCAGCTGGTTACGTCCTTGGTCTTGGCTGATCCATAAGGGGCAATTCTCTTGTGGATCTTCTCTTAGGCCCCCTCCTTACAAGAAAGCTCAGTTTGAAGAGATGGTGAGGGACCCAAGACAGCAATCGAGTGACCAGCCTGCACCAGTTTCTACTATGCTGTAATGGTCAAGGCTTTTCAAGCACTGTTCATTGAGAGCTCAGGGCCCTATTGGAGAATAAGGACATACACTCTGCATTCACAGCTCCTCCACCTAAGCCAATTTTGGTACTTGAGTGCAGCCTCTTAAACAGACCTGGGAATTGTGGAAGAAACCTTCTCCTGTCTCAGAGCTCTTGAAAAAGGAGTACCAGTCTTCAGAGGACAGTCCATTGTTTTGTGTCTGGGGGCCCCACCCTCTCAGTCTTTGGTGGTAACTTCTCTGAAAGGAATATGACATCCCTGCACATAAACAGGGATGCCAAGTTCCTACCAGTCCAAGGGTCACTCCCTGAGATAGGCAAACACAAACACTATAGTGGGCAGCTTTTGGCTCATTCTCTGGTACACGTTTATTGGAACACCTCCTTACTCCCATATTATGCCCAGGAAGAGTAATGGTGAAGAAGCTGTGAATCAAAAACTGCTTGTGTCCTGAGACCTCATCAAAACTGCCGCCAGGACCTTGAACCTTTTCGGCCATGTGAAGTTGTGGCCTAAGTCCTTGGCGAGAAGCCAGAGATACAGGCAAAAAGTAATTTATCTCAAGTTTAGTGTAAAGGGCCAGTTAAATATCTTGGTGGATAAGGAACTTCAGCAGTTCAAGAGAGGCACATTCACGGTATCATTGAAGAGTGCCATCCAAGCATAATAGCCAAAATTCCACCCCTCTCTTCCACCAGGCGAAGTACTTCCAGACTTTCGATGCATGCTAGGCAGACCTTTCAATCCCAGAGCCTAGCTGGAGGCTCCTCATGAAAAATACAAAGATTATTTGTTTCAGAGGGATGTACAAGTCTGCCTCCCCTGCCTAGGCAACAGCCAAAAGTACTAACACAAAACAGAGAATATGAGAGGTTACGTAAGGCTTTCACACGTCCTCCCATGTAACAGAAACTACTACACCAAAGAATCTAAAAGACCAGATCTTCATTCCTAACTGTCTATGATACTAAATCCTACAGGAATATTAATATTAAGAAAAAAACACATCATCCACCATATGGTGGCATGCTTCGTCATTGGTGTTTTTCTCACCTTGGTAGGACAATGCCACCAGGGTGGGCTCAACCCTTAATGGGAGATCTTAAATATTAGATTTTCTGGATATTTCTGGGGGTCCAGCTAATGTATAAAAATGGTTATGCGTTTACTCTAAATATCTTCATTAGTTAGGTACCCATACCATGATTAAAAGCTAAACCATGGATGCAAAATAGGAATACAATGTTTCCTGCATCCTCATTTTGCAAACATGTTTCGGCTGATTCTAAAGCATGCCAAATAGGTCACTCTGCCTTCTTCAGGGCCCCTAGACCTCCCAACCTATATTCGCCCAGTTCTAAGGGAACAGTGAACATAAGGAGGCATAAGATTCTCCTACCTGAATGTGTTTACAAAACCTGTATGACCAGTCCACTTTATGCCACTCCACTCTACACTTTCCACTCTATGCCACTCCATTTTACCTCACTTCACTATATGCCAGTACACTCTACACTAATCCACTGTACGACACTCCACACTACACACTCTACTCTACTTTATTATACTGTACGCCCCTCTATTCTATGACACTCCAGTCTATGCCACTTTACTGTTCACCCCTCTACTGTGCGCTACTCTACTGTACACTATTCCAGTGTACGCAACTCCACTGTACGACTCTACACTCTGTGCTATTCTACTCTATGCCATTCTACTCTGCGCGCTTCAGTGTGTACAGCGCCGAGACACCCCCGGGTATTTGCGCGCTTTATAAATTGCACAAATAAATAAATAAATAATACACCACTGCACTCTACGCTGTTCCACTGTACCCCATTGCACTCAACGCCACTCCACTGTACTCAACTGCAGTGTACGCCACTCCCCTCTACCAGAATCCAGTGTATGCTATTGCTCTGTACAACACAACACTCTACACCACTACACTACACTGTACATAAATACACTCTACGCTTCTACACTGTACGCTATTCCACTCTACGACACAGTACTCTACGCTGCTCCCCTATATGGCATTCTGCTGTACCTTACTAGACTGCACGCCACTAAATGCAACGTTATTCCACTTTACACTACTCCACTGTACGCTACTCCAGTCTATGCCACTCCACTGTATGCTACTCTACTGTACACCACTGCACTCCGCTATTCCACTCTACGCCACTCCACTCTACCCCACTCCAGTGTATGCAATTCTGCTCTATGCCACGCCACTTTTCATCACTCCACTCTACGCCAGTCCACTCTACTCTATTCAACTTTACACAACTAGACTGTCCCTCACTCCACTCTACGCCAGTCCACTCTACACCACTCCTCTGTATGCCACTCCACTCCACACCATGCTATTCCACTGTACGCCACTCCGCTCTACCACACTCCACTATGCACCACTGCAATGTATGCCATTCCAGTATACGCTAGTCCACTGTATGGCACTGCACTGTACGACACTCTACTCTAAGCCATTCCGCTCTATGCCACTCCGCTCTATGCTACTCCAGTGTACCTCATTCCACTCTCTGACACTATACTGTCTGACAGTACACTTTACAACACTATCTTCTACTATACGGTACCATACTCCACTTAACAGCACTCTACTCAACAACATGAATTTTATAATTAGAAAAAAAAAATTATTACAAATTTGAAAAACATTGCAATTTCATGCAAAAAACAAAGGTTAAAGATAAGTTCTAGGTAGGAAAACTTCATTTCCGCTTTTTATACACAACTAACTTAAACCACACAAACATTAGAAATTCTAAAATTATAGTTTACGCACCACTTTATAAATATTATAAGTCCTAGTTCTAACTTGCATTTATAATATACGCACCACCTTCAGATTACTATAAGTCGCGCACCTCCGCACACAGTCTTGTCAACTCACTCGACGCACTACATTAACTATAACTTGCCACTCTACCATGCAGTGTTCTGACAAATCGTGTGATTCCAGATGTCATAAATGTGATCAATGCTATGATTTCACATGCTATAAGTTATGAAATATGCAAGGGTATAACTAGTGCATGGTAGAGTGGCAAGTTATAGTTAATATAGTGTGGCTAGTGAGGTAACAAGACTGTGAGGAGGTGCGCTACTTATAGTAATATGAAGGTGGTGCATGAATTTTAAATGTAAGTTATAACTATGACTTATAGTAATTAGAAAGTGGTGCATAAATTATATATTTAAGTCATTACAATAACTTTACAATTTCTAATGTTTGTGTACTTGTTAGTTTTGTATACAAAGAAGAAACAAAGTTTTCCTAACTATAACTTAACCTTAACCTTTGGTTTTTTTCATGGAATATTATATATATGTATATAAAATTATTTCAGCATCATTTTTTTGTAACCTTTAGTAACAAATAAAATTGGGTGTGCATCGATAAAAACGAATGATGATTATTTAGATAAACCAATCTTCTTTCCTCCTAGAGGCAAATCCATACTCCTTTTTGTTAAATTCAACTTTAACACCAGCAAGTGTCTGCTCAGTTTACAAGGTGCACTGAAATTACAAACTAAATTGGACAGTTCTGTGGCTGACATGCAGATGTGAAAAGGTCCGCCTACAGTGGCCCTGCTGTGCCATAAACAGCAAGCCTCTTTGAAACAGACACTCAAGAATGAAGTGTTTATAACCTTAGTATTACTTCTAATGAAAGTAAATGAGTGCTGTTTTTCTTCAGTCACCACTGCACTTTGAAAGAAATTTGTACCACACATACGTTTAACACAGTTTTTTTCTTTGACCAATCAATGCCACCAATTCATACCAAGATCAATCTAAAGCTATGTTAATTAAAATATTTTTAAACATTATGTGTCGATACCACAATCACTTCACTTCATTACAACTAACTGAAGGATGGATTCCAAGAAAGTTTTTTCTGCAGTTATTTGGAGACTCCTGTGTCCACTATTTAAGGGAATATCCCAGATCTTGTAATGCTGATGTTAACTGCGGCTTAACTGATGTGAATAATACTTTTCATGTACGTAGAGGAATGACTTGACACCTGAAGAACTGCTGGTCATAGTCATGTTTGTACAGTGCTAGGGTGCCCACTGGACTAGGTACCGTGGCAAGTGTGGAGATTACCCATCACTGGGGCATGGGCCGGAGGTTTAAACTGTGACATCTCTGCTACCAAGCAACAAATTTGGATGAGGTTTTTAGCTCCTTGATCAGTGCTCTGACCCAGGTCGGAGGTGGACGAGGGAATGCTCAGTGCTCCATAGAGGCGCACACATGCTACTCTGCGACATGGGTGTGTCATGAACAAAGGAGGATCACAAATCAACAGCAGAAGAGACAACTCCACCTGGGTCCTGGATGATGCAGGCAGATGTTCTCTCCACACAGATGCTGGGTGACAGCTTGCCTTGGAGTGGTGCAGTCCTCATGACTTCTTCTGCTGGTCCTCACAGGCTGCTGGCTTCTTCCCAGCACGCGCTCCTCTATGGGGCAGAGTCCAGCGTCTCCTCTCACACCTGGAAGGGTTTTTCTCCTCTAAAGGCAGCCTGGCAGTGCTTATAGTTGGATTCTTGGCCCAGACTTGCTCCTAGTCTGACTGGGTTGCTGCAGTCAGGCATACTCTGTCCTTGGAATTCAATCCTTCACAGCTGTGTCCATGAGGGATTCTGGAGCACCATACTGGTTGAGCTAGCCAGTATTTATCATCAGAACTGGCCAATCATTTCTCTAGAACGGTTCAAATTCTGCAGACTCCTCCAGTCAAATCTAGCATGGCCACAACATGACCAATACGTGCCAGGGCCATGAACAAAAATTGCCTTTTGTTGGCTGGTTGCAACTCGCCCAGTGCAGACTTGTGTTGGGCTCAGAGTAGGGCACATCCTTTGTAGATGTAGACCAGGCAGGACGAACAGCTGAAGCTAGGCTGGAAAATGAAGAGCGACAAGCTTCAAAGAGAAGAGGTTCTGACGGGTCCACCCACAAGAACACTCTACCCCACAACAGCCTAACCCAGGTGGGGAAAGGAAAGCCCAAAGAGTGGGCTCCGAGTTTAGGAATGACCTGGGCTGCCTCTTACAAAGTCCCCCACCTTCTTAGTGTGCTACACACACATGGGATTCAACATCTACGCTGTACTCTAGCCCAGGGTTCTCCAAAGTCGGTCCTGGAGGGCCGCATCTATGCCAGATTTTTTGCATATCCCAATTTAGATAAATCTAGAGCATAAACTGAGCATAGTGTAAATGAGCCAGTGCTATATCTGCATTCCAGTATTACCCATCTGCCATTCTTATTCACAGCCTTTCTTCCTGGATTAATAGCTCTGCCTTTTGTAAAGACAGCAACACCCTTAGTCCTCACATCTTGTGTTGTATAGGCCGCCACTTTCAACCCCAAAGACTTAAGCAAATTGCTGTCATTCCGCGCTATGTGGGTCTTCTGGAGACAATACAATTCTGCCTTTAGAACTTTAAGATCTTCTTGAATCTTTTTACTTTTGGCACTGTCATTTAGCCCACAGATATTAATAGTGGCGATACGTAGTGTAGCTATTATACCAGTAGATCATTTTGTCAAACTGTATTACCTTGTCACGTTTAATACAGACAATATACTGGCCCACCAAACTCTCTGATCCAATCTTTTATTTATTTTATTTTATTTTTATTTGAAGAGTTTTATATAGCGCTGGCTAGACCCGGAGGTATCAGAGCGCTTTACATGAGGATCGTTGCATTACAAGTTACAAATTACATCCGTTACAAGAGCATAGTAAGAACACAGGAAAAAGAACAAAGTTAACAGTAGTTCGTCGGAGGGAGGGGGCGGAGGGAGACAAAAAGGGGAGACAAGGAGAACTATGCCTAATGTCCGGCTGGGTAGGTGATGGTCAAGGGGGTGAACCAGGGCCGATCTCCTCTATAGCTGTCTAGCAGCTCCACCGGGCATCAGCCATGGTGCTCAGGTTTCCGCAGTAGGGAATAACAAAGATAACAGATTTGCATGGTTACATTAGTTACAGTTGCATAATAAAACATAGGGGATCAGGACCCCAATAGAGGAAGAAGGGAGGGGAGGAAAAAAAAAGAACAGGGGGCAGGGAAGCAGATCAGTTCTGGTAGACCGGCAGTGGAAGAAAAGTGTCTTAAGGAGGCCCAATACCTTCCCATTCATTCCTATGGGCCTGGAGGCCCATAGGAATGAATGGGAAGCCATTCACTATTACCGATTCGGCAAATACCGAATCGGTAATAGGGGGAGCATATTCAAGGGTGGCAGGGTGTCAAATTGACACCCTGTTGCACCCCTGAATCGTGCATGTGTGCACATGTGGCGCACATACATGCCCTGAGGGCATGCATGTCTGCCACATGGCACTTTCAAAAAAGCACAAAATTGCTTTTTAAAAAGGTATTCAGTATTTACCACCAACCTGTAGTTGGTGGTAAATAACGAATCCTTAAACCAAAAATGCACTCACTTGAGTGCTCCCTACATAGGATTTAAGGAATCGGTAATTTACCTTAAAATAACGAATCGGTAATTTACCGATTCCTTAAATCCGGCCTCCTACATCTCAATTGCCTAAATACCGGTCGGTAACGGGAGATTTACCAAATTTCGGCCGTTACCGACCGGTATTTAGCTACCTACATATGGCCCTTAGTGCTTAATTTGAGTCGTTAGTTGCCGGTGGGAGCCAACGGCAATCATTGTTGGGTCCCGGCACTTATTTTAACTCATCACACATTTAAGAGAGCAACAGAGGGAAAACACAAAATGATAAAATGGAGGAAGAGAAAGACGGATAAACATCGAAAAGCTAGAAAACGGCAATGTGCAAGAGAGAAATAAAGGGGCAGAGAGCGTCTGCTAGTGAATTCAAGAGGCATAAAGTGGATTTACGAATACTCAGCCTTGATATTCAGTGCAACAATATTTAATTGCACCAGCTGCGGGCTTCTGAGTAGAGCCCTAGGCACCAGCACTAATCGTTTTACAAATTATGCACTGGCCACACTCTTTCCTTGACAGGGCTGGGTCAAGGATCTTGGAGTGAACCCTGCCCAAAACCTCTGTTGGACCCAAAGAATCAACCACTCCCTACTGGTTCTGCTGGTGTCATCAGTTTCTTATCTTTTTTTGATTTCTTTACTAGATCCTCTAATTGGAAACCAAAAAACTTAGGGTAGAGGTCTTCAAACCTTTTTGCTTTGAGCTCCCCTAAGCAAGATGTTTTGAAGTCTGGCACCCCCTCCAAAACTTTATGACAAGGATTGGAGGAGCGGGAGAGATGGGGCTAGGCGCAGAGAGTGGGGATTATGAGATCATGTCATGGAACATTTTCTGTCCCTCATGGACCACACTAAATGTGAGGCTTATAAAACAGCAAATGCATCAAACAAACCCAGTAATTGACCCAAAAATACTGCTCCCCATAATTGGGGTGTTGTGAGCCTCTCGCGCTCTTGGGGCCCAATGCAGCTGCCCCTGCTGCACTAGGGCTAACTGAGGGCCTGAGTAGCAGGCTATCACCTCTGGCTCTTTCAGCCCTTCCCCACCTTGCCTGATCATTACTCCAATCTTGCAACAGGGTCTCTATCCCTTTCAGGAAAATAAGACCTCCCAAATGTTGTTCCCCTTTTTTCAGCAAAAGTGTCCTAATGCTAAATAGGAAAATAACCCCCATGTCGCCTTTTTAAAGTGAGACAGTCATAATTGTGATGAATTGTGCCCCTCAGACCCCTGCACCTGCTGCCTTGCAAAGTGGGCTATCTCCTCTGCCATTTGTAAAAAGAGGGCTCCCATCTCGCCACATCGCCCTCCGTGCCATCTCTCTGAGGCTAAACTAAGGTGTCTCATCTGCCTCATTTCTCCACTCACTTGAGCCATTGCTCCACGTCCGAAAGCAACACTGGTATAGCAAGTGTGCATTGGGCCCTAATACAAGCAAAGAATGCGAGTAAAGCAGCCATATTTGATGTTTAGTTGGCGCCTCATACCATGAGGTCCTAGTGCCACTGTACCTGCAGCACACATTATCCTTTCTACTCCTTTGTGTTAAAAAAGCAGCAAGGGTGACCTGGGCTCCAATGCTAGGAAGAACAATGCCCCCCCCCCCCATTCTGCTTTTTTGTAGTAAAACAGACATAATTGGGATACAGTGGTCACTTAGACCCTTCGCCCTTGCACCCTTTGTAGCAATAATAGTGGTAAGCCTTTGAGAAATCCCCTATATATCGCCCCCTTCCTAGTTGTCCCTGTTTATTTCTAAACAAAAAAAAATGAGCCCGACTTAGTGCCCCCTCTTCAGGGCCATTTCTTTGACACTATCCATGGATCTCGCTCCTTTTCTGTTTCTCCTCTTCCATTACTCTGAGTCCCCAGGGTTCAGAGAAGTAGGGCTTTAAATCTGAATGCAACCATGTTTCCCTCTTCCCTGCCCATCCCTGTACTCAATTTTTACAAAAACGGCCGGATGCTGGCCTTGAGGTGTCTTCGTCTGAGAGTGAAAAGGTGGTGGGGTACGAAGAGCTAAAGGTCAAAAAGGCCTTCCACCAGCCTTTAATTAATGGAGCCCCTTAAAGCTTCATGGTTAGTAAGATTTATTCTTTTTAAGGGTAATGTAAGGGTGTTATTAGCTGAGTTCCCGAGTAATTGGGACACTGACTAAAATGTTAGCACTAGCTACAGTCTGATTATTGCTAAAATATATATTTTATAAGCACTTGTTTTTATCTCAAAAACGACTTCAGGATGTGGCGTTAGAGCTAGAGCTGCTGACTTTGGAACTGGGGAACCAGGTTCCAGTCCAGGTGTCTGCTAAACATCCAGTGATTCTAAGCAAATCACTTAATCCCCTGGTCCTAAAAATGTATTGTGACCTTGTGTAATGTAGCTGGTGCTCATGTAAACTGCTCCTATATCTTCAGGTTGCAGCCTGGGACTTCATAGCACTATAAATACAGAAGTCACTATTCACACTGCGCCAACTAGGAGTCAGTGCTGTGCCTTTCTGGTCTCACACACAGACATATGTAGTGATCACATAAACCAACAGAGGTTTTACATTTCCTAAACATTTTATTTTTTGTGTAGTTTTATATTGTGCAAATTTGACCTGAAAGTATTGGAGCGCTTTACATGAACACCGGTTACATTACACAAAGTCACATTTATTTTTCTGACATGGGCAGATTAAGTGATTTGCAAACAATCATAGGATGTTTATCTTGCATTTATTTTTTCATTTCACTGTGTGCATGTTTTATATGCAGTTATGTGAAGGCAAAACATTAAAATACTTACAAAATATTTTGTTCTTTTTAGCCATCTCTTTGACCTTGCCACCACACTTGATGACTTCCTGACATTCGAGATCACAGTTCCCATACCTTTTTTATGCACTTGAAGGACTGTTTGTAGATGAAGAAAGCCTAGAAATGCACTAAAGTTCGCACTTCCAGACGATCTTGATTTACATTTCTTTGCTGTGGCATTTGCAGCCCCTCTGGGAATGCATAAGCGCAAAAACAGGGAGAGCTGCCTGATCAATTCAATTAGCGTATCTCACCGTACTCTAAGGATGCTTACAAAGTCAACTCGGAGTCATAGTATACATATATATGTATATTCAACATAAATATTCAGAGAACACATAGAAAATCATCAATTTCATCATCCAAATTAAAAAAATATTGTTTATTATAATCATATCCGTATAAATATAAATATATCCATAAACATCACAAAACAAGGCATTCCAAAAATTCATAGATATAAAAAGGGATTACCATAAGCTCAGGAGTAACTTATGAAATACCCCCTGCGATGCTCAACAGTTCACCCATACCACTCACACCACAATCGTTCTACGGACGACCCTTAAATATTGCAAAAACCCACAGACAAACAAGACAGCAAAGAGGAGTAAATGATAACACATCACAATGATATATATATAGTATACCCTGCAGAGAGAGAAAGAAATATTTCACTATTCAATTGTTTTGCGTACAAAGATGTAATGAATTTGTTTCTTAAAGATCATCACTTAATGTATCATCCGTTATGTTTCCTAATCATTGCGCCATTTCCTGGTAGTGCGCTGACGCGCGTTTCGGTGAGGACCCACAGTCTTGGTCACACCTTCTTCAGGGCGCTAACAACATAAACAACAGGGTATACATCCTGAGAGCAATCTTGCTAGTTGCTAATCGCTCTGAGCTATAGGGATACTCCACTATACAAGAATCTGTATATGGATAGAGCTGTGTTCACAGCTCCAGAGGATAACCTTTATTGATGAGTGAAAGTAAAAGGATCTCTGGCAAAATAGCACAAGAAATGAAACAGGTGTGGGAGATAACAGCCACTCGTATCAAAGATAGATACATTCATAAAATATAGATATATTTATACCCTTGCCACCCAAAAACCCTCACCCCCTAAACCCTATAAATTCCCTTGCCACTCAAAACCCCATACCCGCCCTAAACCCTAAAAATTCCCTTGCCACCCAAAAACCCATACCCACCCTAAACCCTAAAGTTACTCTTGCCATCCAAATGCCCATACCGACCCTAAACCTCAAAATTTCCTTTGCCACCCAAAAACCCACACCCACCCTAAACCCTAAAAATGTCCTTACCACCCAAAAACCCTTACCCACCCTAAACCATCAAAATTCCTTTGCCACCCAAAAACCCATGCCCACCCTAAAACCTAAAATTACCCCTGCCACCCAAAAACCCACAACCACACTAAACCCTAAATTTACTCTTGCCACCCAAAAACCCATGCCCACCCTAAATCCTAAAAAATACCCTTGCCACCCTATATATGCATAGACACACACACACATATACATATATATATATATATATATATATATATATATATATATATATATATATATATATATATATATATATATATAAAAAAAACGTACTGGCACCGCCAAAGTCAGCCACACGCCAGATTACTAGTTTTCTCGTGGTCTGGTGGGCGGTTCTTTGGTGCTCCCACAGCACCGTCTATTAAAAAGGCACCGCAATGGGGGATGCCAAAGCAAGTTCCTGCACAGCATGAACTGCTAAGTCCATGCTGTGCAGGAACCGGGCGTGCATGCACACAGAGACACACCATGTCCCCCCCTGCATGCATCCCAATGTACACGGGCAACAGGGGGCCCTATCGGGCCCCCTTTGTTTCCTCACCACCAGCATTTTAATGGCGGACTCACAGCCATGAAAAGATTGGTGGTGGGGAAACTCAGAATATGCTTGGCGGTGCCACAGCGGCATCGCCAAGCATATACTGCCCCAAATCACCAAGCCACCCCCAGGGAACCCAGTTCCCTGGCAGTTGCGGCAGTCCAAGGGCGGTCAGACCATCAAAGTTGTAATACAGCCGTCGGACCGCCAGTGCAACACTGCCCAGACCGCCACTCCACTGTGAGTTTGGTGGTCCACGGACCGCCAAACTCATCATCAACCCCTCCATACTTACATGTAATACTTACCATACCTTATTTTTTTACTACGACTATGCCTTTGCCATTCATGCTTTAACAACGAAATTTGTTGTGAAGGCATCCGTGGTAAAGGCATACTTGTGGTAAAAACGTTTGTTGTAAAGGCAGGCATTGTAAAGACATTGTCGTTGTAATGCCTTCATTGTAAAGGCATCTCATTGTTCAGCCTTCATTGTAAAGACTGTTTTCTGGAAGTCACATGTTCAGGACGACTGCAATAGAGTGCAGGCCGGACACAGGAACCAGGTTAGTCCCAGTGTAAAAGTTACCTCCTCAAAGTCCGTTGTGAAAAGTCCAGTTTGAGGTGGAGGAGGCTGCGAGGAGCAGGGAGAGTGCAGTGAAGGGTCGTCGCTATAGTACAAAGAGCAGGCCAGGCGTCAGGGACTGTCGTTATTATACGGCGAAGATCCTGTCGTGTATCGTTGCCGGTCGTTGCTGGAGCTTTGCGTTGGCATTCACTGTGGGCTATCAATACTGTAGTACTAAGTGCAGATCTCGCGTTGCCAGTCATCGATGGCAGTCGCAGTAGCACAAAGAGTTGGGTTCACCGGAGCTCTGCGTTGGTGGACGTCATGGGTAGCAAGATTTTGGAGCGAATGTGCCCATTCGCAGACGCGAAGAGCTAAAAACTCAGGATTCCTGCCATCCTTTACAGGAGGAGCTCAACTGATGCCAGCCAAGCGTCCAAGATCTGGGGAGGCACCTGTTGGGGATCAGGAACTCACTCCAGCAGAGGCCAGCAAGGCTCAGGCAGGTCCAGTTGCAGGTCTAGGCAGGCCCAGTGCAGGAAGTCAGCTGGGCAGTGGCACAGAGGCCTCTGTAGCTTGTTGTGTCCCCATAGCTCAGAACAGGAGGTCAGCGACTTGACCCTTGGAGTCACTCTGGTAGTCCTGGGATCAAGCAGCATGGCAGGTCTCAGAGGGTACAAGGTAGGCTTCAAGGTGCTGGGCAGTCATCTGGTAGCAGCAGGTCAGTCCTCCAAGGTACAAAGCAGGCTTCAACCAGCAGGGCAGTCCTCTGAAGTACAAGGCAGTACTTATGGGGATTCTCTGCAGGTCCATGAGTAAACTGTCACATTGGTCTGTGGGTCCAATATTTATACCTGGTGCCAGCCTTTTAAGTGGGAGAAACTTCTAGCTCTGCCATCTGGTTCTGGAATTTCCCCATTTTCCCATGCCCAGGTTCCAAGAGGTCTGGGGTGACAAAATCCTGGTGTTAAGTTCTTTGTGATTGTGCTGGGGCAGCTCCTTTGAAATATAAGTAGGATGGAGAGTAGCTCCACCACTCCCATCCTGGCAGTCAACACTGTACTTAAAAGATAGAGGGCACAATAATGCACAGTTATATTTAGGGAGTAATAATCTGGGGAACAACCAGCCATTATTGACTTATGCTGCTCCTAGAATCTGATGGGCAAAGTGTACGGTAATGATCCCATTAGTGCAGAATAGGACCAATGTTCCCCAGGGGAAAGTTTAAAAATGTAATCCCTGGAGATCCTATGGGACTGCAGTTATCACTCCAAAATATTTATGACAAGCTATATAGCAAGATGAGGTTTCCCTCTATTGTTGTAGCCCTGCAATGTCTCATTTACGCACAGTACCTTGTGAGCAGTCTGATACGGCTGTCCTACTATGCATTCTGTCACACAGTCCCCCTGGAGCGCTTGCGCAGACTCTGCCACACCTCTGCTCCCTGAAGTTCTGGCTTCTGATGGTGTGGTTGTGCTCTGGCACATGACTCAAGTCCTGAAGAGGGAGGGCCATGCTGGTACAGATCAGCCAGGTCTGCACTTGCTTGTGCTTGGCATGTGGAACAAAAGCTTCATTGTGGACCATCCCACCAAATAAATTAAAAGCACAACCCAGGTTGCAGCATTGATCCTTGCTGAAGCTCTGCATTAAGAAACCATTAAATACGGTTGCAATATCACCTAGTGTCAAGCTGTGACAAGTTCTTCTGCTTCTTCTGATGAAACCTGCGAATGAGGTTACACTTTTACCTAGTGTCAAGCAGTTACAATCACTACTGTTTTGAGCCTGGAATCTGTAGTCAGATTTCATCATCTCCTGAACGCCTTCCAATCACAGTGCCCAGATGCAAACTCAGATTCGGGAAGCAAGTCAGTTTGCTCTGGGGTGTGCTGCAGAGGTCCAGGATCCTAAGGTCCCACCACAGTGCCTGCTCCGCTGATCCTTCCCTGGGCCATAGATGCCCAATGTTCAATTCTGCTGGCAAAACACTAGGGAGCCTTTCCTTCCTGCCAGGATACCTAGAGTACCATTGTCCAGCAGTCAGTGGGCTCCTTCCTTCAAGGTGGTTGCAGGGCAACTGTTTCTACCAAGGTTCATAACTCCCAGGTTCCTGTTCCCTAAAGTGGAAAGGAGAGTTGGCAATCAGTGATCACAACCATGGAGCTCAAAGGGCCTTTGTTGGTCTCCATTGGTGTTGGACCTCTGCCACTAGTCAATGAGAAACTTAGCACAATAACTGATGAGTTCTAGCCCATACTTATACCAAGTTTGCAGGTTGAGATTCTGAATTCTAAAGGTCCAGCTTTGTGACCGGTTTCAGGTAGTTCCTGCCATTTGTATATTCCTGTGAGATGTGTTAAACCGCAGTCTTTGTCCTCTAGTGTCAAGAAGTGTGAGGGGGTGGGGTTGGACCTCCCTCTCAGCGGAGCACAAAAAAGGCAGAGAATTCCACATGCAGCTCACTCTTAACCTGTTGAGAGAAACAACAGTGGGGAATAATGAGGCAGGAAGGGAATAAGGTCTGCCCCTATACTTCAAAGGACTCTCTGTCTCCTATCCTCCAAATCCTTGCATCTTATCCAGTTCAAAGGACTTCAGGAATGCTTTGGAGAAGATATGTAAATCACATTGCCATTTAGCGGGCTCTCTTCAACCTCCATCGTATCTACCTCTCAGAGAATGGAATCCAATACGCATTTCTGTGCTGCAACATCCAAGCACAACACATCTGGTCCAAATGTATCCTACTACATGCACATGAGTTAAACATGCATGAAACAACCATTCCCACATGGATAAAGTGAAAGACCCAGTTATGGGGGACTGGTAGACAATTTAAAACAAGGGAGGCTAGTAATCAACTCTCTCTGTGTAGGCAGCAGATAAAAAGGCCAATCCTGCATACACATTTGCTACTAGCACTGTCAGTACTTGACCCCCTGGTAAGGTTATGGTAGTCCGCTCTGAAAAGAGGTGTCAGTGGCGTAGTTAGCCCTCTGGCTGCCCGTGGCGGTCCCTGTATTTGCCGCCCCACGGCAGCCACAGTGAAGAGCGGGGGGGTGCTGGCGAGTTTTCCCTGTTAGCCGCCCTGCGGTAAACGCATTGAGGAGTGGGGGGGTGCATGCTCTTGTCGCCCCCGGGATGGCAGGTAAGAGCGGGGAGAGGCCGCCACCCCCAAAACTCTGACCGTCCCCCCCAGCCTACGCCATTGGGACTCTGGGAGGTGTAAACGGCGTTCTCCTCTGGAGTACATAGCCCAGCTCTGGGCTGCATTCTGTGTCACCGAGGGCCCTAAGGGCCAGATGTATGAAGACCCTGTTTTGCGATTTCCTAATTGCGAATCCTTGTGATTTGCAATTTGGAAAACACAAAACGGCATGCATGAAAGTGTGTTGAACACTTTCTGCGATTCTTAGGGGATCGCAAATGACCTACCTCATGAATAATAATGAGGTAGGTCGCAATTTGCGACCCCCTAGGAAATCGCAAAAATCACAGGGATGGTGGCCTGCGGGGTCAGCAGACCACCATGTCCGTGATTGCTTTTAAATAAAGCAATCTTTTTTTTTTTGTAAAGCAGCCCATTTTCCTTAAAGGAAAACGGGATGCTTTACAAAAAGAAAAATGAAAAGTTTTCCTTTCATTTTTTAAAAGCAGGCAGTGGTCCATGGGACCACCCCTGCTCTTAAAAATGCTGTTACAAACATTCACAAAGGGGAAGGGGTCCCTTGGGGACCCTTTCCCATTTGTAAATGGGTTACCACCTACTTGAAGTAGGTGGTAAAATGCGAATGTATTATGACCGCATTTCGGTCATACATACCGATGCAATTCGGTATTAGGAAGGGAGGCCCTAAACACGCCCCTTCCTAATACCGAATCACAAACCCAAATTGATATTCAGTAACATGTTACCGAATCGAAGCGAGGGTTTGATATATGTGAAAACCCTTTTCTGC
The DNA here is from genome assembly GCA_963921515.1 of Calotriton arnoldi. Classification (NCBI taxonomy): domain Eukaryota; kingdom Metazoa; phylum Chordata; class Amphibia; order Caudata; family Salamandridae; genus Calotriton; species Calotriton arnoldi. The sequence continues at coordinate 839,175 of CAWUFW010002211.1, forward strand.
ATTCGCAAACGGTCCGATTCGCAGAATCGGCCCGTTTGAGAACGCAAAAATGGTTGATACATGTGGCCCTAAGTGCATATGCATTCTGGTGAGATGACAGTAGTAAAATAGGTGCACATGGAATGCTCCTCTGTGTGTAATGTTTCTATAGTCTGTGATCTGCACCGCTCTTGCAGTCAGTGTATAATTGACTGTGGTCAGGGATGGAATCCTCTCTTACTGTCAGTGCATATGTGCATTTTATCTGTGAGAGGCCCCTCTGGCTATCGGTGTATTTGTTTCTGTGATCAGTAAAAGGCGCCCACTTGCTCTCAGTGTATATGTTTCTATGGTCAGTGAGAAGCCCCTCTCTTGCGAATAGCGTATATACTTCCATTATCGGTGAGAGGCCCTCTATTGCTGTCAATATACATGGTTCGGTTTTCTATGAGAGGTCACTCTCTTCCTGTGAGTGTATGAGCTTGTGTGGTCAGTGAGAACTCCTGCTTGCTGTCAGTGTATATGTTTCTGGGCTCAGGGAGTGCCACCCTTGCTGTCAGTGTATGTTTATTTCGTCTGTGAGAGGCCCCTAACTGGCTGCAATCGTATTTTTATGTATTCAATGAGAGACACCAGACCTGCTTTTGGTATATATTTATTTATTTATGCATTTTTATATAGCGCAGACTTTACCCAAAGGTGTCAGAGCGCTTCACAATAGGACCAGTTACGTTGCATGAGGAGAATGTTACAAAAGTACATGTTACAGAAGCAAACGAGATACAAGAAGAGGTATAATACAGCAATAGATGGCAGTCACTCAAATCAAATCAAATACAACTTTATTCGGCTTTTAACTCATCAGATATAAAAACCATAAAAGCACAGTATTACAAAGTTATATATCATAATATCATACATTTAAAACACATTCCAAAAATAGACACTATTATTACATCAAAAAAACGTCAAAAGCCAATTTCCATAATTTAATTTAGGTACTTCTTAATCTCATAAACTTTTCCTGCACTTAATTATGTCCTTTAAAAATTGAGCAATATATTTCATAAAACATTCATTTTCTAAAAATTGCAGTGCAAGATAAGCTGCACGGCATTGCCTCAGACCCCATATTTTCAGTATCGGTTTAAGCCATCTCCTCCTCTGTTCCACATAAAATTTACAAAATAAAACCACGTGCATTGAGGTTTGCATAGAGACTTCATCACAAGGACAGTTTTTTAAGGCTTTTGACCAGTCATTAACATTAGGAAAGCTAACCAGGCGATGGAACGTATCCAATCGAAATCGTATGAGGACAAATCTATCATATCCGCTTACTGTACTAATTTGATATGGCTGAATCCCAATACCAACTCGCATCATTTGGTTGTTTTGAACAGTGGGCCTTGATGCCTCGTTGGCAAATCTATTTGCCTCCAAATATTCCATACACTGTTTTTGAAGGCTTTCCTTGAGATAGTACCCATTAATAAAGGATTGTTATAGTATTCTGGATGTTCCAAGTCAGTCATAAATTCTTTGATGTATTTTAATCACCTGATCTCTTGTGAATGGTCTAATGCCAGGCTATCTTTTATTACCTTCTGATTGAACAATGTTTTTGGTGAAGACCAAATCTGATGCCATAACATAGTTGGCTGCGCTCTTATAATATCAGTAATGTAAAAGAGCCCCAGCTCAGCATGACATATATATGTCGATGTACAACATGGAACTGCCAGCAAAAATCTGAGAAAGGCATTTTCCACCCTCTGGATATCTAGAACGTCACAGTATCCCCAGATTCCAGCGCCATAAATGGCTTTGCTTACACACTTGGCCTGGTAAATGTGAAGCAACTCTAGTGGAGGTCTCTTTCCCAATTTTTTAGAAAAATTAACCAAAGCTGTCGTTGTTCTCAGAAAGAGGATTTTTCTTGCTTTAATGGCCTGGCGCCAGGATCCTTTTTGATCTATTAAGATACCTAGGTAAGGGTAAGTTATCGTGGATTCCACCTTTTAACCGTCTATTTGGATATCCCTATGCTTCTGGGTTCCTGTTCCACAGCTCATGATAAAAGTTTTTGAGGCATTAACTCTTAAACCCAGGTTTTTCTTAAAAACATTATATTGATCTAGAGCCCTTTGTAAACCTAATGGGGTTCGGGCCATTATTACAGCGTCGTCCGCATAGAGAAGGGCCGGTATAGGACGGCTAAATAGCTGAGGTAGGTCCTGGCACTTCTCCACCAGCTGTTTCTCCAAACCATTAGTATATAATGTGAATAGAAAAGGTGCCAGGACACAACCTTGCCTAACCCCCCTCTCTATTTTGAACGGCGCTGTACACTCTCCTTTAGAACCAAACCTGACCCTGGCTTTTGCATTCCTGTAAAGTTCCCTTAGGAACTGGATTAACGGTGGCTCCACCCCCATGGAAGCTAGCACGCTCCATAGTTTCCCATGGAGAACACAATCAAATGCCGCCGAAAGGTCGACGAAGGCCAAGTACAATCTTCCTTTCTTCGCCTGCATGTATTTCCCCATCATAAATGTAAGATTGAGACCTTGTACAGGCCCTCCCTGAAACCAAATTGAAGATCCGATATAACATTATTGTCTTCCGCCCATTGTTGAAGGCGGTTGAGCACTATGCGACCTGCCACCTTACCTAACGAATCTAACAACGATATTGGGCGATAACAGGCAGGATTCTGTCTGTCGCCTTTTTTAAAAATTGGTACCATGATAGATTCCGACCAGGAATCTATGAATCCGGTCGCACAACAGGCTGCTAGTACTCTCGTTAACAGTAGGGCCCATAGATCCACATTATACTTAAAAATATCGATGGGCACCCCATCAGGCCCCGGTGCCTTTCCCCCCTTGCTAGCTTCTAAAGCACAGAATACCTCTTGTAGCGTAAAGTCTAGAGCTATCGGAAAGTTGAGTGGAAGCAGTTTCCCTAATATAGTTGGATCCACACTCTCCGCCTCTCCAGTTTGTCTGAACATATTGGCAAAGTATTCCACCCATGATCCTTCATCAATTGCAATCTCTACTGTAGGGATACTTTCTGTTGCCAAAAAAGGTGATTTTACCACACACCAAAAGGCAGCACTGTCTTTACTGGTACTTGCGTTCCGTAAATCAGTCCATGCCTTGCGTTTTAATTCTATTTTGCGTGATTTCAAAGCCTGATTATAGGCCTTCCTACACTGCTTGATTTCAGTTCTATCTCTATTAGTTTTGTGTAGTGCCTGTTTTAATTTCGAATAAGCTTTGTACAATCATGATCAAACCACCCTTTATTTTTGATCTGCCCTTTTTTTTAACCTCTACCTTTAACGCATTTCTAATGGTTTCGGCAATGTGCGCATACGACTCCATTATACCATCATGAGTTGTTCCTTCATTTAAACATTTCAGGATTGAATGATAGCTAGTCTCAACCACCTTCTTAGTTATTTTTAACGGCTCCACCTTTTCCCACTTTAGAGAATAACCATTTATTTTGTCAACCTCTACTTCTTGAACTGCATAAACCCTTTTTATATTGGACCTGCGGGTAACAGGTGGCAGTCACTCACAAACACACTAGGATGACACTTGTACAGGCATAGAATACAATTTTACAATAGTGAAAGAACTTCCTTGGGGGACTTGAGAGGGCGTGTATTAGTTCTGGAAGTGTCTTTGGAAGAGAAGAGATTTGAGGTCAGTTTTGAAGGTCCGGGTAGAGGTGGTGGTACGGAGCTGTGGCGGAAACGAGTTCCAGATTCTCACCGCATTGCCTGAGAAGGATTGAGCCATCGATCTTTCCCTTTTAAAAGTGGGGGGCTCAAGCAGCTATTTTATCCGCATTACGAGACGGTCTAGCGCCTCCAGAGATTTTCAGTTTATTCGCCAGGTAGCGAGGGGAGGAAAGGTGCAAAGCTTTGTGGGTGATACAGGCAGTTTTGTAGATTGATCTTGCCTCGATGGGAAGCCAACGGAGGGAAGACAACAAGGGTGTGATGTGATCACTTCTTTTGGCCCCAAAAATAAAACGAGCCGCTGAATGGAGAACGGATTTAAGAGGGGAAAGGTGGGATTTGGGGAGGCCAGTAAGAAGAGAATTGCAATAGTCCAATCTGGAGAGAACCAGCGATTGGACCAGGGTTTTTAGGTCTTGCTCCGGGAAGAAGCGTCGAATCCCCCAAAGAAGGCGCAGTTGGTATCGAGCATTCTTTGCAATGGAATTGATGTGGGAGAGAAGATTGAGCCTTTTGTCGAGTACGACACCAAGGGATTTTGCGCTGTGGACAACGATAGGTTTAATGTTAAGTAGATTCAGCTGATCCATCCAAGATTGAACAGGAGGAGGAGAGAGTGAGGTAGAGAGGAGGAGGAATTCGGTTTTTGAGGGATTTAGAATGAGTTGATGAGTTAACATCCAGTTTTGGATAGAGTGGAGAGTAGAGTTGAGGATAGAGATATCGTGAGTGGAGGACACCTTAAGGTAGATTTGGGTGTCATCCGCATAGAGATGGTAGAGGATCCCAGATTTACTAAGGAGATTTCCCAATGGTTCCAGATAGAGATTGAACAAAGTGGGTGCAAGGATAGAGCCTTGAGGGATGCCTTGACCTACCACCAATGGAGATGAGACTGTTCGCTATTTTGATCATTTGGGATCTGTCAGAGAGAAAAGAGGCAAACCATGTAAGCACTGTGCCTTCCAAACCCATTCTCTGTTCAAGAGTGTTAAGGAGAGTGTTGTGATTGACAGTGTCAAAGGCTGCAGAAAGGTCTAGAAGAATCAAAAGACAAGACTCCCCTGAATCGAGTATGCGCAGCGCGTCATCAATCACTTGCAGCAGGGCTGTTTCAGTGCTGCAGTTTTGAATGAAACCAGACTGAAAATTGTCAAGAAGATCATTGTCCCTAATATGACGGTAAAGTTGTTTCGCTACACATCTTTCTGTGATTTTCGCAAGAAAAGGGAGGTTGGTGATGGGGCGGAAGTTGTTGAGGTCGTTCGCATCAGCGGTGGGTTTTTTAAGAAGAGGGGTAACCTGTCCTGTTTTAAAGGTAGTAGGAAGGGAGCCTTGACTGAGGGAGAGGTTAACCAGACTGGTCCAATAGGAAAGAGTATGGGTGTAGAAGTCAATGGCAATGTCACTAGGGATGGGGTCAAGAGAATGGTTGGAGGGCTTTGTTTCGAGGATGCATTTGAGGAGGGCATCTTCAGAGATGGCGTCAAAGTTCTGCCAAATGACTAAGGATTTGCGCTCCTCTAGGGGGGTAGGATGAATGACCTGCCCCCCTAGAGGAGCGCAAATCCTTAGTATGATTATATATGATTATATAATCCTTATATATGATTTTATGATCACTAACCGCTTCCTCTCATGCTGACAGTGAATATATTTTACTTGTCATTAATAGTGACTCAAAAATGTGATGAGCAGTATTATTTTAGTAATGTTAATGCCAAAAATGGGATTATTTGTCATTGCAAAACGAAGGACGCTTTGGTCACATATGAGGGGTTGAAAACCTCGCTGTTGCCCACATGGGGTATTCAGCTTTTACGGCCCATGTGTTTTTTGTGCAGTTTGGCAGACTTACTGGAAAACTAAACATGCCAGTTAGAATGGCCAAACTGTTACCATATATTTAAGGCAAAGCACACACACTGAGTTCAAGCAGCCCATCAATCCATAAAAAGCAAAAATCTAAGACATATAAGAAAATATTAAATTGTCTGCAGGTCCCAAAGCAGACACAATTTGAGAGATAAGGAAAGGGAAAACACCCTGAGTGCACACCCTACCTGTACTTCTCCTAATAGACACACTCCAGTGTCAGAATTCAGAGTATTTTGCATGGATGAGAAAAGGTAAAACATGCCAGGCCCCTGGGTAGAGATCCCACCTGTGTGCTTCCTCCTAAACAGGCACAATGCCCAAGACTTTTGCAGACAAGTGGAAAGTGAGAACTCTGTGGGTTCAGTTTCTACCTGTGCTTCCTGACTGGCTGGTTGTATTACGGAATATAGAGCCAAGAATACCGACTGTTAGATTTGGGGGTCTCTAGTTGGCAGAGGTAGGTACCTTTGTCCAAATAGGGACCCTTGAGTCTAGTCAGGGAAAGTAGGTACACTCCTGAAATAACCCCTGCTCACCCTCTTGGTAGCTTGGCACAAGCAGACAGGCTTAGTTCAGAGGCAGTGTGTAAAGCATTTGTGAACACATACAGTAATCAAGTGACAACACTACAAATGGACACCACACAGGTTATATATTTATAAAAATAGGTATGCTTTATATAGATTTATCACAAGACCATAAACGACAAAAATAATCCACAACACTGCCAAGGATGCTTAGTTCTGATCAAAAAGGCTTAATTCAAGGTTCTGTGCGAGTTGGTAGCCTCCTCCGGCTACGGCGATGTCAAGAACAAACAGAGTCTAACAAATCCAGCTGACCGCGTCGGGACGGGCCAACACAGCATAGACAGACTCGGTCACAGTACCTTTTACTTGAAGCGGCAGGCTCGGGCGTGCGAGCCGGATGGCTGTACGTAGCGGTCGCGATGCAAAATGGAAGCGTTGCAGGACGCGTTGTCCCTCGATGCGGTGCAGGCAGCGGCTCATTGACGTCGTCGAGACGGAGTCGGTGAGACCAGGGCCGTGCGTTGCAGGGTGAGACGGTGCTTCGATGCGGTGCTGGCAGGTTGCGGTGCGGCGACGGAGCCGGATTCAGGAGCTGGAGTCGATCAGTCCGGACAGCGGTGCGAGTCGGGCGGTGCGTCGCGAAGCTTGCGAGGCGGTGCCCAACTCCGGTGCGGTCACAGGACTCGAACTCAGCAACAGTGACCGTGTCGGTCGGGCCAGATGGATTCGGTGTAGCGAGGCGATGCAAGGTGCGGTGCTCACAGGTTACGGTGCAGGCAGCGGCTCGTTGACGGAGTCGGTGAGACCAAGGCCGTGCGTTGCAAGATGCAGGCGTTGCTCGATGCGGTGCCAACAGGACACCGAGCTGGTCGGGAGAGTCGGTCACAGCTCCCTACCTCTGTAGCCACTGAAACAGAGTTTCCAGCAGCAATTCACAAAGGGGGTGAAGTCCAATGGTCCTGGGACTTCGATCAGGGGGCAAGCTCTCTTCCAAGCCCTTGGAGATCCTTCACAAGTTGATGAAAGTCACAGCAAAGCAAAAGTTCCTTTCTCCTTTCTTTGGCAGTCAGGCAAACCACTGCAGGCCAATCCCCCAAGCAGCACTTCAGCTTAGGGATAGTCTCTCCTCAGTTTCTTCTTGGTTCCGCTCCTCAGCAAAGGTTTCTTCTTGTTCCCAAAAGTGATCTAATTTCTTGGGATCAGGGTCCCAATATTTATACCCCAAAATCCTTTGTCCTCTGAGGGCAGAGGGACCTTTGCCCAGTCCAAACTGTTTACATGACTCCTTCTTTCCTTTCACAGTGCAGGGCAGAAACATCAGACGCCCCACAGGAGGTGGAGCCAGCATTGTGGAGGGAAAGCCCAGCCCTGGAGCACTTTGTTGACATGATTCCTTCTCTTCTTTCACTGTGCAGGGCAGGGACATCAGACGCACCACAGGGGGTGGAGCCAGCACTGTGGGGGGCAGGCACTGTCCTATTCAGGTCCCAGGTCAACTCCTCCCACCCATCTAGATGCAGATCTCTCTATTCACCACTGGGCTGACTCATTCTGTCTCCTGGAATCCCCAGCCCTGTCACTCAAAAACACCAGACAAGGAATGCACAACCTAGCAGAGGCAGGCTTTGGATAGTTAGACAAGAAAATAAATACCTTCTAAAAGTGGTATTTTCAAACACAGAATGTTAAAAGACTTCACTAAAAGATGTATTTTATCATTCTGAGTTCAGGCATACTAAACTCGAATTTCCACCATGTTCCCTGAGTCAGTTAGGATTATAAAATGTAATAATCTAACTGCCCATTCTGGCCTATGGAGAACAGGTAGCCTTGCAATAGTGAAAAACGAAAATGGCTGTAATTCCCTATTAGGACATGCCACACACACCAGGGCATGTCCTACCTTATACTTACAATGCACCCTGCCCTAGGGCCTACTTTAGGGGTGACCAACATGCAGTAAAGGGAAGGTTTAGGGCCTGGTAAGTGGGTGCACTCACCAAGTCGACATGGCAGCCCTAGGCTGCACACAGGCTCTGCAATGGCAGGCCTGAGACACACTTTACAAGCTGCTCCTGTGGGTGGCACAACCAGTGCTGCAAGCCCACCAGCAGCATTGGATTTACAAGCCCTGGGCACACTCAGTGCACTGTACTAGGGACTGACAAGTAAACCAATCATCCAATCATGGAGTCACTAATACACAACACAATTTATCATAGGGAGCACTTGCACTTTGGCACTGATTAGCAGTGGCAAAGTGCCCAGGGGCATCTAGTCCAGCAAAAACATATCGACAACAGTGGAGGCATTATGAAAAAAATGGAAGGGAGACCCACGCCAAGGATGCCAGGTCTAACACGTGTCCCCTCCAGCTGAAATGTGGGGAGAACTATCCTACCTCTAGGGAGTTCTCATCACTAAGGCGGAAAAATCTGCACAGACCATCAGCATTGGCGTGTTCTGTACCAGGGCGGTGTTCCACCGTAAAGTCCATCCCCTGTAGGGAAATGGACCACCTCAACAGCTTTGGATTCTCACCCCTCATCTGCATCAACCATCGGAGGGGCCTGTGGTCTGTCTGAACCCAGAAGTGAGTCCCAAACAGGTATGGTCTCAGCTTCTTCAGTGCCCAGACCACAGCAAATGCCTCACGCTCAATAGCACTCCATCTCTGTTCCCGGGAAGTAACCTCCTACTGATGAAGGCTACAGGTTGGTCTAGGCCCTCCTCATTGATCTGTGATAGAACAGCCCCTACACCATGCTCTGAAGCGTCCGTCTGAACAATGAACTCATTGGAGAAGTTGGGTGCCTGGAGCACAGGCGCCGTGCACATGGCAGTCTTCAAGGTGTCAAAAGCTTTTTGACAGGCGTCAGTCCAAATCACTTTCCTGGGCTGCTTCTTGGAAGTCAGCTCTGTCAAGGGGGCAACAATGCTGCCATACCCCTTGACGAATCTCCTGTAATACCCGGTGAGTCCTAGGAAGGCTCTCACCTCTGTCTGGGTCTTGGGGGCTCCCAAGCCAGAATGGTATCAATTTTCGGTTGGAGGGGTGCCACCTGGCCGCTCCCAACCTGGTGTCCCAAGTACACCACAGAGCCCTGCCCAATCTGGCACTTACTTGCCTTGATTGTGAGGCCTGCCCTCCGCAGTGCCATCAACACTTCCCAGAGGTGGCGCAGATGTTCTTCCCAACTGGCACTGAACACTGCGATGTCATCCAGGTAGGCGGCACTGAAATCCTCCAGTCCAACCAACACCTGGTTGACCAACCTCTGAAAGGTGGCAGGGGCATTCTTCATCCCAAAGGGCATCACCCGGAACTGGTAGTGCCCATCTGGTGTGGAGAATGCTGACCTCTCTTTTGCCCCATCAGTCAAGGCGATCTGCCAGTACCCAGACGTTAGATCAAACCTGCTGAGGTACCGGGCAGCCCCTAACCGATCGATGAGCTCATCAGCTCTGGGGATGGGGTGTGCATCAGTCCTGGTGACGGAATTGAGTCCCCTGTAGTCCACACAGAACCGGAGTTCTGGTGTGGCACCAGGCGCGGCAGCCTTTGGAACCAAGACCACTGGGCTGGCCCAAGGGCTGTTAGAGGACTCAATCACCCCTAGCGCAAACATCTTGGAGACCTCCTCCTTGATGCAGGCTCTGACCCTGTCAGTCACCCTGTAAGCCTTGTGCTTCACAGGAAGACTGTCCCCAGTGTCCACATCATGGACGCACCAATGAGTGACACTGGGAACCAGGGAGAACAGGTCAGGGAACTGTCCCAACAGCTGGCGACAGTCACCCTGCTGCTCAGGTGTCAGGGAGGTTTACTCCCTCCACTGATCCATCTTGCTCTCGGGCTGACAGGAGGTCAGGAAGAGGCTCGGTCTCCTCCTCCAGCCCATCATCTGTAGCTAAGAGCATGCCCACTTGGGACCTCTCCAAGTGGGGCTTCAGGCGGTTCACATGCAGGACCCGCAAGGGGTTCCTGGGAGACTGCAAGTCCACCAAATAGGTAACTGGACTCTTGCGCTCCACCACCGAAAAAGGGCCGGTCCACCTATCCTGGAGCGCACAAGGCTCCACTGGGGCCATGACCCACACTTTCTGACCAGGCTGAAGCTCGACCAGAGTGGCATTCTGGTCGTACCACCGCTTCATCTCCTCCTGGCTGGCTTCCAGATTTGCCTCAGCAAGCTCTCTGAAACGCCTAGTCTGGTTCCTGAAGGCCAGCATGTAACTGTATACATCCTGGGGAGGTTTCCTGGGAGATTGCTCCCAGCCTTCCTTGACCAAACTCAGAGGTCCTCGCACCGGGTGTCCATAGAGGAGCTCAAAGGGGCTGAACCCTAGAGACTTCTGTGGCACCTCCCGGTATGCAAACAACAGGCAAGGTAAGAGGACGTCCCATTTATGCCTCATGGGTTCTTCCAGACCCATAATCATGCCCTTGAGGGTCCGGTTGAATCTCTCAACCAGCCCATTTCCTTGAGGGTGGTAAGGAGTGGTGAACTTGTAAGTTACACCGCACTCCTGCCACAGAGACTTCATGTACTTGGACACGAAGTTGGTACCTCTGTCAGACACCACCTCTTGAGGGAATCCCACACGTGAGAAAATTCCCATCAGTGCCCGTCCCACCACGGGGGCCGTCACTGTCCTGAGAGGGATGGCTTCAGGGTACCGGGTGGCATGGTCCACCAAGACCAGGATAAACCTGTTGCCCATGGCTGTCTTGGGGTCCAGTGGCCCCACAATGTCAATACCCACCCGTTCAAAGGGGGTGCTGACCACAGGGAATGGTTGGAGAGGAGCCTTCTGCTTCCTCCCACTCTTTCCACTTGCCTGGCAAGTCTGGCATGTCCTGCAGTGAGTGGCGGCACTCCTGCGCATCTGGGGCCAATAGAAATGGGTGACAAGCCTTTCAAAGGTCTTGTCCTGCCCCAGATGTCCTGCTAACGGGACATCATGAGCCAACCCCAGTAGGAAGGCTCTGAAGCGCTGGGGTACCACCAGCACACGGGCTGACCCAGGCTCAGCAACCTTAGGCTCTGAATACAGGAGACCATTCTCCCAGTAAATCCAGTGTGATCCAGACTGATCACCTGCCGCCTGGTCTGTGGCCTGTTGCCTCAGACCCACGAGAGAAGGGCATGTGTTCTGCTCCTCGCAGAACTCTTTCCTGGAGGGTCCTCCTTCTTGCTGCCAATGGGTCAGCTCAGGTAGGTCCCCCAGTTCAGCTACCTGTTCCCCTGTAGGCTCCAGGGCATCCCCCTCAGGGTCTGCCTCCTCCTGGACCGTGGGAACTTCGGGGGCCGGTTTCCCGCGCCCCCTGCCTCCTCTCTCTCCAGCAGGCACCTGGGCCTCCCTCTCAGGCTCCAGGTCCTCTTGAACACCTTTAGCTGCCATTGACCGGGTGGTCACACATGCCCAATCAGGCAAGCCCAACATTTCTAAATGCGCACTCCGCTCCACCTTAGCCCAAGGTGAGCTCTCCAAATCGTTCCCTAACAAACAGTCAACAGGCATGGCTGGCCTCACAGCTACTTGAAGAGTACCCGAGACCCCCCCACTCAAAGGGAACCTGAGCCACCTTGCAGTGACTCTCTGTGTTGTCAGCGGCAACAACCGGATAGAATGCATCAGGGACAACCTGCTCTTTAGACACCAGGTGACACTTGACAGCTGTCACACTGGCTTCTGTGTCTCTCAGAGCCTCCACCCTATGGCCATTGATGGTCACCCACTGCCTGTATTTTTTAGTGTTATCAGGCAGCTGGGTCCTAGGGACCATCTCAGAGTCTCCTAATGAGACAAGGGAAAACACTGTGGGATCCCCCCCACCTTGGGCACCCCACTCCTCCCCCAGGGCTACACTAGCCAACTGCCGGGCACCAGTGGGTGCTGGTTTTCCATGCAAAGGGCAACGAGGATCGTTTGCCTTGTGGCCAGGGGCGCCACACTTGTAACACACCAGTGGTCCCTGGTGAACAGGGGGGCCTGTCAGGGCCACTGGCTTCTTCTCAGGGGAGGCTGGGAACCTTTCCCTTGGTTCCCTTGGGGTCTACTTTGGGGCCCTTTATGGAACTCCCTCTGTTTACCTTTGTCCCCCCACTCTTCTGCTTGGGACCCTGCCCACCCTTGGCGGAGTCTCCCACGTGACCCTTGTGGACCCGGGTACTCACCCAGCGGTCCGCCTCCTCAGCAAGCTGCCTAGGGTTAGTCAGCTTACTATCAATCAGGTGCTGGCGTAGCTCAGGAAAACAATTACTGGACAAGTGCTCCCATGCCATCAAATCAAAGAGCACCTGAAAATCAGTCGCTTTGCTACCCTTTACCCAACCATCCAAGGCTCTGCAAAAAAAGGTCACATATTCAACCCAGGTACTGCCTTCCATCTTCTTACAGTTCCTGAACCTCTGCCTATAAAGCTCAGGGGTCAAACCATACCTAGTCATTAAAGCATCGCTTCATGTGGCTGTATGAATTATAGACTTCAGAGGGCAAATCCAACAAGGTATCCCGCCCTTCACTCAGGAACCGCCCCCACAACCCCGCTCCCCAATCCTTCTCAGGGACCCGGTGGGAAGACATGGCTACCTCATAGGCTTTGAACCACTGCCCAATGTCATCATTTTTAAAAAATTCCTTCACCACATCTTTGGGAATATACACCCTAGCTTCAACAGGCACAGGCGGTACACTGCCACCAGAGGGAGTAATCTCTAAGCTTTTGGCCTTCAATTCCAACTCCCTCAAAACCTTCTCATGTTCAAACTGCATTTTCTTTTCTTCTAGGGCTAATTTCCTAGTTTGCATTTCAAATTCTAACTGCCCATTCAGCTTGAGCTTTGTCAGCTCCATTTCGTGCATCCTACTCTCTTTCCTGTCCTCCAACTCTTCTGGAGACAGACCTCTGGCAGAAACACTGCTACCTACTGGGGAAGGTGGTCTTCCAGCTCCTAGACCCAATAGCCCCTCCAGCTGCCCTTCTGCATTCTCAGCCCCCTCCACAGCGGCACTCCTTGATTCGACCCAGGCCCTCAGCGCCTTTTGGAGGTCCTCCTTCCTGGAGAGCCCGGTCATGGACACTTTAAACTTTTTGCAGAAATTCTTGAGCTGCTTGAGGGTGTAGCATTCTAGCCTCTCCTATTCCCAATCACACTCAACAGAGGCTACTGATGCTGGTTTCTCCATGGTGATTAAACTTGGCAGTTGCAAAAGTAGAAAATCCCAGAGAAAATGCTATCAAAGAGTATGTGGTTGCGTTTTGGTCTGCACTCACTAAGTAGTGTTCACCAATTACTGTACATGAGTCACAAATGAATGTCCAGAATCCTCACCGCTGACCACCAATGTTAGATTTGGGGGTCTCTAGTTGGCAGAGGTAGGTACCTTTGTCCAAATAGGGACCCTTGAGTCTAGTCAGGGAAAGTAGGTACACTCCTGAAATAACCCCTGCTCACCCTCTTGGTAGCTTGGCACAAGCAGACAGGCTTAGTTCAGAGGCAGTGTGTAAAGCATTTGTGAACACATACAGTAATCAAGTGACAACACTACAAATGGACACCACACAGGTTATATATTTATAAAAATAGGTATACTTTATATAGATTTATCACAAGACCATAAACGACAAAAATAATCCACAACACTGCCAAGGATGCTTAGTTCTGATCAAAAAGGCTTAATTCAAGGTTCTGTGCGAGTCGGTAGCCTCCTCCGGCTACGGCGATGTCAAGAACAAACAGAGTCTAACAAATCCAGCTGACCGCGTCGGGACGGGCCAACACAGCATAGACAGACTCGGTCACAGTACCTTTTACTTGAAGCGGCAGGCACGGGCGTGCGAGCCGGATGGCTGTACGTAGCGACCGCGATGCAAAATGGAAGCGTTGCAGGACGCGTTGTCCCTCGATGCGGTGCAGGCAGCGGCTCGTTGACGTCGTCGAGACGGAGTCGGTGAGACCAGGGCCGTGCGTTGCAGGGCGAGACGGTGCTTCGATGCGGTGCTGGCAGGTTGCGGTGCGGCGACGGAGCCGGATTCAGGAGCAGGCGTCGAGCAGTCCGGACAGCGGTGCGAGTCGGGCGGTGCGTCGCGAAGCTTGCGAGGCGGTGCCCAACTCCGGTGCGGTCACAGGACTCGAACTCAGCAACAGTGTCCGTGTCGGTCGAACCAGATGGATTCGGTGTAGCGAGGCGTTGCAAGGTGCGGTGCTCACAGGTTACGGTGCAGGCAGCGGCTCGTTGACGGAGTCGGTGAGACCAAGGCCGTGCGTTGCAAGATGCAGGCGTTGCTCGATGCGGTGCCAACAGGACACCGAGCTGGTCGGGAGAGTCGGTCACAGCTCCCTACCTCTGTAGCCACTGAAACAGAGTTTCCAGCAGCAATTCACAAAGGGGTGAAGTCCAATGGTCCTGGGACTTCGATCAGGGGGCAAGCTCTCTTCCAAGCCCTTGGAGATCCTTCACAAGTTGATGAAAGTCACAGCAAAGCAAAAGTTCCTTTCTCCTTTCTTTGGCAGTCAGGCAAACCACTGCAGGCCAATCCCCCAAGCAGCACTTCAGCTTAGGGATAGTCTCTCCTCAGTTTCTTCTTGGTTCCGCTCCTCAGCAAAGGTTTCTTCTTGTTCCCAAAAGTGATCTAATTTCTTGGGATCAGGGTCCCAATATTTATACCCCAAAATCCTTTGTCCTCTGAGGGCAGAGGGGCCTTTGCCCAGTCCAAACCAGTTCTGGAGCACTCTGTTTACATGACTCCTTCTTTCCTTTCACAGTGCAGGGCAGAAACATCAGACGCCCCACAGGAGGTGGAGCCAGCATTGTGGAGGGAAAGCCCAGCCCTGGAGCACTTTGTTGACATGATTCCTTCTCTTCTTTCACTGTGCAGGGCAGAGACATCAGACGCACCACAGGGGGTGGAGCCAGCACTGTGGGGGGCAGGCACTGTCCTATTCAGGTCCCAGGTGCAACTCCTCCCACCCATCTAGATGCAGATCTCTCTATTCACCACTGGGCTGACTCATTCTGTCTCCTGGAATCCCCAGCCCTGTCACTCAAAAACACCAGACAAGGAATACACAACCTAGCAGAGGCAGGCTTTGGATAGTTAGACAAGAAAATACCTACTTTCTAAAAGTGGTATTTTCAAACACAGAATGTTAAAACCAACTTCACTAAAAGATGTATTTTATCATTCTGAGTTCAGGCATACTAAACTCGAATTTCCACCATGTTCCCTGAGTCAGTTAGGATTATAAAATGTAATAATCTAACTGCCCATTCTGGCCTATGGAGAACAGGTAGCCTTGCAATAGTGAAAAACGAAAATGGCTGTAATTCACTATTAGGACATGCCACACACACCAGGGCATGTCCTACCTTATACTTACAATGCACCCTGCCCTAGGGCCTACTTTAGGGGTGACCAACATGCAGTAAAGGGAAGGTTTAGGGCCTGGTAAGTGGGTGCACTCACCAAGTCGACATGGCAGCCCTAGGCTGCACACAGGCTCTGCAATGGCAGGCCTGAGACACACTTTACAAGCTGCTCCTGTGGGTGGCACAACCAGTGCTGCAAGCCCACCAGCAGCATTGGATTTACAAGCCCTGGGCACACTCAGTGCACTGTACTAGGGACTGACAAGTAAACCAATCATCCAATCATGGAGTCACTAATACACAACACAATTTATCATAGGGAGCACTTGCACTTTGGCACTGATTAGCAGTGGCAAAGTGCCCATGAGCATCTAGTCCAGCAAAAACATATCGACAACAGTGGAGGCATTATGAAAAAAATGGAAGGGAGACCCACGCCAAGGATGCCAGGTCTAACACCGACATACAAAAATAGCGAGGGACAAAATATTGAAAGGAAAGTGCACACAGGCTAATGTAGATTTACTATTCCTAACTGCACATCTATGTAACTTGAAGGTACATATGTGGAGTAAAGTATCGAAAATACATACTTGCTTACCTGTCGATAATTTTTCTTGTTTTCAAAATGTTGTTATCGATATTCTGTCCTTCGATATTCTGGTTTCGATATTCAGGGTTTTCACTCATTTGCAGGGAGGAGGAAAGGGAGAACACACTGGGTGCAGACTCCACCTGCACACATCCTCATAGATCAGCCCCATTGCAGATTAAAGGTTTGTATGTCATCTTAGAAGAGTGTGTCATTGGAATGTGGAGCTGAGAGTACCAACAAGAGTTTACATCGGATAATGACTGGGCAGCTGCTTTGTGATGTGCTCTGGGGGTGGTGCACTCTTAATAAAAGTCTTTCTTTATCCATGTGTATTTGATTCTATATCACATCTCAAAGACTTTGGTAAAGGTAAGAAAAAACCCAGGGTGCAGGTCCCACATGTGTGCATCTTGTCAGACAGAAACCATACCAGACATTTATTTTCAGAGAAGAAAATACATTGGAAAACGATCTGGGTGCAGATGAGCACCAATAAGAGACTTTTGCAAAGATGAGGAAAGGGACAACAATCTGAAGATCCCAACAGAGCGATTCTTCATAGATATGCCACATGGCAGACACATGCGCGCAGCTGAAGAAAGGGTGAACACTGTGGGTGCACGCCTCCACCTGTGCATTTCATGATAGACTGGCATCATGCGGATAACTTTTGCAGAGGTAAAGAAAATGAGAGCTCCCTGGTTCTAGGGAACACCTTTGTGCTTCTGAGTTGACACACACCTTTACACAGGGAATTAGACTGCCCCTGTGCTCATTTTCACTTTTGTCACACAGGTGTTTTAAGGCATGGGTAAATTGGGCTCTGGCTCAGAGGCCCCACTTTTCAAGGACCCCCCTGTATAGGCTTTTGTGACAGTCCTAGATTGTGTAGAGATTTTTAATAACCAGTTTGTTTTCTTACTTTCTTTTTTTAGTCATCCTAGGCTGTTCAGCCATTCTGGCCCCTACCTAAGAAATAGTGAGAGTTAAAGAAAAATATCTAGGGCGTGGCCAACTGCCGAGCATGAAGGACGTGAGCTGAGAGAGCTCCGTTCCGAACCCCGACACTTGGCAAATTATCCTGTAATGTACTGGACCTTCAGACCAAATAACGACGGCCTCTGAGGGCGGAGTGGTTTTGCAGCCGAGGGAGGCGATCCGGAGAACCTAACTCCAGGGAAAGATACTTGGGCGGCTGTCTCTGGCCCTCACGCGGACTACACAGAGACGTAGGGAGGAGCCGCGGACTGCCGAGAAGGGAGTCATTTGGACACGACACTGCCGATATATGTGCAGGGACCCCTGGTGATTCCTCGGTGCTGTCTGTCGGGACAGAGCCCCACGGTACCGGCGGAGCGGAGCCTGTGAGGCGCAGGTGTCGCCCGCCCGGCTTCCCGGACTGTGACGGAGCATCGAGCAGAGGAGCTAAGATGGTGGACGGCTGCCGCTAGAACACTGTTCCCTGACTGGAGGTACGGGAGAACTGGAGTGGCTGAAAGTAGAGGGGCTTACCCAGAAAGCGGTGCCCGACAGCTGCCTCATAGCAGTGGCGGAAACTGTCTGGCCCGGGACCCGGTGAGGGGGAAACGCGGAGCCCTGCGACCAGCATTGCGGACGGCCCGTCGGACATTGAATGAAGGGACTGGGCGACGGTTCCGACGGCGATATGGGGGCAGTGACCGTTGGCCCGGCTTAGCGATCGCTACAGAGACAGTGGCGGATATCGGTGGTGCCGCTGCGGAGGTGCGGCGCCCAACAGCGCTTCAGAGACACAGGAGCACTCAACAGACTGCTGGCCTGACCGGGATATCTTAGCCCAATGGCGGGCAGATACACAGAGGCGGAAAACTGGTAGGAGAGCAGTCAAATGGTGAGACGCGGATGATGTGGTGGCTGACGGGGGTAATACTGTGTCTTCAGTACTGCGGCTGAGGTGCGGACGATCGCGTATGCAGCGCACTTTGTGTGGGCACGGCTAGAACTGGCTGGAGCGTGAGGCTAGCGGACATTTACAGCAGATACTCCCTTCCTGGTGTTGGGGTTTGGTCCGCCTGCAAGAGATATACGCAGCTGGGAGGAGGGGCGATACAGTGGTCCCCGAGCGGAGCGCCCTGAAGTGGAGGAACGTACACAGCCGTCGAGGCAATATGGGGCGTACTAGAGCCAAGCAAGCTGATGCAGCATCCAATGAAGAAGCGCACTTCGCGCCTAGTGGTGAACCCTCCAGCAGTCTCGATGGTGACGTGGTGCCTCCCACGGGAACCGATCAGCATGCTGCCAAACTGGATTTAATATTGAAAGAAATACGAGATTCCCGTGTAGTGATCGAAGCACAAATGGGGACACTATCCACCAATTTCAACTTGCTGCACGCGGACCATAAAAAACTAGCGGAAAAAGTGAAATCGAATAGGCTGGCCCTGGACGATTTGATACCACAACAAACCGCGCATTCCTCTCAGCTTGAACAATTCCAACGTCAATTGAAGGGATTACAAGACAGGGTGGATGATGCAGAAGGGAGGTCCCGACGCAACAATGTCAGAATTCTCGGAATACCGGAGCGCAGCGAAGGGGCTAGTCCCACCCAGTTCGTGGAAAACTGGATACGGAACTATGTGGCGAAGGAGGGATTAACGGACCTCTACAGTGTGGAGAGAGCACACCGGGTACCATCTAGACCGCCTCAGCCGGGGGCGCCGCCGAGACCGCTGATAGCGCGCATCCTGAATTACAAGGATCAGGACACGATCCTACGGGCTGCTAGAGAGAATGCACCTATACGCTTCGAGAACAAAACAATCTCACTATACCCGGATTTTACACTAGCGGTACAGAAGGCCAGAGCCACCTTTCAAGAGGTTAAGAGGCACCTACGAACACGCAATCTGAAATATGCCTTGCTCTTTCCGGCCCGCCTGAAAGTAATATATGGACAAAGACTCATGTTTTTTGATAACCCTGCAGAGGTGTCGGACTGGTTGGAAATCACATTTACGCCGGCGGCCTCGCAGGCCTCACTTCCGTCAGGCCAAATGCAACGTCCTCCCCTGATGCTGGATGCCGGGACCGGCAGAGTGGAGAGCAGACGGGTAACAGATGCTGCTGTAGCTGGTCCATCCCCGGAACAAATCACGAACAGCCAAAAAGACGCTCTTTTGACGGCGGCGGCGCTAGCTGTCCATGATGCCCAAACTGCGGAGACATCGACGCGGTCCTCGGCTGCGGCTACAGTCCGTTCTGAATCGGAGGATAGCTTGACATTGTTCCCATCGATCACAGCGCAAACTGCAAACGATTACTAGAACTATGAATAAGGGGATGGTCGGGAGTGGTAACGTATACAATACTCCGCAACAGGTTTCTTAGATGTTAGATATTTCTAGAAGGTCTAGGTACCACTAGCTATAACGGGGAATTTATTGACATACTAAGTTCATTCTTATGGTGTGTAATGTGTTGTCTGGTTGGAGCGGGACAGTTGTAGCCTCCCCCTGGCGACTGCACTATGGAATTCATTGTTTAAAGTTCCAGTTGAACTTTTCTTTCAAGTTTGGTCCTCTGTTGTTATTTGGGGGTACCTAGTATTGGGGAGTTTGGTTGGTATTGCATGCTCAGCCTATCCACAAACGGCACCTGTCAGAAGTAGGACATCATATGCTCTGCGGCGATTGTATCTCCTGTCTCTAGATGGCGTCACTTAACAGATATTCATACTGCACCTGGAATGTCAGGGGCATGGGATCGGTACATAAAAGGCATCGTATATTAGCGCAACTGAATAGGAGAAACATTAATATAGCGTTCCTGCAGGAAACTCACCTTAGTCATGATGAGGCGCTGAAATTGCAGCGGAAGTGGAGGGGAAACCTGTTTTTCACGTCCTACTCGGCGTTTGCAAGAGGGTCAGCGATCTGGGTTCGTAATAACACTCCCTTTAGGCTACTGGAGCAGAAAGTGGACCTAAATGGTAGATATGTATTGGTCCATGGTTTATTGGATGGGGCGCATATCGTCCTTGGGAGTATATATGCCCCGAACATTGACCAAGATAGATATCTGGAAGCCCTTAGCGTGGCATTAACCGACTGGGCTGGCTATCCTTGGGTGTTGGGGGGTGATTTTAACGCGGTATTGGATATTGATCTGGACAGGTCGCACCCTCCAGTGCATGCAGCTGCATGCAGGAAACAGGCGGAAGCGCTTAAGGGATGGGCGACAGGCTGGGAGCTACAGGATACCTGGCGGGCGATGAACCCGTTCCACAAAGAATACTCCCTTTATTCCCCACCGCACCGACTACATACTCGCATAGATAGACTTTTCTGCTCTGGGGTTTTACTTGGTTCTGTCAGTAACGTGTTGCACATGGGTAAGACACTGTCGGATCACAACCCGGTAGAGTTAAAGCTCCAATGGGGCGTAATCCCAACCCCGATACCGACCTGGAAGCTACAACCCCTATTGCTGGAAGACCAAGTCTTCCGTAGCACACTATCTGATGCTATTGTCAATTATTTCTCAGAAAACAAAGGGTCTGCTAGTACACGCCAGATAGAATGGGACGCCTTCAAAACAGTAATTAGAGGTGTAGCAATTAGCACGAAGGCGGGAGCTCGGCTTGCACTTATAGTCCGGATAACGGAGATTGAAAATAGACTGCATACACTGGAAAAAGAGGCTGCGGAGACAGACGCACAACAGACGCAGGTACGGGAGGCCAATATACGCTATGCAGAGCTTCTGGAGGAATTGCGCATAATAGATTATCGGCTTTACACGCAGAAGCAACACACGCAGGCGGACAGGGCAGGTCCCCTACTGGCAAAGCTGGTTAAGGATGCCCCCCCGTCGGCCCCTATCCTAGAGGTTCGGACCGCGGAGGGTCATATGGTTAATACACAGTTGGAAATCAACACTGCATTTAGGGATTATTACGCACACTTATACAGGCAACAGGTAGGTCATAGTGTCACGGACTTCGAGTCCTTTTTTGATGGTTTACAACTACCACAGCTAATACAACAACATAGGGAAGAACTGGCACAACCGGTGACCGCTATGGAAATAAGGCAGGCGATTAAAGCTCTACCGCGCAATAAAATCCCGGGCAATGACGGCCTTCCTGTTGAATTTTATGCAGTGTACGCTGATTTACTGATACCTCATTTACAATGCTTGTATCACGCGTCATTGGAAACAGGTGTGCTCCCCTACACTACATTGCAAGCGACTGTGGTTTCACTACTGAAGCCCGGACGAGACGGTTCCGACATGTCGGGATACCGGCCTTTATCGTTATTAACCTCAGATTATAAAATTCTAAGCAAATTATTAGCCAATAGACTCTGTAAATTCATCCCGCAACTGATACACACTGATCAGTGCGGATTTGTACCAGGTAGGAGTACAGCGCTTAACATTAGACGATTGCACCAAATCATGACTAGTACACTTGCCACGGGGAATAAAGAGGGCTGCATTTCACTTGATTTACGCCAGGCATTTGACTCGCTACACTGGGATTACATGTTTTATGCTCTCTCTCGGTTTGGTATACCAACAGAATATATAAACTGGGTGCGCTTATTATACACGAATCCCACGGCACGAGCACGTACAGGGCAACATATCTCCCGGCAGTACAGTGTAGCGAGTGGTACAAGACAAGGATGCCCACTATCGCCATTATTGTTTATCTTGGCTCTGGAACCCCTCCTGCATAGACTCCGATCCCAAATGGGATGCAAGGGAATATTGAGAGGTCACACAACACATATCGTTTCTGCATATGCAGATGATCTCATCCTATATATAAATGACATGGATGTGGATCTCGAACCTCTGCCCTCAGCTTTTGCTCTTTTTCAGGGGTTAACAGGCCTCTCGATTAATGCCTCCAAATCCTATGCCTATTTTTTTGCTGACCCCGCACGCACGGGACAGTTAACCTTCGGACAATGGAAATTTAACATAGCGCCCGATACCTTCCGGTACTTGGGAATACAGATCTACCGGGATACAACGGACTGGCTGGATGGCAACCTGACCAGAGCGGTGACTGCTCTTAAGTCCCAGATAAAGTTTTGGACCTCACTGCCTCTATCGGTGGCGGGGCGGGTTACCATAACTAAGATGGTGCTCTTGCCGAGACTGCTCTATTATTTTACCAATCTACCTGTACTTGTCCCTACCGGGGTCTTCAAATTGTTGAATTCCTTGGTAATAGCATTGGTCTGGGGCACGGGGCGCAGACGTATTGGCCTAATGAAACTACAACTAGGTGTAACACAGGGAGGGCTGGGGGTGCCAGATCTGAGGGCGTACTGCTATGCAGGCCAGCTGTAGTGGCTGGCGTACTGGTTGGCGGGTCACAACTTACAGGAAATAGATATGACGCACCGGGACTGGGAACGCGGAGTTATACATAGGCTCTTACTGCCTAAGGCCAAGATCCCAAAATCGACACCACACCTACTAAGAACAGCGATAATATATTGGCGTTGTGCGCTGAGATACACGAAACATACGGTGCCATATGCTCCTACGATTCCGCTAATGGGTATTCCCATGCAGTCAGGGGTAGTTACTAGCCGAGACCTAATGGCCTGGGCAGACACGGGGATTACTACACTTGGAGCGTTTTACTCGGAGGGCACCCTAATGTCACACGAGGCCTTTGTCCGAGAACATGGGGCATCGAATAGACTGTTTCTATTACACGCAAGCATCTCTAGTTACATTCGGGACACCTGGAGACGGGGGGTGAAGAACCGGATACACACCCACTGCTTACGATGCAATACCTGATGGGACATGGGGCACACCTGACCAAATGGCTATATCAGGGGATCCGCACAGTAGCAGCGATATCGCTGCAACCACTCCGTGAAAAGTGGGAAAGGGATGTGGGCCGCGCACTTACAGATAAAGAATGGGGCAACATAATAGGATACCCTAAAAAGGTGTCTCGTAATCCCAAATTTAAATTTATCCAATTGATGCTATTACACAGAGCCTACTTGACCCCACGCAGACTGTGCACGATGTTCCCGGGAGCGAAGGATACATGCCCCCGCTGTCACGCCCCCAAAGCGGGACTGCTACACATGTTATGGGATTGCCCGAGATTGGGTTACTACTGGGCATCTGTGTGTCAAATATTGAAGGACCTCGCCCCATCACGCAATAATGGATCAATGGAATACTGTATACTGGGCCTGGGCTCACGAGGGAAGAAAGGGAACCCAACTTATAAATTCACTAATCTTGCGCTTCTATTAGCCAAAAGGAATATTACAGTAAGGTGGAAAGCCAACAGGGCGCCATCCTTACAGGACTGGCATGCGGAAATGGTCAGGTGGGGTAAAGCAGAAGGGGTTGAGATACAAAGGGAGGAATACAGGGGATTAAGAAGAGTACCGGTCTCCATGGCATGGAATACATTGATGGTGGAATTCGCCGCGATCGACATACAGTCGTACTGAAAGGATATAGTTCCACCTACCCAAACCCCGGACTGAAAGTTGTAATCAGACATATAAACGCTGACGGCGTAATTGAAATGGAGGGATGTGGGGGAATTGCAGGAATGGAAACAGAGCAACTAAGTACATGGACGCAAGATATGACAATGTGGGTGTATTAATACTGGGAAGTAATTGCTGGGCATGCGGGGGAGGGAGGGATGGATAGGGGAGTTAGGTAAAATAAGTTAGGTATAAAATAATGTGACGAATATATTTGATTTTATTAATGCACGAAGGTATACACTGGCTGACTTCTGTTGGATGCACATGAGTGATAACATCACATACTGTTATGCATTTATAGACCTATCATATGGTAATTACGAGATGATGTAATATAGATTAAGCAACGGGAGAGGTACTCGAAGATATTGTTGAGTATTAATGTAAAAATGTCGACATGACATATGATATGCAACGTTGGAATAATGTGTTAAACAGATGCCTTCTTCATGCTGATGCATATATTGTAAGAAAACAATAAAATATGTTTAAAAAAAAAAAAAAAAAAAAAAAAAATATCTATTAGAATCTGATTGAATTCAGTAAGTGTTTACCATTTTAAAATGCATAGGTCCAGCCCAACTGCACAAGGCTTTGCCTTTATGCAGTATGTGCCACTTACTGTGCAGTAAATATTGGCTTTGTGTGCTTTCTCCTTGACTGCAACATTCTTTTGGAGGTACTGCCAGACCGGTGCCATCATAACATAGTGCCAGAATACCAGTCCCACCCAGCATAGAAAGTGCTGTAAACAAAAGCACCCATAAGCATCATATGCCTGAGTGATGCTACAAACTACTACACATATTGTGGGTGGAAGGCTTGGTTCGACCACTACTATTTCTGCTTTTCTGGCGCAGTCCAGCTGGCGGCTGCTTGCACCATGATAGGCCTCCAGGGTAGGCCAGTGCAATCACAGCAGAGTGCCAGCTGACTCAGAATCCCTGTTCCTCACACAGCAGGGACTGGAGTGCATTACCAAAAAATGCATTATCCATATGCATAGGCCCAAAATATGAGAGACCAGTCCACTGCACCACATGCAGCTGGCTTGTTCACGCCACTAGTGTTTCTGCTTCTTTGGCCAACGAAGTGGGTTGTCAATGTTCCCTCCATATTTGCAGCGGTTGTGAATGAGCTGTAAATGTATAATAAATCCAGAGTTGTACCGAGCATGAGGCCTCAATGTTTGGCCAAGGGCCTCCAGAATCCTTAGATGTCCCTGTTTTGTCATCGGTGGTAATTTCTGAGATGAGTGAACACTAGGAACAGTTGTTAAATAGCTACCCATTCTGTTATTTCCTTGTTATCCTATGAATGGTAATTTGGCCCTAAGCCTATTAGGATAAATAATATTGCATGTCCTTCAGGTAGAACCAGATAGACGCTAGCCACTGAGGAAACTTTCAGTTCTTGTCTATCTGTTGTGTATCATCTGCCATCTTCAGTAGAAATAACAGATTGTGTTGTTGTCATTTTGGGAAACCTAGAGTTAGAAGTGGGCAAAATTACATACATTTGTTTATGCATAATACATGAGCTTTTGATGACAAATATATGTATTACAAGAAATATGCTTGGAAGGCCATCTTCATGAAAACTGCATGCAAGGTATGCCTTGATACCTGCGTGACATATCTTCTGTAGAGTTTCTAAGGTCATGTTCATGTGGCAAACATTGCTAGAGCAGCACTGTGCCACTTCACCTATCAAGGTTTACAGTTCTGGCATGGCATTTTCTTCTCAAATTAAAGTTGTGCAATCAAAAGTACGCAAAAGTGGGAGAAAAACAAAAAAGGAAAATACAATAATGGGGAGTTCAGTGAAATAAATTTGCCCAGGCATACTGAGATTCTGCTCGCTTAGAGAAGGGCACACAAAGAGTTGGACTGGTAACAGGTGAAGTTATCTGAGAACTGAAGAAATCTTTTTCCAAAGTTAGGTCTATGTCAAAGGGTATGCTGCAGGATTTAGCATCATCTTTAGATGCCTCAACAGGAAGCTCAAAAGTATAGTCCAATCTGAAAATGAGGTATCAGCCAATTGCAGAATTACAATAAGAAGGATTGAGGCAGACAGGCAAGAGACAAGAGGAGACTATTGGTTAGTTGAACTACTATTCCCAGAAATAGAAAATATGCAGAGGATGGAAGCCAAGAAGAGGGTTACTCTGAAGAATGAAAGGAGAGGAATCAAGCGAGAGTAAATCAATGGCATTTGTTCATGCAGTGTTTAGGACTATAATGGGGGAAGGCTTTCTGAGTTAGCAAGTAGTCAGAGAATGTAAGCTGTAGACAGTAACATTATACATAGTGTTCTATATCCAGGGCAGACAGCTTAAACATGTGATTGCAAGCGTATACATCATTCAAATATTAAGAGCCCTAGATATTGCAAAAAAGTGTGATGCTCATTTAAAGTGCTCCAGTGCCCCCGAACCGAGTTCCCGCTATATAAAACTGTAAAATAAAATCAGTACGCCATGCAATTCCCTCTTTCGTTCATGCTTAGAGAGGGTGTGAGGTAACGGTCAGAGACACCGAATTTGGAGCCGGAGAACAAGGCTCGAGTCTCGGCATCCAGCCAGCATCCTGTGCCTCCAGGCAAACCACTCCATCTCCTCGTGCCTACAAAACTGGTGTGTCCTTGTGCAATGAAACTGGCGCCCATGCAAAGCGCTCCAACACCCTCGGTTCAAACTTGCGCTATACAATATAAAAGACAAAGAGAGGCTGAACCCATGGCTATGCAGATTTGAGGCCAGAGACTTGATAATTAAGAGGCCGATAGAGCGGCCATTTGTTGGGGCCTGCTGCAGGGGGGTGTCCTTAGGGTGCCTGAGTTGATTAGCCTCTTCCTCCCTCCCGTCTGATCCCTGTTCAACCACCCTTTCCAGGTGTGGAGGAGGCCCTTACACCCATGTAAAGAAACAGGGAGCTAAGTGGGGACTGGAAGAGTGGGCGACACCCCCTTGAATGCAGCATATTTATAGCCTCTGGAGTCATGGGGGGTCTTTAATCCTTGCCAAATGGAAATGAAAGAGGCCCACAGAAAGGAAAGGCAGACAACCGAAATGAGGGGGAGGAACGGGACACAGGGATGGAACATAGGCAGAAAAGATCAAGAGCAGCAGGAACCGGGAGCGAAGAGAAAGAGACGACAGAGATCGAAGCAAGTGGGTGGAGGGGAAAGCAGAAGTGGGGACATTGCGGGACGAGGAAGCAAATAGATGGAATGATGGAAGAGAACAGGGATGGGGCGTGCAATGAAGCAGATCTCCAAGATCTGTTTCACTGTGCAACCACACAAAACATGCATCTGCCCGACCGACAAAGCATGCATTACCCACAACACATGTACAGACGCACAGATCTCCCCGTGAAACCGGAGCACAATCAGCAAGGCTGCTATTACACTGCCCATCCACAGCTGACTCCAGAGCACCTGCTCTGCACTACACAATAGGATTGTACGCCACAGACGCAGAACTGGGCTGCAAAGCTGAGAATACACAAAACATGACAGTCCACTGGCATGAAAACCCCTGCATAAATTTCACCAAACGGTCACTACAACAATTTCGCAAATTTATAAAGTAGCATCAAAACACAGAACCCTCCCCCCCCCTATAAAGGGATATCATGCCACCGATTCATTAAAAAAAAAGAAAAAGTGTGCCATCAGACCACTGTTTGCTGCACACACCACATGGTCCAGCTGGCCCCAACATACTGCCATCTGCTTGGCAGGTTCTGCACCACACAACATAGCCTCGATGCACCCCCGGGCACATAAAATCATCTTGCCAAGTTAGGACATTAATCAGACACCGCAACAGCCAATGGTGGGTGCATTACATGTGTCCACATTGAGTACCAACACGCTGTGCATGTTTCTGCAAGTTGTACACTACACAACAGAGCATTAAAATGCTCCACAACACACACACCTCTCAAAGACAAAGTACAATAATGTGATGCTATATATATCCAAGACAACCCTTACTCCTGACAGGAAGAAGGCACGCACACAAGGGCTTCAGGATTAAGGCTTCTTTATTGCAAAGAGCCTCCTTCGACCCAGGCGACTGAAGAGACGTGTTTCGGCTGACCCAGCAGCCTTTCTCAATATGTGTGTATATATATATTCACTGAAAAAACCATAGGTTTCAGACACGTTATAGTTACAAATTAGCATTTAAAAAACCTTTGAAATTCACTGAAAAAACCATAGGTTTTAGGGACAGTTTTAGTTACTTGGACATTGCACTCGTACAAAACCCGTGAAATTCCCCGTTATAGTTAGTTCAGCTAACTATAACTCGCGCCCGCAATGCACTGCTGATGACGTCACATATTACATCACTCATGACATGGTCAGTGACATCACTGATGACATCACTGATGACATCTCAAATGACATCACTGATGACATCATCCAGTGACTGTGTGTTTCTGTAAAGTTTAAATATTTTTAATATATATAGGAAAAGACGTATTGAAGAATGAGTGGGTGTGTAAGTGTCTGTATGGATGATTTAGTAGGTGCGTGACTGACTCTATAAGTGAGTGATTTAACGTATCTTACTGAATGCATGGGTTAGTGACTAAACTGGGTGAATGTCTGTATCCGTCTGTCTGTTGCTGTGTAAGTGGCTGCATGTGTTTGTGAATAGCTAAATGAGTGTCTATATGAGTTATTGAATGCTTGTCTGAGTATCTGTATGGGTGCCTGAGTGTTTGTGTGGGAGGGGTGTGTGCAACTCTGTGCATAGATGTGTGAGTGGGTGATTCACTGGGTGGATGGTTTCAAGAGTGCATCTGTGATAGACTGTATGGGTGGGTAAGTGTGTGTAAGAGTGTGTTAGTGAGTGAATGTATGTCCCAGTGGTACATGTGTGAGTAACTACATATGTGAAAGGCAGTATATATGTGTGTTGGAGTATATAAATAGCTATAAGCAAGAGTGAGTGATTGTGATAGTGGCTGTATGGATGAGTGTGTGCTTGTATCTGTGATTGTATAAGAGCGTAACAATGTGCTACTATTTGTATGAGTAAGTGAGCTGGTGTGTGTATAACTGTATAGGTGAGTAAATGGCAGTGTGTTTAATTATTTGCATGACTAACTAGGTGTGTGAGTATCTCTATGGATGAGTGGCGTTGTTTGAGTGTCTATATAGGAGTAAGAGTGCATATGATAGTCCTGTACTGAGTGACCGTAAGTATGAGTGACTGTACGGGTGAGTGAGTGGATGTGTGTGTGTAGACCTAAGAATCAGTGAGTGGGTATGTAGTTATTGGTGTTGGAGTGTCTATGGTTTTGCGAATGGCAGTCTGTAATTTAGAGTGGGTGAATCAAAGGTTATATTAGTGTGTGAGGAGGTGCATCAGATTATCACGTGGATGATGTCATCAGTGATGTCATTTGAGATGTCATCAGTGATGTCATCAGTGATGTCACTGACCATGTCATGAGTGATGTAATATGTGACGTCATCAGCAGTGCATTGCGAGGCGCGAGTTATAGTTAGCTGAACTAACTATAACGGGGGAATTTCACGGGTTTTGTACGAGTGCAATGTCCAAGTAACTAAAACTGTCCCTAAAACCTATGGTTTTTTCAGTGAATTTCAAAGGTTTTTAAATGCTAATTTGTAACTATAACGTGTCTGAAACCTATGGTTTTTCAGTGAATTTCAAAGGTTTTTTAAATGCTAATTTGTAACTATAACGTGTCTGAAACCTATGGTTTTTTCAGTGAATTTCAAAGGTTTTTTAAATGCTAATTTCTAACTATAACGTGCCTGAAACCTACGGTTTTTTCAGTGAATTTCAAAGGTTTTGTAAATGACAATTTTTAAATGTATTAATTGTTATATTAATTTTTTTCATACTGATTTACTACATTTTTAGAAACAATTTTTTTTTACATATTTTATTTTTTAAATTACATTGTAATTACATTATACATTACATTACAAAAATACTTTCTCAGAATGAATTACTTTAGTTTAAATACTTTGCAGATAGGCAATAGACTTTTAAGTACAGTAGTTACAGTTGTTGCAATGGGCAACACATTTTCAAACACAATGCAACATTCAGCTCAATGTGAATTTCTAGTTAAATGCAATTAGTTACTTTATGGATTACTTTTGTAACCACAGGACTGGATCCTAGATTCAGTCCTGGTACATCTCCTGTAAACAGTTGAGTAAAAGCGTTTTGGTTACAGTCGTGATTTTTAAGGAATATTATTGTATTTTAAAAGTTGACAGAAACTTTTTCTCATAGAATCACCAATGTTATCCTATGGAAGGAAATTCACTTAGCAGGTAAAAACTGTTATCGTTACTTTATCTTACTCAGTGTTGGATCCTGGATCCAGCACTGGTGCATCTCCTGTAAACAGTTGAATGAATGCGTTTAAGTCATACAGGCGATTTTTAAGGAATATTTGTAGTTTGTGAAAATCGACACTTTGAAAGTTTTCTGCTGAAAACCAGACAATGGATTCCTATGTTAGAAAATATAAGTTACTGGTAAGTACGGTTAAAATTACTTTTCAGGGTCAGTGCTGGGCTAAAAGATGCAGCACTGGGTTCTCTCCTGATAACAGGTGAGTAAATTGGAATTCGTACTTTGGTTGATTTTAGAGGAATATTATAAAGTTCCAAAACTCCACACTTAGAAGAATTTCCAAGTGAAACCAGTCAATGTTAGCCTATGAAGGAAATTC
Organism: Calotriton arnoldi; assembly: GCA_963921515.1. Lineage (NCBI taxonomy): Eukaryota > Metazoa > Chordata > Amphibia > Caudata > Salamandridae > Calotriton > Calotriton arnoldi. Next base: position 869,564 of record CAWUFW010002211.1, read on the forward strand.
AAGTTACCGGTAAGTACGGTTAAAATTAATTTTGATGATCAGTACTTGGCTGAAAGATGCAGCACTGAGGTCTCTCCTGATAACAGGTGAGTAAATCAGAATTCGGATTTCGGCTGATTTTAGAGGAATATTTTAAAGTTCCAAAACTCCACACTTAGAAGAATTTCCAAGTGAAACCAGTCAATGTTAGCCTATGAAGGAAATTCAAGTTACCGGTAAGTACGGTTAAAATTACTTTTCAGGACCAGTACTGGGCTGAAAGATGCAGCACTGAGGTCTCTCCTGATAACAGGTGAGTAAATCGGAATTCGTATTTCGGCTGATTTTAGAGGAATATTTTAAAGTTCCAAAACTCCACACTTAGAAGAATTTCCAAGTGAAACCAGTCAATATTAGCCTATGAAGGAAATTCAAGTTACCGGTAAGTACGGTTAAAATTACTTTTCAGGACCAGTACTGGGCTGAAAGATGCAGCACTGAGGTCTCTCCTGATAACAGGTGAGTAAATCGGAATTCATATTTCGGCTGATTTTAGAGGAATATTTGCACAATGGTGAAGGGAGGGGCGGGGCCTCAGGTGACATCTGTGCAAACGCGCCCCGTTGCGCGTTTTAAGTTGGGGGATTAAGTCCCCTTGAATCCTGAGGGTCCCTAGGGGCCAACTAGCCCACCAGGAACCTCCAATATGCGCCAGGGGCTGCGTTGCAGAGACGTGTAGAGAGGCCACACCCCTTTTACACCTCTCTGCAACGCAGCTCTGTGGCGCTTTCTGGATGTACCTGTTGGGCTAGTTGGCCCCCAGGGACCCTCAGGATTGAAGGGGATTTAATTCCCCATCTTAAAACGCGCCACGGGCCTGTTTGCACACATGTCACCTGAAGCCCCGCCCTCCCTTCACCACTGTGCAAACGCGCCCGTGGTGCGTTTTAAGTTGGGGGATTAAGTCCCCTTGAATCCTGAGGGTCCCCGGAGTCCAACTAGCCCACCATATACCTCCAAAGCGCCACAGAGCTGCGTTGCAGAGAGGTGTAAAAGGGGCGTGGCCTCTGTACACCTCTCTGCAAGGCAGCCCCTGGCGCATACTGGAGGTACCTGGTGGGCTAGTTGGCCCCCAGGGACCCCCAGTATTCAAGGGGAATTCGTTCCCCTCTGCAAACGCGCCAGGGGCGCGTTTGCAGAGTGGTGAAGGAAGGGGCGGGGCCTGCGGGCCCGATCGTTTTAAAAAAAAAATAATAATTCTCCCCTGAAGGGGGCTGTGTGGCCCCCTTCCTTTTTCTTTTTTTGGGCCCTGGGGACCCCATCCCCAGGGCCTTACCCCTTTTTTAAATTACCTTTAAAAAAAAAAAACGGGAAGGGGGCCGCGTGGCCCCCTTCCCTTGGCCTGTATTGACCCCGGGGAACCATCCCCGGGGCATGGCCTCTATATTTATTTTTTGAGGGGGCAGCGTGGCCCCCTCCTCTGGCCATTTTAAGGCCCCGGGGACCCCATCCCCCGGAGCCGGCCTTTCCTTTTTAAAAAAATTTGTTTTGCTCTTTTTTTGGGGAGGGGGCCGCGTGGCCCCCTCCCGAGCCACTACTTGCCCCGGGGACCCCATCCCCCGGGGCTGGCCCTCTCGTTGGGGACTGTGGGGGGTCCCCAAACCCCCACAGTCCCGCCGGCTCCCCACGTCCCTTGGGAGCCGGCATTGCTGTTCCACATGGGGAGCAGCTGACATGCTGCTCCCCATGTGGAAAGCAATCGGCTTTGGATATTGGAAGAGAGAGCAGGTTTCCTGCTCTCTCTTCCAATATCCAAAGCAAGTTTGCAATGACAGGACGGGAGCCGCGAGGCTCCCGTCCTGCCATAGCAAACTACAGTGTCCCGGGGGTAGGCACCCGGGACACTGCAGGAGCCGGCCCTGGGGGTGGTGGTCCCCAGGGCCATCAAGGGCTCCAGGAGGGGGCCGCGCGGCCCCCTCCCATTCAGTACACAGCCCCGGGGAGGTGGTGGTCCCCGGGGCTCTGGGGTCCGTAACGGACCCCCATATTAATTTGTTAGTGCTCCGGGAGGTGGCGGTCCCGGGCGTGTGGGGGCTGGAGCCCCCACACAGGTTGTTTAATTTAAAAAAAAAGCCCCGGGAGGTGGTGGTCCCCGGGGCTGCGGGAGGGCTCAGAGCCCTCCCGCACCATTTTTAAAAGAAAGCCCCGGGGGTAACGGTCCCCGGGGCTTGGAGGCCCTTGAGGCCCCCACACATAAAATTAAACCCCCACCATGCCCCCGGGACTTGGGCCACCCGGGGCAAAATACACTCGAGCGCGGGAGACCGCGCTCTATTTTTTTTTCGGCAGGATTCGCGCACCCTGAGCGCATCCTGCCGATTTTTTTTTAAAAAATGCTTTTTTGCCCAGGGGTCCTTGTGGGACCCCTGAGCAGGCCTAGGGGTTAGGGTGTTTCTACCCTGCCCCCTTTGTGCATTTTGCACACTTGTTTCTTTTTTTCTCGGCGGGATACGCGCACCCTAAGCGCATCCCGCCGATTTATAAAAAAAAATCTTTTCTGCCCAGGGGTCCTTGTGGGACCCCTGAGCAGACCTAGGGGTCAGGGTGTTTCTACCCTGCCCCCTTTTGCGCTTTGCGCACTTGTTTCTGTCCCTCGGTTCTACCGAGGGACAAAATGGCTGCCAACACTTCCTGAATCGGAATGTTGACAGCCAGCTGACAACCAATTAGCATGCAGCTCGTGATCGGGACGGTGCGCGCAGGGTGCGCTGAGGGTACGCGTATCCGACGCGCCCATAGATATATATGTACTTTTACTTTTGATTTTCTCAGGAACTACTGAACGGATTTACACCATTTAAGCAAAAGGCACCAGTCTGAACCAAGGACTACCTCTTTGCCAAATTTGGTGTAATTCCGTTCAGCAGTTCGGGCTGTAGCTGCGACTAAAGGTTCCTATGGAAAAATGAATGGGGAAAACGCGTTTTGGGACCCCCTTTTTCTCGGCCCCCGCTTCACGTATCACCCCGAGACTTTCAGGGTAGGAGCGGAGCGGAGCGCCCCAACAAGTTGGAAACTTTCACGAAGATTCGTCAACCGGCGCCAACGTTATTTCAAATAGAATGTCGCGGATTTCCTATGGATAATAGGTTGTAACTATAACTATCTACTGGCGACCGCCAGTAGATAATATATATATATATATATATATATATATCTCCAAAAAAACCTCCTCCAAGTAGAAAAGGCAGAGGCCACACGGGAATCCTTAAGAAGCTCTTTATTGGACTAACAGGGCATAATGCATTTCGGCGTAGAGTGTGCCTTCATCAGATGCCCTTCTCACTCGGAAATCACCGACACCCTCCTTTTGTACTGCTGCGATCCTCCCCCTGAATGGGGAAGTCAGCTGGCTCCTCCTTGCAGATTGCTCACAGCTGCAGTCCGATGTCTGAAGACTGCAGCCCCCAGAATGCATCTTGGTGGTGAGTACCAAAGGCGGAGTCCGTGCTCAATGAGCGCTGGAATATCGGGCAAAGGGGGAGTCTTAAGTTGTTAAAGGTGAGTCCAGGGTCCACAGGCTTCCTCGGGTCCCCATAACGTTCTAGCCTCACCGTCCAAATGTCAACAGGGCAGGGGCAGTGGTAACAATGTACCCGACCCTTTTTGCAGTCACGAACTGCGCAGCAGCCGCCCTTGTATAGTTTGGCTTTAGAGGCGGACCTGAACCATTCCGATACCTCGGAGCAAAAAGCAGCTACAGGAGCCAATCCAGAGATGTTCAGGCCAACTTACAGAACGGGGCCTCTGTAACGCGTCTCTGGCTGACACGTAAAATGTCCAAAAAACCTCCTCCAAGTAGAAAAGGCAGAGGCCACACAGGGGAATCATTAAGAAGCTCTTTATTGGACCAACAGGGCATAATTCATTTCGGCGTAGAGTGTGCCTTCATCAGACGCCCTTCTCACTCTGAAATCACCGACACCCTCCTTTTGTACTGCTGCGATCCTTCCCCTGAATGGGGAAGTCAGCTGGCTCCTCCTTGCAGATTGCTCACAGCTGCAGTCCGATGTCTGAAGACTGCAGCCCCCAGAATGCATCTTGGTGGTGAGTACCAAAGGCGGAGTCCGTGCTCAATGAGCGCTGGAATATCGGGCAAAGGGGGGTCTTAAGTTGTTAAAGGTGAGTCCAGGGTCCACAGGCTTCCTCGGGTCCCCATAATGTTCTAGCCTCACCGTCCAAATGTCAACAGGGCAGGGGCAGTGGTAACAATGTACCCGACCCTTCGTGCAGTCACGAACTGCGCAGCAGCCGCCCTTGTATAGTTTGGCTTTAGAGGCGGGCCTGAACCATTCCGATACCTCAGAGCAAAAAGCAGCTACAGGAGCCAATCCAGAGATGTTCAGGCCAACTTGCAGAACGGGGCCTCTAGCGCATCTCTGGTTGACGCGTAAAATGTCCAAAAAAACCTCCTCCAAGTAGAAAAGGCAGAGTCCACACAGGGGAATCCTTAAGAAGCTCTTTATTGGACCAACAGGGCATAATATATATCCCTGCTTTTCCGTTTTTCAATGGATTCCTTCCAACAACGGACACGGACCCAGGTAACGTGCTCAAATTTTCTTTATACGCTTGTCGCATTACGCGTTTCGGCTCCCTTGAGCCTTGTTCACACATATATATATATATATATATATATACACACACACACACACATATATATGCACACATACACACATATATAAACACACACACACATCCATCTACACACACACACACACATGCATATTCCTCCGCAGCTAGCCCCACATGGTTCCGAGCTCTGCACAGCGCTGCAGCGCCACCAGCATGGCCTCACAGCGCTGCCCAGGATCTACAATGCAGCAGATGCCCGCGCACCGAAATCAACGTGACACAACAGGCTTCCGGTGCATACAACAAACATGCACATATATCGCAATACATGGGGACACTTCAGGCCTAAAAACACATTGCACAGGTCCCAGCTGACCCCGCATCGAAGCGTTGCAAATTAAAAAATGCAAACCCGTTGCAGATACAAGAAGGGACACTCACTGCCGAGGATGGGGCCGAGATGTCCACGGAGACCGCCCATAGCTCGTCCTCACACCCATGAGCTGGTCAACAACACCTCGCAATGTGGAACTCATTGAAACTGATCCACACCTTGTTAGTCTGCTTTAATGCAATTCATCTATTCAAGCCAAAGGGAAAATTTCTGTACATCCAATTGAAACAGCAGTGATACAACTTAAACTGTCAGCCAACACATCCATTGTCGAATAGCAAATTATGCCTCGACTTCTTCAGGGCTGTAAGCATTAAATAAATAGAATTACAATCTCAAACTTACACTTACAAATGATCATCGTCACCCACCATTGGTGCCAGAACAATACATTGCACAACTGTGAGATCATTATTATGTGAATCTACTAAAGTAGAATACGAACATCTCCATTAGATAACAATAAGTTGAAAGAATAGACCAAAGAAAAAGTTAAAATTGCCAGGGTTAACAAACTTGCTCATAGTACCCATTAAGAATGATGTGGTGATCTGACCAGTCGACAGGGAGGATGTTGTCAATAGTTACTGTTTCTTCCAGAGGTATGATAGCAGCCAGGGTTGAGCCTTTGTTGTGGGTTTGACCTTTGCAATGCTGGGAGAGGATCTTACTGAGTAAGAGGTCATTTAAGTATTTGGTTAAAGCATTGCTTTCATCTTTCCGGTGAAGGCTGCAGTCCCCTAGGATGTTGTTTTTGGCGTGTGAAAGTGAGCAGTGAGATATCAGAACTGCTAGGTGTTCACCAAAGGAGAATACGTTACCTGGTGGGTTTTAGAGTAGGTGGCAGTTCATAGTTATGTTTTCTTTCATCCTCATGGTGGTGCTGAGATATTCAAATGTGTTGTAGGTGAAGGTGTCTGTGACCTCCATGTTGATGTTATTCTTTTGAATAATGACGATGCCTTCACAATGGCAGTCCTTTCTGTCTTTCTTGATGATTGAAAAACCCGGAGGGACTAGTTGTGTCCATGATCTGGTATGAGGATTCATTTAGCCATGTTTCTGTGATGAATGCGATGTCAGTGTTGTGGTTCAGGATGGCTTCTGCTAGTTCTGTTGCATGCTTAGTTGCAGACCTGCAGTTTATGAGCATGCATTTGGTTTCTCTGCAGTTCTCAGGATCTTGAGGGGCAGAAGTCAAGGGGGTATTGATGAGGTGTGCTGATGGCCTGGCCGTTCTCGTTGGTGTGGGGATTCTCATTAGTTCTGTGATAACCTGGAGGAGGGTCTGAGTCTAACAAGTTCCAGGTTGTAAGATTAGGCTAGACCCACTGTCTTGCACAAAGACATTGTGGCACTCATTCTTTCAGGCCTCTGAGCTTTGTAGATGAGAGGTGTTGTGATCGAACTGTGCGACTGTGTCTTGGCTCGTTCTAGTAGTGTGTTGATGCATGTGGGGGAGGTGGTGATGGTGATGGGCTGGATTCAGATACGTTTATTTTCCTTATGGTATTGTTGACACCCCCTCTTACTTTGTCTAGTTGGTTTTGCAAGAAAGTTAGTCACTTATTTAGCTTGGACAAGGGCATGTGATTGATTGAGAGGGGGAGTATGGGTGTTTTGCTTCAGATTGTATGGAGTAAGGCGGTCCAGAACCAGAACATGTTTGTCAGTGGGAGTGAGATTCGAGATGTCGGTGGGAGTGCGATTGGAGATGTCAGTAAGTTCTATATTTTTAATGACTGCTCTGGTGGGTGAGTTTTGTCGGCCCCTTTGAGATGGAGTCATCAGCGTATTGGTGAGTGTAGAGGGCAGGTAGTAGGCGCTGGGAGCATAAGCAACTCGGTCGACGTCCCAAGAGGTCTTATCACTATCATCTTTTTCTTGTTTCAAAGTTTTGCAAAGCTTTATAAGACCCTTACATTTAGTGCTTGAATCCTCATATTGTTGCCCAAGGAAACTGTGCCTTCAAGTTGTCATTCTAACCTATTTGATTCTGATATTTTGTTCTACAAAAGCTCTATTTCCTCAGTTAATGTTTTGATATCTTTTTCATGGGTCAGAGTTCCTGTTGAGCAAGGAGAGCCATGAAGAGACTGAATGGTCTGTGTGGATTCCTGAAGTTTTCGGTTCAGTTCAAGTTTTTCTTGCTCAAGTCTTCAAGCCCTCCGCTCATAAGCCTCTATCTGCAGACTGTTCTCCAACCCTCACTGGGCATCTTCTTTTTGGGTTCCAGCATTTGAATGTACTACAGTCCGTAAAGAGCCTCAGTCAGAAAAACAGCTGTCCGTAGTGTAGGTGAAGCCAACAAATAGTAAATGCAACCCAGAAAAGCCTGTGTGAGAGCCAGGAGGAACCATTTAAGGATTCCTTAGCACATCATCGTCTACATCAAAGTTTGAGGTGTCTTACAGACTGCTGACGTCTGGGATGTAAGGTGCTTCAAGATTACAAATATTTTCCCAGTTTATCCCATCAAAAAAAGGATGAGCCTTGAAATCATCAATTCCATTTTGTCCCAGGTGGCACTCCCTTCCACAAATTAGTTGCTGGATGAGATATTTTGCAGCTTCAGATATGTCTGGGACATGTGATGGGAACTGAAATTACTCCTCTAGGTTCTCGATTTTCCCATTAAGGTTTCCACTAGGGACTCTGAATAGAATGGCGTTTCGACATACATCATCTCACAAATGCAGCAACCCAGAGACCACCAGTTACATTCTGGGCCATACTTGCCCATCCTCCATAGCTTGCAGAAGGTGTGCCAACTGCCACAGAGGACTGTACAGTGACATCATCATTCATCTTTAAGCACGATCCAGTCAGTCAGGCAAATGTGACCATTCATGTCCAGGAGATCATTATCATGTTTTAAGTCCCTGTGGAAGTAATGCAGCTGATAAATGGAATGAATAGCAAGCACCATTTCAGCAAGGAAAAACCACGCCATATCTTCAGGAAGCCGGTCTTCAAACTTGCTCAGTAGTGCCAACAAATCACCAACTACATAATAGTCCATTACTAAATACAAATAATTGTAATCTTGGAAGGCGTAGTGCAACATAGTAATCCATTGACAATCTCCATTCACCAAAACATTTCTTTCTTCATGAAAGCAAGCAGTCTCTGCCCTTTTCAGCATTTCCCAATTATTGAGGATTTTGATAGCACAAATATGTTCTGTCTTATTCATTTAAATGACAGCAACCTCTCCAAATGCACCACGCCCAATAACTTTAATGATTTCAAAAATTGCCTTGATGAAGTTCAATTTGTAAATAGTTTGGCCCATTTGAGGAACCCGCTGACATACTTGTCCCTATGCAGAGTGGAGCTGCTGCTGCACTCGCTATACAGGCATAGCAGGATGCCAAGCAGGGTCTCCACGCTCAGGCAGTTTTCGCTCCCCAACACCCCCGCAGCTGCACCAGGGCCGACATGGTGCCGGGTCCGGGAAGGTAGGAGGGATCCGCCTTCCTTGAATTCTTCTGACGTTCCCACAGCTAAGCCTTGTCAAGGGGCCTGCTGGTCCATCAGTGGCTTTGGTAATGCTCTCTGCTAGTTTATCAGATACCTGTCTGCTCTCTCAGACAAAATTTCTGATTTGTGAATAGGTAAGCACCAAATTGGGAACAATTGCAGGATGATTGTTAGCTAGCTGTTGCCATGATATTACTGATCCAGCTAAAGTAAAGTCTTCAACTTAGGACACTCTGCCCTTTCCCAATTGAATAGAGCAGATGCCTTTAACTGTAGACCTAATCCATGGCAATCTCTTAAACATAGGGAGAGATGAAGCAGTTGAATATGAAACTCCTGCCGTATTGTATCATTTCTATGCGCCAAAACGTAAGGTATCTTAACTTGTTTCGGCAACCCAGTTATTTTCGAAAACGTAGGAAGCTTAACATCTGTCCACTGAACATCATGTCGAGGTAAAATTGATCGGAATGGAGATTGGCGATTGCAGCTCAAACTATCCAATCTAGCAAAGCGACCTGGTAATCCATTTTAATTTGTGGAAGTGCAAGCCATCCCTCTTCTACATCAAACTGTAGCATCTTTAGATTTATACAAGATTTTCTGCCCTGCCATAAAAGTTCCACATCATTTGGTCAACTTCATCAGTAAGATTGATGAATTTTATCATGACATTTGAGAAAATAAATATAAACAGAGGAATTATATGAATATTGCGATCTGACCAATAATGGTAAGGGCTAATGACTGCCATTGGCTCAATAATCCACATAGTTTAGTCAAAGCTAAGGTGTAATTTAAATTAAATAGATCAGCAAAATTGGTTGTCATGTGAATCCTCAAATATCTAATGGAACAATCAGTTGAGTAATGGGCCTTCATTTTAACAGGAAGGATAGAAGGAAAACTATTAAATAGCAGGGCTTCCAATTTGGAATAGTGGATTTTGTACCTTCCTATGTGAATGAACTCTTCAATTCTGGCAAACATGATTTGGATGTTTTTCTCATCTGCAGCCAGATACAGCATCATATCATCAGCATCATATCGTCGGCGAAGAGTTTTAATTTTACAACGCCTTTGACCGGAGCCACAATGCTGGGTTCTTGCCTTGTGCACTGACAAAGGGCTCAATAAGTAACGCGAATAGAACGTGTGATATAAAGCACCCCTACCTTGTCCCCCGCCTAATTATAATGTGCCCTACTACTTTGGAATTAATTACAATATTGGCATCAGCTTTTTTATATAAATTCAGCAGCAGGTTGACCAGTCTAGGAGGGAACCTGAATTTCATCAATATAGCGAACAAGACCTGCCACTGAACCAAATTGAAAGCTTTTTCAGCATCTAACATAATGATGGCTGCCCTGGTATCATTGACCGAATAATAATCGATGGCTTGTACTAAATAGTTTGTGGTAGTGGATATCAATCTTGTTGGTAAAAATCTGTTTTTGTCTTGGTGGACCAAAATTTGCGCTAGTGAGACCAGTCTGCTTGTGATTATTTTTGCAAAAACGTTATAATTGCTATTTAACAAACTAATAGGACGATATGAACCAGAACTATCGGGAGGCTTACCCTTTTTCAAAAAGTATATGATGACTGCTTCGGTAAAGGAACTAGGGGGGTCCCTACCTCCTAAGATTTTGTTGAATAAAGTGACCAGAAATTTACCCTGTTGATTCATAAATAACTTATACACTTCTGGGGGGCACTAGAGGGCGCGCATGCAAGATGGCCGCACTCGCGTGAGGCTTCTTGCTGCCCAGGCCCAATATCCGATGTAATCTTGCCCTAACGCCTGTTCCTGGAATGAAACTGTGAGGGAACGATGAGCGGAACTCCTTCTGAAGCTCTGTAGCACGCACAAAAGCTACGGGGGGCTGCACGGGCGAAGGAATCACCGGGTGGACTGCCGGCTCCCGACAAGGCGAGGAAAATGACGGCCGACCGGTGAGCATAGCTGGATAGTTCCTGGTGGAGGCGGCGCGGTCGGCTCCGAGCGGAGTCTGACTGCCTGTTTTTCTCCCGGAGACCCATCGCTGGAAGACTGCGAAGTGAGATCTCGAGCAGCAGGCAAGACATATATCACCGGGGAAATACGCCACCGCTGCGAGAGACGTAACACATAACGGCGGAGATCGAGAGGATGTCCGCGGGGCCCCGAACCCACCTGAAGCCGTGAGTAGAACGCTGGTGCAGCGCACGAGGGGACGGAGAGGCTGCCTTGGGGCAGATTTGGCCCAACTCCCCAGCACGACCTGCTTTGTGGCTGTGGTGAGGGGCTGCTGTGATAGGTGTCCATGCGGGCTGATCTGCCGCTGACATACCCGACGGGAACAGAGCCCGCCAAGATGGTGTGAGCCGCTGTGGGCAGAAGGAACAACGCATCGCGGTCCCCGGACTGGGCACAATTTGCATACCCTACGCTGTGGGGGCCGGGAGAGGTGAAGCCTGGAGCGCTGAATAAGGGGAGGAAGAGAATCGGAGCCCATATCGGCGCCTTAGGAGGGACTTTGACCCTACATGCTTCGAGTGCCTGAGCATGTGCGCAAGGCTGAGGACAGAAGCTACGGAGTCCGGGCCCCACTTGAAAGTGACGTACGGTGCGCCCGCTTGCAGGTGCCCGGGCGCTGTTAATCTACAGCAGCTTGAGGAGCCCCGGCCCGGTCCATTAGCGGAGGCGACCGCATACCACCCTCCATCCCACTGTGGGGCCAGTGGAGGATCTCCCTGTGCGCGGGCCAGAGGCGCACCTACAGAAACATTGCGCCTGGGAGTGAGCATCGTTAGCTGGCACTGGTGAATCCCCGACTGGAGGCACCTTTGGCAAGGCCAGCGGCTGACGCGACGCGAAGCAGCCACAACAGAACAAAGAGGCCTGCTCCTCTGGCTGGCGCAGCAGAGGGGAGCATACTGAGCAGGAAATAAACTATGGGCAAAACGGACGGCAGGCAATCTAAACTACCATTTGAGGCAAATCCACTCGCGCTTCTAGTGATCCCGAACCCGCAATGGCAGACGGCCCTAGCTCCGGTGCCCAGACTTCTACGGATGATCTTACGGAATTACTCCTTGCAATGAGGCACAGCCTCACCTCAATTGAAGCCAAGATGGACGCAATGAACACACGCATAGACAATGTCACCCATAAGCTTAATCAACACGACGAGCGCATCAAAGAGCCGGAACAGCGCATCTCCAATTTGGAAGACACATCTGTGGGGAGGGCAGAACAACTGCTCAACATGGAGCGCTTACTGAAAGTTATAGCGGCGAAAAATTAAGATTTAGAATCAAGATCGCGCCGCAACAACATACGAATTCTTGGCATAACGGAATCCACCAACACAGGTCGGATGGAGGAATTTGTGGAACGATTACTCACGACGATATTTGAAAGAAGCGCCTTCTCCACGATGTTCGTAGTAGAAAGAGCTCACCGCTCGCTGGCCGCTCGCCCACCGCCTGGGGCTCCCTCGAGACGATCATCGCTCGAATGCTAAATTATCGAGATCGTGACACTGCCCTGAGACTAGCACGAGAGCGCAAAACAATTTCCTTTGAGGGCTCTGAATTAGCCATCTTCCCTTTTTTCACAAAGGCGGTCCAGGAAGCCCGGAAAAAGTTCCTGCCAATCAAGAAGAAATTACAGCAGGCCAACATTACCTACGCCCTGCTATTCCCTGCGCGACTCAGGGTAACGCATCAGGGCAACCAGCATTTTTTCACCAACTCGCAACATGTTGCAGACTTCCTGAAAACCACTCTCCGGAGATCCCCCTGTAACGAGACGTCCCTGAGCCCGACCCATTCAAGTACAGTCCTATCTGACATAGAGTGATACCGCTAGGGATGCGACGATTTCCCCACGAGTTCGCTCTTTCAACTCAACCCCTGACAAAGGTGAATGATCAGCGGAGCGAGCCGCAGAGCCACATGAGACTTAACTAGTCATTGAACATTGGCATCACAAGTTCGACTGGTCAAAGATCACGCCTGCAATACATGCTAATGGACACTATAGTTGTGTTCCCTACACACGACCTGGACATATAATCAGGATGTGAGAGGCATTGAATTAGAGCCTGGGCACCCTCGTGTACACGAGGGGGAACTGTTGTGTCCTCAGGCGTTTTTTCCCAAAGGGTCATCCCCAGAATGTTTGAAGTTTACGGTTTTCTTCATTCTCTACCTACCTTCCTTTTCTTTGCAAGTTCTGATTTTTTCTTTTCTTTCGGGATGGGTGGGAAGGGAGGGACTGTATGTCACAGCAGGATTGGGCTGCTGTTGTGGGAGGGAGGCAGGATTGGGCTGCCGATTAGGGAGGTGGGAGGGAGGGGAGATTGTTGGCGACATTCAGCAATATTTTGTAGACAGGCACAATCGTACGCTATTGCACTGCCCACACAGAGCTTCTAGCGACAATACGCTATTCAGCACATGACCCGCACTCATTAAATGAACACGCCCACCTAGCTACAATTTCCTCACTTGGAATGTGAGGGGCCTTGGGAACCCAAGGAAACTCCGACATGTCCTAGCCTACCTAGATAGGCACAACATACACTACGCTATGCTCCAGGAGAATCATATTGGCCCCACTGCCCCGACAATCTTCGCGGCCCGGTGGGCTTCGTATAGATGCTTCTTGACATACTCCACCTATGCTTGAGGAACAGTAATCCTAATTAAGAAAAATGTCCCATATGTACTCGTGGGTGCAATCGCCGACCCCCAAGGGTGTTATTGCCTTACATGGGGGCGGATGGCATCTCAGTCTATAATAATTGGATGCTGCTATGGCCCTAATCATGACGATCCTGAGTTTTTCAACATCCTCTGGGGGAAAATCTTATATACGGGCTCCACCCATGTGGCTTGGGGCGGAGAGTTCAATGTCACTCTAGATCCGACAATAGATCGGCAACACCCACAACCCTATCACTACACAGGTGCCCAACGCCAACGCTCAGAGATAGTTACCGCACATGGACTGATGGATGCATGGAGAAGCTTACACCCCACTGTCAAAGAGGGCACATGTCACTCTTCAACGCACTCTACATGGTCGCGCATTGACGGCTGGTTATTGACCAGAGGACTAAAATCGAGGCTCACGACAGCGAAACACCTCCCACGAACATACTTTGATCACTCACCCGTTCTATTGTCCCTAACTCCACCCTGCTCAACGTCACCTTATCAATCTTGGAGATTGCCAGTGAATGCTCTGCTCGATCCCCTATTCCGCACAGAATTAGAACAAGAGATCACAGATTTCTTCCCACGCAACATTGACACTGTGCCTCAGATTTCCACGGTCTGGGAAGCATTTAAAGTGACTATTAGGGGATTTGCATCGCAAAGGGGAGGCATATTCAAAGACATCTGGAACACGCTTAGTACACTAGAAATCGAACTCAAGCAGCTAGAGGAACAAATGAGCTCTACTCCCAGTACTGCCTTACAGAGACAGATCAGAGATAAGCTGACAGACTACCAAGAGACTGCAGAAAGGGAAGGCAAATTTAGGGGAAATACCATTGTGCCTGACAATATGGGGAAGGGAGCGCCCGGGGAAGGCTCTGGCAGAGCTAACCTGGAAACCACATTTTTCTGGCACCATATTGGAAGTTATGGACCATGTGGGCCGAGTGCATAGGGACAGGCCAGACATATTGGACACATTCCACGATTTCTAAAACACTCTATACAAAACACATCGGTTGCAACCTATAGAATTCGAGCCATACTTTGATGACATAGCGCTGGGGTGGTTGGGAGACACCAGAGGGAATTTCTTTTAGCAGATTTTGAAGACGAGGAGATACTTACCGCAAACATGCAGCTACAGTCTGGCCGGCCCCTGGCCCGGACGGCCTACCTGCAGAATTCTACAAAACATACAGCAAGGCCCTCATCCCCATTTTACGACACGTGTACGAAGAGGAGCGGGAGACGGGCATGCTCCCGCAAACAATGCGTGAAGCACTCATTATATCTCTACTGAAGCCAGGGAAACCAGGAGACAGATGCGACTCCTACAGACCACTCTCACTTATAAACTGCGACGCCAAAATTTTGGTGAAATTACTCACCAATCGAATAAGTCTTCTGATGACAGCGGTGGTACTTCCGGACCAATCAGGGTTCATACCTGGCAGAGCAACGTCGCACAATCTTCGCACTCTCTTCGCCCTTATGCAAGACTTAGACCCAGACCAGGCCGCGGTGGTGGTCTTCTGGATGCCACCAAAGCCTTTGACTCCCTCGAATGGGATTACTTGGCGTTCGTGCTGACACGAATGGGCTCCCCCCTTCCTAGCGTGGATTCAGCTATTGTACACTAAACCACAGGCCAACCTACTCATAAATGGAGTGTGCTCCCCCAGGTTTTACATCACGAGAGGGACGAGGCAGGGATGCCCGCTCTCCCCACTCTTATTCGCCCTGGCCATGGAGCCATTGGCGACTAAGCTCCAGCAACACCACCGTGAACACGCCCTCATATACCCTGAAAGGCAAATCCTAATATCCTTGTATGCTGACGACCTTACCTTATATTTACGAGATCCCGAGGAGAGTCTGAACCCTATATTGCGGGCGTTTCTGCAGTTTGGCAGGTTTTCGGGATCAATATCAATTGGAGCAAGTCACAAATCTTCCTCCTCACAGATGCGTTAAGAGATGCATCCCAGACTCCCCCTTAACTTGGTGTGAGGACGAAGTGAAATACCTCGGAATAGTGATCACTAGAGACAGGGAGAACCTCATGAGGGCCAATTATGGCAAAGCTCTGGACACACTAATGGAGTCTATCACGAAATGGATAGCAATGCCTCTGTCGATGGCAGGATGGATAGCTCTGATAAAAATGGTTATCCTCCCTAAGCTGCTCTATTATTTTACTAATATCCCCTATGCGCCCAGTAAATCCTTCTTCAAAGCCCTCAGAACGCAACTCATCCGGCTGACTTGGGGGGCCAAACAACCCAGGCTGAGGTGGGAGGCATTAACCCTACCCTTCGATAAAGGAGGATTCGAAGTGCCGGACATGGAATTATATTATTGGTGCGCCCGGGCGCACTTCGCGGTCTATTGGATACATCCACCACCGTACATGCCACATCTTGCGGTAGAGCATTGGCCCATGGTGCCGACCCCGTACTCGGCATACATAAGCGCTCCTACTAACCCTAAAGATGCCGACCCAACCACAGTGGAATGCACAAATAGAGCTTGGAGGGCAATAGCTAAGCGCATGAATATGGACACATTATATTCTCCACTACTGCCGCTACCTGGCAGGCTGGACATCCCAGTTATGAGTGAGGGAAGATGTCGACAAATGCTTTGCAAATTTGACATTCACACCTGGGGGGCACTATACGACAAAGGAACTTTCTGATCACAAGAACACTTCTTTAAAAATTGCCAGCCCACCACTATGGAGCTATTTATGTATATAATTCTCTGGCACGATGTCAAGTCCGCCACTCCTGATTTTCCCACCGAACCCCTCCATCTTGGCCCCGCTACACGTATTACTACAACGTTCCCCCCAACACATGTAGTATCCATGCTGTACCGAGCTACCCAAGCAGACAGTCCTCGCACTTTCCACTGTACACGATCAAGGTGGAAGGCCGACCTGGGGTCCTCTATCACCGACGACCAATGGGTATTCTGCTGCCAACAGACGGGAAGAATCTCGGCCAGCAGTAGACTGCATATAATACATTTCAAGTACCTCCACCGCCTCTATTATACTCCGGCACGACTATGCCGTTTTAGACTCAGGGAGAATGATAACTGTGACAGATGCGGATGGGAGGGAGCTGATTTTTTACACTTAGCATGGGAATGCGCCCCAATCCAGACATACTGGACCACAGTAACCGAGACCCTCAGCCAGATGACAGGAATACACATATCTAACACCCCACTTGTCACACTGTTGGGATATACCAAAAGACCTCGAGGCACCATTCAGGAGGTACATATAGCTGGGGCTGCTCCTGGCTAAACGTAGGGTAACCTGATAAATGGGGGAGAGGGAGAGCACCTAAGTTTAAGGACTGGCTGCTAGACCTTGTCTTCTGCCAGGAGCAGCTGACGATGTACGCAGAGCTGATGCCACCTGCGTCTCGCCCACCAGACATCTGGGAACCTCTGCGAGCATATCTGCGGGAGCAGTCCGCTGCTGAGGCAGAGTCAGGGGTAAACACTGTAGACCTAGAGACCGCTCTCCCAGCAATGTGATGAAAGAGGGAGTGGACAGGGGTACAGTATGTGGACTGTATAGCGTACAGATGATACTCTGCACATGTCACCTGCGGACACGGCTTGTAGCTAAACTGATGTATGATAGCCGCAAACTATGTATTTTACTGTGGATACTATGCCTTCTGCTGCACTGATTGTGAATTGTCGCACTGTGAAGCTGGCTTGATGTCAGCATATATTTCTTTGTCTTTTGTTGAAAACTCAATAAATAAATTTTGTTTTAAAAACGTATACACTTCTGTGGGTAGACCATTGCTCCCACATGCCTTCGCATTAGGGGCCGTTGTTAGTGCATTTTCCACCTCAGATAGTGTAATAGGTGCAACAGGTGCAGCTTGTAGATCAGCTGCTAAAACAGGCAGCTTAATAGATTTCAAATAGTCATTAATGCTTTCAGTTGAAGGTTTGTCCGCTATTGTGTAGAGCTCAACAAAATGTTTAAGGAAGACCTCTCCAGTTAAATCTGACTGGGTGACCACTTTATTTTTAGCCACGTCGAAGATCGATTTCACCTTGCAATGATTCCTGCTTTTCTTTATTGACCATGCTAGATACTATTCCACATGCTTGCTTTCGTCATAGCTTTTCTGAAAGAATGTGTTTTGATTTACTATTTGGATAGCTGTGAAATGATCTTTTAAGTTGTATTGTGCTTGTATTAACTTCAGTCTGGCTATCGGTGTGGTAGACATGGTGCAGGCTAGGGTAGCAGTGTCTAGCATGGATTCATTGGATAGCTACCACTTTGCTTTGCCAGCTAAAGGAAATAGCTTCATCTTGAATATAGGCTTTCAATGCACCCCAAGTAGAAAAAGAAGGGGCAGTGACAATGTTTCTCATAAAAATTCCTCTATTGCGGTACGCATATTTGCGACCCAGGTCTCATTGTTAAAAAGATCTTTCAAAACAAAAGCTAGTTTGTCCTCCTTACCTCTATTCCAAAGATGTGATACTAGAAAACAATCGACCCTGGAAGCCAAATTAAAATGTTTAGAAAAACAGGCGTACCCTTTCCCCCGGGTATAATCAGCTTGCCATGGATCTATTAATGCGAGATCATGTTTTAGCTTTCGCAAAAAACAAGATGATTATGGCTTGTTTTGCTGTTTGTTTGATCAAAAGCAGTCAAGCCTTACATCTTGGATGATAATAAAATCCCCTGAGCATATCTAGCCCCCTTAATTACATGGCAAGGATGTATATTTCTGCGAGGGCGGAAGTATTATCTTCAAAAAACCATAATAGCTTATAAAATGTACAAGTTGCTGCTGTATCATAACACTAACCGAAATCCATCTTGCCCCAGGATCCCTTATCACCTGCTGAACTTCACACTGGAGCTCTTTAGAAATCAATATAGCCACCCCTCTGACCGCTGCATTAGCTGACGCAAAAACACATGCAAAGTATAGCCTGGAACACTGAACTGAGACGCAGCGGATTTAAGGGAGTTTTCCTGGAGGAAGCTAACCTGCACTTTGGATGCTCTTGGCCATGCCAACATAGATCTGTACTTGACCAAATATAGCATGTTACATCGCATGCCATTACAACGCGTACTTTTACAACGCGGTTGTTACAACGACTGCGTTGTTAGTACCAATACCCTTACATAGCAAGTCATTACAACGACTTGTTGTAGGGGGCGCGCTGGATTTAGGATTAGTATTATTTACAATTCCTACTCCAGTTTGCGCAACAGCAGGGAAGGTGTTGGATTTCATATCCAATACCTTAGCGCCCCCTACAGCAAGTCGTTCTAATGACTTGCGATGTAAAGGTATTGCGTACTAACAACGCGGTCGTAACAACGGCGTTGTAATGGTACTTCGTTGTAAAAACAGCGTTGTAAACACTATTTCCCTACTTGACCTTGTCACTGATTCCATTAATGATGCCAGGGGCCATCATTATAACTCTGTAATTCATAATCACCTTATCTGCTTGAAGGGAAGCCTAACTGGACTCTGCATACCAGTGTTCTCAACCCTTAAGGATCCACCATCTTGTATTCTTCCATAACAGGTGCGAAATTGCCTTCCATTCTTCTAATTATCATTTGCTGGACATATTCAGTCTGGGCTTTTCTACTTTTCTTTTGCTTGCTAGAATAAACCCACACCCACCCAGTGCCTTCCTCCCCCATCCCCCAACATCCTCACCCAGATGATTCGAGTACCCCACGTCGTGATCTCTGGGAACCCCTCTGCCTCCGTTTCCAAAAACCCACCCAACCGTGCCCTCTAGACCCTTTCCCCTTGAAATAGGTGCCTTGACAGAGCACCCAGAGCTTCTTACATGGGTAATGGACATTTGACCTGGGGCTACTGGCAATTCTTCTACTCTCTTGAGTCACCACATTGATCTAATACCTTTTAAGTGGAAGGCAGCTTCACCTTTCTAGGACCTTACTGGCTGCTAATATTGTTAGAGATGTCCGTAACGTAACAATTGTCTGAGCCTTTAAATGTATAAATGTAGCTGTAATGGGACAACGAGATCACAACATAGACTTGTGCACAAATACATAGGTAAATCCACAATCTTCTGCCACTTTTACCTAGTGCCTGCCCTGCCAATCCTGTCTATGAATAGATTTTACGGTATCGAGAATCTAGCGAGATGGACATATACATGGACACATCAGTGGCGGCTCGCATAGGGCATGCTGCGGGGCGGTGGGGCAGGGGAGGGGCAGGGTGGGGAGTAGTAAGCTCGGACATACGACGGAAAGGAGGAAAGTAATTATTACTTTCCTCCATTCCGTCGTATGTCCAAGTTTACTACCCCCACCCCCCTCCCCGCCCCACAGCGCGCCCTATGCGAGCCGCCACTGGGACACATACTTATTCATATGTGTATTTATAAAGATGCGCCTATGGCAGAGGCACAATTGTGCATGAATGAAAGGTACATACAAGCAAATTAAGAATTTCCAAGTTGGCAATGCAAAGTGAGCATCAACCAGCTGCTGGAAGTGGGGGATCTTGCTAGAAGACTCACTGCTCTACAGACTGCCCAGATTACGGCTGAGAGCTTCTAGTGGGTGATCAATGCCTTAATGACAGTGTCTGCTTGCATCTAATGAGAAACTGTCTGATTCCTGGTTCACAAGAACAACCAGTTTTGTAGTTAAATTGATTGAGACCTCTGGACAACAATTACTGACTTTGAATACTGGGTGCCAAAAATATGTCAGACCTGGAAAAGACACTAAGAAACGAGAAAGATCAGCTGGCAGTATTTCACGTTCCATGCAGCTACCTGCCCCACTTTTTGAACACCTTTCAGATCTTAGCTGACAGCTGGTTAAATCAGTGAAGTTTGAAGAAGTGCTTCTTAATAAGATTCACCGAGGGTATGACCTTGTGGAGTACAAGAATTAAAGAAAACCATTCCCACAACACATACATTCAACCAGATCTGTAGACCATCTTGTTAGCAGTGCTAGTTCTAACAGCTAATCCTCATGTAACATTGACCAGTACCGACAGAATAGGGTGAGCACATGCATAATTCTGTCGAGGTTGTGGTGTGGATCCAAGATATAAAGTGAGATATCATCTGCATGAAGGGAAATCCTATCTTCCCAATCTTCTGTCCTTCTAAGCCCTCTAATCGGGGTTGCCTTGTATCCATGCCGCAAGTGGTTTCAGGACTAGTACAAAAATTAAGGGAGAAAGTGGGCATCTCTGACGCATGCTGCATTAGAGCCGGAATATCGACAATGTGCCACTGTTTACGGTCACCTGAGCCAGAGTGTCAACATAAAGGAGCCGTACCCATGATAGAAAACAAGGTCTAAAACTGAGCCGTAATAGGACCACAAACATAAATGCCCACACAACAGTGTCAAAGGCCATCTGCACATCAAGCGAGAGCACAAGGGCGTCTTCATGAATCCTTGCTGCGCAACCCAAGACACCATGAAGGCTCCATAGATTGAGAGAGGTACTGCGCCCGGTATGAAGCCAGAATAATCCAGGTGAACCAACGACTTGACCACCTAAACCAATTGTGAAGATAATATATTTGCTAACATTTTTACCTCCGCATTGAGTAATGAAAAAGGCCTGTATGACACACAGTCGTCAGGTGGTTTGCCATCCTTATATATAACAACTATGTTGGACACTCTGGTCTCTGGATAAGGAGCCCACTTCAGAGCTTTCTAGAAAGATTTTGAGGAGATGGGGGCGATTGTTGGTGCCGTAAGCTTGGAAAGTTTGATAGGAGGCCATTGGTGCCTGTTGCCTTACCAGAGTTCAGGTATGTTCAACAAATTTTGTACATACAAGCCCTTCTTTATGGGGCTACCAGTGGAAGTTAAAAATATCCTCTACATCCAGAGAAGTCGAGAATCATACATGATTCCAAATGCATACTTGAATCCATGAGTACAATTACATCTTTTCCTTAGTTAAGATGCAGGCTTGCATGATTGCAACAAGCTCAGAACAGCTTGAGCAGATTTTATACTGGATGGTACTCAACAACTTTATATGCACTGCATACAGCAAAACCTGCAACTAGCACACCTTTGTCATTTTCTGAAGCAAGAACCATCAATAAAATACATTAATTTGTAGTTGGTCACCACAAGACAAGCATGGGATTCTCCTCTTCACAGATGTCGGGTACAAAGTAGAGATAAGATGAGGATAATGTGGGCCCAATAGCCACAGAATTTCACATTGTTGCAACCTGGCAGTGTGGTGTTGTTTTTTGGTGGTGGAGAGTAGTGCAACAACAGGATGGGGTGGCACAGCGATAATCAGAGGAGAGTTCAATATAATATTTTTGAGGCTTCAACAAGATGGGCAGCCGCGGTTAAAGAGTGTAGACATAGAGGAAGCCCAAACACGACTGGGTGTAAGGTAGAATAGTAATATGCTACAAGCTATTTCTGACCCCTTGATCTTGTACCAGTACCCTAAGAGCAAAACCATTGCATTTTTGGCAATACAGAGTGAAGGGTTTTGCATAGTCAGAGAGCCCCAGGGCAAGCGCAGAGGCAAGGACTTGTTTTATCTGCACAATTGCATTCTCACCTTTTCTAGACAACTGCAAGGTTTTGGGAGTGTCTCTTCTCACATAATCTTGTTGGGCTGTGGGGCATACCTCAGGCTCCATTGGCTACAATACCCAAGAAAGTTCATACCTGACAGACAGTCACGGAACAGGGCAACGTAATAATGGCTTCAATTAGTCCTGGTCATAAGTGACACTCTCCAGTGGAGATTTCATGACCAAGATAAAACACCTAGGGAGGTAAAGCTGCAGTTTTTGCATGCCTTTTGCCCTTTTTAGCCAGTTCAGTAAAGAGATTGATGGCGTTCACTTTGCAGTGTTATAAAGTAACATATGCCAACAGTAAATGCTCAACATATTGCACTGCAGTCAAGTCCTAGAGAAAGACCAAAGTGTCTACATTTTTTTAAAGCTTGGGAAACAATTGGCAGAGATTTTGTAAATCCTTGAGTGAGTTTTGGTCGCAAAGTTGAGATCCGCCCAATGAGAACACAAAGAGGAAATTATTCTGTTTGTGTTAGGCAATTGAGGCTTGCAAGAAAGAGTGTGGTGGGGTTGAGAATCGCTGGAAATAAACACATTTTGATGGCTCTTAAATCTTGGGCAAATCTGTGCACATTTGTCTTTCCCACTTTCCTTATAGGAGGAATCGGAGTATTACATCTGCTAATAATCGGGTCAAAAATCAACTGTTTTATTAAGTCAGCAAAAGCGGGACGAATCCCTGTTTCTGATTTGGTCTTTAGAGCGTGCTGAGGAATTTGTGGAAGGAGCTTCATGGGGTTGATCTTTATTTCTACAGGTTCTATTCAAGCTATACACCTCATATTGTTGGCACCGGGGACCACCACAACATGGAGGGTTCCTGGGAAAGTAAAATCGGTTAGATCATTGACTATTTCTGTGGTGTCAGCAACAGGCTGCTAATTTGTTTAACAGAGTAAAGCCAGCACCTCTTTCTAGCTGTGCTGGGGTATGTTGAGGTAGACTCCATCAAGTGTATCGAATACTGCAATTGAGTTTGCAGACATATCCCATTCCAATGGATTGGCTAGTGAGGTAGGGCTTAGAAGAAAAGTATTCTTATCAGTGTTGGGATCAAGGGTGATGAATACAGGGTCAAAAAATGTGCTGAGAGACACTTGCATCTATGAACAAGACCAAGAGAGGTAATGAAGGGAATTCAGAGGTTTTTAAGGTAGAGCGACTTACACCTGTATCAATACGGTAAGTGGTGTGTTTACTGTTTATCATGCAATCAACATAGGAACCTTTCTAATCTATAGGCATCAGAGTATTTAGAGTGCAATCTGCACCTCTCAGGCTGTCCTAAAATACAGGATGGATAAGGGTTCTGTGTAATCCGATTAATTTCAGATGGTTGTGAGACCTGGCACCTTAGAAGCAGAGTTAGGGAAATCAATTTTGCAATGTCCTATGTGCCCACATTCAAAACACGCACCTCCTGCACCCAAGGATTCTCCTTTGTTCCTCCCATGGCCCTGCCAGCAATCCTTCACCCTTTGCCCCCTTTACATTCTGATGAATATTCTGCAGTTTCAAAGACATTAACTTGGATTCAACATTATCTTTCTTTCTCTCTTGTGAAGCTACACAATGATTGGCAACCATTAGTAACTCAGCCGGTTTGTTAATTTGCCGTCGAACATAAGTGATCATTAATTGCGTCTCACATTCGGTAACAATCCCTGCACAAAAACAGCATCTACAGCTTCCTTGGTCATTGCCATTGGATGAGAAATGCACGAATATCATTCAAAAACATCCTTGAGCCGGTGTAGATAATCTCCTGGCTATTAGCCTTTATTCTGCTTGCAATTTCACATTTCCGTCTAGTGACTTTCCCCAGACACATGCCTGCTACAGTATTTAACAATGCATCCTTTGCCATTCTCAAGGACCCATCTTTCCTCTGGCCCTGTCTTGGCCATGCTGACATTTCAAGCAATTGGTCTCTCACTTCACTAGGCATCACTAAACGCAACATTTGCATCATCCCAATTTGGTTAGTAAACTTCAAACACGCTTTGCTATTCGTTTTGGAACTGGTTCAGATTTACTCTGTTAGGGAACTGTTTCTTAACACTCAATAGGTCTACCTACTGAAGCTGGGTAGTCTCTTAATGGAAGCAGGATGTCAGGAATGGGCGGAGTTGGGTCTTCATGGACTGCATCACTAGAGTGAGGGAATGGTTTTGCCTCTCTCTGTGAATGCAGCTTCTAGCCAGTCGGTCTGCAGTCCACTTTAGACTTTCTCAGGTAATAGTGGACTTCCTTCACATGTATTTCTATACCCGGATGGGATTAAACTCACTCTTAGTCTAGACAGTAGTGGAATCTTTGTCTTATTTAACTATTCTCATGTATCTGCCTGGTGGTCTACTGTCAGTCGCTTGCACTGCAGTGCTTGCTTGCACGTTACCTCCTTGTGCTCCATCCCACAGGCGCTCCCCCATTCTGCAGGTGCTTCTTCATTTTCAGGCACATCTGCAGGTGCACCCTGGCCCCATCAGCTGGCACGGGAAAAATATCCAGCAAATCCTTCTTCCCGAGGTTCTCGCTCTCCTTCTCTGTACCTTGTAGTTCATTGATGTGGGTGAATAGGTAGGGAGAAGGTGGAGCAATAGGAGCATAAGCGCTTACTCTGCCCCTAAGGTGGCTTACTTGGTATTCCAGTCTCTCTTGAGTCTCTTTTACACCATGGATTTGGGATTCATATATTGTTCTCGCCATGCACTGTAGGAAGACTGGCCATCATGTGGCTTCTGTTTTGATTTTAACATAATAAGTTCTCTAACCTCTCTAAATCTAAATGTAAAAATGACATAAAGAGAGGCATTTTCTTCACTGTACTGATTTTGTGAATAATGTGTTGGAATGTGAATGTCTGGTCAATGGTTGTGAGTCCTTCTCTGAACCCACCTTGAATGGGGGAAAGGATATTGCCTATAGTGATTCAATTGTCCTTGGCCCTGAGAATCAGTTTCGAAAGGATTTTACAGTCAATGTCTATTAGAAACGTGGTAAAGCAAGGAGCCTACTGGCCCCCTATGTTCTTTCTTTATACCAGGGGTCTCCAACCTCTTCAGTACTAAGAGCTACTTATGTTTAATAAAAATCATCCCAAGTTACTAATATTATTGGTGTAATAGTGACCACCCATCCAAGATTGTCAGCAGTGATCACACCAGTGCATCAGCAAAGTTGCCCGAAGTAAAATAATAATTGTCATCAATTTGGAATGCCTCTGCATGGGTAATACATAACAGCCATAGGTGCAGTGCCCCTGGCACCAAGGGAATAATATGAGTAATAAGTCTTTCCTAACGTTACATGATTTATCACTCAAATAATACCTTTAAGTACATTTTGGAAATTCAGCCATTTGTCTTCGAACATCAGATTATGTGTTCTGAAAATACACCAATTTATGTATTGTGTACACATTTTTTAATTTTCAGTATACATATATTAATTCAACCAAGCAAAAGAGTCTATATTAATAGCCTGGACTGCACACATGAGAGCTACTTACAGGTAGCTGGAGAGCTACCAGTAGCTCACGAGCTACTCATTGGAGACGCCTGCTTTAAATCAATGATTTATACCAAGCAGTCAGAATGGCCACCGACTGACATCCCTGTGATAAGAGGTTTTTAAATAGCATCTCTCTTATACACCAATGACTCAACCTTGATTTCTATGTCCCCCAAGGACCTTCAAGTTCAACTGTTAGCCATAGAAAATTATTGTAAAATAAATAAAGTAAAACTTAACACTGGAAAAACCAAAATAATGACCTTCAAGACAAATCTCAAAAATAGGTCTGTCTTCCTCATAAATGGTACTAAACTGGAAGTTGAATTCTTCAAATACTTGGGGGTAGTAATCAACAGAAACCTTAATTGGACTCCTCATATTCAAGCCACCCTTGCAAGACGAGACACCAGCAAACGCCATCCTAAGGATGGTAAGAAAACATGGACACCGTTTTTCTAATCACACTGATAAAGTTTTTAAGCAAAAGTATGAAGTCAAATCTCTTATGAAGCCAAACTACGGAACTTGGATGAGATTAAATGCAGCATTGGTTGGTTTGAGAGGAAATTCCGAAAAGCAAAGCTTAATCTGCTAAGAAGATTTCCCATGGCTGTTTATCGAATCTGATGTAAGTTATACCTTCATTGAAAATTGCTGTCAGATGGCCCCTATAAAGTACGGGCTAAAAGACTACAATCGCCTCGCGGCCACTTCGTCGATTGGGCCAGGGAAGAACATTACAAAATAAATATCAAGTCATCCTTTGCAATGCTTTGGACCAAAGAAATCAAGATACACTGAGCCTTTTTCACAAGGGTAAACTTACACTTTTGGTGTAAGTTTACAATTTCTTTACTATTCATAAACTATGAGTGGGGTTTTATGCGTAGTAACTTTATGACTGCAAACATCTCCACACATAAGAAGATAGGACAGTCTCTGCAGTCGTATAGATACTACATGTAAACCTACACTCAGAGTGTAGGTTTACATGTAAACTTACTCAAAAGTGTAAGTTTACCTTTGTGAATAAGGTCCTAAGTCTGGAATTACCCCTAGTTTCAAGTAATTCCTTTGGTCACGAAAAAGAAAATAAAGTCCACAGTTAATAAACAATCAGCATGCATAGCAAGGGAACAGAAATTAGGAGCAATGGGAAACTATCCCTCAGACGTTATTCTGGGTTGTCTAATTTTGCTCTCCAATCATAGGGAAAGGAGGCTCTTTTCTTTACCAAGAGGGGATGCCTGTTGTTAAATGAAGCTTTGATCATAAGAAACCCAGAATTTTCATGCTCATGCTTCTGTGGTGCCACAGAGTATCTGAAACATTTCATTTTAAACTGTAATCTATATAACACCATATGATCGAGTGTGATCAGTAAGTGGCTTTGCAGAGAACAGTTAGATGGCCTAGATGAACAAATCTTTCTTCTTTTAAGCGCTTATTCAGGATATGCAACAAAACAAACTGGTCCTTATATGAGGAAAAGCTGAGACCTCCGGTCGAAACTTGTTTATCAGGAAAATGCTGCCAGTCTTTCCCCTGCCTCATAATGAACTTTTTCTAGCTTAGCAGACATTTACACCCTTCCCCGTTTTTAACTACTCTGCAGACCAAAGTAGGACTTTACTGAGCAGCATTTCAATGTTTTGAATACAGTGAGTTTTTATGTCATTTACTAGTTAATTGTCTTTTTATCCTAAAATTTTTGCTTTTATTATGTGTATAAAATTATTTTGTGTAAAAGGCAGATATGCTTTGCATTGTGGGCTGAAAACTTTTTTATGTTTAAAAGAGAAAGTTTATTAGCATTTGATAAAATATAATTAATAAAGTAAATGGAATAAAATAAACGGAACAAAAGAAGAAATCTTACAACATGAAAGAAAAGAATGTTAAGATAATTTAAAGAGAAATATCCTCTGCGTAAAGACCTAATTACAATTTCATTACTAAAAACATAACTAAGAGAAATATCATAAGGATATCATAAAAAGTAAATAATAATATTGTTAATAGAAAAATCATGGGGGTTTGGGAACTTCTTCAATTCGGGGGTCATTTAGAGTGGTCAATTTTGCTAAAGATCCCCAAAAATTGTCACTAGAAGCCAAAAGAGGTCTCTTTTGATAGGAAGTATTATGGGGGTAACAAATGCTCTGTCCAGCCTATGACTGTAAAAAACACTATACCACCATGCTTGAAAAGATGAATTAGAAGAATCTTTCCAAGATTTAGTTAATTGCTGAAACGCTATTGCAAGAAGTAAATCTAATATGAGAATTTTATCACTATAAAGGGACCAATCTTCTGACAGGCTACCTAAAATAAGTTCTTAAAATTTAAGGGAATACATGTATTGAAATATTATTTATCTGTTTCCAGACCTCCAGCCAGAATTGATATGTAGAGGCACATTTAAAAAGCATATGTTTAAGGTCAGTGGTGGATGTATTACAGGACCAACCAGAAGGAGAAGAAGTGTGGTGCATCCTATGGAAGGTGGAAGCATTAGCCAGTTATAAATAAAAATTGAGTTTGAATATTATTAGCTGCTCTTGAAGACTTTCTTTTTTAAGCCAAATTTTATTCCATAAAGGAATCGAGAAAGAAACACTTAAGTCCCGTTCCCACTGCAATTCTACGTGCGCCTTTTTCTGAATTCTGGATAAGTCATAATTTTATGGTAGATGTGACAAAAGGAATGAAAAGCAAAGAAGAAACTACATGAGTAAATAGAATGTTGGGGGGTCCTCTGATAAATTTGCATAGACAGAATGAATAACCAATATTAAAGAATTGCATTTGGTTGAAAATGAAGAGGGAAGGGAGAATCATTGTTGAGCTACAGTGAATGAAAGACGAGAATTATTTTCAAAAAGTTGATGAATCCATTTCAGATCTTTCATATGCCAAGTTTTCCAAAAATAGTTTTATTTAATTTAACCAGTTTATTGTGCCAAATTGAAGAATGCAAGAATTGAGATTTAAAATTATTGTGAGGAACAAAAAGTGAGTTTAATAGTTTAGAAATGTTCTTTAAAATAGATAGAGACATAGATAGAGGTTTTTGAGAGAAAGAAAGGAATTCCCGAAAGAAAAAGGATAGATGAAAAAACACTCAATATCAACCCAGAGGGGGACTGGGTAGTAATGCCTTCATTGAGTAAACATGCAGCTTGCTTGAGGAATAAATCAGTATGATAAGTACAAAAATCTGGAATGTTAACTCCTTCTAAATGTTTGGGGCGTTTAAGTCTCTGAAGGGACATGCAAACTTTCTTATTGTTCCACAGAAAGCTAGATAAGAGCGAATAATTTGTTTGATATAAAAACAAGGAACATTAATAGGAATGTTAGA
Source organism: Calotriton arnoldi (assembly GCA_963921515.1). Lineage (NCBI taxonomy): Eukaryota > Metazoa > Chordata > Amphibia > Caudata > Salamandridae > Calotriton > Calotriton arnoldi. Next base: position 898,306 of record CAWUFW010002211.1, read on the forward strand.
TAAAATAAACATTATTATGGGAACTAGCATCATCTTTAAGGAATCTAATCTACCCCACAAGATAAAAATAAAGGGCTCCATTTAGAGGTAATAGAAGTAATAGAAGAAAGAACCTGTTTCACTTTGGTAGAGACGGTGTCCTCAATGGTGGGATGAAACCAAAGACCCAAATGTTTGATTTTATCTTGATTCCAGTGAAAATTACAATTACTGAAACCGGCCTGAAAACAAAATGTATTTAAAGGAAGAATTTCACATTTATCAGAATTTAACTTATACCCAGAAACCAAGGCAAAATATGTGACTTCTGTTAAAAAAGCTGGTAAAGAGCTTTGAGGTTGTGACATAAACAAAAGAATGTTATCTGCATAGGCAGAAAGTTTTAATTGTCAGTCACCACATGGAAAACCATAAATGTCTGGATGTAGATGAAGTTTAGTTAGAACAGGCTCTAGTGCGAGAATAAATAGAAGTGAAGATACAGGGCATCCTTGTCGAACACCTCTATGTAGGGAGAACTGTGGAGAAATAAGACCGTTAACTGTCATAGGTGCCTTGGGGGAACAGTATAATAAAGAAACAAGATTTATAAATTTCGTACCAAAGTCAAACCAAGAAAGAGTAGAGAAAATGAAAGGGCAGGCAACTCGATCAAAAGCTTTCTCTGTGTCTAATGCAATAGCTGCTAAAGATTGTTTATACACTTTGGACTTGCTTAAGACATTAAAAATAGTCTAGTATTATCTGAGAGATGCCTACCTTTAATAAAACCAGATTGTTCCCCAACTATTAACTGAGGAAGTAAGGGATCAAGATGAAGAGCAAGAATTTTAGCAAAAATTTTGTAATCTAAATTAATAAGGTAAATGGGTCTATAATCTTTACACATCTTAAGATCTTTATTTTTCTTAGGGATAAAACACATTAGGGCATCTTGAAATTAACCTCCAGCCATTCTAGATGATATAAAATGAGTAAAAAAGGAATGTAGTTTAGAAGTTAAAATGTTAAAAAATGCTATAAAATTCAATGGTAAACCCATCTGGACCTGCACCTTTTCTTTTTGTAAGTGACCGCATGGCAAAAAGTGTATCTTCAAGAGAAATATCTTTATCTAGGGAAGCAAAATCAATATCTGCAGAAGAGGAGGTGTAATGGAATTTAAATATTGTGAAATATCTTCTTGAGATGTTTGGGATTCAGGAGTATATAGAGTAGTAAAATAATTAGTAAATGCAGTTAAAATATCTTCATTTTTATGAACGATGGTATTAGATGAAGACAAAATAGAATCAATTTTAATACGTTTTTTTATTTTTAGACAATTAGCCAGAAGTTTCTCTGATTTATTTTGCCCTCCATAATATTTAGCGCTAGATTTAAGCAAATAAGAATTAGAAATTTCTGTTGAGTTTTTGTTAAAATTGAATTCAGCTAAACATTCCTTTGATTTAGATAAATAACAATTGTGCTCTAATTGTTTGATATGACCCATAATTTAAAGCAATTTTTTAGAAGATGATTTACTCTTCTGGGCCACAAAAGAAATAATGAATTCTCTAGATGCAGCTGTAACAGAATCCCTCACCATCCGGAAAGAAATATCAGGAGATTCATTGTAGTTAAAAATATTAGTGGCAAACACTTCAACATCTTGAGTAACATTGGCATGCAGAAGAAGAGTTATTAAACCGCCATCTCCTACCCCCAGGGATATGTGAAAAAAAGTCCAAATCTAATGTAACTGGAGCGTGATCAAAATTTACTATAGAACCAATTTCAGATTGTATAATATGCTGTACTAAAGGCTGAGAAACAAATAAATAATCAATCCTAGATTGAGATAAATGAACCGGAGAGAAAAACCTATATACTTGTAAGGTTGGATTGCAAACTCTCAAGGTATCTGTTAAACCTCTTTGTTTTATGGTGGAAGTAGATTGCGTGTGCATACAGGTTGGTGTAAATTTAGAAGTGGAATGTCTGTCAATAAAGGGTCAAAACCATATTACAATCAACACAAAATATTAAATAATTATCAGTAAGGGACATTCATTTAGATAGAATGTCGAGCCAAGAGGATCTATCTTGTTGTGTGGGAACATATATATTATATATATTAAAAATTGTAATGGGAATCTTATTAATAGTAATGGAAAGAACAATCCACCTGCCATTAGAATCTGACTCTTGGGTCCAAACATTGGTTAAATAGTATTGCCACTCCACTACATTTGCCAGTGCCTGGAGAAGAAAAGACATGGCCAACCCACTGTCTTTTTAGTTTAACAATTTCTGATTGATTTATATGAGTCTCTTGCAATAAAATGATATCACTTTTAAGTTTGCCAAATGTGTTAATACTCTTTGCCTTTTTATAGGGGAACCCGAACCCTTAATATTCCAAGAAATATCTCTTAGGGGCATTTATATTCTAATAAATACTTTGAAAACAAATTGATCTTCATAAAAATAATAAAGTAATATTAAACTTATAATTTTCATGAAAGATTGAAAGATATAAGCAATTAAAAGAGAATATGAAAGGATATTATGAAGTGAAGAATAGATGTTGAAAAGACAAAAAAAGGAAAAAGAGTCAAGAGAGAAGAAAAGATAGAATGAAAAAGAGAGTAAATAGAAAATACCAAAGAGTATACAAAAAAACAACAAATTTATCATACCTATAGACCAAAGAAATAGTCAAGGGTGGTGAAACCACATAAGGGGATGGCAAACCGAAACGCGATGCAGTCGACACACGGGAAAGAAGTAGACCACATAAAAGGACTTCAATGAATTCTTCTGTACACACGGAACATGGCTAGGAAAGGGAAACAAATATAACATTATATTAATAAATAAAAGAAACAGATATATAAAACAAACAGTTAACAAATTCCAAAACCATCATGAACTGGAAAAATAGCATTCTGAAATCTCATTTATAAATCAGAAAAAAACATTTGAAGCCAATAACATCATGTGTAATTATATATTGGGAGTATCCATTGTTGCTCCTCTGCAGGTATCAATAAAGTTCTGAAGAAGAAAGGGGTCATAATATGTGGTAGTTTTATTGTTTTAAGTTACTTTGAAAAGACAAGGGTGGAAAAGTCCAAAGCATTTAGTGAATGTAGAGCTGGGCGCACATCAAGGAATTTCTTCCTTCTGTCTGCTGTGGCTTTTGCGAAATCTTACGCAAAAAATAAAGTACATCCAGACCAGGAAATGCGACCTTTAGCCTTGGCTGCTTTGATAAATGTAAGATGATCAAGGTACTCCAAAAAGTATATGATAACTCCTCTGGGTTTGTGCGAGGATGATGTAACGCAGGAGGGATGGCCAAGTCTATGTGCATGCTGTATTGTTGTATTCCTCTTAGGGTGTCCATAAACGGGCTTTCCAGAATCATGTCCTTATATAGGCACAATTCGCCCTGCCCTTATATAGGCATAAAATCCCAGTCCTTATTTAGGCATTAAACCGTGCACTCCAAATACAGGCATGGTCTCTGACATCCGACCACCCTAACGTCACAATGGGTTTGTGAAGAACAGACCCTTAGGCTGCGGGACTTTCCCTAGCCCAGGACTATTGATTTCTTCAAGGACTCATATATTATGCATGAACCATTATTCCTTAGGGGTTCATTCATGACGTCTTCCGCTGTCCGACTCACGTCAATGCTAACATTCTGAGGTAATTCTCAGGTATAAATATACCTTCCCTAGCCCCTGTAAATCAGAGGAGACCTTGACTTCAGAGGAGCCCGTTTCCCGGCCGGACGCACTGAGAAGACGCTGTCATTCCTGCATGCAGAGAGTCCAGCTTCCAGTGATCTAACTTCCCTTGCGGGGTGTTGGAGTTCGAGTCTGGCAAGAGATTCCTACCTCTCTCATTCTTCAGGTATGGAGCTAACTAGAACCTAGAGGGACTCTTGGCATACTAGGCATACTAGGCTTAACATACTCTTAGTATACTATAGTAAGGAATACTTCACCTACTTCATACCTCTCCCTACACCTAGGACAGGTTAGGAACATTGGGGTAGAACTAGGTTAGAAACGCATCGTATGAGTACTCGCATTTTTAGTCTGTGTCATTTTATGTAAATGCATATATGCTAAAAAGATAATGCTATCGCAGTATTATTTATTTCTACTGCTCACATTGTACATTATTTATCTCGCATACTGTCTTGTGATCGTAACAGCACATTTTACTTACACCAGAAACAAGACTGGTCAATAAATCTTTTATTGAAACGCCCGTCTATTCTTTCTGTGTAACTTTGAGGAAAACTAAGCATGCACGACTGAGCTGAGTGAAATAGTTATCTATTGTTTCTACGACTCTGGGACACGTTCTGATTCTAAAGAGAAACAAAGTGGTCATGTTTTGCGGCTGCCAGAAACTACTCCCTTCTTGTCGTCAAGAAGTTTCTAGTGGTCTCTGAGCTAGCTGGCACAAGTAATTAAGTTTAATATACTCGATAGGGACATACCGACCTCAGTTCTATGTCAAACCTATAGGATATATTATTCCAATGCGCAGAGCCTATTAGGGAAATAGGAGCTACACTACATGGCGCCCAACGGTTTGGTAAGGCAGTAATTCAACGTTAGAAACTGAGTAACTCAGCCGTGCTTTTTCTCTCAGAGACCCCTACCCATATACTCCAAAAGACGTCTGGAGTGGGCAGGGTTAAATATCCACCAAGGCTACATAGGGCAGTACCCTATATATTAGCTGTTTGGTTTGTTCAACGTTGAAGGATACAGTGTTCCACAAATATTGTGCACCTTATCTTTGTTTCCTTGAAACTTGTTCTACATTTTTCATAAAACAAAATGACTGAAACCGAAAACGGTGGAGCTGCGGCTGATCAAGCCCAAGCAGCATTTTTTAACAATACAGGTTTAAATGAAGCCGAGGAGGGTGTCATTGACATCGCTCCAAACTTAAGAAGAGCCATTACTCTAAAACTCATAAAACATGGCCTACCACCAAGAGGAGGTAGAGCAGTTTTCGTGATAGAGGCACACGAATCCTTTCAGACAGAGGTATTCTATTCATGGGTAATATTTCCTGAATCAAATTCAGTAACTAAAATGTTTCACTTCTACAAAGAAGATGAACCACCAGAGGAATACATTCCTTTCGAGGATATTGAGATTCCATTAACATACCAGGAGCATCAGCTCTTGTTTAAAGGCGCCCTAAAACATCACAGAAACATTACCAGGCTCGGTCCACTAGGTAGACCAGGAGCAACATGGCCGATTCTAGCCGGCTACACACCTCATCCTGAACTTGACATAATGTCAGATGAGGAACTACTTACTCAACTCACAGAGTTAATAAAAATCTACAGACAATTGGTCCAATATGTCATGCGGACTTTTACAGTCCAACCACCATTAACAATTCCAAATCAAACCCCTTACCAGGGGAATACACTAAAAATTACACCACAGACTCTATACGCAGTCATGGGTAAAATGCCCACAAAACGTGAGCAAATTCCATTCTGGATAGCTCAAAAAATTACTCAAATCGAAGCAGTATTTCCAAATACTAGCCCGCATGAGAAACACAGAATACTGACAATCAGTTTACCGATGGAGATCACACCACAACTGGAAGACTGCACCACTTGGGGCTCAGTCTTTGCTGCCATCTATACTAAAACACACGGCATTCCATCAATTGCGGTAATACCTGATGTCCTGAAACAAATTCAAAACGAATACGGGGCAGAGCCTGCTCTAAATTTAGTTATGAAATTACTGAAAAATTTCGACCAGGTCTCAACAATAATATTATCTAATATTAAAGGGGAGGCAGCAGCAGTGGCGATCCGCCAAAAGTTAAGGGAATTTGATGTTACAGAACATCAAACAGAGCTACCCAGAATAATAAAACCATCTTATGCAGAATTAGGCAGAGATAGTTTCGGTGGAAGACCAGTGAAGCCGAAACTATCTGAAAGTCCCGAGAAGGACTCAATTAAACAAACTCCTACATCTTCTAAAAAGAAGTGGGAGACTAATAAACAAAATTCAAATGAGAAACGTTCTCAATCCCGAGGTAGGTCTCCTCAAAAGGAGCCCTCCGAAAGGAGGTATAACCTCAGGAATAGGGATAATTTGAGAAAACCTGATAGGTATCAAGATACTGATACACGTTCCTCTCGTCCCTTTCAGATCTCATCACAGACTTCGGACGAACAGAACATAGAGAAGAACGCGTGAAATCGAAAGACGAAAAACACGCTCCAAAAACTAAAGCAAAACCTCAATTCTCCAAAAGAAAGTAGCAGGTCTGAAGATCAGACATGCCGAGAATACTGAGAACACAACTCAAGAAAGGAGAATGGGCTCAGACAATGCTGGACAGTGCAGCAGAAGTCACAATAGCTCGCCAGAACCTGAAGGAACTTCTGGAGATAGTGGACTTGAATGAGTACATCACAGTTGAGACTGTAGACACCAGGGTTAGTACTCCACAAAAGTTATATGACATAACACTCCGGATGGAGGGAGACAAACCTAGACAGGTGAAAGCACTTTTTTGGGAAAGACTATCAAAGGGCTATGACATACTTCTAGCAGAAAAGGACTGGCCACCACAATTTGTCAGGGAGTGCCCACACAGCGAGGACATTATTATGCCTGCCTTCTCCAACCATATACCAATGCATCTAAGATATACATATGCCAGGAAATGGGCAGTGGCCCAGGCCCCAGCATTATATAAAAATCATGTAGGATGGGACGAGGACTCGCCTCACCATAAAATACATCTGAAACATGAACCAACTGCACAACGGCAGTATCCAATAAAGCAAGAAGCTAAAAAACAGGTCAGGGAGATCTTAGATCAACTTGAATACCAAGGGGTGATTGAAACATGCACCTCCTCAATGAACAATCCTTTGTTTCCTGTCTCCAAACCAGACAATATATATCGTCTAGTTTTGGATTACAGACACTTAAACACTTGTTCTAAAACTTTTGCAGTGCAAAATGCACATAGCACAGCATTAATGAATAACATTGTGCGTAAAAAATACAAAACAACATTAGACATCTCAAATGGTTTCTTTTGTCAAAACATAGCACCTGAAAGCAGGTACTTAACAGCATTCTCCATAATGGGGACCCAGCGTCACTTTTGTCGACTCCCACAAGGGTTCAAGAACAGCCCAGGTTTATTCTCAGCGAGGGTAACGGAGTTACTACAAGTTTATGACAACGAGGCATTGTCCTATGTCGATGACATCTATCTGACAGACGATGACCTGGAAAATTTCTTGAACAGGGTGAGCACCATTATACTGGGTTTCGCCTCTGAGGGCTACAAGTTCAACTTTAAAAAGTCCCGAATTGCCCATCTCAATGTCCTATTTTTGGGATATGAGCTTTCAAGTGAAGGCAAGAGCTTGGCAGCTAACTTTCTAGAGAAATGTGCGCTGCTCCAACCTCCAAAAACGCTAAAAAACTTACAATCCATCCTGGGTTTCCTAAACTTTGGAAGAACATACATTCTAAACTACGCAGAAAGGGTTAAACCTCTCTACGCATTAATCAAACCTGATTTTTCAATCAAAAACTGGACACAGGAACACACAGAAATCTTGCGTTCACTCCAGGCTAACATGTTAGCAACAAATCACTTACAAACACGTGTCAGTCAAAGAAATTTGGTGATCCGAATAATTTCGGGTCAATGTGGATTCACCTACTTAACATTCAATGAGGGTGAGAAGATACCAATCGCATACAAATCCCATTTGTACACACAAGCGGAAATGCGCTTCAGTTCGACTGAAAAAATTCTAACAGCAGTTCAAACCGAAAGAAAGAGCCTTAGCCCAAGGGAAACGCATTATTGTCGTAACCCCAGTACCAGCTTTAGAAGCGGTCACAAAAGCAAGCATTCCAAATGCTAAAGCATTACATCCAAGATGGATACAATGGGTTAATTCTCTTGCTGCAACAGATGTTGAATATGTTTTTGATCCAGATTTAAAAACACAAGCATTCCTGCAATATGAACAAGAATGTCCTCTGCCTACTGAAATTCTGCCTCTCGATCAGTACGAATTCATAATTTACACTGACGGATCCGCACAACCCGCAACAGGGAGTAAGCAAGCTTACAGTGCAGCGTGTGCAATCGTTAAAGGTCGCATGCGAAATGGCATCTTCAGACCTATGGTCACAAAAACTCAATCCCTAGGAGATTGTACAGCTCAGCGAGCTGAACTACAAGCATTCAAACTGGCACTTGAAAGTACAGATCGAGAATTCCCCACACTAATAGTGTGCGATTCCTTTTACTGTGTTCAGTCGTATAATGACTATATACGAAACTGGCTTGAAAATGGTTTCAATGATGCGAAAGGTGGCACAATAAAGCACAAAATGCTTTGGGAACAATTAGTTCAGTTGAAAAACGAACTACCAAAGGCTCACGTGATCCACACACTGAGTCATCAACGTGATGGCGTTCACGTTGCAGGGAATTCATTGGCTGACGAAGCCGCAAAGGGGGCTGTTCAAACGGCTTCCGTAGCTGCGATCACTCGTTCAAAAACAAAAATAGACGGTGAGATAATGTTGGCTGTCAATGCTTCAAGCAAAGGCAGCAGTGCAGCGTTACCAAAAAAGTTTCCACTCAAGTACTCTTATGTAATTGATGCGAACAACGTTCCTTTTGCTCGAATCCCTGGAGTGGGGGATAGGGTAATTCCAAACAAGGAACGCAGATTAGGACTAATCCTAGCAGCACACGAAGGGATAGCTTCTGCCCATGCAGGTGTTTCAGCGACAGTATCTTTACTCAAGCAAAGATATTGGTGGCCTGGCATTCGGAAACAAACTAAGAACTATGTTTTAGAATGTGATATTTGCCAACAGATGAAAGTCTCGACAGTTAAACGTCCTGCGCAGACACCCCTGTTAATCTCAGATAAACCATTAGCTTGTGTTTACCTGGACCACTGCGGTCCCTTGCAAAGGGACGGTAATTATAAATATATCATGGTTGCAGTGGATTCATGCTCTAGGTTCCTATGGTTATGGCCTCAGCGCTCGGCTGACGTTCGAACTATTATAAAAGATTTGCGAGTCTTTATCGGCACATACGCAATAGGCACGCTACATTCTGACCAGGGTCCTGCGTTTAGCTCTCGGGCTTACAAAGAAGACATGGCCAGTCTGGGCGTTGCATTGCGGTACTCCTCTCCATTCCATCCTGAGGGAAATTCGGTTGTGGAAAGGAAAAACCGGGACATAAAGCAGTCTATAACAGCTAGGGTATTAGGTTCAGGTGATGGGTGGGTCAAACACCTCAATGGGGTACAGCGCTCATTGAACAACCTGCCAAGAAGTTCTCTAGGGGGGGTCACTCCATATGAGGTCCTATTTGGGACAAGAATATGGGTACCAGATCTTGAACACGTAGGCACAGTGGTGGAAAATAAACCGTTTGATATCAAAGATCGTTTGGCTGTTTTACAGGAACTGAATAAACTAAGAACGAAACAAAGCAACGTATTCCTACAGCCAGCCACCACTGGGGAAACATCGGCGGTCCCAGCAAGGCCTGTCTGGACTCCAAAAGTTGGGGATCTAGTCAGAGAAAAAATCGGGGACAAGAAGGAATTTGGACCTTCTTACAGACAACCAGTACCTGTTCTAGCAGTTCAAGGAACAAGAACAGTACTTCTGCCGCCCCTTGCTGGAAGAAAGGAGAAAAGATTTGTGTCCATCGACCTCATCAAACCACAGTATGTGGCCAATACTAAACAGTAGGCCTCGTGGACTCCGACCTAGTAGCAGACGCACTCCTCTCGCTACTATCCAAGAGGTTCAGACTGAAAGACTGATAACTATCGAGACTTCAGCAGCAACAGATGGAGGACTAAGCAACAACGCTATGGAACTCATCCCTCTTGACAACCAAGTAACAGTTCGTCCAAATACACCTGTCTACACCAACGTGGCAAGTGATGAACTGGTCCCTGTGATTTCTACAAATCCTGATGCAATTCCAACAATTGACAGAACTGCTTCTGGCTATTTCATTAACTTTGATACGTTCTCAGAAGATCCAAGTGAACCTGAAACAACGCCAGTGTCATTGAAATTCAAGCAGCAAGTACAAGACTTTCTTCACTTTCTGAAAAAGACTTATCTGGTTTCTCCATGGATTGAACTCTGGATTACATCTGGACTTTTTGTTTTCCTGCTCTGGCTAGCTTTGGTAACAACTGTGAGCGTGCTTATAAGTGGCAGATACATCCATGTGAACACTGAAGGAAAAGACGTGAACGTACTTTTGAAACCTCATAGATCTTCCCATCGTGAAGCAAGAGACTTGTCATCAGTGAACATCACAGCCGTTCCTATACAGGATGGTATAGTGTGGGACAATACGGATTATGACATTTTCGGCCCGACTGAACAATTGAACATTCCACATTTGTTTAAAATTTCACTAAGTGATCTAATTACGTCCAGTACCTATTCAGATGATTGGGACTTTGAGACTGTTAACGACATAATGTTTGACTTAGAAAAATCTGCTGCATTTTCTAAAAATGAATATTTAGAGGGTTCATCAGACTATGAACAAATGTATTGTTATAACCACTATGGTCATCATTATTTGCATAAATCTGCATATCCAAGAAATGTGTTTATGTTTAACCAATGGGAGCATTGTCCTACACCACCAAAAGGTAGTTCAAAAACATTTGCTAGTAAGTTTCCATATTTTTCAGGTTACAATACATCTGACCCAGAAACGTTTTACTATAAAAATGTAAACAAAACAGGACTGAAAATTATGTTAACTAATACAAAACAGATTTACTGTGCAGCATTTATTGCCCAACTGTCTAGACAGGGTTTCGACTTATGGAAAGACACAATAGAGACAAAAACGGTCTGGGGTAGTAAAGATTGGCAAGTACAGGGTATAGAAGCTTTATTTAGAGCCTGCATCATCCCTGAACAAATACTGTTTTTGAATGAAACCGTCCAACAAACATCTTGTCTTGGATTAGCCAAGATCAAAGAGATGAAAACACCTTCTGTGCCAACTCCTGCCAGTGATAATAATACTAAGGCAGTGGTGACAGTTGACAATATACTACAACTCAACAGATCTAATCCTGATTGGAAAAAATGGTTAATCTGGCCCACAGACACGAACAACTGTCAGGAAAGATTCCTGAATACAACTCAGGGCTTTACTATTCATAGGCCAGACCCAAGATACGTCCAAAGACAGCATCCGGGGGTAGTAACAACATACAGTGTAGGAAAATTATGCCTCGATTGGCTGCATAAGTCTACACTGCAGGATGTGAAACAACACTTATCCTTACTTAAAGAGGACGCAGACCTTAGGGAATTCTTGCTTGGACCAAGAAAACCGCGTCAAAAACGTTTCATATATGCCGGTATTTATGCTGCCTATAATGAAGCATGGAAAGTGTCACAGATGGAGGCCGCAGAACGAATACGTGAACTTGATCGTATTAATTTAGAGAAAACCCTCTCTGTGGTCGACAATGGGTTAACAACTTTGTCCTCCAGAATATATTCATTGGATGGCACTGTATCCTCTGCTATCGACATTCTAGAACAAGATTTGGCGATGTTACAACAAGGTCAATCTCAATTACGTTCTATAGTGTTATTGAGCTGGACGCTGCAATCTTTGCGAGCGGGCTGTGTGCCTTGGCGTTTTATCAACACGTCAGCTCTGTTTGCAGAATACAATCTAACTGATAAACAGATCGAACTGGCACAAAGAGGAGCAAAGTATACAGTGCTGAGCATTGAAAAACTGGAAAAATTACCATTCACAGTGGCAGAAAAACCAGCTACAGAATGGCTCATTCATGGCAAAATAACATTACCTGTGACTACTTTTCAGTTTCAGTATTGCCTCAGACAAATGCAAGCAGGCAAATATGAAAGGTTGGGTAAGGAATACATTAAGACATCTTGGGATTTACCGTATACATATAGATGTTTGAGTGGGGATCGTGAAGTGTTTTTGAGCGGTTCTAACTGTAAACGTGCACTGAGCGGCTCACTTATATGTCAGGACATTTCTTTACACAGGGCTTGTAATGGTTCTGTGGCAAATTTGTCTTGCCATCAGCAGGGTACACCAGCTGCTGTGATTAATCCAACGTTTTGGACAACTTTCTAATGGGAGTTACCTCATGTTGAATGATCAGAGTTGCTGCGGAATGTTGCCAGGCATTCCATATCTAGTAACGGTCAACTCCAGGGTCACTTGCTGTATGCAAGTATTGTTTGCTCCAATAGACACAGTCAGGGAGTCGCCTCTATGGCCTTCGCTGAACGTCTCTTTTATAAGATTTGATACTTTGAGCAGAATGAAAGCCATGCTTTTACAGCAAACAGTGCCTTTGACCTCGGCCAAAGAAACCTATGATCTACAAGTAGCAAGGACTTCGGCTGAGATACAGACTTTAATACGTACAAACTGCCCTATACATTTCGTAGAAATGATAACACGTATCTTTAACATGTCTGATACAACAGGAATTGTACATGTATTTAAGAGCATCTGCACCGGTCTGTTAGCACCTTTCCAGGCAATACTTGGAATCATCCCGAACTTTGCACATTCGGTGTTTGGTGGCATACCATTAATTCTAGCACTTGTTGCCGGAATTCTATTTCTCTTCCTGCTATTGCGCTATGGCCAGCCTATTCGCAGACATCACTCCGAGCGAAATGGAGAAAGCTCTCCTTGAAAGAAAGTGCCGTGAGCGAATAGTACAGCTATTGGGCATGACTCGTCTACGGGACCTGAATACCACGTGGTTCCTGTCATTCAGACCAATCTGGCAAGATTGCATCTTACCTGTTCTACGATGCCTGCTATGCGGTGAAGAATGCGTGTTGGACACCTGTCTAACATTTCCATCAGCAACGCCAACGAATGTCGATATTTTGCTGGTCCAGATAACGGCCCATGCTCTGTGTTGTCCCCAGAGGCTACCAATCCTGATGTCAGCATTCATTGAGATCTCACAGACGCTTCCGGCTGCTGCTGAGGTACGAGAAAGATCTACGGGCACACAGGTAACAACGGACGCGAACATTGCTGCGGCGACCTATGCTGAGAGCGATGCTTCACATCTCTGTGCAGTTAATCTTCTACACGAGGTGTTCCAACTAACACCAACTACAGTGGATGATGTTTGTCTATAGAAATAGATGATCTCATGTTTACACCAGACCCGTAAACTGACTGATTCAGCATACAGTGTTCCAGAGATGCAGTAACAATTTGGCCTTCATTTTTTCAAAAACTTGGAACTCTACCAAAATTGAACTTTTGTCCCATTTTTCGAACGAAAATGGCACTTCAATCTGCTTAAAGTAGAACTAGCCTTATAGTACAGACTTCGCGGTACTTCCACGGACACTTAGTCATCTTGTGTGTCTAAGAAAACAAAAAACAAAGAGTGGCTGACCATATGTTATGCACTACAATCTCTATTCAATATACAATCAGCTTTCTGTGCATTGCACCTCCGGAGCCTGCCACAAAAAGACTCCACTGTAATCCAGAGCAGAGGTTATTTCTATTATGGAGGGTGCACCAGAATTCAAATCAAAGAAATCAGGGTAAGTCCACATAAATTTTCTTTTTATTCTTCAAAAAAGCCAGAATACGGACATCAGCCAACGCGTTTTCTTTTTATCTTTCCCTTTCTCTTTTATCTTTTCATTGAATTTTAGACTTGGATCTTGGTTATGTTGTTGCTTTAATAAAGATGTGTAAATTTTAATATATACGTTGTATAAAAGTACACAATGGGTACAATATTATTAAATGTGTTTTATTTTTTATTTTTGATACATGATGTCCATCTTTATGATTTAATGTATTTGTGATGTTTATACGACGGTATAAAAGTATTTTTTGTGTACCAATGATAACATTATAGGCACAAAGCCTGTGTTGGTTATAATTGTCTCTGTTTATGTATATTTCTATGTTGTAGTATACATGTATGTATGTAGTTTTTAATGTTGTGGTTTTTCCTTACATGTTGTTTTTATGTTGATTGTTTTCAGCCCTGATGAAGTTCTTAATGAACGAAACGCGTTGGCTGATGTCCGTATTCTGGCTTTTTGAAGAATAAAAAGAAAATTTATGTGGACTTACCCTGATTTCTTTGATTTGAATTCTGGTGCACCCTCCATAATAGAAATAATCTTGTGTGTCTAACACAGTTCATTACTTTACATGACATATAATGACTTTGATTTTGTACAACTTATCGCTCATTTTTGTCATATGTAAATATTACTGCTTATTTTCATTCCAATTGCATTTAATTTCGAAATTCATGCCTGAAATGAAAAGCAATGCTTAATATGTACAGTACCTTTTGCATTTTTAATATGTTTTTTAATGCTTTTAGGACATATTTTTAATATGCAGTACTCCATTTTAATGTTTAGCATTTTAAATGTTTAGCATTTTAGTATTATCGTACACACGAAAGTGGAGTGGGTGTTGTATTCCTCTTAGGGTGTCCATAAACGGGCTTTCCAGAATCATGTCCTTATATAGGCACAATTCGCCCTGCCCTTATATAGGCATAAAATCCCAGTCCTTATTTAGGCATTAAACCGTGCACTCCAAATACAGGCATGGTCTCCGACATCCGTCCACCCTAACGTCACAACGAGTTCATGAAGAACAGACCCTTAGGCTGCGGAACTTTCCCTAGCCCAGGACTATTGATTTCTTCAAGGACTCATATATTATGCATGAACCATTATTCCTTAGGGGTTCATTCATGACGTCTTCCGCTGTCCGACTCACGTCAATGCTAACATTCTGAGGTAATTCTCAGGTATAAATATACCTTCCCTAGCCCCTGTAAATCAGAGGAGACCTTGACTTCAGAGGAGCCCGTTTCCCGGCCGGACGCACTGAGAAGACGCTGTCATTCCTGCATGCAGAGAGTCCAGCTTCCAGTGATCTAACTTCCCTTGCGGGGTGTTGGAGTTCGAGTCTGGCAAGAGATTCCTACCTCTCTCATTCTTCAGGTATGGAGCTAACTAGAACCTAGAGGGACTCTTGGCATACTAGGCATACTAGGCTTAACATACTCTTAGTATACTATAGTAAGGAATACTTCACCTACTTCATACCTCTCCCTACACCTAGGACAGGTTAGGAACATTGGGGTAGAACTAGGTTAGAAACGCATCGTATGAGTACTCGCATTTTTAGTCTGTGTCATTTTATGTAAATGCATATATGCTAAAAGATAATGCTATCGCAGTATTATTTATTTCTACTGCTCACATTGTACATTATTTATCTCGCATACTGTCTTGTGATCGTAACAGCACATTTTACTTACACCAGAAACAAGACTGTTCAATAAATCTTTTATTGAAACGCCCGTCTATTCTTTCTGTGTAACTTTGAGGAAAACTAAGCATGCACGACTGAGCTGAGTGAAATAGTTATCTATTGTTTCTACGACTCTGGGACACGTTCTGATTCTAAAGAGAAACAAAGTGGTCATGTTTTGCGGCTGCCAGAAACTACTCCCTTCTTGTCGTCAAGAAGTTTCTAGTGGCCTCTGAGCTAGCTGGCACAAGTAATTAAGTTTAATATACTCGATAGGGACATACCGACCTCAGTCCTATGTCAAACCTATAGGATATATTATTCCAATGCGCAGAGCCTATTAGGGAAATAGGAGCTACACTACAGTATGTTTAAGGAAGTCGAAGGGGGAAGACCCAAAATCTGAGGCAGAAATGTCTTGAAGAAGGATAACTCCACTACAAACATTCAAATCCTTCAACCAAACCATAAATGCATACATTATTTCTTCTATTGCGATTTCCATGTCTTTCACATGCTTTTTTTAAAGATAGAACTTCAGCTTGTAATGTATTTATAGTCTCCACTGAATCCTGAAGATGTTCATCCTTCCACTGCACCTGACTGTCTCTGTTCTCTATCAAAGACCATTAATCATCTAAAAGTTGGAGCTGTTTATTAGTATCCTCCATAAAAGGCTTAAGTGCTCTAATCTCGTCAAGAAGCCGTTCCATTGATATTTGAGTGTTAGTTTTAATTGGAGAGGACGGATCTTTTTAAACTCTTTTGGTAGAGGAAATAGCAGATGTTGAAGCAAGCTTAGAAGACACCTTAGTATTGAGATTTGGATATAGCAGATATATTAGAGGAAGATGCTGGAAGTTTGTGACGAGTACCCATAGCTTCCTCCATATTTTCCAATACAGAAAAAGAGTTAAAAGTATCAACCTTGGCAGTAGATTTGGCAAATGACTTCATAGGAGCATGTAATTTTAGATTCCTGGTTTTTCCCATACGTGGAGTTAACAACATATACAAATGAAGAAGTCACCACAGGAAGAATGTTGAGTAATAGTAGTTATATGCAATTGAGCAACTGGTAAAATGTGGCAATACCAGATTAGGTTACTTATAGCATACTACGCAGAATCACCAATAAAAAATATGGGAAATACAGAAGCAGAAATTGCAATTCAAATAATCAATTGTCCATTGTAATGAAAGCAATAATCTCACAGTGACAAAAAAGAAGGAGAAGAATTAACATAGTTGTGCCACAAATGTAGTAAGAGAAGAAAATGGCGACGTATAATTCCAGTCAGAATTTCCTTCAGAAACCAAGCAAAGCTGACAGTGCTGTGAAAGAAGTACATGCAGCCCAAACAATTTCTCCACAAAAGCGCCACTTGTATAATTAAAAGAGAGATCTCCAGCCAGTGGAAACACGAAGAAATGAGGAGAAAACCGGACTGTCAGGAGGAGCGATAAGAAAAACAAAATGGCAGGCGCATTCCTCTCTTCAACGCGTCCGCCAATTTTTACACAAAAAAGTACCTTAATACGGCACAATGCAAGGACTGCAACACACCCTCTGATTCAGTGCATGGTCCAATGGTAAAATCAGTCCAAATAGTCTTAACTGCATCCCTGTGAAGGCATCTGTTCAGTCTCTCCCGGCGACCGCACCGCAGCCTCAGCTACGAGCGGACATACTGCTATGGTGTCAAGCCGCGCCCCCTGGCTGAAAACATTTTTAATAAATTTAAATTTCTAGACCTCTCTAAATTGAAGGTACCATGCTCCTGAAAGGATTTCTTCCCATCCACTATTTCAGACTTTTGCACGTGACTTTACTGTACTGGTGGTAAATAGCGTGGGCAGGAGTCCCTTTTGGTGGTGGTTCACTATGCTTAGATATTTCTGCCACCATTGCTTCGGCCTCTTTCATATACCATAAAAAAGAAAGGGTCTGCGGGCATTGTGCCCTCAGCTCATCTTGTGGAGGTGAGGTAGGAAAGAAATGGAAGGCAGGGTATTCCTCAGTTTATTTTCCCAACTGATCTCATGGATGTGGGGAAGAAAAGGTGTTATACGTTCACACCCAAAGATCCCCTTGCGCTTTGCTGACCTTTGGCTTTGCATTCGGAGGGGTTAGCGAACGAGCTGTGGTGGCTGGATGAGAGGGACTCTTAATTACACACATTCATCCTTCAAGGTTTTGTGCTGTGGGTCCTGGCATTCCTGCCTATTGTCCCCTTATACATACTCACACACACAGACTCTTTGCTATAGGACTCCTCCAATTCATATTTACTCTGTGTAATCTCCCATCATCTCCTACCCAGACAACAGCTTCAGGACATCACTACAAATGACACAAAACAATACATAGAAAGCAAGCAAGACCAATTTGGTAAAGAAGTTTACCAGTTACAGAGAACCTGTACCCTGAGGCTTGTGAGCAGCAGTCTCTTTGTGAAAACAGTTCCAGGAGGAAAACACAGTCAGCAGTCACATCACCCCTGCCATTGAGACATTTGTGCCTGAGGCAGGCTATTGAGGCGAAGTGTGCTGAGGCGAAGTGTGCTGTTAAAAAGCTTGTGCCACCCCCTAAAGGTTGTGCCATCCCTCTCTATGTCATGCCACTGCATTCAAGAGGCTGTAGTGGCTGACCATGTGCCACTGTGACCTTTGACCTTGGCTGCCCACCTACTGCACTTTACCAGGTTACCCACCATTGCCAGAGGCACCAGTTCTGACTGTCCAGCTTTCATTTTGCTGCCAGCCTCCACTGGATTATGGGTTGAGCCTCCTGCTGACATGTCTCCTCCCAGAAGCAGGAGTGAAGCGAGACGCACCCTGCAGGTCCCCACCGTATGCCAGAAAATGGACTCTGAGGCCTGCACTGTGGTAGCACTCTCAATAGCAGACGCTTGCTTGATAACGGAGCACTAAACCTGAACTCTGGGATAATCCACATATAAGCCTTGATGCATGCTTAAGGGGCACTCAAACCCTAGGGCAAGACGTACCTAGATCTAACCAAAGGTGAGGGGAATACCAGACAGAGGGGTGAGGTAGGGCACAATACAAGGTGCAGTAGCACAAGCGCAGTACAAGAATTGGGACTGTTTAATGTGCTATGAAGTATTACGTTTTAAATGTATCGATTATAGTAGTTTTTTTTTACCAAACTAAAGAACTGGATAGTTCTGCTGGGTGATAGTCTGAGTTTGCGCACCTCCATATTATCACCCTGAGAAGTCTGTGACTGCTTGTCATCACTACCGCAGAGTCAAGTGACAAAGAGACTGTAATGGGCCCACTTTCTAGAGCCACAGTAAGTCAGACACTATGACATTACAGGCAATTGACCCTAGCCCCTACGTCTGAGGCCAGTTCCCCTGCTTGCCCCATGGCCCCCCTAAACAGGACCTCACACCCTCTGAGAACAATCTTCCACTGAAGAGACTTTCTTAGGCTATGCTTTTCACTCCCTGACCTTACGTCATGGTTCGCAAGAGTATCTCTGGGCTTTGTTCTCCATGTCCTCAGCATTTCACCCTAGTGCAGCACCTCAAGCAAACACAGGATAACCTGCACCTGATCAAGACGCTTTCTGGACCACTAGTGAGATAGTAGCACTGATAATGCAGTTATTTGGTATAAGTGCAAATAATGTGGGTGAGACTAGTAGCACTATTTACACATTTATTTATCATAAGTGCTGTTATTTGGATGAGGCTATTTTAATAATGTATTAATCCCAGGGGCAAATGTTCAATGCATATTTAAGTAGCTTGTAGGTTGTTTGCAAAACTTTTTATATTTCATGTTGCTTTTCTTTTTCATCTCCTCCCAGCCCCCCCTCCCACATTGAGTAGAGGCCCTGACCTCCAACTGGCTTAGGTAACCACCTGCCTGGGCGCTCCGCATCCTCCCTCCTCACCTCAGTGACTCACACTCACCTCACCAACTTCTCTTCCACAGGCCTCTAGCGAAGAGGTTAAGAACAAAGTCCTGTGGGGATTTCCCTGTCAGGCCCTGAACCCCAGCTATTCTTTCTCTCCCTTGAACCCTCTCTCTTGAATAGGCTCCATATAACACTTCATTGTAGTGTACTGTAGTGTCACATCTCTATCTTTCTAACAATGCCACCCAGTGCTTGGATTAGCAGGTTCCTGAACCCAAATGGTTTAGCTTGGTTTAACTGTGTTTACAATGGGACGGTCCTCTGTTTCTCCTTGGTAGAGTTTTTGAACAGGTAAGGGACGGAATTTTTAAGTCAAGATTTTTACTTGTCGGGAGACATGAAGCCTGAATCTCCCCAGCATGTGTATGTTACTAAGAAGTTGGAGCTTCAAAGCCCAGACACCGAGTCCTGGGAGGGGAGGAGTGTTCTTATAGCTCCCAGCTCAGAAGTTTTAACGTGCATCCTATTATTATGAAAGCCAAGAAATAGGAATGAATGAACAAATAATCTATCTATTTATCTATCTATCTATCTCCTTATAGTTATATATATATATATATATATATATATATATGTATATACGTATGTGTATATATATATATATATATATATATATATATATGTGTGTGTGTGTATATATATATATATATATATATTCAGTGAAAAAAAGTTAAAGGGACATTAGATACATTGAAAGTTAGGTGAAAATGTGAGTTAAAACATGCCATTTTAAACAATACCATTGAAATTCATCATTTATAATTATCTAAAGTAACTGTAACTTGTGCTCTAAATAGTTTGAATAACAAAAATGATGAAGTACTTAAAGCACTAGCTCTTAAATGTATGCAAGCTACAGGCTTAAACATGAATGGACCCTACTTTGGATAGGTGATTTTAATGCCCATACATGTAAGCTACCATCGAGAAAAGAATGTGAGATTGACAGTATCCTTGAGAATGACTAAACTCAGTATAAAACATGATGTTGTGGGAGATGCTTTAAGTGGTCTTTTAATTAAATATAACGTCTTTTTTGCCATGGACCTTTGCAAATTTTCCTATGTTAAGGAACCAATCATTATAGGTAGAGGTGCTTCTTTACATTATTGATCGTAATCTCCTTCCAGAGGATTTGTGAATTCTCTTTTCAAATCACATGGTGGTTCCAGGTTGTGCTAACGAGCATAACCCCTTAGCCCTGGCTCTTCTTTCCAACCCAGATGTTGCACCTTATCAACACTGTATAAAGAAGTGGAGGCAGTAAAAAACAAAGGGGTACTGCTTGAATGGTCAAAATTAAACCCTTCTTAGTTTTCCAGAGACCAGGTACAGGCTGCTAGTGCTGAGCTATTTGTGTGATGAGCAACGTAACCCTATAATGACTTTAGGTGCACTTGAGGCCATTATTTGTATTGTGCTCTAGGGCGAGGGTGCATAGCCAATCCAATACCGCATGTTCTGCTACCCACAAGAAGTCTAAATCTGTGTTCAAGAAAAAACACATGCCTTCTGACTGAAATTCCGACATATATGTCAGTATTCTAAAAAAGTCCTTAGAAGCCAAGAAATCCACCATTAGGGAAGAAGTGTGGTTTTACTGCAGTCTGCTAGTGAGCTATGGGATCATTCACCATTAAAGGTAATGGGGTAACCCTGTGTCCTTCAGAACCTGGGTATATGCAATAAAATCTAGAATGTGTTCTGTTGGGTAATATAATTGTCTAGTATAAATAGGCATTAATCCCATGAGAATGCAGCGTAGTAACTTGTTTAATGTAAACAATATTTGGGAATTATTTTAACATTGAATGTGAGTCAAACACACCACACGAAAATATTACTCACTATATAAAGATATATTTTTCTTTTTATGTTTTTGAATAATCATTCATTTTGTATATGGCTGTCACATATATGAATAAAAATGGCACAAGGTTGCCATGGTTGAATCATATTCACGATTGGTTTTATAAATTAGGATTAAAACAGTTTTGGGAGGCCCCTCGGGGACTGACTACGGGGTCAAAAAAACTGCTGAAGCAGACATTTTGGGCTTTTATTCAAGATTCTTTGTCCCATAGTTCAAAACTAGGCACTTTATCCACAAGGTTCCTTTTAATAAAACCAAATGGTAAATTTGAGTCCTTTTTGGATGAAATACAACCGCAGCTTGCTAAATCCCTCTACCTTAAATTCCGGTACGGTATTTTACAGATTAATGCAAATACAGTGAAATGGATCCGTAGCGCTGGGGGTACAAACGATGGTTGTTGTGATATCTGCCACACTGGTGCAAAAGAGAATGAATTGCATGTGTTATTCTTCTGCCCAGCTTATACACACTTGAGGAAGAAATGGATTAAACCCATTTGCCAGCTCTTGGGTATTAGATCATGTTGTGAGGCGGCAAGAATACTGCGAACAGATACGACACAAGCAATAGTATTTAGTGTAAGCAGATATCTCTTTGGTGTTGATTTAATAAGAAAGAGAATAGGACTGAAATTTTAGATACCTATAGGTACTTGTGAGTTTTTATGAATTTAAAACTAGATTTGTACTTTGTTGGCTTTGTACTAGAGGGACTTTGTCCCACTATGTATTATTTTAGCTGGTCGCCATGGAACCTTGTTTATCTTTGAAAGTCCCATTAATTGTTTACAATATAAAATGTACTTCCCATACAAATGTGTGATTTTAAATATTGTTAAAATGCTATTCTATTGTAAAATGTATTTATTGATGGGATTTTATATATATTTGTCTTTTAAAAATCTAAGAAAGGTCGTATATTGGGACATTGAATCCCAATAATTGCGCATCGTCGGGCGGGATACCCCTTGAAATGTTGCTGTATGATGTTCTTATATTGAATGCAATCTTTTATGGTTTTTTAAATCGAAATAAAGATTATTGAATTGAATTGAATCACTAAACAAACAACACGGAATAAGTGACTTAAGTTAACCATGTGACATAATGTGCAACACTGTTTTATCCAAAATCATAAACAGACACAAAATTCATCAAAACATAAAAAATACATATAAACAAATGTCTGTCCTTTTTATGTACATAAAGTTCAGCAGGCGCCCTTTCTGTCCATTAGTTTTGATTATAGGGTGATGTGACAAAGGACGTGAACCGATTAAAGTAGGGTCAACGTCTCGACCCCAGGTGTATGTGTTAGTAAGTACACATCACGTCGGGTCTTCTTCAGGACAGGGCTAAAGCATTTAGACAGCCTATATGGGAAAGTATAATCTAGATTAACTATGGTGTGTCAAGAAGAAAATCTAACTATTTGAAAAAAAAGGGAACTCACAAAAATGAAAGAGTTAATGCACAGGAACTCCTCCTTTCCCGGATAGAGTCCTCATTGGAACGATAATCAAAATCAAAGAGTCATCTCATGGTTGCCAACTTGCCAAGCAATAGATCTACCAATTAAAATACGTGAAAACCAAAAATATAAGGAGTGGTGGCTATCTAATGATTAATTAAAAGGGATCCTTAATGGATCGGGGAACTCACCCTTAATGCAAAAACGAAAAGACCATCCACAGCTATATTTTCTTAGAAGCAGGGCAAAATCTTATCCATCCGGTATGCGTTCTCTGTGTTAAAATCTAATAATGAGAAGAGAAGTATACGACGAACGGACGCTCCGCTCCCGCTACATAGGTGTGCTAGTTTGAGCGTGCAAGTCTATGTAGCGGGAGCGTCCGTTCGTTGTGACTTAGCTGTTGACTTCCTACAGTCATTCCTTGGATTTTTCCACTTTTTCTTAATGGAAACATTTCCGAGCAGTGTTCGTCTCTGTCGCACCATGGAATCTTAGCATTCACTGCTACACACCAATGAAGGTAAGACAGAACTTTGGGTCGCTCTAATTTACGATTCCCACCTGGGGTGATTTCTTTTTTTTTTTTTACTTGTTTTTATTGCTTTAATACACAGTTATTACGGTACAGGCCCGTCTAATTATTTATGAAACTGCTTGGATACGCAATTTCAGGGCCACTTACACGTTATGTGATACTTGCTCCTCCTTGACATACCTGTGCAGCAATTATTCACTTTAATAAACTTAAAAAAACATAAATTGTGTGAACCAAGAGAACTGTGGCGGCAATGGTGGCCGTAACTCTGCTCTCTAGGGGCAGTGTGGAATAGTCTGGCATGGGATTTTCATCATTCCCTAATGGGAGTCGTGCTTGGGGCCTGTGGTGAATGGGCCGTGCTAGTCTCTGGTGTGCTCCGTGCCTGTAAGTGGGGGGCGGGGATGTGGGGTGATTTCTTTTCATTATTTCCTTCCATTCTTATTTTCATATTTTAACATAGAGGACGCATATTGGATGGATAGGATTTTGTCTTATTTCTAAGAAAATATATTGATTACCAACACCCCTAAAGATGCTGCAACGACTCACCCACCTAGGTCCTCATCCCAGTCAATAATAGTCCCATTTGTTAGCAAGAGGACAAATCAGAGTCTGAGCCTGATCCACAAAGGAACTTACCACTCGTAAAGTTACGGGTGGGGAATCTCTGCACTCGTGGGGGAATCTGCACTGCGGCGCTCAGAGCGGAGACTCCACCCAAGTGGGGAGACTTCACACTCTTAACTTTATGGGTCGTAATTCCCTTTGTGAATCGGGGCCTCTGTCTGCTAAAGACCAACGTCATTTTTGGATCATGTAGCAAAAGTTGCAGGGCGGGTTTTGCTGGAGAAACTTGAATTATGGGTCCATGAAAATGCGAGCCACTCGGATGTGCCACGGCTTCAGCCAGTGCCCGGGTACCATTGAACAGTGACCTAACCTATTTTTGTTGACTTCTAAATACACTGTCGCCAAAACCGGTGCTATGCAATTGACATTTATAGAATTGTCAAGTGCATTCAATTGTGCTAATCTAACTATGGGAAAGAATGTTTGTTCTGGGTGTTGGCCCTACAATTGTATATTTTTTATTAAAGCTACGCAACACACTTCTGCTTGGGCACGTTATCCTGGTAATGGTGAGTGTACAGACCCATTTAAGATGAGCAGGGGAGTACGACAGGGTTGAGAACAGGCCCTCTTCGTTTCACCTTGTACATCAATGAACTTGAAGGCTTTTTAAGAGCAAGATCAGAGTGGTGCAGTGGTAGCTTAAGGGTCAGTTAAAACAAAGGCCACATTGTTATATAGACATAGAGTAAGCACATTTCAGCATTCAGGGGCTTGTTGGATTCTGCACTGAAATTAGATCAATTTGAAATGTAGGAAGACCTCAATCTGATAGATCAATTGAAGCGGTGTTCAGGTTCTCCGGTACCCTGGGCTCCAAAGAGTTAAAAGAGATGATGTCTATTTACAAAAGCAAATGTATGGGGCAGAATGGTGGGCACACAATGAGTGGAATGAATGACATTAAATAGAGAATGCCTTCTTACGAAGACTTTCGGCAATTACAAAGGGCATTTACGAGTAGTAAATGACCTTTGGGAATACCGGAAGTCGTAAAGTTAGACTTTCGTCAAACTTTACCTTTGTGAATCGGGCCCTAAGTTCACACGGGTGACTGGCCATTTAGAACGCTTCACTCCCCCCCCACGCAAGTTACAGGTCACTCTAATTATTGTAAAGCTCTGTATGGGATGATATAACCATGTGTGGTTTTGGCGCTCACTACTACCGGTATATTATTATTACGTGATGCCTAATTTAGGTGCTCAAGGGAGGAGGGATCATCCACTCCTCCAAAATTGTGACCCCTGGGGATCTGCCTAATACTTAAACATAAGCCCGAGCACACATACAATATTTGTCATTTATATCAAGACCAGTACAATGCATAGAAAAATTCAAAAAGGGTTTCTTGTGATTTCATTTTCTTTTCTTTAGTTGCTCCATACAACACGTGTTTCGTCGTCCGGGATTAACCCACGACTTTCTCAGGGCTATATTAATGCAACGCAGTGTGTGAGCCTCTGTACCGGTTATAATTCCGTCCCGGCCAGGGAGGCAGGGAAGAGTAAAGATGATCCAAATTTCTATTTCTTTGCTTCTCAATGTAATCTAAAATCCGACAAGCCACGTATGATAGGGTGTTGTCGACGGTAGAAAGGATGAGCGTCAAGTACACGCTCGATGAGGCACTTTAGTGCGCGCACGTATTGTGGCGTCAACACCGGCTCCCAGTATGGCCGCTGTGTATCAATTAACAATTAAACAACGTGAGTTAAAGACCGTGCTTCGAAACTATTGTATGGTGTTTGACTGTTATCTGGTGTTAGTTGTGTGTCAGCTTTTTCTGCATGAGTTTATCGGTAGGTTGTTAAATATCTTTCAGTGGGAGCTACATATGTCGAAGGCCTTAAATAAAATGTTCTTATGGGTTTATTTTCTGAATGGGAATGGATCTTTTTTTTTCTGTCAGCCACTGATTTTCAGCCATGAAGTCACTCTTTACATGGTGTCACATTATACCTTAGTAAGAATGGATTAAATGGTATTTTGCAGGCCATGAGGAAATCGTTAGCTTTGAGCGTAACAAATGAAAGCATTCTTTTGTTGTAACAATCTGGTGTAAAATTTAGCCCCTTTGACGTGTATTAAATATTTATCATATTATTTTAACGTTATCACAAAAGATAACATACGCTTTTAGAGATGCCTCAGTGTAGTTTCTCATTTCTTTTCCTTAACACATCTGGTATATTGGATCCGTCTATATGGTTACCTGCCATTTGTAAGCGTGTCAATACCACTGGGGTGACCTTACAGCACCCAATGCTTGTCCGGCTGGTTGGAGACTACAGCCTTATACGATTTAACAAAGGTAAAAAGAGGAAATCAACACCGGACCTCCCAACTGCACCTCACATATAGTACGAATAGTATAGTACGGTGCACTTCTATCCCAATACCAGCCGTTGTATGGTATTACTGCGAAGCAGACTAATCCTTAGAGAAAACAAAAGTGGACTGGTGCACCCGTAAATAAATAGAACAGTGAGTCCTTGAGTCCATTAGAAAAGCTCATGCTTTATTCAAATCCAATTTTGAAGACTGTGAGATCCAAAGATTAAAAAACTTCCAGCCAACACGTTTCGTTCAAGCTCATTTGAACTTCTTCAGGGCTCATCCTTGTAGCTTGTATCACATCAGTTCATCTAGGATTATATTCAGTCCTTCAGTATACAATATCCTTCCGCTTTAACTTTTGACAGACTCTCGTGATGATTGATAATTATTGTAGGGATATTTGTTACCCTTATCCAATACCAGGATCCGTATTGTGTAGGGTAACCCCGCGTCTGGTCATCACAAGAGTCTGTCTGGAGGAAAAGACTGTGGCCTTTTGATACAGAGGATGTCACCAGGCGTTTGGTTTTCTCTGCTAAACTGGTGGAGATGTCCCACTGCACTACAGAAATATGGCATAAGAGGAGCACTGGCATCCAGTGTGCCCTCTTAGAGCCCTCTCATTGCTTTGGACCCTGCATGACCCCAAGCGCTACCCTTCCACACTCAAGGACAGTATCTTGTGCTGTTATTTGCAGTTATTTTATGAGTAGAGAGGAGGAGGAGACAGACTACTCTGAAAAAGACAGCAAAAGAAGGGATAAGAAAGAGAAAGGGGCAGTGGTGGCTCCTCTACTAAGGCGGAGGAGCATCGCCCCACTGACAGGAGCAGCAAAGGAAGGAAAAAAAAAATGATAATAACAATGTTATTGTCATTTTTTTTTCCTCCTGCTGCGGCAGTGCATGAGGGGGTGGGGCGGAGCTGCAGGATAAGAGTGGTAGGCACTCCTGTGCACAATGACTGTTTGGTCAGCCCTCTCGGGCCGCCCAAAACAGTAATGCGCACTCCCCTGGTCTCAATGCAGGCTGCATTACAGCTTGCATGGACGACATGCCCACCCCTACAGCCCCGGCTGAGCACCGTGTCACAGTGCTCAGACCAATCACAACATTGGAGCATTGTGATTGGTTTAGGGGTGGGAGCCTGGCTGCCTGCTTCCTGTTCCGACCTGGAGTCGGACACAGGCGAGCAGGAGAGAAGGCGCGAGACCCGGCGGCGGCAAGGTAAGTTTATTTATTTTTTTAACCAGCAGCCCGCGAGCCCCCCTCCACCTCAACCCCAGCGCCCACGCCCCACCCACGAGCCGTGCTGGCCGCTCCTGGAAAAGGGTAGGGAGAGACGGGGTAGGAAGAGGAGACGAGAGGTAGGTAGTGAGACAGAAGAGGAGCAAGAATGAGGTAGAGCGAAAGAGGAGGTGGTGGTAAGATTAGAAAGGGTTGGAAATAAGGAGAGAAAGTGAGTGAAGCTAGTAAAAGGACAGAAGAGGGAAGGAAAGGAAGAAGGTGCAAGTAAACTCAAGTGGGATTTGGAGGGTGATAGTAAGGAGGGTGCAGAGGAAGAAAGAGCAAAAGTAAATCAAATATATTGATAGAGAATGGCGGAGAGTGATTGAGAAAAGGATGAGAGCAGAAGAGATGGGCAAAGGAGATGTAGAAAGAATGACTTCCCAGTGTATACTTACAAGAATGTGAACAAGGTTATCGGGAGGAGGAGATAGAGAAAAGATAAGGACGGGAGCCATCAGTAACAGGGAGAACCGAAGAAGGAGGAAGAAGACGAGGGTGAGAGAGAAAGGAGGCAAAGCTGTGGAGAGAGAGGAGGAGAGGGAAATTGGATGATCTGTAGATGTCAAGAAGAGAAATGGTGGGGGAGTGAGGAGGAAAGGATTGGGGAACTGGATAGAGGAAAAGAGGCTAGGAGAAAAGCGCAACTTAAGAGGGAGAAGGTAAAAAGGAAATAAGGAAAGCGGGCACACATACCTGCAACAAAAGGGGAGGGAAAGGAAAGAAACGTGTGGTCAGACAATGAAAGAAGAAGTCCGAAAGAAACACAGGCGACATCTAGGAATAAAGAAGTGTGAGCTGGGAATCAACAGTCACTGAGTCAGCATGACTTTCTCCTTTTGTATCCTGTACAACACCTTTACTATCGCATAACTCTCTGAGTTGCACCTGACCCTGTAGGGAGAACAGGATTGTCTTTTCAGAGCGTTTGATCACACAGCAGGAGAGCCGCCTCTCTGAAACATCGACTGCAGGATATATTCCCCCCTCTAAAAGTGCACCAACTGAAACCGCTAAATCAGAGCTAAGGGAAACAACACATGGCACCAGTGGTGCAGGACCAATTTTCAGAGTGCGGGTATCAGTGTTGCATCACCGAAGTTGTAGGGACTGTGAAAAAAAACAAGCGTCCCACAAAGAACAAGTCTAGCAAATAAGCCACGCCAGCTCAGCAGGAGAGGGGTAAGGGGGTGGTAGGTAGCCAGTGGTGCATTTTGGAGCACACTGTTGCAAATATGTTACTAAAGCATGGTGTGGTAGCACCACATCATTGACCAAAAACACTTTTTCCAATGAAATAGTATAGTTATAACACATTTTTTTCCTTTAATCCATGTGGCACACCAGATTACGCTGATGTGAACCATGTAAAAAAGACATTGACAAAGCCAATAGATCTCGCAAAGGTGAAACCTGTTGGCTTTTCCAGTGCTTGATTGGTCTAGCTTCAGACAGCTATTGAGATTTGGCAGAGACCTTGTTACCGATACACCTACAGACACTCACATGTATATAAATAATACATATGTTACGGAAGAGTGAGCATTTGGACAGCTTCCTTCAGTCAATGGCTGTTGGCACTTTTTATTCCTCATGAAAGAATTTATTTGGCATTTTTTCGACCCTAAAAGTACAAAACACAAACAAATACAGATCTAATGAATAAAAAACAGAAATACAATAAAACACATAAAAAGCACTCTTAACATCGAGTCTCACGCAAATTACAGATTCGTCCCTATAAGAGAGTGCTTAAAATCATGAAATTAAATGCTCATGCTGGATCTCGGGAATAAGTCAACTAGGACCCAAACCTACAAATGTAACTAGGGTCATTATATATCATGAAGTAAACTAACAATAGGTCGAGAGAGAGACCAGTAGTCATAAGAATAAAAACTACACAGAAAAAATACAATATAAGAACAGGGTCAAAATAGAAAAAAAACATTAACCCCTTCACTGCTAGCCCCCCCCAACCCCCCCAACCCGTGCTAAACCTTTTTTTGGCTTAGACCCCTGTACCTTTTTGTCCACATAAAGTATCCACCCCAAATTTGCATCCTTTCTTCCAACATCCCGAGAATTCTACAGGTACCCAGGCTTTTTGGTTTTCCCTGGAGGGGATCCAGAAATTAGTCAAAATAAAGCAACTTTTTTTTTTTTATAAATAGGAAAAAAGTGATGCAGAAGAAAGCGTCTGTTTTTTTCTTGCAAATGGTATCAACAAAGGATTTGCGGTGCTGAAATTACCATCTTCTCAGCTTTGAGGGACAGGCAGACTATTGTCAGAAAACCATCATTTTCTACATAGTTTTGGCATTTTACTGGGGCATAGCCTATTTTTGCTATTTTTTGTGCTTTCAATCTCCTTCCAGTTAGTGGTAGAAATGGGTGTGAAAGCAATGATGGATCCTGGAAAGCTATACATTTCTGAAAAGTAGACACAATTCTGAATTCAGCAAGGGTTCATTTGTGTAGATCCTTCAAGTTTTTTTTTTATAGAAACTAACAGTTGAAAATAAAAAATATTGAAATTGAGTTGAAAAATACAGCCATTTGTGCCAACGTTTTCACCTGTAACTTCTTCTAAGTATGAGAGATTCTTGAAAGAAATACCGTTACATCTGCTGGGCCCTTCTGGTTGCGGGGATATATCGGACTTGTAGGTTCACCAAGAACCTGAGGAACCCAGAGCCAATAACTGAGCTGCGTCTTGCAATGGTTTTTCATTGTGTACCGGGTATATAGCAATTCATTTGGTAAAATATAAAGAGTGAAAAATAGGTACGAAGGAAACCTATATATTTCCAAAATGGGAACAAAATTTAGAGTTTAGAAACAGTGGTTATTTGCACATCTCCAAAATTGTGGGTACCCATACAACCATGTGAATTAGAGGTCATTTTTCAAAATGACTTCTTTTTTACAAATTGTCTTACATTTGGAAGGCAGCAATGCACAGAAAGTCAATTGGTAATAACAATTTTTCTACTATTCTAGTGCCTGCGACAGGAAACGGCCCAACATGCAACGTGGACACATCACATTTTTCCAGTGAAAACGGACCCTTTTTTTGTAATGTGCCTAGCTATGGATTATGAATCCTAGCTCAGCCGGCACCTAGGGAAACCTATCAAACCTATACATTTTTGAAAACTAGACACCAGGGGAAATCCAGGATGGGGTGACTTGTGTGGCTCTCACTAGGTTCCATTACCCAGAATCCTTTGCAAACCTCAAACTTTGCCAAAAAAACTACATTTTCCTCACATTTCTGTGATGGAAAGTTCTGGAATCTGCGAGGAGGCACAAACTTCCATGCACCTAGCATTCACCAAAGTCTCCTGATAAAAATGGTACCTCATTTGTGTGGGTAGGCCTAGTACCTGTGACAGGAAACGTTCCAAAACACAACGTGGACACATCACATTTTTCCAGTGGTAACGGACCCTCTATTCGTAATGTGCCTAGCTGTGGTTTTTGGACCCTAGCTTGCCGGCACCTAAGGAAACCTAGCAAACTTATACATTTTTTAAACTAGACATCCAGGGGAATCCAGGATGGGGTGACTGACTTGTGTGGCTCTCACTAGGTTCTGTTACCCAAAATCCCTTGTAAACCTCAAACTTCGTAAAAAAAAAAAAACATTTTCCTCATATTTCTGTGTCGGAAAGTTCTAGAATCTGTGGGGAGCCACAAACCTCCAGCCACCCAGTGTTCCCCAAAGTCTTCTGATAAAAATGGTACCTCACTTGTGTGGATAGGCCTAGTACCCGCGACAGGAAATGGCCCAAAACACAACGTGGACACAACACATTTTTCCAGTGAAAACTGACCCTTTTTTCACAATGTGACTAGCTGTGGATTTTGGACCCTAGCTCTTCCGGCACCTAAGGAAACCTAGCAAATCTATAAATTTTTTTAAAACTAGACATCCTGGGGAATCCAGTATAGGGTGACTTGTATGGCTCTCACCAGGTTACCCAGAATCCCTTGCAAACTTTAAACTTTGGGGAGAAAAAACACCTCCATCTGCCCCCCGGGGGGGGGGAGAGGCAGAAAGGCTGTGGCAATTTTCTTTGGGGTGGGGGCATTGGCATGCCCATTGTGGGCAGCCCCCACCCCTAAGTATTAAGGGGCTTTCTGCCCCTTCGGGGGTCAGATCAGGGGATACTACGCCATCTGCCTCCTTGGGGGGGGCAGAAAGACTGTGGCATATTTTTTGGGGTGGGTGGGGGCATTGGCATGCCCATTCTGGGCAGACCCCATCCCTGAGCTTTGAAAAAAAAATCCCTGGTGGCTAGTGGGCTTTCTGCTCCCTAGGGGGGGGCAGATAAGGGGCTATTGCCCCATCTGCCTCGGGGGGCAGAAAGACTGTGGCAATTTTTTGGGGGGTGGGGGCATTGGCATGCCCACTCTGGGCAGCCCCCACCGCTCCGTATAAAATAAAAATAATAACCACTAGTACCTAGTGGGCTTTCTGCCCCCCCGGGAGGCAGATCAGGGGCTACTGCCTCATCTGCCTCCTTGGGGGGGGGCAGAAAGACTGTGACATATTTTTTGGGGTGGGTGGGGGCATTGGCTCATTCAGGCAGCCCCCACCCCTAGGTATACATTTAGAAAAAACTAATCCCTGGTGTCTAGTGGGATTTCACTGCCCTCAGAGGGCAGATCAGGGGCTGTTGCCCCCATCTGCCTTCTGGGGGGGGGCAGAAAGACTTTTGCCTTTTTTAGGGGAGAAGGGTTGGGGCATTGGTATGCCCATTTTGGGCAGCTCCCGCCCCTGACCTAAAAAACAAGAATCCCTGGCGTCTAGGGTGCTTTCTGCCTCCCCCGGGGGGGGGGCAGAAAGACTGATTATGCCACTTTTTTCAAGGTGGGAGCAAAGGCCCTTGCCCGAGGGGTCGCTCCTGCCTCCCTGGTGCCTAGTGGGTGGATCCCTGGGCGATCCCCAAACAGGGATCCACTAGGGAAGGGTACCATTGGAAAGGAGAGATTCTCCCCTTCCAACGATACCTCCCCCATGTAATTCAGTGCTCAGGGGGCTGAGATAGTCCCACGAGCACCGAAACAATAAAACTGGAACTAAGTTTCAGTTTCATTTTTAATTTAATGACGTCAGCACGCCATGCGCGCAATTGTCTTTACATTGAAAGAAAAAAAAGCCTCAGGAGGTTGGGGAAGCTCTTCCCCACCTCCCAAGCAAAAATAAAAAAAGGAAATCCCTTTGCTGTCTGCAGCAGAGGGATTTTGTGCGACTGTGCACATGACGAAATGGTTCCGTCATGAGCACAGGGGCACTGGTGCTCATGACGGAACTATTCCGTCCTGAGCACCAAAGGGGTTAACAGACATTGTCAATAACTAGTTAAAAAAACAAAGCTTCAGGCAATATCAATTTTAGGGAGGGGTTCAGGCCTTCACTTTACATCTGATACACCAACTCCAGTAGAGATTTTTGGACACTGCACAGACGATTCTCGTTGGGCTCTGTGTACAGGAGCAGTAGGGCATCCTGATGGTGTCTGTAGCCCAGTTGTTTACATAATGGCATAATCCAGGTTTTTCTGGGCCGAGCATAAAAGGGACAAAAGAAAATGTAATTTGACAAGGGTTCCTCAGCCTGCTGGCATGTTGGACATATGGTACCCATGCAGGAGCGGGGGTTCCATTTTGCTGGAAGTGACAATAGTGGGAGGGGGGGGGGTGCCATATCGAAATTTCAGGTACATTTGCCAGGCGGCTGTCGGGTTTATGTAATCTAAAATGGACTCAAAAGCCGTATCAATCTTAAAATCTAAAAAAGTACCAATAAGAGACTCCTCTGGGACGTTCCTTAGTTCAGCAACATGCATATACTCCCAGAAAGCCTTCTTGAGGGAGGCCTTAGAAAGGTGCTTCGTGGTAGAGGGCGAGGACAAAAATTCTCCTAGACCGAGTTGGAATAAAAGGTTTTTAACATAGGTAAACCATTTGATTTTGCCAAACGCAACAGAGGAGACTACATCCTGGAAGAAACTATAATAGTCCTCCAGGTCTGGCAAGTACTTAAGCCTTTGGCAGAACAATAATGGTCTAAGTTGGGCCTTATGCGTCAAAGGCTTTAAGCCCAGGCCTCGTCTTAGTGGAATCAAAGGGGTATTAGTTGGGAGATTGGTTAAGGCTCTTATAAACATATCCTCAGCCACCCCAGCAGGGCCAGGTTTACGTTGTCCCAAACTTCAGCCCCACACAGTGCGCTACCCTCAACCTTTGCTTGGCACACCTTTACAGCAGGAGCTATGCGCCTAGCTTGCGAGGCCCTAAACAATCGTAAGATAGCAGCAGAATGCTGAGTAAGGTTCAGGCTACTTCCCTCAACCTGGGGAGATCAAGACTTTGATCTAGTTAGCTTGATCCCCAAGTAGACAAACTCAGTGACCCACTCTAGCGGACTGCCTTCCAAAGTTATCAAGCCCCTAAAAGACTTATGCGGGCTGATGACCATAAACTTAGTTTTTGAGTGATTGATCACCAACCCATGCTAGCTGCAAAAAGCCACAAACCTGTCCACTACAAGTTGGAGGCCACTCTGGGTCTTTGGCATCAGAAGGGTGTCATCAGCGAATAATAAGAGTGGAATCTTGCGACCATCCAGTTGTTGGGCATAGTTTCGGACGTCCTCTAAATGAAGCGCCACATCATTCAAGTATAGAAAGAATAATGTTGGGGCAAGGACACACCCCTGTTGGACTCCTTTTTAAATAGGTATTCGTTTGTTGAGCTCCCCTCCCCTTCCCCATCTAACTTGAGCAAACCTGTCTTAATGTAGACAAATTAGAACAGGAAGTCACGTGGAACACCTTTATTCTTAAGGACCTCCCAGAGCTTTCCACACGGGACAAGGTCAAAAGCAGATGTTACGTGTACAAAGACCAGGTATAGGTGTGCTCTTTAAAGGAGGACTGTCTTCCAGTAAATTAATAGGAACCTAAAACCTGGTCAATTGTACTGACCCCTTTTCAAAACCCCACCTACAAGGGGGAGACTGCTTGATGGTCCTCCATCCAACCTTCCAGATTCCCTAAAATATGCCTTGCAAAGACCTTTTGGGCCACATCAATGAGGTTGTTTTGCCTATAATTTAAAGGAGAGTGCGTCGGGCCCTATTTATGAACGGGGAAATCTCAGCTGGCTTCCAGCTACTGGGGATACTGGCCCCTTGGAGGATGCAGTTGGATAGCATATTGTAATACGAATCCCAGCTATCAGTATCTGTGAGAAATAAGTTGCCTGGGATGCCGTCGGGCCCTTCCACTTTGCTCGTTGCTATGGCTTTTAATGCACTAACAGTCTCGCTCAGCTCCAACGTAAGGAGCCCAGGTGGAGATAAATTATCCACCCTTGGCTTGGAAGTTCTATCAAAATCCAACCCCTGTTTGTAGAGGTACCGGAAGTGGGAATACCAAACCTTGGGACAAATGGAGTCAGCCCAGAGTTTAGCTGGGTGTTGATCACCATTGGCTACTAACTTCCATAATTTCCTGTTGTCATTATGCGCAGCAGCTTCATATCAATTCCCCCAAATATTTATCTCCCAATCTTCACGTGCTCTTATTTGAGTTAGCTTGTACTCTTTCCTTTTAGCCCGTATCAAGTTGGAGTCCCCACGGGCAAGAGCTACATGGAGCTCATCTTTCTTATCGTTACAAGCTTTATTATACCCGGTGCGCTCAGACATAGGGCGATGACGGGCACGGCCAAACCGGCGCACAAAGCACTCCCCAAGCAACTTAAAAGGGTCCTCAATAAACTATACAATGTTTGAGTTCCACAGTTGATGCCTATTCTGAGCTGAGATTGACTTTTTATAGTTCCAGAGCAGCATCCCCTAAGGCTTTGGTCATGTGGTCTCTGATGTCTAAGTTTGCTGCTACTTTGTTTCGTTTGATTCTACACTTATCATTTGAGGGCACCATATTTGTGCTTAAAGATACTGGCACGTTCACCCTGAGGTTGAATAAGTCTTTTAGGGAACAATGGAGGGCATTATGATCGCTATCATCCCTGCCCAGTATCTTCAAATTGGCCAGGTTGCCCCACAGCTGCAAAAACATTAAGAAATAGTAAATTCTACATGTATGACCTAGACGATTGAAGGTATAGGCTGCATGAGGATCAGAGCTGTGCGTCCATTGCAGGCCTTCAAGCCACATGATAGGGTAAATGACATGCGCTGATAAGCAGCACTTGCCCAGCGTTTCACTGGATTAGTATTAAGTGTAGGGATTCCCCATGCATCATCTTCCTCACTAACAGGGAACCACACGCCAAGCCCATCTGTTCATATGTCGTGTTGAACTCGCCGGAAATGTTAAGAAAATCATGTGGGTCGAAGGCAGCCCTGTCCATGCGTAGATCACTTATTACCTGAGTCTCCCCCCTCCTCCCGCAACCGGATTGTAAACATTATGAATGTAATAGGAACGGGCGTCGGCCCTGGTGATAGATATGCCCAGGATGTCTGGTAAAATAAAAGGCAACATAGAAATTTTGACATCGAGGGCCAATTTAACCCAAATAAGGAGGCCGCCTGACGGGCAGCCCCTCCCTGTAGAAAGCGCAGGTATGTGGTATATTATATAACCAGCTCTATGCAGAGGGTTACACGACCAGGTTTACTGCAGGCGGCACAGGTCAAATGCATCAATAAAAATCCCCCAATTCGGATCCCCTAATTTGGACTTAATCCCTGCTATTTTTATTAGTGGCCATTGGCTGGGTGGGCTGCCTTAATGCCGTGGCATTTCGTAGAAGGTTACATGGGGCTTTAAGAAGTCCCCTGTGGGAACCTGTCCCCTGCACTGTCTGCTCCATCACTCACTGCATGCATGGTGCCATCTTTGGGGGCAAAAAAAGAAATTGGCAATGCCAGTAAGCGCCCGGTACCAAAAGAAAGACATTAGCTTTGCCAGTGCTTGTTGGTTATTTGATTGGGTGAAATGTGACAGCCAGAGATGTGAAGGATGTGATAGTGGGTGGATTTGAGTTAACAGGTATTTTCTCATGTAGGTCCATCGTCAGTGTTTGCCAGTTTCCTTTGGTGGAGCCACACCACACTATTCACCCTCATTTGGAAACTGTTACCTGCATTGGAATTGTCGCACCTCTCCCAAAAGGCCTAATGCTTTCCTTAGACTTTAGTTAGGTTACCGGCTCTCTTCTCTATTGACTTCAGTGGGATTGATTGCTCTGGTATAGTAGGTATGGGGTGTATCCCGAGGCTGGTGAGGGTGGAGGGGTCAGATGATGTGTAAGCGAGGGAAATTCGACTAGACGAGCAGAGTGAAAGTGATGGGTGATCGGTGAGGAAAAGAGAGCGAGTGGCGGTTGGTCCTGCTCACTCTCTTCCTCCCTTCACTGGGACCCTCGTGTCACCCTCCTTATCCAGTCTCTCCATTGTCACAGGTTTTTCCTCTTACTATGGGGCATATTAGCAAGACCGGCGATAAAATTATCGCCGTTTTAGCGGCAGGAAACTGCCGCTAAAACGGCGATAATGAGCTTGCTAATATGCGTTATAGAATTCCAATAGAAGCCCAGGTTAGATGACCTGCACATCTAACCTGGGCTTCTATTGGAATTCTATAACGCATATTAGCAAGCCCATTATCGCCGCTTTAGCGGCAGTTTCCTGCGCTAAAACGGCGATAATTTTATCGCCGGTCTTGCTAATATGCCCCTATGTTCCTGCATTCTTCACAGGCTCTCTGTCTCTCACAACCCTACCTTGTATTTATCCTTCACAGTGCACTTCTCACGTGTTCTCTGTTGCTGCTCTCTCACTCTGTCCCCGTATTCCTCACAGGGCCTCTGTCCCGGCATTCTTCAAGGTTTCTCTCTCTCTGGGGCATATTAGCAAGGAGTTGCGATATTTATGGCAAAACGCGCTTAGCGCGTTTTTTGTTAACGCCGCCTATCGCTGGAAATTATCGCTGAGATAACACCCTATTAGTAAGGTTTATCTCCATAGCGATAATATTTCCAGTGATAGCGGCAAAATGTGAGAATATCGCTGGAAAAGCAGCGATATTCTCGCATTATCTCTAAGGTGGATTCAGCATTAGAATCCACCTCCTATACTTTAAACAGGTAAGTCATCCTCACTAGCAGGTGATAAAATATAGCGATAAACGCGCTTAGCGCGAATTATTTTATCGCTTCGCCTGCCTTGCTAATAGGGGGTAGTGGAGTTAGCGACTGTTTCCAGTCGCTTTTAGTAGGGAACGCCTTCCTTGCATGTCATTAGCGATAATTATCGCTGACATGCAAGGCGATGTGAATCCCGGCCGCTAACGCCTAAAAGCTGTCGCTAACGCCAGTTAGAGACAGCTTCCTAATAGGGCGATATAAATATCGCCGCTTTAGCGGCAAAAAGTGCCGCTAAAGCGGCGATAAATCCCTTGCTAATATGCCCCTAAGGGGCATATTAGCAAGGAGTTGCGATATTTATCTCAAAACGCGCTTAGCGCGTTTTTTGTTAACGCCGCCTATCGCTGGAAATTATCGCTGAGATAACACCCTATTAGTAAGGTTTATCTCCATAGCGATAATATTTCCAGTGATAGCGGCAAAATGTGAGAATATCGCTGGAAAAGCAGCGATATTATCGCTAAGGTGGATTCAGCATTAGAATCCACCTCCTATACTTTAAACAGGTAAGTCATCCTCACTAGCAGGTGATAAAATATAGCGATAAACGCGCTTAGCGCGAATTATTTTATCGCTTCGCCTGCCTTGCTAATAGGGGGTAGTGGAGTTAGCGACTGTTTCCAGTCGCTTTTAGTAGGGAACGCCTTCCTTGCATGTCATTAGCGATAATTATCGCTAACATGCAAGGCGATGTGAATCCCGGCCGCTAACGTCTAAAAGCTGTCGCTAACGCCAGTTAGAGACAGCTTGCTAATAGGGCGATATAAATATCGCCGCTTTAGCGGCAAAAAGTGCCGCTAAAGCGGCGATAAATCCCTCGATAATATACCCCTCTGTTCTATATCGCCCTGTGCCTCCTTTTATCATAGGTTGATTATCTCTTTTCAAGAGCGTGGGTTTCCAGGCCTTAATCGGGCCTCCCGTAGACTGGTATGTCCTAATCAGTAAGATAAGCCTCTTTTCCTTTCTATGTGTCCTGAGCATATTAAAGTTACAATAATACTATAGATCTGGAGTCAACGTTTACTCCAGAAAAGAGTTTTTTGTGACTGTGTCCATTAGGCACTCATTCCAAGTAGCGTTATTTCCTCTGATAGTCGGACGTGGCAATGGGAGGAGTGGCATTAACACCTCCTTTGAGTTCCTTGACTGGGAACCATCCAAAATCCCACCACAGCATCAGAAGCCCAGACCTTTTACCCTATTTCCTTTCTTGCCCTCTGGCGGCGGGCATCAGTATGGAAGCTGCACGGGAGCTTCACGAGAGAGAGAGACCTTTACTGAGTCCAGCTAACTGCACCTTTACCACCCACCACCCCCAGAGTCAGTGTATATGTTTCAATGGTTAGTAAGAGACTGTGGTCTTTAGGAGGTCCCTCTCGTTGTTAGTGTATAAGTATCCATGCACCTCTCTTGTCAGTGTATATGTCTTTAACTCTGGTGGAGGCCATTGTGGAAGCTATGCAGATACAACTTGTCTAATGGGCTTACTTTTACCAAGTACATGTTTTGTAGGGAGTTCATAACTAAGAACCATCTTAACAGTGCTTGATCTATGATGGGCAATATATTGTGCTGAAGCATGCTGATCTGGGAACCTGGTTAAATCATTGTAATCTTGTGATCTAGGCATATCAATAAAGTTTGTTTACCTATACAAAATGTTAATTGTTATCTTGGTGTGAACTGAGAACTTTGGCCATGACAGAATTCATGTTACTATTAAGGTGGCTTCACCAATGTGAATGTGGATTTTAAACTAAAAAAAAGTGGGAATATGGTTTAAAGAACCACACAATTAAAGAGTCGGTGTGGTACCCTTTCAACATTTTTAGGTTGAGCCTGGGAAGCGCATGCGCTGGTCTGCGAGCCATGCTGTATTAGAGTATGGAGTTGACACTCCGCCCATATTTTTCATTGGCTTGTGTCGTCGTCCTTCGT
This sequence comes from Calotriton arnoldi, assembly GCA_963921515.1. Classification (NCBI taxonomy): domain Eukaryota; kingdom Metazoa; phylum Chordata; class Amphibia; order Caudata; family Salamandridae; genus Calotriton; species Calotriton arnoldi. The sequence continues at coordinate 937,978 of CAWUFW010002211.1, forward strand.
AAACGCTGGCTTCTGATTAGTTAATAGGCTTGTTAGTCCCTCCTTAGTACCGCCCTGTCTTCATTTGTAACCTCCCATGAGGACTGGCCCTTTTACTTCGGTTGTTACACGGTACGTCTTATTTCGTCTGTAAGCACTATTTTCTTTAATGAGTTTCTGGTATTGCAGGCACGACGTGCTTTCCTGCAACGTGCTTTCCTGCAACATTCAGCGCGCCATGCACACTGTCACTTTTATTTAGTACACATGATATGTTTATGCCTACATGGGTCACCTTAGCGAGATCTGCAATTTTTCTGCACTTTGGGGCATATTCTCAAGGACTTATCGCCGATTTATCGGCACTTTAGCGCAGCAAAAGTGGCAATAGATTTTTCGCACCATTCTCAAGCTGGTGCAAACTGCCTATATCGCCAGTTTATCAGCGATAGCTGCTGCAGAAAACATCGCCACGGATGAGAACGACAACTAACGCTAATGAGATGCCAAGTAGGCGTTCCCATGCAAAAATTCACAAAAACACCACTTCGCGATATTCCCAACGACCAGCCCGATCCGCGATGCGATCCAAAAACAGGCGATAAGGCGCGTTAGCAGCAGGGATTTAACACCTGCTTTTTACTGGTGTAAAGCAGGACGACAACCTGCAGTATGAATGGGAGCCCAGCCCAGAGCCACATCTGAAGACCGACACATGTCATGGAGCTACTGATCATGCAGCTCCTGAGACCCAAGAGGGCCACAACACCCACCGCCACCACCCCCAGGCCCCCCCCCCCCCGGACTATCACCTCCGTAATGAGGATCTGGTTTTCCTGTGGACTGAAAGGCGGGTTCCTCTTTTTCTTCTCCTTGCCTCTCCCTGACCCTGAGGTCCCAGGCTGGTCCTCCGTGGGGCTTGTGGGGTTCTGGTTGTCCTCTGTACTTGCTCCGGCTACCTCCATGGGGCTTCGCAGTTGTTTGTGTTTTTGGTTGCCGCTTTAATAGTGATTTTTCCAGCCTGACTTGTGGGACTTGCAGGCCTGGCGCTGCTTATCACTGGATTTCTTATCGCGGTTGGGCACATCACAACTTTTTTCACGTTCTGGTTGAGATTTTTATCGCTGTCCCGGTAATGTTATCGCGGACATTTGGCGCGTTATCGGGAGACTATCGCATGTTACCGCCGTGTTGAGAATACGACGTTAACACTGAGTTATTTTAACGCGATAGACGGCGATATGAAACCTTGCGTTAACCTATTTTGGCGATGATTATCGCACGTTCTTGAGAATATCCCCCTTTATCTTTAAAATAGGCGGTCGAAGCCTTTATTTTCTTCTGCATGGCGCAGCATATTTTATCCAGCTGTAATCCTGTAAGGTGAGTGCGATTTCATGCTGTCGTGGTTAGCATGGAGCTCTCATCGCCAAAAGTAGAAAACAGCTAAGGTAGCCATCTAAATTATGGAATTCACATTTAAAAAAAGCTTGTGAGGTCAGTTACGTGGCACATTCTGAGTTCCGATGTCGTATGATTTCCTCCCTTCTGCCTCTTAACTCTGATTGCAATCATCGGCTCAGCGGACACCCTCCCCCCGACCCCCCTTCCGCTGCACGCCCGCCATCCCGAAGAGTTTCGCCGACTGGGCCTCCTTCAAGCACCTGTGTGAGAATACATTCCCCTCACTCGCACAGTCGCCTCGTCTGCCTGGAAAGCACTCTGCCAGCAGCACTGGTCCACCATTTGTTCTGACTTTCTTTCCCTTTTGCCCGGTCAAAGTATCATGATAAAAAACAAGTCTACGTCCCTATAAATGACTGTCGATGCCCATCACTTCCAATCAGTCATCGGCAGATGAACTGGTACAATAATTGTAACCAGTATTTTTTTAAATTTGTACAACTCAGCAATAAAATACAAAATAAAGAATGAAGGGAACCTGAAACAAGTATTTAGAATGCATTAGGTCTCGCATTTCTGAGAGTTTAAGCTATTAGCATTGTAAATGACAATGCCTTTTATTTATGTTTTAAAAACCAACACATAAATAAAAGGCATTGTCATTTACGATGCCAATAGCTCAAACTCGCGTAAATGCGAGACCCTTTTTAGGGTTAAATTTAAAATATGTTGTATGGCTTATAAAGCGTTAACAGATTAGGCCCCAGTTATTTAAATGACAAATTTGTCAATTATGTACCCTCCAGACCCCTCCGCTCAGGAGCCAAAGCCCTGATACAAATCCCGCGTTTCAAAAAAACCAGCCAAGGTGGTAAGGCCTTTTACCATCTTGCCCCACTCTACTGGAACGAACTCCCTCTACGCTTGCGACAATGCACTGATTACTTGGCTTTCAGGAAACTGCTGAAAACATCATTGTTCTAAATCGGTTCACCTTGGTTCTCCTAGGCAGTCCTAGCGCTGAGATACCCTTATGGGGTGATTCACGCGCTTTACAAAATACTAAATAAATAAAAATAGTATATACTTATATGTGTATGTTCTTTGTGGGCTCTGGAGATCAGCCTTAGGACTTGTCTGCTTCCGCTTAGGGACTTTTTTTTTCTGTTCAACTGCCTCTATTTAACTCTCTAGATGGAAAACGACCAGCAGAGGTCAGTAAAATACCAGAATTGCTTTCTGCTGAGGGACTTTCTTTTTTTAATTTTTCTGGCAACTGCCTCTATTTAACTTTCTTGATAGAAAACGACCAGCAGAGGTCAGTAAAATACCAGAATCACTTTAGCATTCTCTAGATTCCAGTCCATAGAAATGGTCTTCCACGTGCACCCGTAGACAATAATATTTTGTTCAAATCTTGTATTTTCAGTGATATGACCACCGAAGGCCTTGCTTTTATATTAAAAACAGAGCTTTGGACTATACCATTTCCCCTGAAAGGCAATATTTCTCTCTATGTGTTCCCATACCTGGCATGTCACGCAGTTTGGTGCTTACTTTCCTTCCATGTTAAAGAACAGTAGATGTTTCAGCACCCAGGCTAATGTGCTGCATAGCTAAATACATATAAGGTCCCAAAGGCGAGACCGATTACATTGCAAATGCTTGTTCTTTTGGCTCCTCTTCACAGCACGAATCTGATCATAAAAACTGATACATGGGCATGTCGCTTGTTAGTACACTGGAACAAGTAATTGGGAGTTCCTATGAGTAAAATACACCCTCGCTAGGCCTACAGAGAGTAAATTCATGGATAGGGAACAATTAAAATCACTGAAGCTGTGAGTTATCTAAACTGTGTGGGGTTCTTATTGGTAGAATGTTGAGAGACGACAATGTTGCCTGTTCTCAAAAGCGCCCTGTCCGGTGATTTGGAGGCATAGCCACATGTTGTGTGGAATAGTTGATTTAGGAAGGATATATCAATTTCCTTGTTAACATTCCTTCTCTTTCCCTGTGGATTTGGTTATGTTTTAGGAATGAGTAAGAGACCACACTTCACTGTCACACTTTTTCTACAGTATAAAAAAGGTTCTTCTTTGGCTGTCAGTGTATATGTTTGAGTGGTGAGTAATCGGTTAGTATCTCCTCTAAGACTGCCATCACCTGGTTGTGATATTGAAGGGCACCTACTGTGCTGGTTCCTGAGCTGGGGTCATGACTGTGTAGATCTAATTTCTATTTCTGCTTTCAGGATTAACCAGTGTCCGGCTACTGACAATTCTGTCCCAGCTGAGGGGTCCTGCGCCCACCCGGAAAGCTTGGTGCAAACTGCAAGGTAACTTGTGGAAATTCCCAAAGGAAACTTGTGGGCATACAATCTAACAACACAATTCCAGGAAAGTAAATGTAAACGTAGTGCTTGCAGTGAGTGTCCATGACTGAAACGTAAGTGAGGTCTGCAGTGGCGCCTTAGAACTCTTCCAGATACGTGTGTAGGTGAAGAAGGTGCATTACCAGAAACTCTATAACCAAGGATGCTTTCTGGTACAGACTTCCAGCATTAGAGACAACTGCAGAGGAGCAAAAGCAAAAAGAATATTAATAACGCTGTAGTTGTTGTTCCCACCCGGCTACTTCCTGGTAAACAAACCTCCATAGCAGAGACCTTTATAAAGCTAATGTGGAAAGGGAGGGCATACTGCTGCATTTACTACCAGGTTACTATACAATACAATACATATATAGAGCGCACAGCTACCTATTAAGGTGTCCTGGCGCTAGTGCTAAGAGTTTCCACTAAGTTCAAGGGCAGAAACCAGCTTAGGAGGAGGTTATTACGAAGTCAGAAAGAAGTGTTTTAATCCTTTTCCTGAAAACCGTTTCAGATGGACAGCTTCTCGAGGCCACAGGTAAGGCATTCCACAGTCTGGTTGTCAAATAGGCAAAAGAACTACCGCCTCTTCTGGATTTAGCAATACAAGGGGTTTTAAACAGCTTGAGATTATTAAAATGAAGGGATCGCACCTGGGACGAAAGTTTGAGCCGGCGTCTAATGTATAGAGGTGATGTGGTCGATAACCTGTCTGGGCAGAAACCTTTATAGATGAGATGATGAAAAGCAGAACAGATTGGTGCAGATACAGCCTATGGCAAACACGTGTGCGGAGATAAAGAAAGGGAAAACACCCTGAGTGCAAATTCCTATCAACACATCCTTGTAGATCCTCTGCCAGGCAGAACATTTTACAGGGATGAAGAAAGGAACGCTGAGCTTAGGAGCAACCTGTGCTCCACCTGTGAACAAGCCCCAGAGCAAAGGTTTTTGAAGCAATGATAAAAGGGAGACACGTTGGGTGCAGATTCCACCTCTGCTCTTTTTGGCAGGCTCCCTTTGCAAGATCTGTGCAGAGGCAAAACAAGGGAGAACATCCTGTGTGCAGATCCCCATATGTACATGTCCTAGTAGACACCAAATGGCTGAGATTGTTTTTTGCAGAGATGAGGCCAGGAAGAATACGCTGGGTGCAGATCCTACCTGTGTGCTTTGCCGTAGACAGGTGCCAAGGTAGACTCTTTAGCAGAGATGTCAAGAGGGAAAACACTCTGGGTACAGATTGTACTTTTGCTTTAATTGATACCTGATAAACATGGCATAACATCAAGACATTAACAGAGATGAGGAAAGGGAGAACGACCTGGGTGCAATGCCCGTCTGTGACCTCCTGATAGTCCCAACAGCAGAAACGATGAGCAAAGGGAGGAAGTTTGCACATCCTCACAGGTCCCAAGGTAGAGACTGTTGCAGAACTGAAGAAAGGGAAAACACACTTGGTGCAGATCCAGTCTGTGCACCTCCTGATAGACAGACCCATATGGCAGTTGTGTTATATAATATTGAGCACAAAATGTCAAGATACAAAAATATCACAGAAAATATATTGACAGTAAAAATATCGACTTTACCTACTGGTAATGTAAACCTCAAGAATATTGACTACAAAGAAATTGTGGACCAAAATATCTACATAACAAAGGTAAGCATATTTATTTAAATCGTATTAACATTATTGTAACTTTAAACAAAATTAAATGACTAGTTGACTTTTCTTTTAAAATTTGTAATATAAAAACATGAAAGCATAATTTAATAACTTTTATAGAATTTGAATGCATTCAAATACATTTAACTTTAATATAATTTTAAAATATATGAATAAAACAAAAATGACACTGAATTCATAAAACATTTAGTAAATATAAAAAGGTACATATTAATAAAAAAATACAATATCAATTATTTACAATATATAATAAAATGCAATATGACCATATAAAACTAATTTTAAAAAAGATACATTTTAAAATATACTGTGTAGTTAGGAAAGCATTCTAAATACATTTAAAAAATGATCTTATACACAAAAGAACTACAGCGGCAGACTGTTACTGCTGCACCTCAAACCCCAGTTGCTTCAAAGTAAGTATCCCGTGCACAATTCTTCCGGCACTTGCTGCTGTTAGGTGCTACTGACAGCCAGATCAGAAACTTTTCTACCTAATAGGAAGGTGCACCAGGAAATAAGTCCATGCTTAATCTCAGTGTTGCACCATCTTCTTTATTAATCATAAGTACTGCACAAGTTAAAATCCAGCCAATGCGTTTTGTTCCATGTTACAAAGGAACTTCATCAGGGCTCAACAAGATGTATAGTTGTATTGAAGGCATGTATGCAGTTCGTAGTGTAGTATCATCACATATTCAAAAATATTCTCCTCTTTTGATTTGATGTATTATCCAAGTCACAAAGGGTACCATAGGACAATATCACGTCCCTTAGATAAGACCCGATTTCGCCTATCGTCACTGATGACGTGCACTCAGCCTCATCCAAGGGGCGTGATATTGTCCTATGGTACCCTTTGTGACTTGGATAATACATCAAATCAAAAGGAGGAGAATATTTTTGAATATGTGATGATACTACACTACGAATTGCATACATGCCTTCAATACAACTATACATCTTGTTGAGCCCTGATGAAGTTCCTTTGTAACATGGAATGAAACGCGTTGGCTGGATTTTAACTTGTGTAGTACTTATGATTAATAATGAAGATGATGCAACACTGAGATTAAGAATGGACTTCTTTCCTGGTGCACCTTCCTATTGGTAGAAAATCATTTAAAAAATGAGGGGCCGATTCACAGAACTAATCTGAGATAAAGTCCTAAACTTACTACTTTTGATATTCACAGAAGGTATTTAGTAGTAGTAAAGTTAGGACTCCTAACTTTACTACTACTAAACTGAGATAAAATCCTAAACTTACTACTTTTGGTATTCACAGAAGGCATTTAGTAGTAGTAAAGTTAGGACTTTACTACCACTAAATGCCTTTTGTGAATACTGAAAGTCGTAATGTTAGGAATTTGTCTCAGTTTAGTAGTAGTAAAGTTAGGAGTCCTAACTTTACTACTACTAAATGCCTTCTGTGAATACCAAAAGTAGTAAGTTTAGGATTTTATCTCAGATTAGTTCTGTGAATCGGCCCCTGAGTTACTAAAACTAATCAACATTTGCCAAGCACAAAAAGTCATAAAAAATAAACAACATGAAACAACTAGAAACCATTTAAACACGCCTATGTATATACAATCATACAAATATTGGAAAAAATGTTATGTACATTTTGTAGGAGAGTAATCAAATGTGGTAATCTAAATCCAATCTAATAAACACTGGGGAAAATTAATAGATGGGGGTGTGGAGCAAATACATGGGGGCTGATTATGATGCGACCCGGAAAGGCTCAGACCGTCGGTCAGAGCCTTTCCGGGCCGCATCTCGGTTTAATTTCTGACTGCTTCATTACATTGCTGGCGGTCGGAAATTAGACCGCCGGTCATTCCGGCTGGCTTTCGACGGGCTCAAGGAGCCCATCGGCCAGTCAGATGCTGGCCCATAATCCCAGAGGGTGGCCTTTTTTACGATACTCGGTCTCAGGCAGGCTTTCCATGTCGGGCTTTCTGACATGGAAAGCCTGTCAGAGAGCGAGTATGGGGCCCTGCTAGGGGCTCCCATACTCGCTCTCTGACAGGCTTTCCTCCGGTTGGGGGCCGAAGGGGGCATCTGTGGTACCCCGCTGTTAATCTCTGCACCCCATGGCAAGCACCTTGAGGTGCCTGCCACAGGATGCAGGGATTAACACCACCTCCCCTTTCTCTATGAGAGCATGTACTACAGCAAGGTTTACGGCTGTAATACATTCTCCCATGACTGCCGACCAGGGTCGGTTGGTCCCAGTTCTGCTGCCCGACATCGGATTAGGCCCCTCTATTCTTCAAATACCAGTCCAACAAACACTGGGAAAAGTACATAAATAAAGGGGGGGGGTCCAGAGCTACTATTCTTACTCCAATTTAACAAACTCAGGGGAAACGCATACATTGAGGGGTTCAGATTTACTATTTTATCTTCAGTCTAAAAAACACTGAGGAAAGTGCATATGTGGGGGTTTGAGGAGAGACTGTCAGATGTACCATTCAAACCTGAGTCTAAAAACCTTGGCAAAGGTCCATACATTGGAGTGGTGGCCAGATTTACTATTATAACTATATTCAAATAAACATAGGTTAAAGTGCAAACATCGAAGGGGGCAAATTTACTGTTCTAACTCAGTTTAATAAACATTGGGGAAAGCGCATACATGGGATGATTCAGCTCTAATATTCTAACTCGAGTTTAACAAACATTGGGAAAGTGCTTATATTTGAAATATCCCTTAGAATATTTAAAAATAAAATAATATTAATTAAAATTTAATGAAAGTTTTGCTTAAGTTGTTTTAAATCAAATGTAAAAAATAATTAAAACAAAAGAAATATTTTTTAGATTCTAAAAATAATCAACATATTACAAACTGATTTATTAAAAATTATCTATGACATAAAATAATTTACAAAACATGTCTTACTTTACCGTTAAAATGTAACAAATCTCCCCAAAAAACTAACTACTAGAAAAAATATACATTACAATAACACTTTTTAAAATTATAAATGTACAATAATATACACAATAAACTTAAAACAATACAATAATATTGTATTATACATATACAATAATAATAATATACAATACAACACACATAATAAAAACGAAATTGAACTGAACAATTGTTACTCTTCAATATATAACAGAAAAACAGTAAACAAAAACAATATACTTTCAATAGTTTTGTCCACAATACTTTTGTAGTCACAATACTTTGCCCACATTATTATGGTCAAATTATATTTTTGAGTCAATATTATGGTGGAATGCCATCATGGCTGAAACATTTGCCAGGTTGAGGAAAGGAGAACAATGTTGGTGCAGATCCTATATGTGTACTTCCAGTTAGTTATTCTCCATGGCAGATACTGTTGCAGAAATGAGGAAACGAAGAACACCCTGAGTACAGATTTTGCATGTGCACTTACAAAGATGACAATAGGGAGAGCATCTTATGCTGATCCTGCATGTGTGCTTTGTAGTAGATATATCCCATGGCAAAGACTTTTGCGCAGAGAACAGGGAGAGCACCCTAGGTGTAGTGATATATAGGCTCCATGAAAGACACTTTTGCAGAGATGAAGAAAATTAGAACACCCTGGGTGCAGTTTCCACCTGCATACTTACTAGCAGGTAGGCTCTGATGGCAGAGATGAGGCTGTCTATGAGTTAATTTTGGCTATTTTATTTTAATTGTATGAGAAACTGGGTTATTAACTAGGGAGAGACCAAAGCTTGAGCTCTCCATGTTTCACATGGCCTTTGGGGGACATTTTTCTTTTTCTCACTTTGGGACCACCACGCTTTTCCTGGCAGTCCAGAATCGAAAAAAATATATCTGATCATCTGCTATAAATAGGGCAGATGGTCTGATGTACTTACACTGACATCCTAAATTCTTTCAGTGTATCAGCATAAAGCATTTGGCTGCATAGTCTATGGGGACACTACTGTTGGAAGCAAGAATATGTGCCTAAGTCTAAATAGAGTTGGCAGTCTTTCAGTTTGGCAAACAAGGCACTCCACCACATTTCTGGTGGACTTCATTGTCCGACAAACTCTGTACGATGCACTAACTTCTAAACTCTGCTTGCTTCCTGAAACCAACTCCTATAAGAATGCCATCATGTTATAGACGGGAATCTCCTCTGCTGTTTCCTGAGGTTGGGACGATGGTGTAGGTCTAATATGTATTTCTGTTTTCAGGATTAACCAGTGAAAAGCAACTGACAAGTTCTCCTTCAGGACAGGGGTTCAGCATCCTTCCCAACATCCACACAGAAAAATTGGAGAAAACTGCAAGGTAACTTGGGGAACTCCAGAATTAACATTGAGGACAGAACATTTTTCCAACAAAATTCCAGTATATTCACTGTAAACCTAGTGTATGCAGTGGGTGCCTATGACTGAAGTGCAAGTGAGGCATGTAATTGTTCTTTTTACATTTCTCTGATACAAGTGTGAGTGAAGAAACCCGTTAGCAACAACACTACTTCCAATGATGCTTTCTACTAGGCAGACATCCAGTAGCAGAGACAACTGTAAAGAATGAAAATCAAATTAAAAGCACTGTGGGTGGAGGTCTCACCTGGTAAACAAATCTATGGATCAGAGAAACTTGTAATGAAGAGGAGGAAACAAGCACATACTGCTGCAGATCCCACATGCTCACTTCCTGCTAGATAGTTTGATTGCAAGTTGTATTTCTTCAAAGAAGTCTTTTGAGTGATGAGGTCTCAGTGACTCCTCCTCTGCTCATTAATGTGCACAACTCCATTGTCAGATTGCTTTTCTCATCTGTTGCCATCCGTCCTGTTCTTAGAATACTCTTCGCCACTGCTTCCTTTTTACAGCGCCAACTCTGCCCTTCGAGCCCATCGTGGTCGAGCCTGGGGCCACTGCATGTTCCAGGTTACTTTTGGAGAATAAATATGCACTTGAAATCATGGAATGGACACCCTTCAGAAGATGCCTGCAGTGCAATTCTAAATACACACTCCACACTGTCTGCAATCTTTGTTTATCAGCAGAGCACGATGAAAGCCAGTGCGGCGACTCCTCGGGCTCCGCAAGAAAACTCTGCACCAGCGACAAGACTTATGGTGGGCTCACAGCAGAATGTCTAAGTCCTCCTCAGAAACGCCGGACATCTTCTGCGAGTCTGACCCACTCAGCTCCGAAGAAGAGGAATCAGGTGAGTCACCCGACCTCCCAGCATGCCAACCCTGTCCCGAGATCATTGACTCTGACGTCTTGGAACCAGAGGAGGAAGAACTTCCAGAAGAAGACGAGGCGCCCTAGGACGTTTCATCCACCTCGGTCTGCTCTGGTCCGCCTTATAAAACCAACCCTCGCATAAGTATTCTCTATACCCAATCCTCTCTCAGAGCCCAGAAATGGCCTGACATCGTAGCCGAGCTCAGCCTCTATGGAGGATGGGCATCAGGCCCTGTGACTAAGTCTCGGCCACCTTCAGGTGCACCACCGCCCTTGAATGTTGGTCGACACCAAAGTAAGGGCCAGGGAAAGATCCTTCCAGGAGTCTTGACCCTCAGCAAGTCTTATGTCCGTGGATGCCTGTCAACGCCAATACTTCAAATCTGGCCCCACCATCAAGGCTAAAACCACCATTGTCACCGAAGCAGCTGCCATCGACTCTGAAAACACCGCCAACTCCGAAGACATCCACTCACGAGACCGGAGAAAGCCCAATTCTCGAGAGGTTCTTGCAGGACCTCGACGAGAGATTAAGGTGGATCATCATCCACCCATGCACAGGCTAGGTCTCTGCCTCAGAAGAGACCTTGCCAAAGAAGCGTAGGCTTGCTTTTGAAGAATTCCTTCCACCGAAAACTTCTGTGCCTCCTTTGCCCTTAAAGAGGCCTAAGGACAAAGCACCCACTTCTCTCCTCCTCCACCACCCCGCCTTCACCTTCACCTCCTCCACCACCACCAGCTCCTCCCTCACCTCCTATGACTTCCTCTCAGGGGTCAAAGGAGTCATACTCCGATACGGGCAGTCCTAGCCACTATTCCCCAACTGGGGTCTTTGAACTAGTTTACCCCGGTCCCTCAGATGATCCTTGGGAGGATTATGGCTGGAATCTCAGACAAACCCAGATCTAGAACATGTCTCAGTCAGGGCTTCCTCGCCCAATGACTTCACGGCGTTACACAGAGTTGTTCAACAGACGGGCACCTACCATAAGGTAGACCCTCTACATCACCCTTGAATGTGACTCTTTTTTGGTGGAAATGTTTTTAAAGACAGAGCGTTCCGCTCAATGGCATGATAAAATCCACCCTTGAGATTTTCAGGGCCCTTTTAAATCCTGGGTAGTCACACCTTGTATAGAGAAAAAATATAAGCCTGCACCCTCAGACCCACTCTAAATCTTAGGTCATGTCTCAAAAGGCTGTCTGGTTGTCACCTCTGCTAGAAAAAGGGCAGCAACCCAGGCCTCGGGCAACAAGGAGAGCAAGCAAATTGATGGTGCAAGGAAAAAAGTAGAAGTGAGTGCAGCCACGCATTGGCGCATCATCAATTCAATAGGCCTCCTCTCCTGGTGTGATAGAGCTCACTGGGGAGAGATGGAAGGGCTACTACAGCACCTCCCTGATCAATAACGTGAAAAGGGGGAGAAGCTTGTTGAAGAAAAAAAAGACCTCTCCAATACTACAGTCAAGATTCGGTGGATACAGCAGCCAGGGGAATGAACACCTCAATCATTCTTCGGTGACACTCCTGGCTATGTGTCTCCAGCTCCAAGCCAAAGATGCAACTTGCCAACTTGCCATTTGGCGGGGAGTACCTGGCCAGGCAACAGGTTGATATCATGCTTGAAAAAATTAAGAAGGACAATGAGACCGCTAAGGTGATGGGTGCCCTCCAGGTCCCTTCCAGAAGGGATCTTTTAAGAAGCAGCAGGCAAGAATTGGGTCCAAGGCCACTTCCCCAGAACCAACCCAGTCCACCAGGGTTTCCAGCAACAGGGAAGCAGAAGTTTTTCACTAGGCTCCTTTAGGGAGAATAGCTCCAAAGACCGAGGTAGAGGCCCTCCCAGTAAGTGAGACTTCACCTCTAAGTACTGACATTCCCCACATCCCCCAAATCTTACTATTCCTGTTGGGAGGAGACTTCAAGGATTTCTTCCCCACTCGAAGTAAATCACCATAGAACAATGGGTCCTGTCCATCATAGAGCATGGCTACTGCCAATAGTTCATTTCAACCTCACAAAACATCCCACCTTGCATCCACCTTAGCTACGAACATCCCATGTTACTGCAAGGGAAGGTTTAGGTGCGCCTACTCAAAGGAGCCATAGAGCCAGTGGCCCGCCAACACCAGGGCAAAGGTGTCTGATCCTATGCTTTTTCACTCCCAAGAAGGATGGCTGTCTCTGACCAATCCTCGATCTTCACCCTCTCAACAGTTACATCCTGTCAGAACATGTCCACATGGTCACCCTACAGGATGTCATCCCCCTGCTTCAGCAAGGTGACTTCATAGCCACACTGGACCTGAAGGACGCCTAATTTCACATCCAAATTCATCCAGATCATCGATGCTGCCTCTGCTTCATGGTAAGTGGTCAACACTACCAGTCCAAGGTGCTGCACTTTGCAGTCACCACAGCTCCAAGGGTCTTCACCAGGTGTTTAGCGGTGGTAGCCGCTCACCTCAGGAGGTGAGAAACTCATGTCTTCCCCTATTTAGATGACTGGCTGATCGGGGGCGTAAATAGACAGGAATGTTCAGCCCGCAGCTAGGCTTCACTCTCCCTCCTCCTTCCCAGGAACTCCATAAAATCTCACTTGGAACCACTCCAAGTCCAACACTTCCTAAGGTCAGTCCTAAACACCGTTGTGTGCAAAGCTTTTCCCAGCCCCAGAGGGTGCAGACATTCCATTAACTTCTACCTTTTTTGTAGCCACTCCATCCACTTCCAATGTGCATAATATTGCACTTTCTAGGAATGATGACCTGATGCATTGCTTTAGTGTCCCATGCCGGACTGCATTTGCATTTGCATATGCTTAAAGAGTGCCTGTCAAGGAGGTCACAAGTGCAGGGTCAGTTAGAGGATCTAGAGTTGATACAAGCCAGCACCCATCTCTTTCTGCAGTTGTGCAACAGCTACAATCTGTTGCGGGGTAGACCCTTCGCAGACACAGTTAAGCAAGTGACCATCATCATGGACTTATCTCTAGTTTGCTGGGGGGCACACCTCAATGACATGACAGTCCAGGGTCTGTGGCCACCTCACTAGCGTGACCTCTATATGAATTACCTGGAGCTGTTAGCCATTCACCTATCCCTCAAAGTCTTTCTCTATAAGATCATGGCCTAGTAGTCCTTGTTGGCACAAACAACAAGACCATCATGTTCTATCTTCAAAAACAAGGAGGCAAACATTCCCCTCAACTGCCGACGCTCGCTCAGTGAATTTGGCCCTGGGCCACCCATCAACAAGTTCATTTCCTAGCAGAGCATTTTCTGGGACTGGACATTGACTCTGCAGACCTCCTCAGGAGGATGCTGCACACATCCACGAATGGAAACTACACCCACAATTCGTACTCTTACTTTCAGAGATGTGGCACCCCAAGTAAAGATCTTTTCTCCACATATGAAAACACAAAATGCTCAAACTTTGCTGGCAGGTTTTACCCACCCCCCAGTCATTGGGCAATGCTCTGTGGATGAACTGGTCAGCGGTCTTTGCCTATGCTTTTCCACCTCTCCCACTGATACTCTATGTGATCAAGAAGCTGAGGCAAACATCCCCCACCCTCATATTGGGGGCTCCAGCCTTGGCCAGACAACCATGATTCTCAACCCTTCTAGAAATTTCTATTGCTCCTCACGAGAAGCTCCCTAACAGACCGGGCCTACTCACAAAACACCTCAGCAAAGTAAGAGTCCTAGACCCCAGGCAGCTCAACTTGGTGACCTGCCTCAAAAGTGCATGGACATACTTCGAGAAGCCCAAAAGCCCACTAGATGCTCCTGCTATGCTACTAAGTGGAAATGTTTTGTCCATTATTGTAATCCAAACCACATAAATCCTCTTCCAACTAATGCAAGACATTGTTTGTTACCTCATACACTTACTTTGACTACATCTAGCTGCCATTGATTCATACATGCAGAAAAGGGATCACTCTTCCCTCTTCAAAATCCCAGTAAGCAAAGCCTTTTTTAAGGGCATAAAATGTATCATTCCACCAAGGGTACCCCCAGCACCCGTCTAAAATCTCAATATTGTCTCTACCAGACTAATGGGGTTTTCATTTGAGCCACTGCATTCATGCCCTTTGCAGTTCCCCTCTTAGAAAGTTGCCTTTCTGGTAGTCATCACGTCTCTTAGTGAACTAAAGGCCCTCACACCTCAGGGACCTTTTTCCCAGGTACAGAGCAACAGGGTTGTTCTTAGAATCAACCCCAAATTCATACCTAAGGTGGTCTCCTGCTTCCACCTTAATCAAACTATAGAGCTCCTAGACTTTTACCACGGCCCGACTCAATAGCTGAAAAGGCACTCCACCCACTGGATGCCAAGTGTGCTCTTCTTATGTATTATATAGATATGACAAAATCCTTCCATAAAATGCAAAAACTCTTTGTAGCCTTTTCGCAGTCTCATAAAGGTCATGCTATTTCTAACACAAGGATTACCAGGTGGATTGTTAAATGCATCCAAAACTGTTACACAAAAGCTAAAAGAAACCTACCTTTCCAACTCAAGCCACAATTCACCCACAGACAGGACGCTACTATGGTTTTTCTGGGGGAACATACCCACAGTGGATATTTGTAAGGCTGGCACATGGACCACTCCACACACATTACAAAACATTATTGTGTGGACATTCTTGCAAGGCAGCAAGCCAGAGATGTCAAACTTCCAGGACCCTGTTTCAGTTCTCTGCACCATCCACTGGCTAGCCACCGCTTAGGGGAGTACTGCTTTACAGTCAATGTATAACATGTGTATCTACGGCCACACATGCTTCAAACGGATTATGCTACTTACCCTGTAAGCATGTGTTAGTTGCATGTGGTGCTGTAGATTCACATACGCCCACCCTCCTTCCCGAAAGTCAATGTTTGTTTCAGATATTTTTCTCTTTAATATTATTCTCCCTCTACACGCATGATCACTATTTTTTTATACTCACTACACCATTCCTATTCTCAAATTGGGCAAAAAACAATCTAACAATGGAGTCGGTGCCCATGCGCATCCATGACTAAAGGAGGAGTCATCAAAACCATGTGATTCAAAAGATTTCTTCAAAGTAAAAGAACTTGCAATCGTCCTAGCCCAACACTAGAAGGCAGGAGTATGCAGAGAGTGTGAATCTACAGCACTACATGCAAAACGAACAGATGCGTACAGGGTATATATCAACAGGAAAAAAGATGGTGAAGCCCAGTTATGATCACACACGCGCTTGTATTCCAAAACAATCTGAACAGCATGCTTCATTTCCTGACGCGTTTCGGCTTAATAAAAGCCTTGTTTACAGGTGAATCCAATTGTCTCTTAAAGTGACTTTGTGCTTCTAAATCAGACTATCACATGACTGTAGTTTTTTATACATACAAATCCCATAGTGCATTGACATGTGATCTCGTAATGTTCCCAACTGCAGTGTAGTTCCAAAATAAAGCATAATTACATTTCCAGCACACTGCATTCATAATGAATCTATTCCATTTAATGCACCTGTATTAGGTTAAAATTGCAGTTATGTTGAAAACAGTCCGATTTTCAATTTGTTATGCACTCTTAATCATTTGCGCAATGCTGATACACTAATATTCAGGAAACGCTGACAGTCCGAAAAAGTTGAGAGGAGACCCTCCTCCTCTCATAATCCCTTGCTCGCCTCCACGCTTCGAAATCTGAGGAAAATCTTGTCACTTACGTGAAGGCAAGTGGGTCATGCTCCCTTGTAATAGTTCTAAAAACATCCTCCAAGATGTGGGAGCCTTCAACCCTACAGGGCGGCTTCGGTTTATGGGTACGGAGCAACCCATCAATTGACAACAACAGGAAAAAAGATGCCGAAGCCCAGTTAAGGTCACACACAGCGTTTGTATTCCAAAACAACCTCAACAGCATGCTTCATTTCCTGACGCGTTTCGGCTTAATAAAAGCCTTGTTCACAGGTGAATCCAATTGTCTCTTAAAGTGACTTTGTGCTTCTAAATCAGACTGTCACGTGACTGTAGTTTTTTATGCATACAAATCCCATAGTGCATTGACATGTGATCTCGTAATGTTCTCAACTGCAGTGTAATTCCAAGATAAAGCATAATTACGTTTCCAGCACACTGCATTCATAATGAATCTATTCCATTTAATTAATGCACTTGTATTAGGTGAAAATTGCAGTTATGTTGAAAACAGTCTGATTTTCAATTTGTTATGCACTCTTAATCATTTGCGCAATGCTGATACACTGTAATATTCAGGAAACGCCGGCAGTCATAAAAAGTTGAGAGGAGGCACTCCTCCTCTCATAATCCCTTGCACGCCTCCACGCTTCGAAATCTCAGAAAAATCCTGTCACTTACGTGATGGCAAGCGGGTCATGCTCCCAGTCCCGTAGCCAGAAGTGTATTTTTAGGTGGGCCTGGCCCCCAACTATGACCAAACATTAAAGCTGTGCTCTATAGGTACATTCTATCCCAAATACTGTTTGCACTACTAAATACAGACCCTTAGACTATCAACATTCAAGAATATTGAGGACAGAATATTTAAAGGTAAGTACCTATAGGGAAGTATAGATTTACCACTCTAAAGCCCACATCTACATACCTTGAAGATATATCTATTACGTAGGTACATATATGTGGAGTAAGGTATACGCTTATATGTAGTTCATACCTACTTGCAATTTGCATATTGCAATCCATTGCTCGGTGACCCCTGGCTTGGTAATGATTGCCACGTGCCCTACATGTGTGTCGTAATCTCTCTCCAGCTCCTCGTCAGTGAATTTCAGACAAGCCCAGCAACCTAACTACTGTCTTCTGATGTTTACTTCTCTCACAGATGTGTGTGTTGATTTTGTATATAAAACGTGCATTTGGGATAGAAAACAACGGATTGCGCACAAGAAAACACCTCATTGTAGGCCCTCTGTAGATTATTTGTATAAGAGAAAAAGTGGCAGCAGCACACTGCTGCCCTTTGTGAACACTGTAATTATGGTGTCTCCGTGCTTGCATGCACCCACGCATCACCTAATTGCATGCCTCACCACTCTCAGTAGATGCCAGCTGCCACTGGTGACTGACCTATCGGCCACAAAAGGACAGGCTCCCTAAGACACAAGCAAAGATCAAGACTGCCTTGCAAATTGACCAATTCTGGCGATGTGGGTAGCTGTAGTATTTAGGTCAGAGCTCAGTCGGCACTGAGGGAAACCTTCCAGGGCCAGACATTTCTGAAAACAAGGTACGTAGTCAGTCTGGAGTGGTGTCGTTTGTGTGGATCCCAATACTTTTTCTTAACCAGAATGCCCTGCAAACACCAAACTTTAGCTAAATGACAGATTATCCTCATATTTCTGTGAAGGGAAGTTCCGGAATCTGTGAGGATCCATAAAATTCCTACCATCTAGTGTTCCCACACTTCTCCCAATAAAACCACTACCCCAAATGTTCACCAAATAATATGTATTTAGTACATTAAATAGACAGGACCTCACAACAGCAATTTATTTGATATGACCATAAAGATAAAGTAGAATTTGAAAGCAGTCAATACATTTAAAAAAAAACAGATTCATACTACACATATCTTAAATTACAATATAGAAACATTTGAAAATGTTAGTTGATGTTATGCGGAGATGTGTAGACAGGTCAATTATAATACAAATACTTTCAGCCTCAAATGTCCTGATTATGGTAGGAGATGTATTCTCAGTGTGTTGACCCTGGCAGAGTTAACTAGATATTAATACATTTTGAAAGATAATTTATTATTGCAGCCCTTTGTGACATTGTAGGCTATATTGGATCATTTTAGCTTCACACTACTTCTAGTTAGGGTATTTACACCTCTCTGCAGCAGGCACATTAACCTAACAAACTATCTGACTCCTGCAAACAAAATCACAATCTGTGGAGCAGATACATGAACTCACCAGGCTATATTTCACAATAGACCTGTGTGGGCTGGAGCAATGTCAGTCAATTGTATATCATACCTGGCTTGTGATAACTCTGCCCCAGCATAAGAGGCTAATGAAAGCACCAATGCATATTGGAATATGGAGTTTCCTGACTAAACGTTGCTTCTGAATGAATTCTATTTATAACTGTATTTTATATTGCAACAATTTTAATTAATCTAACAATAAAGTTTTTTTACTTACTTACCTGTTACAACTATGTAGATGACACCCAATCGTTGTTTTAAATGGATGGTCTCAAAGACCTCCACAATTTAAAAGCTGATGACTGACTTCGGGACATAAACACATGGAAGATGAATAACCATCTAAAGCTAAATATCGCTAAGACAAAGCTTATGACCTGTGGACAATTACAAAAATACCAGCCTACTACCATATGACCCAAGGAACATGAAGTCCCCCCAACAATATCAAGAGATGTCATAAACCTAGGAGTGACTCGATTCAGACCTATATTTGATACCATATTTTAACAACATAAAACAGAGTGCCTTCTACACAATTAAATCATTGCGTTGCCTCCTTGGATACCAACAGAAACTGCATGCCATTATGTCACCACTCGTAATCTCCAAGCTTGACTATGCCAACAGCCTATAACTTCGCACACCCTTATTCATAATACGCAGAATACAACTCATCCAAAATGTTGCTGCAAAATTTCTTCTCTACCTTCACCCAAGAGAACACATACACATGATTCCCGTCTTGAAATCACTCCACTAGCTACCTATAGCAAAAAAAGGACAATGTTCAAGTCACTTTGCATTGTTCACAGAGCCTCAGAGGAAAAGGACAGTTATTAACTATAAGCTGAATTCAAGAAATACAAACAAATAAGGACACTGCACTCCAGGCTTGCACCACTTATAGCCCCTTACCATAAGAAATCCGTATGACACACTGCTTTCTCAGTACAAGCCACCATGCTCTGGAACACACTACCAGTAAGCATTAGAAGCATCCAGGAGCCTATACACTTCAGAAGACAGTTAAAACCATTGCTATACGAAGACAACTACACCACCACACATCCTGGCAACAGAACCTGGAAAGACAGTCGCACCCTAAAGCTCAATCTTCAGCTTACAATACACAGACTGGAAACAACCCAACAAGCAAACTACTTTTGATAACTAGGTAAGTTAAGGAGAGCTGACCTATGATTTTTGTGCATTCCCAGATTTACTAAAGCTAGTAAACCTGGAAATGCGTCAAAAAGGTACGCCTTCCCCAGTGAGGCACAATGAGGAGAAATATCTTTATTTCCTCCTTTTTATGTGCTGCATTCTACAGAACACATAGAAGGAGGAATATGCCTCTAAGAATTGTTTTTGTGCAGAAAGTTGCCCCTCCCTGCACAAAAACAATCCTGCCTGTAACACAGGCACCCTTGCACCTTGGTGCAAGGGTGCCTGTGTTGGCGCTAGCCAGCACACAGTGTGCCAGCGCTAGGAGACAGCAGAAATGTGCCATATCTTTGTAAATATGGCACATTTCGGCTCTCAGCCTTTCACGCCCTGCAGTGCAGCAAGTTGCCTTGATGAGTTGCGTGAAATGTAAGTAAATCTGCCCCAAAACCCAGTGCAGTGACCAGCTAAGCAGACTTTAATCATAAGAAATACCATAAATGGGGCCCGTGGCGTTCTTCAAAGCGGCCAGTGACTGAAAAACCATAAACGATATTATGCGTCTGTGTCTCTCACACCATATCATCCACCACACTGCTACATGCTGCAACCCATAACACTATAACGGCACCTTGGTGGTCATCACGCTAAACATGAAAACACTTCCTACATTACACAAAACAAAGACAATACACACACCACCCTTTGGGATGTAGCTTGCTGCCAATGGAGGTAAGCACTTCAGTGCCACACATAGGTAGTAAGCTCTATACAAATGGGCAATACAATATTCGTGACTTTCATCACCAAGATTTGTTTTTATCTTGCTAAAGTCTTTGTTTCCATCACACTTTAGAATTAATAAACAAAATGTACTGCTGGTATATGTTGAAATATGTGTACAGTTCATTCACAGGTATATTATGTTTTTGTGAATTAGAAACAAAGGGGTCTATTACGATGGTGGTTGGATGTCCACCGCCGGTGGCGCCCGCCGGACCGGCGGTGGACATCCGCCCGCGATCGCAACCAAGAAAACCACCGGTCAAATTAGGATGGCGGTGGTGACCGCGGCGGTGGTAAATTCCGACCTCCGCTTTACCGGCGGTTGCCATCCGCACTCCTGCCTGGCGGACGGAGCAGGACCGGGATAATGGTGGCGGTGCAGAGCAGGCTCCGCCGATAGGATTATGATGCCGGCGGTAGCCAGCCGTTCCTCAGCGGTCAAACCGCCATGGAAAGGCATGCGGAGATTGTGTTCCGGGGGCCCGTTGCTGGCCCCCAATGTGTTGGGGGGGTGCACTGCCCCCCCTACATTTCCCTGTACCAGGTGGCAGGCACTGTGCAGTGCCTGCCACGCAGTGCAGGGAAATGCAGGACATGCTCCTTTCGGCATCGTGGCGGTGCTGCGGGCAGCAGCAACCGCCGCAATGTTAAGGCCCACGATCAGACCGCCACGGTCGGATTTCGAGCACGGGTCATCGTAATTCTACCGGCGGTGATGTTGCGGTCCATGCGGGCGGTCTTTTCCCGCTACCATGGCGGTCGGGGAGGTTTTCCGACCGCCATCGTAATAGGTCCCAAAGTGACATCCTACAGTATTTCTTTTTGCACTCCCTGTACATAATGCCACGGGAATTATGAGATTCTGCGGCCACGGAACTATGCAAATCTGCGGCTGCTGCGTTTTCAGCATAATTAAGAATTTATTGCATTTGCCACCTAATCCACCATCTGCTGCATATTCTGCAGATATTAACAAAAAAACTAATTTTGTTTCTAGCCGAAACAGATCAATATTTGCTACAAATGTTGCAACATGTGCTGCAGTGAAATGGAAGGCCCTTTGCAAAGGTTGAATCGCCATCTTTTAGTTACATAGAGCTGCATTTGGATGTGGAACCGATACTAATGAAGTGAAACCTTTGCCCAGACAGTGCTAAAGTCTAAAGAATGACAAAGTAATGAAGTGATACTATTAAAAAATGTGGAGCATTAAGGCGCAACATTTGTGTTTTCTTGCCACATAAATTAGTCAACACTGCCACAAAATTTGGGCCTCAGCCGCTGCCTAATTCCAGTGGCCCTGTCTATACTGCAGACAGATTGTTACAGAGTTCACTTTAGACAATCCTCTCACTTTCCAAAGGAAGAAAAGTAAACAACATTTTCATGTTAAAAGAATGAATTTGTCAGAAGTCAGTCTGACATTTAAAATGTCTTGGAACACACAGAAAATGTAACAAGATAAAAACAACACTTAGAGGGATTTTTATGCCCATTCACCTTCTGAACTCCTTCACCTCTAAAGTGTGCCAGCTGCCCTGCTCATCTGGGGGGGGGGGGGCAAAGATTATTCTGGACTGGCCCGGCCCTCAAATTCCCCCTCCCCCCATGGCTACGACCCTGCATGCTCCCTTGTTATAGTTCCAAAAACTCTTCCGAGATGTGGAAGCCTCCAACCCTACAGGACGGCTTCGGCTTATGGGTATGGAGCAACCCAACAATTGACAACAACAGGAAAAAAGATGCCGAAGCCCAGTTAAGGTCACACACGGCGTTTGTATTCCAAAACAATATGAACAGCATGCTTCATTTCCTGATGCGTTTCGGCTAAATAAAAGCCTTGTTCACAGGTGAATCCAGTTGTCTGCTAAAGTGACTTTGTGCTTCTAAATCAGACTGTCACGTAACTGTAGTTTTTTATGCATAAAAATCCCACAGTGCATTGACGTGATCTCGCAATGTTCCCAACTGCAGTGTAGATAAAGCATAATTACGTTTCCAGCACACTGCATTCATAATGAATCTATTCCATGTAATGCACTTGTATTAGGTTAAAATTGCAGTTATGTTGAAACAGTCTGATTTTCAATTTGTTATGCACTCTTAATCATTTGCGCAATGCTGATGCACTGTAATATTCAGGAAACACTGGCAGTCCGAAAAAGCTGAGAGGAGGCACTCTTCCTCTCATAATCCCTTGCTTGCCTCCACGCTTCGAAATTTGAGGAAAATCCTGTCACTTACGTGAAGGCAAGCGGGTCATGCTCCCATGTAATAGTTCCAAAAACATCCTCCGAGATGTGGGAGACTCCAACCCTACAGAGCGGCTTCGGCTTATGGGTACGGAGCAACCCATCAATTGACAACAACAGGAAAAAAGATGCCGAAGCCCAGTTAAGGTCACACACAGCGTTTGTATTCCAAAACAATCTGAACAGCATGTTTCCTTTCCTGACACGTTTCGACTTAATAAAAGCCTTGTTCACAGGTGAATCCAATTGTCTCTTAAAGTGACTTTGTGCTTCTAAATCAAACTGTCACGTGACTGTAGTTTTTTATGCATACAAATCCCATAGTGCATTGACATGTGATCTCGTAATGTTTTATATATATATGTACACAGCAAAAGACTTTGTGACTTTAAGACCTCAGCATATAAGGGTGGTCTGGTATACGTAGATTTTAAACACGTGGTCACCATTTGAAAGCCAAAGACTGTTACCTATGATTAAGGCTCACTACAGGAGCTGAAACGCGTCAGGTTTTTAAGCCCATTGTTGCAGTATGAATATGAAAATAAAAAGCCTCGTTTTTGCCACCAACCAAGGCGTACGGCGTACTTTTCCTGTGGAGAGGTTTGTTGGATTAATGAGCGAGGGAACTCCGTCCCCGCACGCTGAGGCCGCCCTGATAAGGAGTTGGGTTCCTGCACGGAGATGCTTTTGGATGGATATATATATATATATATATATATATATATATATATATATATATATATATATACACACATACACACACTCCACCGTGATAGCAAACACATAAGATTGCCCTCACACTGGGCCCGATTCACAGAACTAACTTAAGATAAAATCCTAAACTTACTACCATTTTGGTATTCACAGAAGGCACTTACTCATTTTGGTATTCACAGAAGGCACTTACTCATTTTGGTATTCACAGAAGGCACTTACTCATCAATGAGTAAATGCCTTCTGTGAATACCAAAATGAGTAAGTGCACTTAGGGATTTTAGACATGATTACAGCCTAAACCGTTGAATGGACTTACACTACATTTGGCAGAAAGCTAAATCTTGGTCCAGAAAGAGTGCTTTTTGCAATGTGGTGTAAATCTGTTCAGTAGTTTTTGAGTTATTAAGGCAAAAAGATTTATGTATATCTAGAGACACGGATCCACAGGGGTGGATCCGCGGATCCATGCGCCAACAGCAATGCTGGGATTATCTGGTCGCAACCTGAGAGGAAAGTTGAGGCTGCCATTGTGTACATTGGGACTTGGTCCCAGGGGGTAAAATAAAAAATTAAAGTGATAGGCGGGGTAAGGGTAGAGGTATCCTGACCGCATGGGACTTATTTTTATTTTTATTTTTTATTTTAAAAGTTTTATATAGCGCTAGCTAGACCCGTGGGTATCAGAGCGCTTTACATACACACTGTACAAAACCAAAGGAAATTGCATTACTTAGTAGGAAGGCAGTAGGGAAGCAAAAACAGAGATAAAAAATACAACATGAAAAATAGATAAACAGTGCAGCGGAGGGAGAGAAAACAAACGAAGGTGGTTAACACAGACCGGTCACCACTATCCTTGAATGTCAAGCGAGAGAGGGAGTTAACTCGGATATTGAAGTCTAGGTTAGTTGATGTTGGTCAGGAAAGTATTTGTTAAGGAGATGGAGTTTCAGGTCCCTTTTGAAACAGGAGAAGGAGGGGTTGCATCTGAGGACTCTAGGGAGAGCGTTCCATATCCTGGGAGCGTTGCCAGAAAACGATCGGTATTGGGTGGTTTTCTTTTTCAGTTTCGGAGGGATAAGAAGGAGTGAGTTAGAACTTCTCAGTGTTCTGGATTGACCTGCTCTTACCAGTTTGTTGTTCAGGTAGTTGGGGGCCGGAGAGTGAAGGGTTTTGTGTGTGATGCAGGCCAGCTTGTAAATACACCTCCCTTCCATAGGAAGCCAGTTGAGGGAGTTGAGAGCTGGAGTGATGTGTTCAAATCTTTTCACTCCAGATATGAGTCGAGCGGCCATGTTCAGCACTGCCCTTAGTGGGGCTAGGTGAGCTTTTGGAGTCCCTGTTAGGATGGCGTTCCCGTAGTCGATTTTAGAGAGAACTAGGGATTGAACTACTGTCTTGAGGTCATCCTGGGGAAGAAAAGGTTTCAATTTCTTGAGGTGTTTTAGTGAGAAAAGAGCACCTTTTGCAGAGTTTTTGATGTGGGCCTCCATTGATAAGTTCTTGTCAAGGGTGATGCCTAGCGACTTCACTGAGTCGGATAGGACGAGGGGGCAGTTTAGGGCAACCAGATTCTTGAGCCACTCTTGGATTGGTCGATGGTTGCTTTTTGGAGAGAATAGGATTAGTTCCGTTTTATCTGGGTTGAGCTTTAAGTGGTTAGTGTTGAACCAAGTTTGGATCTCGGTTAGAGTGACATTGAGGTGTCGGATGTCGTTGGGAGACTTGATTTTGAAATAGATTTGGGTGTCGTCAGCGTAGAGGTGGTAGTTCACTCCGCTTTTTTCAAGATGATTGTGAGGGGCTCCATGAAGAGATTGAAGAGGGACGGGGAGAGGATCGAGCCTTGCGGGACCCCAAGTGTGACTTTTGTTGGCTTTGAGAGACAGAGGTTGATTTTAATTTGTTGCGAGCGGTGTTGAAGGAAGGAGGTGAACCATTTTAGTACTGTGCCATTAATGCCGGAGCGTTTCGACAAGGTCTCCAGAAGAGCTGGATGATTTACAGTGTCGAATGCCGCAGATAGGTCAATAAGGATGAGAAGGCAGGCATCACCTTCATCTAAAGCCTTGTGAATATCGTCAGAGATGTTGAGCATAGCTGTTTCAGTGCTACAGCCTTTCCTGAATCCTGATTGAAAGGTGTCGAGGAGGTTGAACTCATCAATGTGTTTGTTGAGTTGGTGGAGAACGCATTTCTCCAATGTTTTCGCAAGGAACGGGAGGTTGGAGATAGGTCTGAGGTTGTTAAGATCATTAGGGTCGGCCCCTGGTTTCTTGAGAATGGGTGTGATTTGTCCTAGTTGAAGGGAGTCTGGGACACAGCCTGAGATGAGAGAGGCATTGATGATTTTTGTCCAGAAAGGGAAATGGTGTGGTTGAGTTCTTTTATAATTGTGGATGGGAGGGGGTCCATAGTGTGGGAGGAAGGTTTTAGGGTAGAGATTATACTGAAGACCTCGTTTTCCGACATTAGCTCAAAGTCGGACCAATGCGCATTGTTTTTAGCTGGAGGCAGACCTGATTGTCCTTGGTAAGAACTCTTTCTGATTGGTCAAGGGTGGTTAAAGGGGGCAGGTTAAGAGGGAAGGAGGGTTTGCGGTTTGGAGGAAGGATTGATCAATTTTTGAGACTTTATTAGAGAAGAAGATGGCAATTTCTTCACATCGCTCTTTGGTGGCTATGATTTCGTTAGAGGGAGTGCAGTTTGTTTGGCTTTTGACAATGTTGAAGAGTTCTCTCGGTCTGTTTTTCACCAGATCTAGTTGGTTGCGGAAGAAAGACGCCTTTTCACTGAAAATGTGTTTTTTGTATGCCTGCCGAGCAGATCTAAGTTGCGCTAGGTGCAAGGTCGAGGGGTTTAGTCTCCAACACCTTTCCGTTTGTCTGAGTTGACGCCTTTCGTTATTCAGATCCATATTGAACCAGGGTTTAGATTTGGTTCGCCTCATTTGTTTGAGTTTGAGTGGAGCTACTTGGTCTAAGACCTCTGTCATTTTAGAGTTAAAGTGTGTAGTGAGGTCATCGGCCGTCCATGATGAGGGTTGGGGTTGTAGATGGGCATGAATCCTGGATTCAAGTTCGGGTAAAGGGACTTTTTGATGTTTCTGGTCCAGTGCTTAGGTTTGTCATCACGAATAGGTTGGTGTCTGACAAGTGCATCAATTTTGAACAGAATGAGGTGGTGGTCTGACCAGTCAATGGGAGAAATCGCTCTCAGAGAGACCAGTTCATTGTTGGTAATGATCGCATCCAGTGTTGCACCTTTGATGTGAGTTGGTTCATTGCAGAGTTGTTTGAGATTGTATATTTCAAGTAGGTTGGATAGGTTCTGGACAGTGGAGTCTTCTGGGTCATTCCAGTGGATGTTGAGGTCACCCAGAAACACGTCTTTTGTGTCTGTCATGGAGAAACGTGTTATTAGGTCTGTTAGTTCTTCGGGGAAAAGGGTACGCTCTCCAGGAGGATGGTAGATGGTGTGGAATTTGATGGGAGAGGTGCCCTTGGCAGTGAGTTCGACACTAAGGTATTCAAACGATAGGTATTCTGCAGGTTTAAGTTTGGTGATCTGTATTCCAGCTTTGTGAATGATGGCTAGTCCCCCCCCCAGTTTTGATTGGCCTGTCTTGTCTGATGATGTTGTACCCTGGAGGGGTGAGAATGTCAAGAATGGGGGTGGAGTGGACATTAAGCCAGGATTCTGTGAGGAAAGCGATGTCAATTTCTTCAGCGAGTAGAGCTTCAGCAATGTCTGTGGCGTGTTGTACTGCTGATCTGCAGTTTAGGAGCATGCAAGAGAGAGGCGGGGAGCCTTGGTGGTGGGGGAGCTAGGTGGATAGAGGAGTATTGAGCAGGAGGTCTAGGCGAGTGGACAGTTTTAGGGATTCTGTTAGTGCCAACAATAACAGGGATGGGGAAAGGGGCTGATTTCTGGCTCAGAGCGAGGTAAGGGTCGTTGGTCACATCAGGTTTCAATACCGAAAGGGGGAGGCGATCCCGGTTGGGTCGAAGTGCCTGACTCGTTGACGGACTGGAGGGTCGGGGGGTGCTCTGTGGGGCCATGGGAGAGGTATTGAGGGGGGTTTGAGCAAATCTACCCGGCGAGAGGGAGTACGGTGGCTTGGTCCTGTTGAGAAGGTCTTGTTGTAAGTGTAGGAGACCGGCAGCAAGGGAGTTAATTTTCTGCTCCATTCTGTTCAGTTGCTGTGTTATTGAGCTGAAAAGTTTAAGGTTTCTGGCAGGGGTCGAGAATGACTTGGGTCTATGGAGGGAGAGTGAACAGGGGTCAGGGATTGGACGGAATCAGTGGGATTAGGAGAGGGGAGAGGTTGGATGCGGGGAGCCGGATTAGTAATGCTCCCATTCAAGGAGTTCAGAGGAGGAGTAGAGGGTCTACTGTCCAAGTGAGGAGGGAGAGAAATTCTGGGTAGGAAGTCAGAGTTCCGGGGAATGTCAATGAGATTAGCGGTGGAGGCAGGTTGTGTATGTGGGTGTGCGACGGCAGACGGGGAGTGGGCGGTGATAATAGGGGGGAAAGTGTCTGCTGTATTGGTGAAGACGTTGGACATGGGGAAGTCACAGGGGTTGTCAGTGAGGTAAGCGGTGGAGACGGGTTGTGCCTGTGGATGTGGGACATCGGAAGGGGAGTGTGCAGTGGTGGTAGGGGGGAGAGTGACCGCTGGATTGGAGATGACGTTGGACAAGGGGGAAGTAAGGGTCGGGGGAAGAGGGTCTGTGTTGGAGGAAGGGGTAGTTTGAGAGGGAGGGTTCAGATTATCAGAGGTCGAGGGGAGTGCCTGTGGGGATTTCAGTCGTGGGAGGGCTGAGGGTTAAGTCCGAGCTGACGAGATCGAGATCGGCCTTGTGGTGTTTGTTAATTGTGATTTTGTTGTTCCTGGTGTGATCAGTTGATGTAATAATGGTGGGCGTTTGGCGGCGGAGAGTAATGATGGGGGTAGTGTGATTGTAGTGAGTGATGGTGGATGTCCATGAGTTGAAGAGAGGTTCTTCAGGGCAGGGAGATTGGATCAGTTCCACGTTATTAGTGAGGGTGGTGGGGGATAGGGGAGATAGGGTTTGGTGGCTCAGTTGAGTTAACGAGGAAAGAAGTGTGGGGAAGTGGCGGTCAAAAGTGGTGAGGTGACTGATGGAGTGGATCAGCGGATCAAAGCGCCAACAGCAATGCCGTGATTGTCTGCCCACAACCTGAGAGGAAAGTTGCTGCTGCCATTTTGTACATTGGGACTCAGGGGGAAATACAATTTAAAAGTGATAGAAAGGGTCAGGATAGAGGTACTGTGACCCCATGGGACTGATGGAGAGGTCTGTGAGGGACCCCTCATGTGTCATAAAATTGTCCAAAACCAGTTATTTTTAGCCTACACAGATCTGCAGATCCACCACGGCATGCAGCGCAACCCCCTATGTGCTCCGCAGCACATCCAGACCCCAATAAAAAAATACATACACCCACTCACAGACCCAGACCACTTTTCACACACTCACACTCACATAGCAACACAACCACTCACACACCCACTGACACACCCATACAGCCACTCACACTCTCACTCATAGATTCACAAAACCACTCACCGACCCACACAGCCACTCACACAACTAATTTGGCACCCACACAGCCACTCACACAGCCACTAATACTCACACAGCAACTCACACACCCATATATCCACTCACACACCCACAGTCTCTCACACAGCCACTCACATACCCACACACAGGCAGTGATACACTTATAGAAATTTCAATAGCTTATATTTGCATTAAATGTGTTGTTGTTATATGATTAAATGTGTGCAATATAACTGGTAGACCCTTTTTTGTCAGAGGATTCGCTATGAAACCGCTGAGCCATAAAATGAATTGAAAAAAAAGAAAGACTTGATGCATTGCATTTATAGAAAGACCACATAAATTGTCTTACCTTCATTTTTTATTTTTAAAATATATAATATACACAAAACCATAGAAATTCAGCAGTTATAGTTACCTGAGCTAACTATAACTTACACCCCCACACAGTCACTCACATACCCACTCACAGAACCACTTATACACCCACACAAGCACTCACAGACCCACTCACACACCCATACAGCCATTCATACACCCACTCACAGACCCACAAAACTACTCGTACACCCACTCACAGACTCACACAGCCACTCGCCCATCCGCTCACACACCCACTTACATACCCACACAGCCACTCACACACAAACTCACTTAACCAAACACCCACTCAGACACTCACTCACCCATACATCCTCTTACACACCCAGTCACTCACTCATACAGCCACTCATTCACCAATACAGTCACGCACACACCCACTCTCCCACCCATGCAGCCACTCACACAGCCATTCACTCACCCATACAACCACTGATACACCCAGGCACTCACCAGTACAGCCAC
The DNA here is from genome assembly GCA_963921515.1 of Calotriton arnoldi. Lineage (NCBI taxonomy): Eukaryota > Metazoa > Chordata > Amphibia > Caudata > Salamandridae > Calotriton > Calotriton arnoldi. The sequence continues at coordinate 967,967 of CAWUFW010002211.1, forward strand.
TCACAGGGCCACTCACTCACCCATACAGCTACTCAAACACCCACTTATACACCCATACAGTCACTCACACACAGACTCACACACCCATACAGCCACTCATATACCCACTCACAGACACAAACATATATTTATATACTGAAAAAAGAACAAAGGTTAAAGTGACGATATAGGTAGGTGAAGATTTCACTGCCAACCTAACATTTTGAACTAAAAAAAACACAGAAATGCACTAGTTATAGTTAGCAGAGCTAACTTTAACTTGCGCCCGCTATGCACTGCTTATGACCTCACAAATTACATCACTTATGGCATGTTCTATGACATCATTAGGGACATCACTAGTGACATCATCCAATGAGTGTATTTGTCTGTTTTATATTTTACATAGTGGCAGGTACATATACTACTTCTGTATCTAATTTTGTATAGTTTCTTTTGTGCTAATGGGTGTAATAACAAAAATGTAATTGTATTTTTATAGCGCTTACTACCCTGGCAAGGCGTTGAAGCGCTTTGCAGCGAGTAGCACTCTACTCTGGAACCCAAAAGATTAGTGGTGGATTGGTATAGGAAAATATAAGTTGTTAATTTGAGCAGTGTACATGTGAATCTGTTAGTTTGATTGAATAGGAAAAAGGAGGTAAGAGTATAGAAAGTGTTATTTGGGAGATCATTGTAGCAAAATGAGGTTTGGGTGAGTCAAGGATGGATTGAGGATGGAAGAGTCCAGAAAGGCTTATTAGGGAAATCATAGTAGTAGAATGAGATTTGGGATGAGTCATAGAGTGGAGGTAGAGGATATATTGAGAGAGTTATAGAATGAGACAGAATAGTGCATTAGAGGGAGTTGAAGGCTTTTTTTTCTACAGTAGGAGTAAAGTAATAAATATATAGATACATAACTACCTAGAAAGAGTATACATGTATAAGGAAAATCATAAAGAGATATTTAAAGCTACTACCTGATCATGCAGTAAACCTGGCTATCTCCTCTTTCTTGAAAGGTGCCTTATATTGGAATAAGATTATAAATTCTTAATATTGTAATGTAAATCTTTGCGCTGTATGGGTGCAGTACGTTGATGCGTTTTTTAAAGTATTTATAAATATTCTTATTATACTGGCTTTTATTATATATTTATCTATGTATTGGGATTTTGTTTTTAATCTGTCTTTTATGATTATATTTCATAATCGATTAACGATTTATTCATTGAAAAATAAAGAGATATAAAGTTGTATAAGTTCTACATGTGCATGTATGAACAGATAGTTAGAAACTCAGATTTTCAAGTGTTACTGTACGTAAAACTAATTTATTTGTGTATTTTTATAAATATACTTTTATATTTATTTTTATAGTTTCCTCAGTATTTTAATAGTGAAGCACATATAGATATATTGTTATGATCATATTTACATATTATGATAGATAAGTAAAATAAAGCATCTAATCAAATAACCTGTATGCATGTTAAACATTAAATAATGTGTATATATATTTTGTAATCGTTTGTTAAGCAGACTTAAAGAATATATATTTTTAAACCATAGTAGTATAAATATTTGTACAAAGAAATGCACATATCTAAATACATACATATAATCAAAAGATATATGTTTACATGAACAGCCATATGCTGTGCATTTGTGTGTGAGTATGTTGGTGATGTAGAAAAGAGCCAACTCTTGAGTAGTCTTCTGAAGATAAGATAGTTATCCATGGATCTTATGTTTGGGGGTAATGAATTCCATAGTCTGGCTGCTTAAACAGAGAAAAATATACCACCCTTGTTTTTTTTCTTGCATGAAGGGATTTTGAGGCGAGGTGCCAGTCTGAAGCGGAGGTTCGTTTGTTGTATGTATTTGGTGATTTTGTTCTAGATGGAAAGTGGTCTTGCTTTGTGGGTGATTCAAGGCAGCTTGATTGTGGATCTTCCGGCAGCCGGTAACCAATGTAGAGCCCTCAAGGCAGGAGAAATGTGGGCTTGTGGCTTCACATGTAGGAGTAGTCTGGCAGCAGAGTTTTCAATTCATTTTAGTCTTTTCATAGTTGATAAAGATGAGCTGGGTTAGAGGCAATTGGCGTAATAAGGTTTGGACAGTACAAGAGAGATAGTAGCTTGGACCTTGTGTGGGAATCCTAGGTGGGGGAAGATGCATTGCAGAGTTTACATAGTAATGAAACTTGATTTGCTAATTTGTCCAATTGGGCATTCATTAATAATTTGGAGTCTATGGTAATTCCAAGGTTTCTTACTTCCTTAGAAAATTTAGTAGGTGATCCCAGATCATCAGGTCAGGCACAGAGTGGGTCATAATTTTTCCACTTGCCACATTTGAGTATTTCAATTTAGGAAGCATTCAGTTTGAGATGGCTCCATGTCACCTACTGATCAACGGCTTTGAGGCAACTGACGATTTCTGAGTTTCCAATGTCTTTGGGGCTTTCCCGTTTAAGAGGTATTTGTGTGTCATCTACATAGTTATAACATGTGAGCTGAAATGTATTGATAGTTGCTGGTAATGACTTCATGCCGATGTTGGAAACTATGGGTGAGATGATAGAGCCTTGAGGGACCCCTGCTTTTGTGAAGCAAGGTTTGGATGACAAAGTCGGCGTATGGATGACATTTTTTCTGCTTTGAAGGTAGGATGTGTTCCAGTCGAGAGCACTCACCTCTATGCCGACTTCGTAGAGTCTTTGGATTAGAGTGTCATGTTCAACTGTGTCAAAAGCTGCTGAAATTTCCAAAAGAACTAGTGCAGCGACCCCTTTCTGGTCTACTATGTTTTTGAGGTTTTCCCAGATGGTGATGAGGACAGATTCTGTGCATCTTCCTGGACGGAATCCTGTTTGGAAGTCGGAAAGTATAGAGTTATGTTTAATTGTGACATCTGGGTGAATGCTAATCTTTCTGTCACTTTGCCCAAGAACGGTCCATTTGTAATCACTCTGTAGATGTTTGAGTCATGCAAGTCCAGGTTTGTTTTCTTTAATAATGGGCATATGTATGCCTTTTTTAAGTCTTGTGGAAAGATTCCTTTAGTTAAAGAAAAATCATGTTTGGAAGTTGGACAGTATGGTGTTATGTTCAATTAATTGTGATATCTGGGTGAATGAAGCTCTTTCTATCAGTTTGCCCAGGAAAGGTCCATTTGTAATCAGTCTGTATATGTTTGGGTCATGCAGGTCCAGGTTTGTTTTCTTTAATAATGGGCGTATGTATGCTTTTTTTAAGTCTTGTGGAAAGATTCCTTTAGTTAAAGAATTATTGATGATTCTTCTTACTGGTGTGGCAGCAGAGGTAGTTTAAAGAATGATGTTTAAGATTTGTGGTGGACAAGGGTCAGAAGAGCAGCCGGCTGGCCTGTTTGCTTTGACAAGATCCATAAATTCACTTTGGGATAGTTGTTTGAAGGAATGCAGAGGCTGGCTTAGCCTACCCTGTGAGGGGATTGTTGGAAATGGGGTGGTGCTTGTGATTTTTCTGTGTTTTAAATAGGAGTCCAACATGTCTGCTTCGGTTGTGTAACGATTTGCCAGTTTGTCAGTAAATTCTTGAGTAATGAGATGATTTCCTTCTGTGCATTTAGGTTTACGAAATTCTGTGAGATTTTATCAAATTTTTCATTTGCACTTGTGGCATTTTGAATTCTGTGTGAATAGTACCTTTTTTAGCTTGTTTGATTGTTGACTTGTATATTCTGTTAAGTTTGTGTAGATGAAGTTTGTCTTGGTTACTATCTGTTATGAGCCAGGTGCTCTAAAACTTTGCAATTTTTGTTTTATCTTTTTTAGTTCTGCATTCCTCCAAGATGTTCATTTTCTTTTGTCCTGCTTTGTTGTTCTTCGTGGTATTGGGGTATCAAAAGCTTCCTCGACCCACTCAAAGTTTTTTAATGGAATTTATTGTGTCTAGATCTGTGTTGGATAGCAGATGGCATAGATTAGAGTGGTGCATAGTAGAGTATAGTGGTGCAGAGTATAGTGGCATAAAGTGTAGTCGCGTAGAGTGCAGTGGAGAAGAGTAGAGCAGCAGATAGTGCAGTGGCGTAGAGTGGTGCAGAGTGGAGTTGCGTGGAGTGCAGTTATGCAGAGTAGAGTGCATTAGCATAGAGTGCAGTAGTGCAGAGTGGATCGGTGTAGAGTTCAGTGGCGGAAAGCAGAGTGTTGTAGAGTGCAGTGGTGTAGGGTGGTGTAGAGTACAGTGGTGCAGAGTAGAGTGCAGTGGCATAGAGTAGATTATTTGAGAGTATAGTGAAGTGGCGTAGAGTGAAGTGGTACAGGGTAGAGTGCAGTGGTGTAGAATGTAATGGTGTAGAGTAAAGTGGTGTTTAAGTGCAGTGGCATAGAGTGCAGTGGTGCAGAGTAGATTAGAGTGATGTACAGTGGATTGGCAATGAACGCAGGGGTGTAGATTTGAGTATCACGGAGTAAAGTTCATTGGCATATAGTGTATTGCATAGAGTGCATTGGCATAGAGTGCAGTGTTGCAGAGTGGCATAGAGTGAAGTTGTGCAGAGTAGATTGGAGGGGCCTAGACTGAAGTGGTGTAGAGTGTAATGGCGCAGATTGCAGTGGCGTGGAGTGGTGTGAAGTGGAGTGGTGCAGAGTAGAGTGCAGTGCAGTAGAGTGGAGTGGAGTATTCATGGTGTGGAGCTCACTGCCATTGTAGATAACACATTTTCAAATGAAATGACCATTACATTTGCACAGACAATCAGCTTTACTAATAAAACTATACAGCGCCCAACTGATAATGTATGGAAATGGCATCACCTAGTGTATTGACTTGTTTTGATCATAATAAAGTATTTGTTACCAAAACAGCTCAGAAATAACAAAAATGTGCCTTATTTGTACATTCAAAATTCTAATAAATTCTGAAATACTTGTCCAGTTAATTTAAATGTTGTATGTTAGAAAGAAAAACCTTTTCCTACCCCCAGTATCTAGCAAAATTGTCACATAAAGCCTCTCACTTGTAAGTACGACAAAGAAAAGTGAACACCATCTCCCTCAGAAGACAGCCTGACATTTGACCTCTGTCTATAAATGCACAGCAAATGTGAAAAGATAAGAACAAGATGTACTGGCCTGTTTCCAGAAAGGAGCACTCCTGTAAGCATACAAAGGGAGTTGATGTGAAAAGGCTTTGCTCTTTGGAAGGGATGAACTCACTCTGGACAGCCTAAAACAAATAAAGCCAGCAAATAGAAAGCCAGAAAATGTGAGTTATAAACCACAAGTCCAAAGGTAAGCAACTGGTGGAATGCATTCCCAGGGATTCCCCAAGATGTCATTAGGCATCGACCTATAAAAGAGCAATTGCCAATCAACCTTTTCATTTGCTTTACTTTACTGTCATTACAACATGCTGTTGGATTTACTGCCTTCTTATTCACATAGTAAAGACACACTTGCTTTCTTAAAGAGGCAATAAAAATATTGGCCATCCATCAAAAGCATCTATTATTCAATATTTCACTGTGCATCCTTTTTAGGTTCACCATATACAATGCAAACTTCATCGTCTGACACTTTTTCATAACTCTTCTTTAAGGGTGCAGTTTACCTATACTAATGCAGTCTGTTCAGCCAACCGCCCTACTCCGGTATTCATATTGTGGTAGCCCAAGATGTTGCTTCATCATGAGATTTTCTTTTTACGATGGGAGGGGGCAACACACACAAGTTCGGCTAACAATTACCAAACACTCCCCACCAAGAAAAAGCCAGAGTTGTTCGCCTTGCCGATAATGGTTTTAAAGATCAGCCTATTTGTGGCCAAGTATGGGACAGATCAGGCATTCCCTTGACGTGGTCCACACTACACCAGTGGAACCAGCTGTAATCCAGGTCTACCGCCAAGAGACCATACTTCTGCTTCAAACAAGTCATTGGTTTGTTATCTATGGCCTTCTATTCTACTGTAGTCCACATGCTGGAACTCCCGGCAACCGAACTTCTGTGTCTCCAAATGCACCCCTAGTTATGCATTCACACGCTCATTACAGCAGAACTTCATTATCCTCGTTCATTAACGCTGTCTAGACACAATTTATTTCAGGGCCAGCAGGCTCCTAGGCAGGATACAGAAGACCTGCCTCCCTGAAGTATATAATGGAAGAGAACATATTGGACACATTGTAAAGGTTGAGCTACAAGCTAGGAATAAATCTATTTCAACTGAAGACAAATAAGGACCTGCCGGTTGATTGGGCACCTCCTCATAATGGACAACTTTAGCTAGATGACGGATGCACGTCGCTTGGGCATATCAAACTAGGGTTGGCAGTAACAATTCAAATCGGTATATTGTGCACAAGTCATACATGTGCAACCATCTTCAGTAAAAACAACAGTACAAATATTTGTTAATAGGCAGACAGACACACCTAGATTAATACAGGCTAGTAGCTCCCATCTTCCTTAGACTACCACCAAACAATAAAAAGTAGAATACGCAACTACATTAATATCTACCAGCAACTCCTACATCCCTTAGGCATCACAAAATATATTAAAAATCCAAGAAATACATTGCAGAATCCAACAATTCATGAAATGATCACACTCAAAGCTCTTTAAAGTGTTCCATATTTTTTATTTCAATTATTTTTTTCCAAAAACAAGTTATCATGGGACATCACAACATTTGTCAACCAGTATAACGTTCCCAAGTAACATCTTACATTTTTGTATACTACTTGTAGGAAGATGGCTTTTAATGTAGTGATGCAAATGTAAGGGCTCTCCATGGAAAAGGTCCAGATGAGCCTTATTGGTTAACATGGCTACTTTAATAATCCCAAGTGCTCTATTTGTGGTAGTGTGGTCGAGCAGTTTAGGTTTATCAGAGGGGAGTGTTAAGCATTTGTTGTACACACACAGTCAATAATAAATGGTTCACACACTGAAAAAGAAATCCAAGACCAATTTATAAAAATAAAGTAGATTTTATATAAATTTTATATAAATTTAGTCTTTAGAATAACTTTTGTACATTCCGAGATATCGATTTTAGAAAAAATGCAAAAATAGCTCAAATAACGGTTTTGAGGTGTAAGCCTCGAACTCTACAATGTTAACCTATGGGAGGAAAAACACATGTAGCAAAGCAATACTTGCAGCCAGATTTCAGAGGGGCCCTTTGGGAATTAAGGTGCTAGAGGATCAAGGTTCAAAGTACCAAGAGGTTTAGGTTTATCTGCCCTTGGGTGTTCGGGTGTAGAAGGGCTGGTCGGGTTGGTAGCCTCGAGCGCTACAGCGTTAAAGTATAAAGGGGCCTGAAGAAAAGAAGCTGCAATGGGGGACTTGCGGACAAGTCCAGCAAAGCCCAATGGGGGGCGCAGGCTGTGGGGACCTCTAGGCCAGGGGGATGCAGTCAGAATTTGGCAACCTTGGCTGGGGTGCTCTGGTGCAGAGGAGTTTGGCTGGCTGGCCACTTACATTTGACGCTCTCACGGTTGTTTTTAGCTCTGCAGTGGGAGGAAAAACAAAAAACAGCAGAGCCACTCTGGTCATGAATCGCATCTGTCCTGAAGTCCCCCAATGCGCAGGTGGATTTCCAAGGTGGTGATGTCCGGACTGGACAAATAACAAATCTTGGCTGGTGCAAGTGCACCGGTTCTCAGGGTATGGGTGCAGAGAGGCTCCTGGAAGGTCTAGTGTCTCGAAACGTGGCAGAGAGACGGAGCTGACCTCCTAGAACCACAAAACCTCCTCCTGAAGTGTTGCTCCCTCTGTGGGCCCAATGGCCAATAGCACGGTGAACTGGGAAGATGTGGTCGGTGCCTGCAGATGCAAGCGAATGGCTCCTCCACCCCAAGGGAGATACTAGATGGTTGTCAAAGTGCTGGGCAGTCCTCCAAGCGTTAATGAGGATGACCAGCCGCAGGACGAGTCGAGTCTTTGCAACTCTTAAGGAGCAAGCAGCAAGGCAGGGTTTGGTGCCAGTTTCTGTGCAGGTCCTTAGTACTCGCTGTGTTGGCTCTTTGTCCTTCTTCTGTTCCCAGGTAGTCAAATCTGTCGGTCTGTTGTCAGGGGAACCCCTAAATCCTCAATTTAGGGGTGTTTATTGGAGTACGAGGTAATAACCAATGGACTACCTACCACTGGGATGACTACACTCCCTATATGACCACTTCCTGTGAGGAGTGGACATAGCCCTGGCCCAGAAGTCTCTATTTCACCAAAAACCAAGATGGTGAAACCCTTCTCTGGTTGTTCACTTCTGGTAGCCCACCTTAGGGGTGTGACTAGCCTGTAAGTGAAACACGCCTCCTGAATATATAATTTCCCACCTGCTCTGGTGCCAAATGGGCCCCAGGGCAGAGGGGTGGCATTCCTCAGGTCTGGATGGAAGCCAGGGTTGCATGTCAAAGGCGGCAGAGACTTTGAAGCCTCGTGCCTTGATTTGCTAAATTGCTAGCCATTCTGCTGGAGGAGGTGAGAACCCATTCTGTCGAGCAGGCGTTGTTCCTGGCTTCTGAGAGCGCAGGTTCTCCCTTGCAGGTGGCCAGAAACCCGTCTGTGGTGGCAGGCTGAAAGGCCACACTAAAAGACTGGTAGAATCACAGGGGACACCTCTGAGGTGCCCTCTAGGTGCAAGTCATAATAAATCTTATACTGGCATCAGTACATATTTATTAAGACGAGGTGTTTGATACCAAATACCATTATTTTCAGTGAAGCCACTATGTAGCTGGGTAACTTGTAATGGCCAGCGCCCAGTAGATGTTCTCAAGATGGCTTCCTAAACACTTGTACTGTCTAGCAGTGGAACTAGGTATCACAGGAGCATATCTGCTCGTGCAGATGTGCCCTCACATGTAATATAATGCACCGTACCTTAGGGCGCTATGGCCTGCTGTAGGGGTGACTTACATATAGTACATGCCGTGTATGTGGGCATTGCACACAGGGTGTGTGCAATGTCGTTTTTTTCATAATGGTTTGCACAATTTCATGCATCCTGTAATGGCAGTCTGCATGCTATTTGAGAATGGGTCCCTTTATGTGGCATAATTCATGCTGCAGCCATTAGGGACCCTCTTAGTACCCATGCCCTGGGTACCAGGGGTACTATTTCCCAGGGACGTACAAGGGTGCTAAAGGTTTTGCCAATTGAGTTACAATTAAGCATTTGTGTAGTATTTAGGGAATGAGCACTGATGCTGGAGCCTGGTTAGCAGGGACCCAGTGTACTTTCAATGAAGAACATCAGTACCAGTGGGCAAAAAGTGGGGGTGACCATGTCAAAAGAGGCACTTTCCTAACCAACTTCATTCAAATTTCACGTTAACTTTAAGTATTGTTCGAAAGAAGAGAATAAATGATTGAACATAGATGTGATTCAGTCAAACAAACAAAAAGGTGTGTGCTCTTAATGGGTCATAGGTGTGCAGAGCAATTGCGCTCCTTATGAATGTTTGTGTACAGGACTAACACTTTGTCCACATGATAGCTGATGAGCAGTGTCCAGTATGTTGGACACTAGTAGTTTGGTTTTGCTAAAATGTTTGCAATAGGGCCTTAATAGGCCCAGGGGACCCCATTACCCAGGGTCCCTGTTTATTATAGGTGGGTACCCCTTTTGGTGGGAGATTTAAAAATGCCCCTGTCAGGCGGGAGCAGACACATGTTTCCCTGCACGAGCTAGAGCAGGCAGGGAAGCTTCTGTATCTCGGGGTGGGCTCCCCGGGACACAGTAAATGAGTGCCCCCCCGGGGGATGGGGTCCCCAAGGCATTTAAAGGTTCAGGGAGGGGGTCCTACACTTTTTTGCTGATTACAGCCCTTGGGGATTGGCTCCTTGGGTCCTATTCAGACGTGGGGAGGGGTGCTGCATGGCACCCCTTTCCTTTTTTATGTTTTCGGCCTAGAGAATGGTGTTTCCGGAGCCTAACAAGGCTCAGGGAGAGAAGCTGTGCGCACGCTCCCCGAAATTGATATACCCGGCCATGGGGCATGTGGTCCCCGGGGCCCAAAGTGAGCTCGGGGAGGGGGGCCGTGTTTAGGCCTCCCCATAATTTCTTTTTTTTTAAATGGCTGCCATCTTTTATTTTTTGCCGCAATCCCACGCCAGTCCTGCATGATCGCGGCAAACATTGCAGATTTATTTATTTTTTGGCCCCATTGGGTATCCCTACTCTGCCCTCCCATAATATATATATTTTTAAACTTCAGGACAGGAGACTAAGTCCCCGAGTCCTGTAATAGCAGTGCAGGCAACATTTTCTTATGTTGCTGACAGCCAATCAAAGCGCTCGCTTCCATGGGAGTCTAACTCCTGCAGAAGCTAATTGGCCCAAGGCTAAAAAAAAGCTCCCTGGGTCAATCAGAACGCTCTATTTTTGACCCAACCATCCAGAGAAACAAATATTTTTGACCATTAAAATCTCAAACATTATTGAGCGGATTTATAGCAAATCGCAAAAAGCACAATCTATGGACAATATAGCTTCCAGCCAAATTTGGTGTAATTCTGATCAGCAGGTTTTTGCAGTTGTGCTTCTTAACCCCTTCCATGCTCATGACGAGCTCAGCTCGTCATGCTGCGCAGTGCTCGTGTGCGCATGACGAGCTGAGCTCATCATGAACCCGTCCGCTTAATGAAACGCCTCGCACAGGGCGAAAATCGGCCGCGCATGGAAGGGGTTAAAGAAGTCTATGGAAAATGCATGGGAATTTTGCATTTTGGGCCCCCCCCTTTTTTCTTGACCCCCCCACTTGATGGATTATCCCAAAACTTTCCATGCACAAACTAGGCAAAAAACAGCACTTTTTAATGAAAGTTTCCTGAAGATTCGTTAAACGGTGTCAAAGTTATAAGCAAAAAAAAGGCATTTCCTATAGTGCTAGTTTGACAGTCAGTCACAATGGTATAGATCACATATTGAAGGGTTATTAATGCACCTTGATCTGATGTCCAGTGTAGGGATCACAGGTGATTCCTGGATTTCAGAGACAAGAGGTGTGTTGCTCTGCATTTGAGAAAGAGTGAAGGATAGAGGTGGTGCATGAATGGTGACTGGCAATTTAATCATGGAATGCTACTCGGGTTTTGAAGGGCTACAGTCCCAAGATGGTTTTATGATGCTATGTCTGCAGTGTACATTATCTGAATGATATACTTTCAAAGATAATCAAATATCCAAAATCAGTCTAGAATAGCATGTAAGTATTAGGTAAATCAGTCCATTATTGAGTGTCATGGAAAGAAAAGGAATACCTGCTCACATGTACGTCATATCCTCAGTACAGTAACCAAATCAGTGTTTGCCTAAGGAATTGTCTTGGCAGTCTCATGTCTTACTACTAGGTTGTGGTTCAGAAAATGGCTACTTTTAGCATGTGCAATGCAGAGTGTACTGAAGCAAACGTGTTTCTTAATTGTCAGTTACTAGGGTTGTCTGAGTATTGGTGAAATGTCATCCCTATATGGGGTCCAGATCAAGGTGCATTCTTTTGCATTGGGCAACATCAGTAGATCCTTCAATAGGAAACCCTAAATAGAGTCTGTTTGCATCCAATCTGGATATCCATGACTTAAATTCACTAGGAATCAATTATAATATATCTTTTTAACTATGTGTGTAACGTGCAGTAATAGAGAATGGTATGCGCCCAGCAAATCCAGCAGATTCGTGACGACTGCCACTAGTAGTGAGTGTGCAGGTACACGCATTTGGCTGTTGTGAGAAAATGCCCTTTTTTGCGTAGCCACACTGATTTTTGATTAATTTGATTGCTTGTGTTTATACTCTGCACAGTGGGGCATTGTTGCCCAGTGTATAGGCTCTGACCCCTAAGCCATTTTGAATTTGGCCCATCCCTGATTGGCATATTTAACTCTCTGAAAATGCCACAATATAAGATGTAGAAACTGCACCCACTGCATGGAAAGTTAAATGCAACCTGTGGACTGAAGCACTTATTGTTCCATTTACTATTTACTAATATGACTCAGGAAATATGGATTCTGGCTTACCATTGAAGCCTGACTGCTGCTGTTTAAATCTGCAGCTTGACCTGTTAAAATAACCCTTTTGACAGGAAAAACCTTTCTTACATAGATTAGTAATTCACCCCTATATAAGTCTTTTAGCCCTAAAGGCTGGGTGTATTTAAAAGTGGGACATGTAGGATTGTAATGTTCCTATGTCCCTGCAGTGACAAGCCCCCAAAAATCTATTTACACTGAGGCTGCCCTATGAAGAAAACTAGAGTACAGATTAAAATATAAATTAATTCGTATAAATATTAATTCTGCTATCGGGTTTGGGACCAAATTGAAAAATGATTCAATTGCTTTTTGTAATAGTTATTAACAATACAATCTAATAGGAAAGTTAGATTTTTAATAAATATTTAGGTAAAGTAACTTTTAGACACTTACCCTTTTCCTGCCTGAAGCTCTTAGAATAGTGCAGTCTGAGATGGCTCGCATGTAAGGCAAGAAGGAGAACTCTTCCCCTTTGGTTAGGGAGGGACCAGGAGTCACCCCCACTCACTGATTATTGAACTGTACAAAAATGGACCTCCCCACCATCCCCTCAGAACTCTGGACCTGCGGAAGATCAGATGAAGGGCAGTACCTGTTGTTTGAGACCTGTGAGGAGACATAAAGGGCTGGACTTGCTCCCACATGTACCCAAGCTAAAGACGTGGATTATTATGGTCAGTTAGCTGACATCTTGTGTGGCTTCAGGGAAACCACAAGCTGCAAGAGACCTTTTCCTGAAGTGACCAGTGACAAGTTGCTACTGGAAGAGGACTGGGCCCAGCAGGTAACCTATTCTGGAGTGAATCCTGACCTATAAGAACTGTCCCTGAGGTCCTGCGAGCCTCAGTGGTGCCCAGAAGGACTTATACTGAAAGCTCTGAAAAATGTGGGCTTAGAAAACATTTTGTACTTCCAGTCCTGCAGAGGGCTGGGACCAAACATCCAAGTCAAAATGCCCAAGTTGCAACCCTTGCTGGCCAACAAAATCAGGTTGGTCCTCCTCAAAGCTTTTTGCCACCTGAAAATTCAGTTCAGCCTGAGTCACTAAATCTCATCTGTAAGAAGTTGGCCTGGTATATGATGTCCAATAATTAAAGTGGGCACCTTGCACCAGTCCAAACAACCCTTATGGTGATTTAAGAGGTCAAAGATAACCTTAGAAAGCTATCCAAGTGGTAGCTGTGGAGAGCAGTCTTCAAGCTTAGTCTTGAAGGAATGTTAAGCAGCTTGTTTTACCAGAATGCAATCTTAATGTATTGGTTAAATGAAAGGAGAACCACACAGTAGTTATAAAAATATGTATTTATTCTTATAAAACACCTTAAATACCTCACAGTATCTGCTATATGCAGATAAACACATAGCCCACAATACTGTAGCACAGAAACAAACGTAAGTAGCATTAATACAGAGTGGGCTCCCGGGGGAGACCAAACCATATACTAGAATAGTGGTATAAGAACCACGACTCGAGTGAAGACAGTGTCTAGAGGATGTAGAATCGCTGGGACCTCAAGGAACCACCCAAGGTGAGTAAGGAGGGACCCCACGGAGGACGGGTGCAGTGTCTGAACAAGACCGCGTGCTACGTACAATTCAATGGGAGAGTTGCGGTTGCAGTTTTACAGTTTAAGGACCCTTCCCAGTGGATTACGAGGAAAACCTTTGGAACATAGAAGGTTGGAGAGCCACCCCACCCGTGGATACCAAAGTACCAGAGTTACCTATCCCAGGGAAGCCGGGTGCATAGGGCTGAAGTGGCGTCGGAAACCGCTGTTGTTCTCAATGGGAGTCTTCAAAGAAATGCCACTGCTGGAAAGAAGAAAAGTGTTCAGTGGAACCCACAGGTGGATTCTTGATGGAATGAATGAATGAAATTTGTACTTGTAAAGCGCACTGCTACCCCAGCTGGGCGTCGTGGCGCTGTACGCATACCGCTGTGGAACCCTTCCTGGCTTTTCCCTGTGAAATGTCCACTCCTGGGCACCCCCAAGGTGAAGCCAGGCATCCCAGCGCTGGTGGGGCCGTTGTGGAGATTAAGCAAGCTATTGCCCAGAGTTGCAGAGTGGGACCCATGATTAGAATAGGCACCGAGGCGAGAATTATCAGGTCCGAGGAAATTGAGCCCAAGACCCGCCGAGGCGGGAATTGAACCGTGGTCCCGGGCCAGATCTCTGCATCAGGGTCTGCCGCTCTAACCATTGAGCCACACTTCTCCACAAGCAACCTGAAAGCAGACATGACAGAGTCTGGGGCACTCAGGAGTGACCAGGGGCTCGGTAGACGAATGCCCACCGATGACGGGTGCTTTAGGTGTGAAGATGGAGACCTTGACTCTACAGCTGCAGGGACCAGGAGATGTTGAGGATGACCAGGAGCCGGATGCAAGCTGTCCCACAAAGGATGTTGAGTGCTGAGGGGTCGGTACCCGGCGGGAGCACCAACAAGCCTTGGCAGCGGCAACCCACGAAGAAGGTCAAAGGAGGTTACGGTCTGGCCCAGCAAGGACCAGGGGACACACCACAGCAAGGGGAGTCAGGGCAGGCCTGGAGCAACCAGGGGAGCCCAAGAAAAGCAGTGTTGTCCCTCAAGTGGACCCACAGGCCAAAGGCACAGGAGTCGCGAGGCGACCTCTAGCAGTTTCACAAAGTCGCAGCTTGCAGGGCACAGAGTGCGAGGAGGCCAAAGTCCTTTGTACGAAATGTGCACAGAGGTTGGGGCTATTGATAGCCCAATGCACTTAGTTGGGGAACGCCAACAAGCATATGCACTTGCAAAAGTACGCAGTGCACAGAGGTTCAGGTTATGCATTTCCCACAAGGGATACTGGCCTCAAACTTGGTGAGAGGGCAGCTCAACCTCAAGGAACATAGGAACCCACCTCATGTGTTGCTGGAGCCTTCAGAGTCCACAGGAGCTCAGGATCAGCAGACCGGTCAGTTGCATTATGGTGCCTGCGAATGCAGGGGAGTGACTCCTTCACCCCAAGGGAGATACTTTGGTTGTCCTTGATGCTCCACAGGTCCTGCACAGAGCCTGTATGGTGCATGGGCACAGACAATGCTTTGGACGGAGAGGGAGACGAAGTCGGGACCAGTCGAAGTCTAGCGAAGTCCAGAGTGTCCAGACAGTCGAAAGTCAGTGGTTTCTTGATCAGAATCTTGTCCACATCGAATCTAGGGTCCTACAGCCAGGTAAGCCCTTTTGTACCCACTCGAGAGGGTTGGACAGATTCAGGGGACCCTCCCAGGGGAGGGTTAGGACAGTGGGGAGGTTACTCCCATGTCCTTTGTCCCGTTTCACGCCAGAGCAGGAGCCAACGGCTCCCAGGACTGGTTTGAACTGGACTATGCACAGGGACACCAAATGTGCCCCTCGTGCACACTTTCAGGCACTTTGGAAGTGCACCCACCCAGCTCCAATACACTAAATCCTGTCTGGGAGGTGGTCACATCTCCCTGTGACGGGATGCCTATTGTGCTGCCTTCCTCTGCTCGAGCTTGGCTTAGCAGCAGGAGGGCAGAAATGTGTCTCTGGTCGGCAGCAACCATTTTGTGCTGTCCGGGTCGAGAAGGCTGGTACCGGGAAGACCAGGGACCCCACGAAGCTTGCTTCTGAAGGGTGGAATTATACCTCCCACACCGGTTACCGGTGTGGAGGTATGATTCCAAGGTGTTTGATACCAAACACGACATGGTTTGTTGAAGCCGTTTTCGAGATAGAATTTTTTTTTTTTAAACTTGTTTTTATTGGCAGTTTTATAGTCATACATTTTGACATACACAGTAATTGAAAGGCACTTATTTGGCAAGTGGTAGAGTTATGTAAATGGTAAATGAATGACATAGTTGTTACGTAAATCAGACAATGCTCACATAAGAGGTCATCACAGGAAACAATCATATTAGACATTATCAGTTCAGTTACGTGAGGGACTGGCTTGTGTACCAGTAAGGCAGCTTAAGTAACAGTGGACGCCTCCCCAGTCTCTGGTATGTTTTGATCTGACGCTCTCAGCCAAGTGACAAACGGACCCCAAATGTCCCTAGGTCGAGACGCAATGGGCATTAATTCCCAAAAGGCAGTAAGTTGCTCTTGACAAAATGTGACATTAAGCAGGAGAGGTTTTGATCTGCCCCACCTCATGGCAACCCTGCGTTTTGCTAATAGTAACAGCATAGCTAGTAGTCTGCGAACCCCCACTGGAGCGTCCTTGACGTACCCCAATAATCCCACTAGTGCCCTTGGCTCTATGTGCACCATGAGTATTTCACTTATTGTTTTAAAAATCTCTTTCCAGTATGCCACAATCTGGGGGCAATCCGAGGCCAAGTGCAAAAAAGTTGCCTGGTCTGTGTGACATCTCCAGCACTCCGCGTTGGGCCTGATGCCCATACGAAACAATTGTAGAGGTGTTCTGTAATATTGATTTATGAATTTAAAATGGATTAGCCTGAGTTTGTAGTTCGGGGACAGCTGCTCAAGTTGCGCCCAGCAAAATTGCCATTCCTATTCCGTGATCTGTGGGTTCAACTCAGCGTTCCACTGCTCTCTGTCTTTTGGTATGGTCACTGGACAATGTGTTTGCATGGACGAGTAGAGTCTGGTAATTAATTTATGCGCTGAGGGAGCAGTGAGTATGTGCTCTAGGGCCTGTAGGGCCGGAGTGGAGTCCGGAAATGTGTTATGTATCTGGCGGCAGACCGCCCATATACGATGGTATAACAGTGTGTCAGAAAAATTGGGAGCTGGCATGTCTGTCGGGGCTGGCGGCCCAATGAAGCCTTCCTCCCAATATAAATCTGTGCAGCTGTTAATGCCAAGACTGCGAGCTCTCGCTATGGCACATTGATCCTCTAACAAGGGCATTTGCGGGTTTTTGGCCAAGACCATTGAATGGGCAAACAGTATCTTCATATTAGCTCTCCTTCGTAATCCATCCCAGGCCCATCGCAATGTTTCTGTGGTGTCAATGGTATGACGGGGCCGTTTATATGGTTGGTACAGTGCCACCTCTAGGGGGGTGGGCGCAGCTATGTCACACTCGACCGCCACGTGGGGCTGGAAGGGGGTCGGGTGCACCCAAAAATGGAGGAATTGCGCTTGTGCGCAATATGCGTATAGAGGAAAATCGAGTGCGCCCAGTCCTCCTTGGCTCTGTGGAAGTGTCAATGTTTCCCAGGCGACTCTAGCCTGCCCCCTGGCCAACACTAGTGTTATCAACAATGAGCGTATAGTGTTAAAGAATGCTTGAGTAAGTATGAGGGGAACATTTACGAAGATATAAAGGAATTTGGGGAGGACTATCAATTTAGCAATTGCTATTCGTCCTGCTAGGGACAATGGCAGTGTGGACCAAACTTTAATTTTCCCCTCTAGCCAGGTAATGGTGCGACCTATGTTCATGTTCCATAATTCCTGGGTATCTCTGCTTAACCAGATCCCCAGATACTTAACAGGGCCTTCCGCCCAATTTAGCGGATAGTCGAGTTCGAATGGGGTGGTGCTGTCAGTCAGTGGAAACAGTATGGATTTCTTCCAGTTGATCTGTATGCCGGACATACCGCCAAATTGAGTAATTTCCCAGAGTGCTGGTAGCAAGTTCGTATGGGGATTATTAATATATAAGGTAATATCGTCTGCATATTGTGATATAATTATCCCTCTAGAAGAGAAACCCAGGCCTCTGGCTGCATGGTGTTGACGCAGTCGCGCTGCGAGTGGTTCCATCGCTATCGCAAATAACAGGGGGGAAAGGGGACACCCCTGTCTCGTTCCACGAGTTATAATGAATGTGTCCGATATTTGGTCTTTTCCTAATAATCGAGCTGTGGGGGGTCGGAGTATGGCAGTTGAATCTGTTTTATAAAGAGCGGGCTAAATCCCAATCTCTTCAGGACATCAAAAAGAAATGACCATTCAAGGGAATCAAATGCCTTGGTGGCGTCAAGGAGTGCCACCACTGCAGGGAATTGTGGGTCGAGGTAATGCAGGATCGTGAAAAAAGTGCGCAAGTTATGTGCAGTCGATCTCCCAGGAATAAAACCTGATTGATCTGGTCTTGCAATTAGCGGTAGAAGAGGCTGAACTCTATTGGCTAGTATTTTAGCGTAAATTTTATTATCCGTGTTGATTAGGGATAGTGGATGATATGAATCGCAGAGATCTGGTGCTTTGTTAGGCTTAAGCAATAGCAATATGCTTGCTTCCCTAAGGGTAAGGGGTAGTCTACCATTTTCAAGGGACTCCTGGTATACCGCCATAAGGTGAGGAGCAAGGATAGATGCGTAACACTTATAAAAAGAAGCTGGCAAACCGTCCAGGCCTGGGGCTTTATCAGGTGATAAACTATTGATAACCTGGACTACATCCTCTACGGTAAATGGTTCATCCAGATACTCTCTGTGTGCGTTACTCAGCCATAACAGCTCTATCGAATCAAAGAAGGGTTGCATATTCTCAGGCTGACTATTGTGCTGTGATGTGTAAAGATCTGAGTAGAACTTAGTTAACCCCTTCGATGCTCATGACGGAATGGTTCCGTCATGAGCATCGGTGCCCCTGTGCTCATGACGGAACCATTCCGTCATGAGGCCAGGGGCACGAAATCCCTCTGCTGCAGACAGCAGAGGGATTTCTATTTCTCCCCTGTGACCTTGGGAGCTGGGGAAGAGCTTCCCAGCTCCCGAGGCCCCCTCCCTGGTTTCTGTGCCATGACGATCAGCGCGCACGTCGCGCTGTCGTCACTGCACAGAAGTCAAACTGAAATGAGCCTTTAGGCTCATTTCAGTTTCACTTTCTATGTGCTCAGGGGTCTATCTCAGCCCCCCGGGCACGTAGAAAGACGGGAGAGGTATCATTGGAAAGGGGAGAATCTGCCCCTGGGGGCATTAGCCCCCAATCTGCCCCGCCGGGGGGGGGGCAAAAAGCCCACTAGACGCCAGGGATTTTTTTGGGCAAATTTGAATTAGGGTGGGGCTGCCCAAAACGGGCATGCCCATGCCCCCACGCCCTCCCTTGCACAAATTACAGCCTTCCTGCCCCCTGGGGCAGATGGGGCAGTAGCCCCCAATCTGCCCCCGGGGGAAAAAGCCCACTAGACGCCAGGGATTTTTGGGGCAAATTTTTAATAGGGTGGGGGCATTGGCATGCCCGTTTTGCAACCCCACCTAATTAAAATTTGCTCAAAAATCCCTGGCATCTAGTAGGCTTTCTGCCCCCTGGGGGCAGATGGGGCATTAGCCCCCAATCTGCACCCCGGGGAGGCAAAAAGCCCACTAGTTGCCAGGGATTTTTGGGGCAAACTTTAATTAGGGTGGGGCTGCCCAAAACGGGCATGCCCATGCCCCACCCACTCCCCACAAAATTACAGCCTTTCTGCCCCCCTGGGGGCAGATGGGGCATTAGCCCCCAATCTTCCCCCGGAGGGCAAAAGCCCACTAGACACCAGGGATTTTTGGGCAAATTTTAATTAGGGTGGGGGCATTGGCATGCCCGTTTTGGCCAGCCCCAACCTAATTAAAATTTGCCCAAAAAACTCCCTGGCGTCTACTGGACTTTCAGCCCCCCCTGGGGGGCATTAGCCCCCAATCTGCCCCGCCGGGGGGACAAAAAGCCCAATAGATGCCAGGGATTTTTCTTGGGCAAATTTGAATTAGGGTGGGGCTGTCCAAAACGGGCATGCCCATGCCCCCACCCCCTCCCCGCAAAAATTACAGCCTTCCTGCCCCCTGGGGGCAGATGGGAGCAGTAGCCCCCAATCTGCCCCCCGGGGGCAAAAGCCCACTAGACGCCAAGGATTTTTGGGGCAAATTTTTATTAGGGTGGGGGCATTGGCATGCCCGTTTTTGGTAACCCCACCTAATTAAAATTTGCTCAAAAAAATCCTTGGCATCTAGTAGGCTTTCTGCACCCCCGGGGGGGCAAAATGCCCACTAGTCGCCAGGGACTTTTTGGGAGCAAATTTGAATTAGGGTGGGGGCTGCCCAAAATGGGCATGCCCATGCCCCCACCCCCTCCCCCGCAAAAATTACAGCCTTTGGGGCTGATGGGGGCATTAGCCCCCAATCTTCCCCCCGGGGGGCAAAAAGCCCACTAGACGCCAGGGATTTTTTTTGGCAAATTTTAATTAGGGTGGGGGCATTGGCATGCCCGTTTTGGGCAGCCCCCACCCTAATTAAAATTTGCCCAAAAAACTCCCTGGCGTCTAGTGGACTTTCAGCCCCCCCTGGGGGGCAGATGGGGGCATTAGCCCCCAATCTGCCCCACCGAGGGGGCAAAAGCCCACTGTAGTGTAGCTCCTATTTCCCTAATAGGCTCTGCGCATTGGAATAATATACCCTATAGGTTTGACATAGGACTACGGTCAATATGTCCCTATCGAGTATATTAAACTTAATTACTTGTGCCAGCTAGCTCAGAGGCCACTAGAAACTCCTTGATAAACAAGAAGGGAGTAGTTTCTGGAAGCCGCAAAACATGACAACTTTGTTTCCCTTTTAGAATCAGAACTTGTCCCAGAGTCGTGGAAACAATAGATAACTATTTCACTCAGCTCAATCGTGCATGCTTAGTTTTCCTCAAAGTTACACAGAAAGAATAGACGGGCGTTTCAATAAAAGATTTATTGAACAGTCTTGTTTCTCGTGTAAGTAATATGTGCTGTTACGATCGCAAGACAGTATGCAAGATAAATAATGTACAGCGTAAGCAGTAGAAATAAATAATACTGCGCTAGCATGATCTTTAGTAGATATTTATTTACATAAATAACATAGACTAAAAATGCGAGTACTCATACGATGCGTTTCTAAGCTAGTTCTACCCCAATGTACCTAACCTAACCTAGGTGTAGGGAGAGGTATGAAGTAGGTGAAGTATTCCTTACTATGGTATACTAAGAGTATGTTAAGCCTAGTATGCCAAGTATGCCAAGAGTCCCTCTAGGTTTCTAGTCAGCTCCATACCTTAAGAATGAGAGAGGTGGGAATCTCTTGCCAGACTCGAACTCCAACACCCCGTGAGGGAAGTCAGATCACTGGAAGCTGGACTCTGCGTGCACGGATGACAGCGTCTTCTCAGTGCGTCAGGCCGGGAAACGGGCTCCTCTGAAGTCGAGGTCTCCTCTGATTTACAGGGGCTAGGGAAGGTATATTTATACCTGAGAGGTACCTCAGAATGTTAGCATTGACGTGAATCGGACAGCGGAAGACGTCATGAATGAACCCTCAAGGTATAACGGTTCATGCATAATAGATGAGTCCTTGAAGAAATCAATAGTCCTGTGCTAGGGAAACTCCCGAAGCCTAAGGGTCTGTTCTACAAGAACTCGTTGTGACATTAGGGTGGACGGATGTCGGAGACCATGCCTGTATTTGGAGTGCACGGTTTAATGCCTTAATAAGGACTGGGATTTTATGCCTATATAAGGGCAGGGCGAATTGTGCCTATATAAGGACATGATACAGGAAAACCCATGTACGGACACCCTAAGAGGAATACAACACCCACTCCACTTTCGTGTGTACGATAATAATAAAATGCTAAACATTTAATATGCTAAACATAAAATGGAGTACCGCATATTTGCTAAACATATTTCTTAAAAGCATTAAAAAGCATTTAAAAACCTATTAAAATGCAAAAGGTACTGTACATTTTAAGCATTGCTTTTCTCAGTTCAGGCATATATTTGGAAATAAAATGCAGTTTGAATGAAATAAGCAGTAATATTTACATGTGACAGAAAATGATCGATAAGTTGTTCAAAAATCAAAGTCATTTCATGTCATGAAAATTAATGAACTTCTTAGACAAATAAGATGACAAAGTGTCTGAGGAAGTACCGCGAAGTCTGTACTATAAGGCTAGTTCTACTTCAAGCAGATTGAATTGCCATTCAGTTTGAAAAAACGGAAAAAAAAGCTCAATTTGGGAAGAGTTCCAATTTTTTGAAATATGAAGGCCAAATTTTACTGTGTCTCTGGTACACTGTGGGTTGAATCAGAGTCAGTGTACGGGTCTGGTGTAAACATGAGATCATCTATTTCTGTAGACAAAATATCATCCACTGAAGTTGGTGTCAGTTGGAACACCTCGTGTAGTAGATTAATTGCACAGAGATGTGAAGCACCGCTTTCAGCATAGGATGCCTCAGCAATGTTCGCGTCCGTTGTTACCTGTGTGCCTGTAGATCCATCTCGTACCTCAGCAGCAGCTGGAAGCGTCTGTGAGATCTCAATGAATGCCGTCATCAGTATTGGTAGCCTCTGGGGACAACACAGAGCATGGGCCGTTATCGGGTCCAGCAGAGTATCGACATCCGTTGGCGTTGCTGATGGAAATGTTAGACAGGTGTCTAACACGCATTCTTCACCGCATAGCAGGCATCGTAGGACAGGTAAGATGCAATCTTGCCAGATTGGTCTGAATGACAGGAACCACGTGGTATTAAGTTCCCGTAGACGAGTCATGCCCAAAAGCTGTACTATTCGCTCACGGCACCTTCGTTCAAGGAGAGCTTTCTCCACTTCGCTCGGAGTGATGTCTGCGAATAGGCTGGCCATAGCGTAATAGCAGGAAGAGAAATAGAATTCCGGCAACAAGTGCTAGAATTAATGGTATGCCACCAAACACCGAATGTGCAAAGTTCGGGATGATTCCGAGTATTGCCTGGAAAGGTGCTAACAGACCGGAACAGATGCTCTTAAATACATGTACAATTCCGCTTGTATCAGACATGTTAAAGATACGTCCTATCATTTCCACGAAATGTATAGGGCAGTTTGTACGTATTAAAGTCTGTATCTCTGCCGAAGTCCTTGCTACTTGTAGATCATAGGTTTCTTTGGCCGAGGTTAAAGGCACTGATTGTTGCAAAAGCATGGCTTTTATTCTGCTTAAAGTATCAAATCTTATAAAAGAGACGTTCAGCGAAGGCCACAAAGGCGACTCCCTGACTGTGTCTATTGGGGCAAACAATACTTGCATACAGCAAGTGACCCTGGAGTTGACCGTTACTAGATATGGGATGCCTGGCAACATGCCGCAGCAACTCTGATCATTCAACATGAGGTAACTCCCATTCGAAAGTTGTCCAAACGTTGGATTAATCACAGCAGCTGGTGTACCCTGCTGATGGCAAGACAAATTTGCCACAGAACCATTGCAAGCCCCGTGTAAAGAAATGTCCTGACATATAAGTGAACCGCTCAGAGCACTTTTACAGTGTGTACCGCTCAAAAACACTTCACGATCCCCACTCCAACATCTATATGTATACGGTAAATTCCAAGATGTCTTAATGTATTCCTTACCCAACCTTTCATATTTGCCTGCTTGCATTTGTTTGAGGCAATACTGAAACTGAAAAGTAGTCACAGGTAGTGTGATTTTGCCATGAATGAGCCATTCTGTAGCTGGTTTTTCTGCCACTGTGAATGGTAACTTTTCCAGTTTTTCAATGCTTAGCACTGTATACTTTGCTCCTCTTTGTGCCAGTTCGATCTGTTTATCAGTTAGATTGTATTCTGCAAACAGAGCCGACGTGTTGATGAAACGCCAAGGCACATAGCCCGCACGCAAAGAATGCAGCGTCCAGCTTAATAACACAATAGAACGTAATTGAGATTGGCCTTGCTGTAACATCGCCAAATCTTGTTCTAGTATGTCGATAGCAGAGGATACAATGTTGTCCAATGAATATATTCTGGAGGACAAAGTTGTTAACCCATTGTCGACCACAGTGAGTGTTTTCTCTAAATTAATACGATCAAGTTCACGTATTCGTTCTGCGGCCTCCATCTGTGACACTTTCCATGCTTCATTATAGGCAGCATAAATGCCGGCATATATGAAACGTTTTTGACGCGGTTTTCTTGGTCCAAGCAAGAATTCCCTAAGGTCTGCGTCTTCTTTAAGTAAGGATAAGTGTTGTTTCACATCCTGTAGTGTAGATTTCTGCAGCCAATCGAGGCATAATTTTCCGACACTGTATGTTGTTACTACCCCCGGATGCTGTCTTTGGACGTATCTTGGGTCTGGCCTATGAATAGTAAATCCCTGAGTTTTATTCAGGAATCTTTCCTGACAGTTGTTCGTGTCTGTGGGCCAGATCAACCATTTTTTCCAATCAGGATTAGATCTGTTGAGTTGTAGTATTTTGTCAACTGTAAGCGCTGCCTGTGTATTGTTATCACTTGCAGGTGTTGGTACAGAAGGTGTTTTCATCTCTTTTATCTTGGCTAGTCCAAGACAAGATGTTTGTTGGACAGTTTCATTCAAAAACATTATTTGTTCAGGGATGACACAGGCTCTAAATAAAGCTTCTATCCCCTGCACTTGCCAATCTTTAGTACTCCAGACAGTTTTTTTGTCTATTGTGTCTTTCCATAAGTCGAAACCCTGTCTAGACAGTTGGGCAATAAATGTTGTAGAGTAAATCTGTTTTGTATTAGTTAACATAATTTTCAGTCCTGTTTTGTTTACATTTTTATAGTAAAACGTTTCTGGATCAGATGTATTGTAACCTGAACAATATGGAAACTTGTTAGCAAATGTTTTTGAACTACCTTTTGGTGGTGTAGGACAATGCTCCCATTGGTTAAACATAAACACATTTCTAGGGTTTGCAGATTTATGCAAATAATGATGACCATAGTGGTTATAGCAATACAGTTGTTCATAGTCTGATGAACCCTCTAAATATTCATTTTTAGAAAATGCAGCAGATTTTTCTAGGTCAAACATTATGTCATTAACAGTCTCAAAGTCCCAATCATCAGAATAGGTACTGGACGAAATGAGATCGCTTAGTGAAATTTTAAACAAATGTGGAATGTTCAATTGTTCCGTCGGGCCAAAGATATCAAATTCTCTTTTGTCCCACACTATACCATCCTGTATAGGAACGGCTGTGATGTTCACTGTTGACAAGTTTCTTGCTTCACGATGGGAAGATTTATGAGGTTTGAAAAGTACGTTCACATCTTTTCCTTCAGTGTTCACATGGATGTATCTGCCATTTATAAGCACGCTCATAGTCATAACCAAAGCTAGCCAAAGCAGGAAAACAAAAATTCCAGAAATAATCCAGAGTTCAATCCATGGGGAAACCAAATAAGTCTTTTTCAGAAAGTGAAGAAAGTCTTGTACTTGCTGCTTGAATGTTAATGATGCTGGCGTCGTTTCAGGTTCACTCGGATCTTCTGAGAACGTATCAAAGTTAATGAAATAGCCAGAAGCAGTTCTGTCAATTGTTGGAATTGCATCAGGATTTGTAGAAATCGCTGGAACCAGTTGATCACTTGCTACATTGGTGTAGACAGGTGTATTTGGACAAACTGTTACTTGATTTTCAAGAGGGATGAGTTCCATTGCATTGTTGCTTAGTCCTTCATCTGTTACTGCTGGTTATCAGTCTTTCAGTCTGAACCTCTTGGATAGTAGTGAGAGGAGTGTGTCTGCTACTAGGTCGGAGTCCACGAGGCCTACTATTTAGTATTGGCCACATACTGTGGTTTGATGAGGTCTATGGACACAAATCTTTTCTCCTTTTTTCCAGCAAGGGGCGGCAGAAGTACTGTTCTTGTTCCTTGAACTGCTAGGACAGGTACTGGTTGTCTGTAAGAAGGTCCAAATTCCTTCTTGTCCGCAATCTTTTCTCTGACTAGATCCCCAACTTTTGGAATCCAGACAGGCCTTGCTGGGACCGCCGGTTTTTCCCCAGTGGTGGTTGGCTGCAGGAATACGTTGCTTTGTTTCGATCTTAGTTCATTGAGTTCCTGTAAAACAGCCAAACGATCTTTGATATCAAACGGTTTATTTTCCACCACTGTGCCTACGTGATCGAGGTCTGGTACCCACATTCTTGTCCCAAATAGGACCTCATATGGAGTGACCCCCCTAGAGAACTTCTTGGCAGGTTATTTAATGAGCGTTGGACCCCATAAAGATGTTTGACAAACCCATCACCCAAACCTAATACCCTAGCTGTTATAGACTGCTTTATGTCCCGGTTTTTCCTTTCCACAACCGAATTTCCCTCATGATGGAATGGAGAGGAGTACCGCAATGCAACGCCCAGACTGGCCGTGGCTTCTTTGTAAGCCCGAGAGCTAAACGCAGGGCCCTGGTCAGAATGTAGCGTGCCTATTGCGTATGTGCCGATAAAGACTCGCAAATCTTTTATAACAGTTCGAGCGTCAGCCGAGCACTGAGGCCATATCCATAGGAACCTTGATTTAGTATTTGTGGGATTGCACTTGTCCATGAGGACGCCTGTGCATAGATAGTCTTATGCTGTCTAACAATGGTGTCTGTACTGGGCAGCTACATTCGTAGCATGGTGTCTGGTGGCTTTCTCGCTGTAATTTACAGTCTAAGCAGTTATTGATGAATATGTGTATTTCTGTATTCATCCCAGGCCACCAGTACATCTCTTTTAATGTCAAAATTGGTTTAGAGATCCCTTGATGTGACAGACCCTCCCCCAAATGTGCCTCATAAATCAAAGCTGCTCTACGTTCCATGTTTGGAATTACCCTATCCCCCACTCCAGGAATTCGAGCAAAAGGAACGCTGTTCGCATCAATTACATAAGAGTACTTGAGTGGAAACTTTTTTGGTAACGCTGCACCACTGCCTTTGCTTGTAGCATTGACAGCCAACATTATCTCACTGTCTATTTTCGTTTTTGAACAAGTGATCGCAGCTACGGAAGCCGTCTGAACAGCCCCCTTTGCGGCTTCGTCAGCCAATGTATTCCCTGCAACGTGAACGCCATCACGTTGATGACTCCGTGTGTGGATCATGTGAGCCTTTGGTAGTTCGTTTTTCAACTGAACTACTTGTTCCCAAAGCTTTTTGTGCTTTATTGTGCCACCTTTCGCATCTTTGAACCCATTTTCAAGCCAGTTTTGTATATATTCATTATACGACTGAACACAGTAAAAGGAATCGCACACTATTAGTGTGGGGAATTCTCGATCTGTACTTTCAAGTGCCAGTTTGAATGCTTGTAGTTCAGCTCGCTGAGCTGTGCAATCTCCTAGAGATTGAGTTTTTGTGACCATAGGTCTGAAGATGCCATCTCGCATGCGACCTTTAACGATTGCACACGCTGCACTGTAAGCTTGCTTACTCCCTGTTGCGGGCTGTGCGGATCTGTCAGTGTAAATTATGAATTCGTACTGATCGAGAGGCAGAATTTCAGTGGGCAGAGGACATTCTTGTTCATATTGCAGGAACGCTTGTGTTTTTAAATCAGGATCAAAAACATATTCAACATCTGTTGCAGCAAGAGAATTAACCCATTGTATCCATCTTGGATGTAATGCTTTAGCATTTGGAATGCTTGCTTTTGTGACCGCTTCTAAAGCTGGTACCGGGGTTACGACAATAATGCGTTTCCCTTGGGCTAAGGCTCTTTCTTTTGCTACAGCGGTTTGAACTGCTGTCAGAATTTTTTCAGTTGAAGTGAAGCGCATTTCCGCTTGTGTATACAAATGAGATTTGTATGCAATTGGTATTTTTTCACCCTCATTAAATGTTAAGTAGGTGAATCCGCATTGACCCGAAATTATTCGGATCACTAAATTGCGTTGACTTACGCGTGTTTGTAAGTGATTTGTTGGTAACATGTTATCCTGGAGTGAACGCAAGATTTCTGTGTGTTCATGTGTCCAATTTTTGAGTGAAAAATCAGGTTTGATTAATGCGTAGAGAGGTTTAACCCTTTCTGCGTAATTTAGAATGTATGTTCTTCCAAAATTTAGGAAACCCAGGATGGATTGTAAGCTTTTTAGGGTTTTTGGAGGTTGGAGCAGCGCACATTTCTCTAGAAAGTTAGCTGGCAAGCTCTTGCCTCCACTTGAAAGCTCATATCCTAGAAATAGGACATTGAGATGGGCAATTCTGGACTTTTTGAAGTTGAATTTGTAGCCCTCAGAGGCGAAGCCCAATATAATGGTACTCGCCCTGTTCAAGTGTTTGTCCAGGTCATCGTCTGTCAGATAGATGTCATCGACATATGACAATGCCTCATTATCATAAATTTGTAGTAACTCCATTACTCTCGCTGAGAATAACCCTGGGCTGTTCTTGAACCCTTGTGGGAGTCGACAAAATTGACGCTGGGTCCCCATTATGGAGAAAGCTGTTAAGTACCTGCTTTCAGGTGCTATGTTTTGACAAAAGAAACCATTTGAGATGTCTAATGTGGTTTTGTATTTTTTACGCACAATGTTATTCATTAATGCTGTGCTATGTGCATTTTGTACTGCAAATGTTTTAGAACAAGTGTTTAAGTGTCTGTAATCCAAAACTAGACGATATGTATTGTCTGGTTTGGAGACAGGAAACAAAGGATTGTTCATTGAAGAGGTGCATGTTTCAATCACCCCTTGGTATTCAAGTTGATCTAAGATCTCCCTGACCTGTTTTTTAGCTTCTTGCTTTATTGGGTACTGCCTCAGTGCAGTTGGTTCATGTTTCAGATGTATTTTATGGTGAGGTGAGTCCTCATCCCATCCTACATGATTTTTATATAATGATGGGGCCTGGGCTACTGCCCATTTCCTGGCATATGTATATTTTAGGTGAATTGGAATATGGTTGGAGAAGGCAGGCAAAATAATGTCCTCGCCGTGTGGGCACTCCCTGACAAATTGTGGTGGCCAGTCTTTTTCTGTTAGAAGTATGTCATAGCCCCTTGATAGTTTTTCCCAAAAATGTGCTTTCACCTGTCTAGGTATGTCTCCCTCCATCCGGAGTGTTATTTCATATACCTTTTGTGGAGTACTAACCCTGGTGTCTACAGTCTCAACTGTAATGTACTCATTCAAGTCCACTATCTCCAGACGTTCCTTCAGGTTCTGGCGAGCTATTGTGACTTCTGCTGCACTGTCCAGCATTGTCTGAGCCCATTCTCCGTTCTTGAGTTGTGTTCTCAGTATTCTCGGCATGTCTGATCTTTAGACCTGCTACTTTCTTTTTGGAGAATTGAGGTTTTGATTTGGTTTTCGGAACGTGTTTGTCGTCTTTCGATTTCATGCGTTCTTCTCTATTTTCCGACCGTCCTCTTCTTTCCGAAGTCTGTGACGAGATCTGAAAGGTACGAGAGGAACGTGTATCAGTATCTTGATACCTGTCAGGTTTTCTCAAATTATCCCTATTCCTGAGGTTATACCTCCTTTCAGAGGGCTCCTTTTGAGGAGACCTACCTCGGGATTGAGAACGTTTCTCGTTTGAATTTTGTTTATTAGCCTCCCACTTCTTTTTAGAAGATGTAGGAGTTTGTTTAATAGAGTCCTTCTCAGGACTTTCAGATAGTTTTGGCTTCACTGGTCATCCACCCAAACTATCTCTGCCTAATTCTGCATAAGATTGTTCTATAATTCTGGGTAGTTCAGTTTGTTGCTCTGTGACATCAAATTCCCTTAATCTTTGGCGGATCGCCACTGCTGCTGCCTCCCCTTTAATATTAGATAATATTATTGTTGAGACCTGGTCGAAATTTTTCAGTAATTTCATACCTAAATTCAGAGCAGGTTCTGCCCCGTATTCGTTTTGAATTTGTTTCAGGACATCTGGTATTACCGCAATCAACGGAATGCCATGTGTTTTAGTACAGATGCAAGCAAAGACTGAGCCCCATGTGGTGCAGTCTTCCAGTTGTGGTGTGATCCCCATTGGTAAACTGATTGTTAGGATTCTGTGTTTCTCATACGGGCTAGTATTTGGAAATACTGCTTCGATTTGAGTAATTTTTTGAGCTATCCAGAATGGAATTTGCTCACGTTTTGTGGGCATTTTACCCATGACTGCGTATAGAGTCTGTGGTGTAATTTTTAGTGTATTCCCCGGTTGAGGAGTTTGATTTGGAATGGTTAATGGTGGTTGGACTGTGAAAGTCCGCATGACATATTGGACCAATTGTCTGTAGATTTTTATTAACTCTGTTATTTGAGTAAGTAGTTCCTCATCTGACATTATATCAAGTTCAGGATGAGGTGTGTAGCGGGCTAGAATCGGCCATGTTGCTCCTGGTCTACCTAGTGGACCGAGCCTGGTAATGTTTCTGTGATGTTTTAGGGCGCCTTTAAACCAGAGCTGATGCTCCTGGTATGTTAGTGGAATTTCAATATCCTCGGAAGGAATATATTCCTCTGGTGGATCATCTTCTTTGTAGAAGTGAAACAGTTTTGTAACTGGATTGGATTCAGGAAATATTACCCATGAATAGAATACCTCTGTCTGAAATGATTCGTGTGCCTCTATCACGATAACTGCTCTACCGCCTCTTGGTGGTAGGCCGTGTTTTATGAGTTTTAGAGTGAGGGCTCTTCTTAAGTTTGGATGGATGTCTATAACACCCTCCTCGGTTTCATTTAAACCAGTAAAGTTAAAAACTGCTATGGCTGGGTCAGCCGCAGCTCCACCGTTTCCGGTGGCATCGTCCCCGTGTATGGACATTTGTTTTTTGAAAAATGTAGAACAAGTTTCAAGGAAACAAAGATAAGGTGCACAATATTTTGGAACACTGTATCCTTCAACGTTGAGCAAACCAAACAGCTAATATATAGGGTGCTTCCCTATGTAGCCGTGACGGATACTTAACCCTGCCTACTCCAGACGTCTTTTGGAGTATATGGGTAGGGGTCTCTGAGAGAAAAAGCACGGTTGAGTTACTCAGTATCTAGCGTTAAATTACCGCCTTACCAAACCGTTGGGCGCCATGTAGTGTAGCTCCTATTTCCCTAATAGGCTCTGCGCATTGGAATAATATACCCTATAGGTTTGACATAGGACTAAGGTCAATATGTCCCTATCGAGTATATTAAACTTAATTACTTGTGCCAGCTAGCTCAGACGCCACTAAAAACTCCTTGATAAACAAGAAGGGAGTAGTTTCTGGCAGCCGCAAAACATGACAACTTTGTTTCCCTTTTAGAATCAGAACGTGTCCCAGAGTCGTGGAAACAATAGATAACTATTTCACTCAGCTCAATCGTGCATGCTTAGTTTTCCTCAAAGTTACACAGAAAGAATAGATGGGCATTTCAATAAAAGATTTATTGAACAGTCTTGTTTCTCGTGTAAGTAATATGTGCTGTTACGATCACAAGACAGTATGCAAGATAAATAATGTACAGCGTAAGCAGTAGAAATAAATAATACTGCGCTAGCATGATCTTTAGTAGATATTCATTTACATAAATAACATAGACTAAAAATGCGAGTACTCATATGATGCATTTCTAAGCTAGTTCTACCCCAATGTACCTAACCTAACCTAGGTGTAGGGAGAGGTATGAAGTAGGTGAAGTATTCCTTACTATGGTATACTAAGAGTATGTTAAGCCTAGTATGCCAAGTATGCCAAGAGTCCCTCTAGGTTTCTAGTCAGCTCCATACCTTAAGAATGAGAGAGGTGGGAATCTCTTGCCAGACTCGAACTCCAACACCCCGCGAGGGAAGTCAGATCACTGGAAGCTGGACTCTCTGCGTGCAGGGATGACAGCGTCTTCTCAGTGCGTCAGGCCGGGAAACAGGCTCCTCTGAAGTCGAGGTCTCCTTTGATTTACAGGGGCTAGGGAAGGTATATTTATACCTGAGAGGTACCTCAGAATGTTAGCATTGACGTGAATTGGACAGTGGAAGACGTCATGAATGAACCCTCAAGGTATAACGGTTCATGCATAATAGATGAGTCCTTGAAGAAATCAATAGTCCTGTGCTAGGGAAACTCCCGAAGCCTAAGGGTCTGTTCTACAAGAACTCGTTGTGACATTAGGGTGGACGGATGTCGGAGACCATGCCTGTATTTGGAGTGCACGGTTTAATGCCTGAATAAGGACTGGGATTTTATGCCTATATAAGGGCAGGGCGAATTGTGCCTATATAAGGACATGATACAGGAAAACCCATGTACGGACACCCTAAGAGGAATACAACACCACTAGATGCCAGGGATTTTTTTTGGGCAAATTTGAATTAGGGTGGGACTGCCCAAAACGGGCATGCCCATGCCCCCACCCCCACAAAAATTACAGCCTTCCTGCCCCCCCTGGGGGGCAGATGGGGCAGTAGCCCCCAATCTGCCCCCCCGGGGGGAAAAAGCCCACCAGACGCCAGGGATTTTTTGGGGCAAATTTGAATTAGGGTGGGGGCTGCCCAAAACGGGCATGCCCATGCCCCCACCCCCTCCACCGCAAAAATTACAGCCTTTATGCCCCCCCTGGGGGCAAATGGGGGATTAACCCCCAATCTTGCCCCCGGGGGGGCAAAAAGCCCACTAGACGCCAGGGATTTTTTGGGGCAAATTTTAATTAGGGTGGGGGCATTGGCATGCCCGTTTTGGGCATCCCCAACCTAATTAAAATTTGCCCAAAAAACTCCCTGTCGTCTAGTGGACTTTCAGCCCCCCCTGGGGGGCAGATGGGGGCATTAGCCCCCAATCTGCCCCGCTGGGGGGGGGCAAAAATCCCAATAGACGCCAGGGATTTTTTTTGGGCAAATTTGAATTAGGGTGGGGCTGCCCAAAACGGGCATGCCCATGCCCCCACCGCCTCCCCCGCAAAAATTATAGCCTTCCTGCCCCCCCTGGGGGGCAGATGGGGCAGTAGCCCCCAATCTGCCCTCCCAAGGGGGCAAAAAGCCCACTAGACGCCAGGGATTTTTTGGGGCAAATTTTTATTAGGGTGGAGGCATTGGCATGCCCGTTTTGGGCAGCCCCCACCCTAATTAAAATTTGTCCAAAAAACTCCCTGGCGTCTAGTGGACTTTCAGCCCTCCTGGGTGGCAGATGGGGGCATTAGCCCCCAATATGCCCCGCCGCGGGGGGCAAAAAGCACACTAGACGCCAGGGATTTTTTTTGAGCAAATTTGAATTAGGGTGGGGCTGCCCAAAACGGGCATGCCCATGCCCCCACCCCCTCCCCCGCACAAATTACAGCCTTCCTGCCCCCCCCTGGGGGACAGATGGGGCAGTAGCCACCAATCTGCCCCCCCGGGGGGGAAAAAAGCCCACTAGACGCCAAGGATTTTTTGGGGCAAATTTTTAATAGGTTGGGGGCATTGGCATGCCCGTTTTTGGCAACCCCCACCCTAACTAAAATTTGCTCAAAAAAATCCCTGGCATCTAGTAGGCTTTCTGCCCCCCCTGGGGGGCAGATGGGCGCATTAGCCCCCAATCTGCACCCCCGTGGGGGGCAAAAAGCCCACTACTTGCCAGGGATTTTTTTGGGTCATATTTGAATTAGGGTGGGGGCTGCCCAACACGGCATGCCCATGCCCCCACCCCTTCACCCGCAAAAATTACAGCCTTTCTGCCCCCCCTTGGGGGCAGATGGGGGCATTAGCCCCCAATCTTCCCCCCAGGGGGGCATAAAACCCACTTGACGCCAGGGATTTTTTTGGGCAAATTTTAATTAGGGTGGGGGCATTGGCATGCCCGTTTTGGGCAGCCCCACCTAATTAAAATCTGCCTATAACTCCTGACGTCTAGTGGACTTTCAGCCCCCGGGGGGCAGATGGGGGCATTAGCCCCCAATCTGCCCCACCGGGGGGGCAAATAGCCCACTAGACGCCAGGGATTTTTTTTGGGCAACTTTGAATTAGGGTGGGGCTGCCCAAAGCGGGCATGCCCATGCCCCCACCCCTCCCCGCAAAAATTACAGCCTTCCTGCCCCCTGGGGGCAGATGGGGCAATAGCCCCCAATCTGCCCCCGGGGGAAAAAGCCCACTAGACACCAGGGATTTTTTGGGGCAAATTTTTAATAGGGTGGGGGCATTGGCATGCTCGTTTTGGCAACCCCACCCTAATTAAAATTTGCTCAAAAATCCCTGGCGTCTAGTAGGCTTTCTGCCCCCCCTGGGGGAAGATGGGGGCATTAGCTCCCAATCTGCACCCCAGGGGGCAAAAGCCCACTAGTCGCCAGGGATTTTTTTGGGCAAATTTGAATTAGGGTGGGGGCTGCCCAAAGCGGGCATGCCCATGCCCCCACCCCTCGCTCGCAAAATTACAGCCTTCCTGCCCCCTTGGGGGCAGATGGGAGCATTAGCCCCCAATCTGCACTCGAGGGCAAAAGCCCACTAGTCGCCAGGGATTAATTTGGGGCAAATTTGAATTAGGGTGGGGGCTGCCCAAAACGGGCATGCCCATGCCCCCACCCCCTTCCCCGCAAAAATTACAGCCTTTCTGCCCCCCCTGGGGGACAGATGGGGGCATTAGCCCCCAATCTTCCACCCGGGGGGGCAAAAAGCCCACAATTTCAGGCTTGCAGGGGATTCTGGGTAAGAAAACATTGGGGGATACACGCAAGCCTTGCCTGTCGCGGGTACTTGGGCCTCCCACCCGAGTGAGGCACCATTTTTATCGGGAGACCTGGGCAAACGCTGTGTGGTAGGAAATTTGTGTCAGCCCGGTGATGCCCCAACTTTCCCACACACAAATGTGTGAAAAAAGTGATTTTTTTCAGCAAAAGTTCATGTTTGCAGGGGATTCTGGGTAAGAAAACGTTGGGGGATCCATGCAAGCCATACCTCCCTGGAATCCCCCGGGTGTCTAGTTTTCAGAAATGTGTGGGTTTGGTAGGTTTTCCTAGGTGGCCGCCGAGCCCCGGGCCAAAAAGTCATGGGACCCCCCTTGCAAAACCAGGTCGTTTTGTGATAGGCAATTTTGATGTTGCCTCAATACGTTTTGGGCCCTTGCCTGTCGCGGGTACTTGGGCCTCCCACCCGAGTGAGGCACCATTTTTATCGGGAGACCTGGGCGAACGCTGGGTGGTAGGAAATTTGTGTCAGCCCGGTGATGCCACAACTTTCCCACACACAAATGTGTGAAAAAAGTGATTTTTTTCAGCACAATTTCAGGCTTGCAGGGGATTCTGGGTAAGAAAACATTGGGGGATACACGCAAGCCATACCTCCTTGGAATCCCCCGGGTGTCTACTTTTCAGAAATGTGTGGATTTGGTAGGTTTCCCTAGGTGGCCGCCGAGCCCCGGGCCAAAAAGTCATGGGACCCCCTTGCAAAACCAGGCCGTTTTGTGATAGGCAATTTTGATGTCGCCTCAATACGTTTTGTGCCCTTGCCTGTCGCGGGTACTTTGGCCTCCCACCCGAGTGAGGCACCATTTTTATCGGTAGACCTGGGGGAATGCTGGGTGGTAGGAAATTTGTGTCAGCCCAGTGATGCCACAACTTTCCCACACACAAATGTGTGAAAAAGGTGATTTTTTCAGCAAGATTTCAGGTTTGCAGGGGATTCTGGGTAAGAAAACGTTGGGGGATCCACGCAAGCCATACCTCCCTGGAATCCCACGGGTGTCTAGTTTTCAGAAATGTGTGGGTTTGGTAGGTTTCCCTAGGTGGCCGCCGAGCCCCGGGCCAAAAAGTCATGGGACCCCCCTTGCAAAACCAGGTCGTTTTGTGATAGGCAATTTTGATGTTGCCTCAATACGTTTCGGGCCCTTGCCTGTCACGGGTACTTGGGCCTCCCACCCGAGTGAAGCACCATATTTATCGGGAGACCTGGGGGAACGCTGGGTGGTAGGAAATTTGTGTCAGCCCGGTGATGCCACAACTTTCCCACACACAAATGTGTGAAAAAAGTGATTTTTTTCAGCAAAAGTTCAGGTTTGCAGGGGATTCTGGGTAAGAAAACGTTGGGGGATCCACGCAAGCCATACCTCCCTGGAATCCCCGGGTGTCTAGTTTTCAGAAATGTGTGGGTTTGGTAGGTTTCCCTAGGTGGCCGCCGAGCCCGGGCCAAAAGTCATGCGACCCCCCTTGCAAAACCAGGTCGTTTTGTGATAGGCAATTTTGATGTCGCCTCAATACGTTTCGGGCCCTTGCCTGTCACGGGTACTTGGGCCTCCCACCCGAATGAAGCACCATATTTATCGGGAGACCTGGGGGAACGCTGGGTGGTAGGAAATTTGTGTCAGCCCGGTGATGCCACAACTTTCCCACACAGAAATGTGTGAAAAAAGTGATTTTTTCAGAAAAAGTTCAGGTTTGCAAGGGATTCTGGGTAAGAAAACGTTGGGGGATCCATGCAAGCCATACCTCCCTGGAATCCCCCAGGTGTCTACTTTTCAGAAATGTGTGGGTTTGGTAGGTTTCCCTAGGTGCTGGCAGAGCTAGGGTTCAAAAACTACAGCTAGGCACTTTGCAAAAAATTTTCATTTTTCACTGTGAAAATGTGGTGTGTCCATGTTGCGTTTTGCGCTGTTTCCTGTCGCGGGCACTAGGCCTACCCACACAAGTGAGGTACCATTTTTCTCGGAAGACTTTGGGGAACGCGGGGTGGGTGGACTTTTGTGGATCCACGCAGATTCCAGAACTTTCCACCACAGAAAAGTGAGGAAAATGTGGGTTTTTTGACAATTGTTTAGGTTTGCAAGGGATTCTGGGTAAGAAAACGTTGGGGGATCCATGCAAGCCATACCTCCCTGGAATCCCCCGGGTGTCTAGTTTTCAGAAATGTGTGGGTTTGGTAGGTTTTCCTAGGTGGCCGCCGAGCCCCGGGCCAAAAAGTCATGGGACCCCCCTCGCAAAACCAGGTCGTTTTGTGATAGGCAATTTTGATGTTGCCTCAATACCTTTTGGGCCCTTGCCTGTCGCGGGTACTTGGGCCTCCCACCAGAGTGAGGCACCATTTTTATCGGGAGACCTGGGGGAACGCTGGGTGGTAGGAAATTTGTGTCAGCCCGGTGATGCCAAACTTTCCCTCACACACAAGTGAAAAAAGTGATTTTTTCAGCAAAATTTTAGGTTTGCAGGGGATTCTGGGTAAGAAAACGTTGGGGGATCCACGCAAGCCATACCTCACTGGAATCCCCCGGGTGTCTACTTTTCATAAATGTGTGGGTTTGGTAGGTTTCCCTAGGTGCTGGCAGAGCTAGGGTTCAAAAACTACAGCTAGGCACTTTGCAAAAAATTGTCATTTTTCACTATGAAAATGTGGTGTGTCCATGTTGCGTTTTGCGCTGTTTCCCGTCGCGGGCACTAGGCCTACCCACACAAGTGAGGTACCATTTTTCTTGGAAGACTTTGGGGATCGTGGGGTGGGTGGAATTTTGTGGATCCACGCAGATTCCAGAACTTTCCACCACAGAAAAGTGAGGAAAATTTGTTTTTTTGGACAATTTTTTAGGTTTGCAAGGGATTCTGGGTGCCAGAACCTAGTGAGAGCCAGTCAAGTCACCCCATCCTGGATTCCGCTTGGTGTCTAGTTTTCAAAAATGTATAGCTTTGCTAGGTTTCCCTAGGTGCCGGCAGAGCTAGGGTTCAAAAACTACAGCTAGGCACTTTGCAAAAAAGGGTCATTTTTCACTGTGAAAATGTGGTGTGTCCACGTTGCTTTTGCGCTGTTTCCTGTCGCGGGCACTAGGCCTACCCACACAAGTGAGGTACCATTTTTCTCGGAAGACTTTGGGGAACGCGGGGTGGGTGGACTTTTGTGGATCCACGCAGATTCCAGAACTTTCCACCACAGAAAAGTGAGGAAAATGTGGTTTTTTTGACAATTTTTTAGGTTTGCAAGGGATTCTGGGTAAGAAAACGTTGGGGGATCCATGCAAGCCATACCTCCCTGGAATCCCCTGGGTGTCTAGTTTTCAGAAATGTGTGGGTTTGGTAGGTTTTCCTAGGTGGCCGCCGAGCCCCGGGCCAAAAAGTCATGGGACCCCCCTCGCAAAACCAGGTCGTTTTGTGATAGGCAATTTTGATGTTGCCTCAATACCTTTTGGGCCCTTGCCTGTCGCGGGTACTTGGGCCTCCCACCAGAGTGAGGCACCATTTTTATCGGGAGACCTGGGGGAACGCTGGGTGGTAGGAAATTTGTGTCAGCCCGGTGATGCCAAACTTTCCCTCACACACAAGTGAAAAAGTGATTTTTTCAGCAAAATTTCAGGTTTGCAGGGGATTCTGGGTAAGAAAACGTTGGGGGATCCACGCAAGCCATACCTCACTGGAATCCCCGGGTGTCTACTTTTCATAAATGTGTGGGTTTGGTAGGTTTCCTAGGTGCTGGCAGAGCTAGGGTTCAAAAACTACAGCTAGGCACTTTGCAAAAAATTGTCATTTTTCACTATGAAAATGTGGTGTGTCCATGTTGCGTTTTGCGCTGTTTCCTGTCGCGGGCACTAGGCCTACCCACACAAGTGAGGTACCATTTTTCTTGGAAGACTTTGGGGATCGTGGGGTGGGTGGAATTTTGTGGATCCACGCAGATTCCAGAACTTTCCACCACAGAAAAGTGAGGAAAATTTGTTTTTTTGGACAATTTTTTAGGTTTGCAAGGGATTCTGGGTGCCAGAACCTAGTGAGAGCCAGTCAAGTCACCCCATCCTGGATTCCGCTTGGTGTCTAGTTTTCAAAAATGTATAGCTTTGCTAGGTTTCCCTAGGTGCCGGCAGAGCTAGGGTTCAAAAACTACAGCTAGGCACTTTGCAAAAAAAGGGTCATTTTTCACTGTGAAAATGTGGTGTGTCCACGTTGCTTTTTGCGCTGTTTCCTGTCGCGGGCACTAGGCCTACCCACACAAGTGAGGTACCATTTTTCTCGGAAGACTTTGGGGAACGCGGGGTGGGTGGACTTTTGTGGATCCACGCAGATTCCAGAACTTTCCACCACAGAAAAGTGAGGAAAATGTGGTTTTTTGACAATTTTTTAGGTTTGCAAGGGATTCTGGGTAAGAAAACGTTGGGGGATCCATGCAAGCCATACCTCCCTGGAATCCCCTGGGTGTCTACTTTTCAGAAATGTGTGGGTTTGGTAGGTTTTCCTAGGTGGCCGCCGAGCCCCGGGCCAAAAGTCATGGGACCCCCTCGCAAAACCAGGTCGTTTTGTGATAGGCAA
Organism: Calotriton arnoldi; assembly: GCA_963921515.1. NCBI lineage: Eukaryota > Metazoa > Chordata > Amphibia > Caudata > Salamandridae > Calotriton > Calotriton arnoldi. Next base: position 1,006,844 of record CAWUFW010002211.1, read on the forward strand.
TTTTGATGTTGCCTCAATAACTTTTGGGCCCTTGCCTGTCGCGGGTACTTGGGCCTCCCACCAGAGTGAGGCACCATTTTTATTGGGAGACCTGGGGGAACGCTGGGTGGTAGGAAATTTGTGTCAGCCCGGTGATGCCAAACTTTCCCACACACACAAGTGAAAAAAGTGATTTTTTCAGCAAAATTTCAGGTTTGCAGGGGATTCTGGGTAAGAAAACGTTGGGGGATCCATGCAAGCCATACCTCACTGGAATCCCCCGGGTGTCTACTTTTCAGAAATGTGTGGGTTTGGTAGGTTTCCCTAGGTGCTGGCAGAGCTAGGGTTCAAAAACTACAGCTAGGCACTTTGCAAAAAATTGTCATTTTTCACTATGAAAATGTGGTGTGTCCATGTTGCGTTTTGCGCTGTTTCCTGTCGCGGGCACTAGGCCTACCCACACAAGTGAGGTACCATTTTTCTTGGAAGACTTTGGGGATCGTGGGGTGGGTGGAATTTTGTGGATCCACGCAGATTCCAGAACTTTCCACCACAGAAAAATGAGGAAAATGTGGGTTATTTGACAAATTGTTAGGTTTGCAAGGAATTCTGGGTACCAGAACCTGGTGAGAGCCAGTCAAGTCACACCATCCTGGAATCCCCTGGGTGTCTAGTTTTCAAAAATGTATAGGTTTTCTAGGTTTCCCTAGGTGCCGGCAGAGCTAGGGTTCAACAACTACAGCTAGGCACTTTGCAAAAAAAGGGTCATTTTTCACTGTGAAAATGTGGTGTGTCCACGTTGCGTTTTGCGCTGTTTCCTGTCGCGGGCACTAGGCCTACCCACACAAGTGAGGTACTATTTTTCTCGGAAGACTTTGGGGAACGCGGGGTGGGTGGAATTTTGTGGATCCACACAGATTCCAGAACTCTCCACTACAGAAAAGTGAGGATAATGTGGTTTGTTTGACAATGTTTTAGGTTTGCAAGGGATTCTGGGTACCAGAACCTGGTGAGAGCCAGTCAAGTCACCCCATCCTGCATTCCCCTGGGTGTCTAGTTTTCATAAATGTATAGGTTTGCTAGGTTTCCCTAGGTGCCGGCAGAGCTAGGGTTAAAAAACTACAGCTAGGCACTTTGCAAAAAAAGGGTCATTTTTCACTGTGAAAATGTGGTGTGTCCACATTGCGTTTTGCGCTGTTTCCTGTCGCGGGCACTAGGCCTACCCACACAAGTGAGGTACCATTTTTCTTGGAAGTCTTTGGGGAAAGCGGGGTGGGTGGAATTTTGTGGATCCATGCAGATTCCAGAACTTTCCACCAGAGAAAAGTGAGGAAAATGTGGGTTTTTTGACAATTTTTTAGGTTTGCAAGGGATTCTGGGTACCAGAATCTGGTGAGAGCCATTCAAGTCACCCCATCCTGGATTCCCCTGGGTGTCTAGTTTGCAAAAATGTATAGGTTTGCTAGGTTTCCCTAGGTGCCGGCAGAGCTAGGGTTCAAAAACTACTGCTAGGCACTTTGCAAAAAAGGGGTCATTTTTCACTGTGAAAATGTGGTGTGTCCACGTTGCGTTTTGCGCTGTTTCCTGTCGCGGGCACTAGGCCTACCCACACAAGTGAGGGACCATTTTTCTGGGAAGACTTTGGGGAACGCGGGGTGGGTGGAATTTTGTGGATCCACGCAGATTCCAGAACTTTCCACCACAGAAAAGTGAGGAAAATATGGTTTTTTGGACAATTTTTTAGGTTTGCAAGGGATTCTGGGTACCAGAACCTGGTGAGAGCCAGTCAATTCACCCCATCCTGGATTCCCCTGGGTGTCTAGTTTGCAAAAATGTATAGGTTTGCTAGGTTTCCCTAGGTGCCGGCAGAGCTAGGGTTCAAAAACTACAGCTAGGCACTTTGCAAAAAAAGTGTCATTTCTCACTGTGAAAATGTGGTGTGTCCACATTGCGTTTTGCGCTGTTTCCTGTCGCGGGTACTAGGCCTACCCACACAAGTGAGGTACCATTTTTTTTGGAAGACTTTGGGGAATGCGGGGTGGGTGGAATTTTGTGGATCCACGCAAATTCCAGAACTTTCCACCACAGAAAAATGAGGAAAATGTGGGTTTTTTGACAAATTGTTAGGTTTGCAAGGAATTCTGGGTACCAGAACCTGGTGAGAGCCAGTCAAGTCACACCATCCTGGAATCCCCTGGGTGTCTAGTTTTCAAAAATGTATAGGTGTTCTAGGTTTCCGTAGGTGCCGGCAGAGCTAGGGTTCAACAACTACAGCTAGGCACTTTGCAAAAAAAGGGTCATTTTTCACTGTGAAAATGTGGTGTGTCCACGTTGCGTTTTGCGCTGTTTCCTGTCGCGGGCACTAGGCCTACCCACACAAGTGAGGTACTATTTTTCTCGGAAGACTTTGGGGAACGCGGGGTGGGTGGAATTTTGTGGATCCACACAGATTCCAGAACTCTCCACTACAGAAAAGTGAGGATAATGTGGTTTGTTTGACAATTTTTTAGGTTTGCAAGGGATTCTGGGTACCAGAACCTGGTGAGAGCCAGTCAAGTCACCCCATCCTGGATTCCGCTTGGTGTCTAGTTTTCAAAAATGTATAGGTTTGCTAGGTTCCCTAGGTGCCGGCAGAGCTAGGGTTCATAAACTACAGCTAGGCACTTTGCAAAAAAAGGGTCATTTTTCACTGTGAAAATGTGGTGTGTCCACGTTGCTTTTTGCGCTGTTTCCTGTCGCGGGCACTAGGCCTACCCACACAAGTGAGGTACCATTTTTCTTGGAAGACTTTGGGGAGTGCGGGGTGGGTGGAATTTTGTGGATCCACGCAGATTCCAGACCTTTCCACCACAGAAAAGTGAGGAAAATGTGTTTTTTTGGACAATGTTTTAGGTTTGCAAGGGATTCTGGGTACCAGAACCTGGTGAGAGCTAGTCAAGTCACCCCATCCTGGATTCCCCTGGGTGTCTAGTTTTCAAAAATGTATAGGGTTGCTAGGTTTCCTTAGGTGCCGGCAGAGCTAGGGTTCAAAAACTACAGCTAGGCACTTTGCAAAAAAAGGGTCATTTTTCACTGTGAAAATGTGGTGTGTCCACGTTGCGTTTTGCGCTGTTTCCTGTTGCGGGCACTAGGCCTACCCACACAAGTGAGGTACCATTTTTCTCGGAAGACTTTGGGGAACGCGGGGTGGGTGGAACTTTGTGGATCCACGCAGATTCCAGAACTTTCCACCACAGAAAAATGAGGAAAATGTGTTTTTTTTTACAAATGTTTAGGTTTGCAAGGGATTCTGGGTACCAGAACCTGGTGAGAGCCAGTCAAGTCACCCCATCCTGGATTCCCCTGGGTGTCTAGTTCTCAAAAATGTATAGGTTTACTAGGTTTCCCTAGGTGCCGGCAGAGCTAGGGTTCAAAAACTACAGCTAGGCACTTTGCAAAAAAAGGGTCATTTTTCACTGTGAAAATGTGGTGTGTCCACGTTGCGTTTTGCGCTGTTTCCTGTCGCGGGCACTAGGCCTCCCCACACAAGTGAGGTACAATTTTTCTCGGAAGACTTTGGGGAACGCGGGGTGGGTGGAACTTTGTGGATCCACGCAGATTCTAGAACTTTCCACCACAGAAAAGTGAGGAAAATATGGTTTTTTTGGACCATTTTTTAGGTTTGCAAGGGATTCTGGGTACCAGAACCTGGTGAGAGCCAGTCAAGTCACCCCATCCTGGATTCCCCTGGGTGTCTAGTTTGCAAAAATGTATAGGTTTGCTAGGTTTCCCTAGGTGCCGGCAGAGCTAGGGTTCAAAAACTACAGCTAGACACTTTACAAAAAAAGGGTCATTTTTCACTGTGAAAATGTGGTGTGTCCACATTGCGTTTTGTGCTGTTTCCTGTCGCGGGCACTAGGCCTACCCACACAAGTGAGGTACCAGTTTTTTTTGGAAGACTTTGGGGAACGCGGGGTGGGTGGAATTTTGTGGATCCACGCAGATTCCAGAACTTTCCACCACAGAAAAGTGAGGAAAATGTGGTTTTTTTGACAATTGATTAGGTTTGCAAGGGATTCTGGGTACCAAAACCTGGTGAGAGCCATTCAGGTCACCCCATCCTGGATTCCCCTGGGTGTCTAGTTTGCAAAAAAGTATAGGTTTGCTAGGTTTTCCTAGGTGCCGGCAGAGCTAGGGTCCAAAACCACAGCTAGGCACTTTGCAATAAAAGGGTCATTTTTCACTGTGAAAATGTGGTGTGTCCACATTGCGTTTTGTGCTGTTTCCTGTCGCGAGCACTAGGCCTACCCACACAAGTGAGGTACCAGTTTTTTTTGGAAGACTTTGGGGAACGCGGGGTGGGTGGAATTTTGTGGATCCATGCAGATTCCAGAACTTTCCACCACAGAAAAATGAGGAAAATGTGTTTTTTTTGACAAATGTTTAGGTTTGCAAGGGATTCTGGGTACCAGAACCTGGTGAGAGCCAGTCAAGTCACCCCATCCTGGATTCCCCTGGGTGTCTAGTTTTCTAAAATGTATAGGTTTCCTAGGTTTCCCTAGGTGCCGGCACAGTTAGGGTTAAAAAACTAGTGCTAGACACTTTGCAAAAAAAGGGTCATTTTTCACTGTGAAAATGTGGTGTGTCCACATTGCGTTTTGTGCTGTTTCCTGTCGCGGGCACTAGGCCTACCCACACAAGTGAGGTACCATTTTTTTTTTTGAAGACTTTGGGGAACGTGGGGTGGGTGGAATTTTGTGGATCCACACAGATTCCAGAACTTTCCACCACAGAAAAGTGAGGAAAATGTGGTTTTTTTGACAATTCTTTAGGTTTGCAAGGGATTCTGGGTACCAGAACCTTGTGAGAGCCATTCAACTCACCCCATCCTAGATTCCCCTGGGTGTCTAGTTTGCAAAAATGTATAGGTTTGCTAGGTTTCCCTAGGTGCCGGCAGAGCTAGGGTTAAAAAACTACAGCTAGGCACTTTGCAAAAAAAGGGTCATTTTTCACTGTGAAAATGTGGTGTGTCCACGTTGCGTTTTGCGCTGTTTCCTGTCGCGGGCACTAGGCCTACCCACACAAGTGAGGTACCATTTTTCTTGGAAGACTTAGGGGAACGCGGGGTGGGTGGAATTTTGTGGATCCACGCAGATTCCAGAACATTCCACCACAGAAAAGTGAGGAAAATTTGGTTTTTTGGACAAGTTTTTAGGTTTGCAAGGGATTCTGGGTACCAGAACCTGGTGAGAGCCAGTCAAGTCACCCCATCCTGGATTACTCTGGGTGTCTAGTTTGCAGAAATGTATAGGTTTGCTAGGTTTCCCTAGGTGCCGGCAGAGCTAGGGTTCAAAAACTACAGCTAGGCACTTTGCAAAAAAAGGGTCATTTTTCACTGTGAAAATGTGGTGTATCCACGTTGCGTTTGCGCTGTTTCCTGTCGCGGGCACTAGGCCTACCCACACAAGTGAGGTACCATTTTTCTCGGAAGACTTTGGGGAACGCGGGGTGGGTGGAATTTTGTGGATCCACGCAGATTCCAGAACTTTCCACCACAGAAAAGTGAGGAAAATATGGTTTTTGGACAATTTTTTAGGTTTGCAAGGGATTCTGGGTACCAGAACCTGGTGAGAGCCAGTCAAGTCACCCCATCCTGGATTCCCCTGGGTGTCTAGTTTGCAAAAATGTATAGGTTTGCTAGGTTTACCTTGGTGCCGGCACAGCTAGGGTTCAAAAACTAGTGCTGGACACTTTGCAAAAAAAGGGTCATTTTTCACTGTGAAAATGTGGTGTGTCCACATTGCGTTTTGTGCTGTTTCCTGTCGCGGGCACTAGGCCTACCGACACAAGTGAGGTACCAGTTTTTTTTGGAAGACTTTGGGGAACGCGGGGTGGGTGGAATTTTGTGGATCCACGCAGATTCCAGAACTTTCCACCACAGAAAAGTGAGGAAAATGTGGTTTTATTGACAATTTTTTAGGTTTGCAAGGGATTCTGGGTACCAGAACCTGGTGAGAGCCATTCAAGTCACCCCATCCTGGATTCCCCTGGGTGTCTAGTTTGCAAAAAAGTATAGGTTTGCTAGGTTTCCCTAGGTGCCGGCAGAGCTAGGGTTCAAAAACTACAGCTAGGCACTTTGCAAAAAAAGGGTCATATTTCACTGTGAAAATGTGGTGTGTCCACGTTGCGTTTTGCGCTGTTTCCTGTCGCGGGCACTAGGCCTACCCACACAAGTGAGGTACCATTTTTCTCGGAAGACTTTGGGGAATGCGAGGTGGGTGGAATTTTGTGGATCCACGCAGATTCCAGAACATTCCACCACAGAAAAATGAGGAAAATGTGGTTTTTTTGACAAATGTTTAGGTTTGCAAGGGATTCTGGGTACCAGAACCTGGTGAGAGCCAGTCAAGTCACCCCATCCTGGATTCCCCTGGGTGTCTAGTTTGCAAAAATGTATAGGTTTGATAGGTTTCCCTAGGTGCCGGCAGAGCTAGGGTTCAAAAACTACAGCTAGGCACTTTGCAAAAAAAGGGTCATTTTTCACTGTGAAAATGTGGTGTGTCCACATTGCGTTTTACGCTGTTTCCTGGTGCGGGCACTAGGCCTAACCACACAAGTGAGGTACCATTTTTCTCGGAAGACTTTGGGGAACGCGGGGTGGGTGGAATTTTGTGGATACACGCAGATTCCAGAACTTTCCACCACAGAAAAGTGAGGAAAATGTGGTTTTTTTGACAATTATTTAGGTTTGCAAGGTATTCTGGGTACCAGAACCTGGTGAGAGCCAGTCAAGTCACCCCATCCTGGATTCCCCCTGGGTGTCTAGTTTGCAAAAATGTATAGGTTTGCTAGGTTTCCCTAGGTGCCGGCAGAGCTAGGGTTAAAAAACTACAGCTAGGCACTTTGCAAAAAAAGGGTCATTTTTCACTGTGAAAATTTGGTGTGTCCACGTTGCGTCTTGCGCTGTTTCCTGTCGCGGGCACTAGGCCTACCCACACAAGTGAGGTACCATTTTTCTTGGAAGACTTTGGGGAACGCGGGGTGGGTGGAATTTTGTGGATCCACGCAGATTCCTGAACTTTCCACCACAGAAAAGTGAGGAAAATTTGTTTTTTTGGACAATTATTTAGGTTTGCAAGGGATTTTGGGTACCAGAACCTGGTGAGAGCCAGTCAAGTCACCCCATCCTGGATTACCCTGGGTGTCTAGTTTTCAAAAATGTATAGGGTTGCTAGGTTTCCTTAGGTGCCGGCAGAGCTAGGGTTCAAAAACTACAGCTAGGCACTTTGCAAAAAAAGGGTCATTTTTCACTGTGAAAATGTGGTGTGTCCACGTTGCGTTTTGCGCTGTTTCCTGTCGCGGGCACTAGGCCTACCCACACAAGTGAGGTACCATTTTTCTCGGAAGACTTTGGGGAACGCGGGGTGGGTGGAATTTTGTGGATCCACGCAGATTCCTGAACTTTCCACCACAGAAAAGTGAGGACAATTTGGTTTTTTTGGACAATTTGTTAGGTTTGCAAGGGATTCTGGGTACCAGAACCTGGTGAGAGCCAGTCAGGTCACCCCATCCTGGATTCCCCTGGGTGATTAGTTTGCAAAAATGTGTAGGTTTGCTAGGTTTTTCTAGGTGCCGGCAGAGCTAGGGTTCAAAAACTACAGCTAGGCACTGTGCAAAAAAAGGGTAATTTTTCACTGTGAAAATGTGGTGTGTCCACGTTGCGTTTTGCGCTGTTTCCTGTCGCGGGCACTAGGCCTACCCACACAAGTGAGGTACCATTTTTTTGGAAGACTTTGGGGAACGCGGGGTGGGTGGAATTTTGTGGATCCACGCAGATTCCAGAACTTTCCACCACAGACAAGTGAGGAAAATGTGTTTTTTTGACAATTATTTAGGTTTGCAAGGTATTCTGGGTACCAGAACCTGGTGAGAGCCAGTCAAGTCACCACATCCTGGATTCCCCTGGGTGCCTAGTTTTCAAAAATGTATAGGTTTGCTAGGTTTCCCTAGGTGCCGGCAGAGCTAGGGTTCACAAACTACATCTAGGCACTTTGCAAAAAAAGGGTCATTTTTCACTGTGAAAATGTGGTGTGTCCACGTTGCGTTTTGCGCTGTTTCCTGTCGCGGGCACTAGGCCTACCCACACAAGTGAGGTACCATTTTTCTCGGAAGACTTTGGGGAACGCGGGGTGGGTGGAATTTTGTGGATCCACGCAGATTCCAGAACTTTCCACCACAGAAAAATGAGGAAAATATGGTTTTTTGGACAATTATTTAGGTTTGCAAGGGATTCTGGGTACCAGAACCTGGTGAGAGCCAGTCAAGTCACCCCATCCTGGATTCCCCTGGGTGTCTAGTTTTCAAAAATGTATAGGTTTGCTAGGTTTCCCTAGGTGCTGGCAGAGCTAGGGTTCAAAAACTACAGCTAGGCACTTTGCAAAAAAAGGTTCATTTTTCACTGTGAAAATGTGGTGTGTCCACGTTGCGTTTTGCGCTGTTTCCTGTCGCGGGCACTAGGCCTACCCACACAAGTGAGGTACCATTTTTCTCGGAAGACTTTGTGGAACGCGGGGTGGGTGGAATTTTGTGGATACACGCAGATTCCAGAACTTTCCACCACAGAAAAATGAGGAAAATTTGTTTTTTTTGGACAATTGTTTAGGTTTGCAAGGTATTCTGGGTACCAGAACCTGGTGAGAGCCAGTAAAGTCACCCCATCCTGGATTCACCTGGGTGATTAGTTTGCAAAAATGTATATGTTTGCTAGGTTTTTCTAGGTGCCGGCAGAGCTAGGGTTCAAAAACTACAGCTAGGCACTGTGCAAAAAAAGGGTCATTTTTCAATGTGAAAATGTGGTGTGTCCACGTTGCGTTTTGCGCTGTTTCCTGTCGCGGGCACTAGGCCTACCCACACAAGTGAGGTACCATTTTTCTCGGAAGACTTTGGGGAATGCGAGGTGGGTGGAATTTTGTGGATCCACGCAGATTCCAGAACATTCCACCACAGAAAAATGAGGAAAATGTGTTTTTTTTGACAAATGTTTAGGTTTGCAAGGGATTCTGGGTACCAGAACCTGGTGAGAGCCAGTCAAGTCACCCCATCCTGGATTCCCCTGGGTGTCTAGTTTGCAAAAATGTATAGGTTTGCTAGGTTTCCCTAGGTGCCGGCAGAGCTAGGGTTCAAAAACTACAGCTAGGCACTTTGCAAAAAAAGGGTCTTTTTTCACTGTGAAAATGTGGTGTGTCCACATTGCGTTTTGCACTGTTTCCTGGTGCGGGCACTAGGCCTAACCACACAAGTGAGGTACCAGTTTTCTCGGAAGACTTTGGGAAACGCGGGGTGGGTGGAATTTTGTGGATACACGCAGATTCCAGAACTTTCCACCACAGAAAAGTGAGGAAAATGTGGTTTTTTTGACAATTATTTAGGTTTGCAAGGTATTCTGGGTACCAGAACCTGGTGAGAGCCAGTCAAGTCACCCCATCCTGGATTCCCCCTGGGTGTCTAGTTTGCAAAAATGTATAGGTTTGCTAGGTTTCCCTAGGTGCCGGCAGAGCTAGGGTTCAAAAACTACCGCTAGGCACTTTGCAAAAAAAAGGTTCATTTTTCACTGTGAAAATTTGGTGTGTCCACGTTGCGTTTTGCGCTGTTTCCTGTCGCGGGCACTAGGCCTACCCACACAAGTGAGGTACCATTTTTCTTGTAAGACTTTGGGGAACGCGGGGTGGGTGGAATTTTGTGGATCCACGCAGATTCCTGAACTTTCCACCACAGAAAAGTGAGGAAAATTTGTTTTTTTGGACAATTTTTTAGGTTTGCAAGGGATTCTGGGTACCAGAACCTGGTGAGAGCCAGTCAAGTCACCCCATCCTGGATTACCCTGGGTGTCTAGTTTTCAAAAATGTATAGGTTTTCTAGGTTTCCCTAGGTGCCGGCAGAGCTAGGGTTCAACAACTACAGCTAGGCACTTTGCAAAAAAAGGGTCATTTTTCACTGTGAAAATGTGGTGTGTCCACGTTGCGTTTTGCGCTGTTTCCTGTCGCGGGCACTAGGCCTACCCACACAAGTGAGGTACCATTTTTCTCGGAAGACTTTGGGGAACGCGGGGTGGGTGGAATTTTGTGGATCCACGCAGATTCCTGAACTTTCCACCACAGAAAAGTGAGGACAATTTGGGTTTTTTGGACAATTTGTTAGGTTTGCAAGGGATTCTGGGTACCAGAACCTGGTGAGAGCCAGTCAGGTCACCCCATCCTGGATTCCCCTGGGTGATTAGTTTGCAAAAATGTGTAGGTTTGCTAGGTTTTTCTAGGTGCCGGCAGAGCTAGGGTTCAAAAACTACAGCTAGGCACTGTGCAAAAAAAGGGTAATTTTTCACTGTGAAAATGTGGTGTGTCCACGTTGCGTTTTGCGCTGTTTCCTGTCGCGGGCACTAGGCCTACCCACACAAGTGAGGTACCATTTTTTTTGGAAGACTTTGGGGAACGCGGGGTGGGTGGAATTTTGTGGATCCACGCAGATTCCAGAACTTTCCACCACAGACAAGTGAGGAAAATGTGGTTTTTTTGACAATTATTTAGGTTTGCAAGGTATTCTGGGTACCAGAACCTGGTGAGAGCCAGTCAAGTCACCACATCCTGGATTCCCCTGGCTGTCTAGTTTTCACAAATGTATAGGTTTGCTAGGTTTCCCTAGGTGCCGGCAGAGCTAGGGTTCACAAACTACATCTAGGCACTTTGCAAAAAAAGGGTCATTTTTCACTGTGAAAATGTGGTGTGTCCACGTTGCGTTTTGCGCTGTTTCCTGTCGCGGGCACTAGGCCTACCCACACAAGTGAGGTACCATTTTTCTCTGAAGACTTTGGGGAACGCGGGGTGGGTGGAATTTTGTGGATCCACGCAGATTCCAGAACTTTCCACCACAGAAAAATGAGGAAAATATGGTTTTTTGGACAATTTTTTAGGTTTGCAAGGGATTCTGGGTACCAGAACCTGGTGAGAGCCAGTCAAGTCACCCCATCCTGGATTACCCTGGGTGTCTGGTTTGCAAAAATGTATAGGTTTGCTAGGTTTCCCTAGGTGCTGGCAGAGCTAGGGTTCAAAAACTACAGCTAGGCACTTTGCAAAAAAAGGTTCATTTTTCACTGTGAAAATTTGGTGTGTCCACGTTGCGTTTTGCGCTGTTTCCTGTCACGGGCACTAGGCCTACCCACACAAGTGAGGTACCATTTTTCTCGGAAGACTTTGGGGAACGCGGGGTGGGTGGAATTTTGTGGATCCACGCAGATTCCAGAACTTTCCACCACAGAAAAGTGAGGAAAATTTGATTTTTTGGACAATTTTTTAGGTTTGCAAGGGATTCTGGGTACCAGAACCTGGTGAGAGCCAGTCAAGTCACCCCATCATGGATTACCCTGGGTGTCTGGTTTGCAAAAATGTATAGGTTTTCTAGGTTTCCCTAGGTGCCGGCAGAGCTAGGGTTAAAAAACTACAGCTAGGCACTTTGCAAAAAAAGGGTCATTTTTCACTGTGAAAATGTGGTGTGTCCACGTTGCGTTTTGCGCTGTTTCCTGTCGCGGGCACTAGGCCTACCCACACAAGTGAGGTACCATTTTTCTCGGAAGACTTTGTGGAACGCGGGGTAGGTGGAATTTTGTGGATACACGCAGATTCCAGAACTTTCCACCACAGAAAAATGAGGAAAATTTGTTTTTTTGGACAATTGTTTAGGTTTGCAAGGTATTCTGGGTACCAGAACCTGGTGAGAGCCAGTAAAGTCACCCCATCCTGGATTCACCTGGGTGATTAGTTTGCAAAAATGTATAGGTTTGCTAGGTTTTTCTAGGTGCCGGCAGAGCTAGGGTTCAAAAACTACAGCTAGGCACTGTGCAAAAAAGGGTCATTTTTCACTGTGAAAATGTGGTTTGTCCACGTTGCGTTTTGCGCTGTTTCCTGTCGCGGGCACTAGGCCTACCCACACAAGTGAGGTACCATTTTTTTTGGAAGACTTTGGGGAACGCGGGGTGGGTGGAATTTTGTGGATCCACACAGATTCCAGAACTTTCCACCACAGAAAAGTAAGGAAAATGTGTTTTTTTGGCCAATTTTTTAGGTTTGCAAGGGATTCTGGGTACCAGAACCAGGTGAGAGCCAGTCAAGTCACCCCATCCTGGATTCCCCTGGGTGTCTTGTTTGCAAAAATTTATAGGTTTGCCAGGTTTCCTAGGTGCCGGCAGAGCTAGGGTTAAAAACTACAGCTAGGCACTTTACAAAAAAGGGTCATTTTTCACTGTGAAAATGTGATGTGTCCACGTTGCGTTTTGGGCCGTTTCCTGTCGCGGGCACAAGGCCTACCCACACAAGTGAGGTACCATTTTTATCGGGAGACTTGGGGTAACACAAAATTGTAGAGCAACTGTTATTATCTATTGACTTTCGATGCATTTCTGCCTTCCAAATGAACGACAATGTGTAAAAAATAAGTCATTTTGAAAAATGACCTATAATTCTCATGCTAGTATGGGTACTCCCAATTTCGGAAATGTGCAAATATCTACTGTTTCTAAACTCTATATTTTGTTCCCATTTCAGAAATACATAGGTGTCTTTCATACCGATTTTTCCATGTATAAATTTTCCCAGAATGATTGCTATATACCCTTGACATAATAAAAAACCATTGCAAGACGCTGCTCAGTTATTGGCTCTGGGTTCGTCGGGTTCTTGGTGAACCTACAAGTCCTATATATCACCACAACCAGAAATGTCCAGCGGATGTAATGGTATATTGCTTTTAAATAGCTGTCATAATTAGAAGAAGTTTTGCAGCGTGAATCTTTCTGGATTCACTATGCTGTGCATTATTCCGCCATCTCGTGGTTGGGTCCGGATTCGTAGTCTTTTCTTTGTTTTTGTCTTTTTTTTTTTTTTTTTGTTGGCCCAGGTGGGCGGCGATGCCCCACCATTTGGTGTCTTCGGTGACGTCGTCGCGCTTCCTGCGGAAGCTCCCACCCTTGGTAGCCATCTTCAGATTCTTTTTTCCGCCGTGTGGTCTGGATCGTTGCCGAGAAGTTCCAGAAACTTTGGACGAAGAATCTCGAAAAGTCGAATATCACCACAGAGCATCGTTTCCCGAGACACCGGAGGACGACACAAGTAAACCGGAGACAACAAGAAGGACGACGAGGTAGAAGGTCCACGACCGAAATCTCGACGCCTACAGAGAATGCGCTCACAGGGGGCTCCCTGAGAGCGGTTATGGACAAGACACCGTTTAAGTTTTGCCAGAACTGTCACCACAAGTACGCCCAGAAGGACCAGCACCCAGTCTGTAACCTCTGCTTGCCACTCGAACACATCAGCGAAGACTGCAACACGTGTTCGGCGTTCACCCCGAAGACCCTCCGGGTAAGAGAGAGACAGAGAAGGGCGAACTACAACATGCAGGGCCAGGGACCAGCACCATCGCTCCGAGACCTGGGCCTCTCGAGCGGAGAGGAAGACAACATCGCAGAGGGACCGGAGGACTGCTCTGTCGTCGAGGTCCATAAGAAAACGTTGAAGGAGGTAAGGAGTCGTCGACCCCAAGGCACCCAAGCGACGCTCGAAAGAGTGAAGCCAGAACCCCGAGCGACACTCTTAGAAGTGTAGCAAAGTCCTCAAAGGGAGCGTTGCCGCCGAAACACTCGACGAAGCAACAGCATCCAAGGACAAGCAACCGAGCGGATCCTTCGAAAGGACTCCCAATCGGCGAAAGCCTCCGAAAAACAAAGGCGTCGAAGGTCACCTCCGAAAGGAAGCCTCGACACCGAGAAAGGAAGGCCCGGCGTCATCTTCGACGACCGCGACCACAAAGAGAGGCGCTGCACCACTCGACGCCGAAAAGGCCCACGAGATGGCGAAAAAGAAGAGAAGGCTCGAGGCAGAGATGGCGAGCATCCTGCAACGTAAAAAGACTTCGACGAGAAGATGAAGCAATACGCTATTCCATCGAAGCCAGCGCACAAGGCACTCGAGGAGTTCGACGCCGAATCACATCGAGCCCCGAGAACACCCGAACCGCTCGAAGACCAGGACGAAGAAGACTACTACTTCGAAGCCGAAGGCGAAGAAGATATGCAGTCTTACCGGGACTCGGCGTCCTCGGAGGCACAAGACTTGGACTGGCAAGACCTTGACGCAGAGTCACCAGAAGAGGGGGTAGACTCTTACCCCTCGAGGCCTTCGCCGCCAGACGACATCGGAGTCTACAATGGAGTCGTCCAGAAGGCTGCAAAAACATATGGGGTCGAAATGTAGGAGGAAAAGACAAAAGCAGGTTTCCTCTTCGAAACCCTGCTCCCTCAACAAACAAAGAGCCAATTCCTACCCATGTTGCCTGGCGTCCTGGACCAGGGAAGGGAGGCCTTCAGAGAACCTGCAGTCTGCAAGGCGGTTACACCTAGAAGCGAAAAGAAATATAAGCATTCCACAAAAGACCCTGCGTACATCCAAGGGTCAGTGCCAGCAGACTCCATTATCGCAGCAACGGCCAGGGAAAAGGGCCGGTGTGCCCACCAACACAGGCCCACCTCCAGACAAGGAGAGCAAGCGAATAGACCTCACAGGACGAAAGGTGGAGAGGAACGCAGCCATACACTGGCGCATCGCCAACTCCAACGCCCTCATCAGCAGGCATGCATACCAGCATTGGGCTGAAATGAGCCAGCTCATTACACACCTGCCAGAAGAATACCAACAAAGGGCTAATTACCTAGCGGAGGAGGGCAAGGCTATCGCGAACACTTGCCTAACGTCAGCCTTGGACGCAGCAGAGAACTCCAGCAGGCAAATGATGATAGGGGTGACTGAAAGGAGACACGCATGGCTCAGGATCTCGGGCTTCAAGCCGGAGGTACAGAGTAACATCCTCAACACACCTTTCGACGGGGAGAAACTGTTTGGAGCACCAGTCGATGACAAGTTGACGCAACTAAAAAAGGACAACGAAACTGCGAGGTCCATGGGAGCACTGCAGTTCAGGGGGATGAGAAGAGGAAACCCCTCAAGGCGGCCCAGTGGTAGAGGGGCAATGCACCCACCACTTCACACCAGTCCCCCAGCAAGGATACCAGGGGAACAACCAGGGCCAAAGCCAACAGGGACAACAGCAGCAAAATTGGCAGTACGAACCCAGAGGACGGTCCTTTCGAGGGCGCGGTTACGGATGGGGACAGGCCCGAAGAGGGGGACAGCAGCCCACCTCAAAGTGACTCCACAAACAAACCAAACCCTCCCTATTAACACCAAGGGAGAGGAGAAGTCAACAGAAGGACAAAATAAGAAACACACACAGCCAAAAAATAACCACCGAGCATACAACCCCAGTTGGGGGCAGAATAGGAAACTTCCTCACACAATGGAGGGAGATTACCACGGACAAGTGGATACTGAACATCATACAGCACGGGTACTGCATAGAACTCCAAAAACACCCCCAGGCAAAAAACCAAGACACCGGGCAATTCTCGCAAGGGAGCTCACCCTCCTACGTCTAGAAGCAGAGGAGCTGCTACAAAAAGAGCAATAGAACCAGTTCCAATAAACGAAAGGAACAAGGGAGTATACTCAACGTACTTCCTAGTGCCAAAGGTAGACGAAACACTAAGACCAATACTGGACCTCAGATTCCTGAACAAGTTCGTAAAAACTCAAAAATTCAAAATGACTTCACTTCAGGAAGTAATACCCCAAATCCAACAAGGGGATTACATGGCGACCATAGACTTGAAAGATGCATATCTGCACATACCCGTCAACCACAAACACAAACGTCTACTAAGATTCGTGATAGGCCACAATCACTACCAGTTCACAGTGCTAGCCTTCGGACTAAAGTCCGCACCAAGGGTGTTCACAAAATGCCTAGCAGCAGCTGCAGGGCACCTTCGGAGGAAGGGCATACATGTATACCCCTACCTCGACGACTGGCTTGTGAAAGCAGGATCATACAGACACTGCAAGGATCACATCAATCAAGTCATACAAACACTGTCCAGACTAGGTTTCTCAATACATTGGGAGAAATCGTCAACAAAACCGCAGCAGATCAAAATATTCTTAGGGGCACAAATAGACAGCACACAGTCCAAGGTGTTCCCCAGCGACAAGAGAACTTTAGCGCTCCTGAGGGAAACACGTCATTACCGCAAGGGGCAAGTTCTGACAGTGAGGACGGTGAGCAGACTAATGGGGATGATGGCATCGTGCATCCACCTAGTCCCACATATCAGGCTGCACATGAGACCGTTCCAAGAATGGATACAGCAGCAGTGGTCACAAGCGACAGGGAGTTGGGAAGATCTAGTGGTTGTCACACACGCAGTGCAGCAAGAAATAGCGTGGTGGAAGGAAGAGAACATATTACAGGGAAGCCATTCACACAGCCAACTCCAACAGTGACCATCACAACAGACGCCTCACAGCAGGGCTGGGGCGCGCACATGCACAGACTCCGCGTCAGGGGCTGTGGTCACAACAAGATGCAGTGAAACACATCAACTACCTAGAACTAAAAACTGTGTTCCTAGCCTTAAAAGCCTTTCAGAAGCAGCTTTACGGACAGAGAGTGCTGATACAAACAGACAACACAACCACCATGTTCTACATCAACAAACAAGGTGGTACACAGTCAGCACCGCTATCAAGCCTGGCACACGAAATTTGGAGATGGGCCATCCCTCTAAGGATAGACCTACTGGCAATACACCTCCCAGGAATAGACAGTGTAGAGGCAGACCGACTCAGCAGACAGACGTCGGCATCCCACGAATGGGAGCTCAACCAACAGGAGGTGCAGCGGCTGTTCCAAAAGTGGGGTACACCACGGATAGACCTGTTTGCAACACTCCAGAATGCAAAATGCCAACATTACGCATCCAGACAACCGGACCAAAGGTCCCTAGGGAATGCGCTATGGATAAGTTGGTCGAACGAATTTGCATACGCTTTTCCCCCGATACCACTGTTACACAAGGTACTCAGCAAATGCAGGAGCAGCAGCATGACACTCATACTGGTGGCACCTCAGTGGGCCAGACAATCATGGTTCTCACAAATAATGGAAATGGCGCAGGAACCAGCACACAGGTTCAGCAGAAGGAAAGACCTCCTGACAATGCAAGACGGAAAAGTGCTCCACCCAGAACCAGAGAGCCTCAGCCTAGCAGCATGGCTCCTGAGGACCTAGAATTCGCACACCTCAAGCTACCACCAAGCACCATGGCAGTTCTCAGAGAAGCAAGGAGACCCACTACAAGAAAATGCTACATTGCAAAGTGGAAAAGGTTCTCGCAATGGTGCATTAAAGAGGGACTGCAATGAAAGGTCACAAAAGAATCAACGGTACTACAATACTTAACGCACCTACTACACAGCGGGCTCAGTTACTCGTCACTAAGGGTTCACTTAGCAGCCATAGTGGCCTACACCAGGGGAGAAGCGGGGAAAAGCTTCTTCACCTCCCAGGTGGTCAAAAGATTCCTGGAAGGGGCTAAAAGAATAGCCCCCTAAAGGATGCCAGCCCCAAGCTGGAACCTCAACACTGTGCTAACACAATTGATGAAACCACCATTTGAGCCCATACACAAGATCACACTGCACATGCTCACACTAAAACGGCATTCTTAGTGGCTATCACGTCACTGCGAAGGGTCAGTGAACTGCAGGCTCTTACACTACAAGAGCCCTACTTGCAAATACACAAGGACAGAATTGTCTTGAGAACAGACCCACACTTCCTGCCAAAGGTGGTGTCGCGGTTCCATATTAACCAGACAATACAGATACCAAGTTTCTTCCAGAAACCATCAACGCCCACAGAAAAGGCGCTACACACGCTGGACGCCAGAAGGGCAGTGATGCACTACATAGAAAGGACGAAGGAATGCAGGAAAACAAAACAACTCTTTGTTTCCTTCGCAAGCAGTTTCCTGGGACGGCCAGTAACAAAAAATACCATAGCACGATGGATTGCACAGGCAATACAACTCTGCCACAAGCAGGCAGGACAGGAATTAGAGGGAGCCGCCCAGGCTCACTCAACAAGGAAGAAGGGAGCAACGGTTGCGTTCCTAGCGAACACACCTATACAAGACATTTGCCAAGCGGCAACATGGTCTTCCGTGCACACGTTCACCAAACACTACTGTGTGGATATCCAGATGAACAAAGAGGCACAAGTAGGACAGAAGGTCTTACAGCACATTTTCAGCAACCAATGCTCATCTTCCACCCAACCACCGCAATAACAAAACTGCTACAAAGTCTATGCACAGCATAGTGAATCCAGAAAGATTCACGCTGCAAAACGAATAGTTTCTTACCTGTCGGTGTAGTTTTGCAGCTTGAAGACTTTCTGGATTCACTAGCGATCCCACCCGCCTCCGCCAGGAAGATAACATAGGAGGTTAAGGGTACAACTAGACTACATACAGAGTTTAGAGGGATCAAAAGGAAAATTGAAGGATAAAAGAGAAAGACATAGACGACAAAAACTGTAAGAGGAAAAGAAAAAAGAATCCGAAGATGGCTACCAAGGGTGGGAGCTTCCGCAGGAAGCGCGACGACGTCACCGAAGACACCAAATGGTGGGGCGTCGCCGCCCACCTGGGCCAAAAAAAAAAAAAGAAAAGACTACGAATCCGGACCCAACCACGAGATGGCGGAATAATGCACAGCATAGTGAATCCAGAAAGTCTTCAAGCTGCAAAACTACACCGACAGGTAAGAAACTATTCGTTACAGGTGAGAACGTTGACACAAATGGCTGTTTTTTTCAACTAATTTTCAATTTTTCCTATATTTAACTGTTTCTTTCTATAAAGAAAACTTGAAGGATATACACAAGTGACCCCTTGCTGAATTTAGAATTTTGTCTAATTTTCAGAAATGTATGGCTTTCCAGGATCCATTATTGCTTTCATACCCATTTCTACAATTAACTGGAAGGAGGTTGAAAGCACAAAAAATAGCAAAAATAGGCTATGTCCCAGAAAAATGCCAAAACTGTGTACAAAATTTTGGTTTTCTGACAAAAGTCTACTTGTCCCTGAAAGCTGGGAAGATGGTGATTTCAGCACCACAACCCCTTTTTGATGCCATTTTCAGGGAAAAACAGATGCTTTCATCTGTAGCCCTTTTTCGCATTTTTCCCAAAAATACCAAAATGTAGCTGTAGTTTGGCTAATTTCTGGGTCCCCTCCAGGGGAATCCACAAACCCTGGGTACCTTTAGAATCCCCATGATGTTGGAAAAAAAGGACGCAAATTTGGCATGGATACCTTATGTGGTCAAAAAGTTACAGGGGCCTAAGCACAAACTACCCCAAATAGCCCAAAAAAGGCTTAGCACAGGAGGGGAAAAGGCCTAGCAGCGAAGGGGTTAAGTGGTGCATTATTTCCTAAGTAAGGCTGCTAGTGTTTTCTGAGGCCTATCACTTTCGCCATACCTTCTAGCCTGCGTGTTTTTGCTTAGGTATGGAACCTCCCTCTGTGCCTCTTCCTCAAACTCATCAAGTCTGCTCCTAATTTGGGAAAGCAGCTCGCGATCGCCCGACTGATAGTATTTTAGCTCAAGTGTTCGGATTTGTGTTTCTTAGGGGCATATTATCAACGGCCAGCGATAATTATCGCTGGCCGTGCTTAGCGATAGATTTCTTATCGCTGGCTATCTCTGAAAATTATCGCCCTGGTAGCGCGTTATTAACAACACGCTTCTCCAGGGCGATAAAATTCCAGAGATAGCGAGGTTATCGCCGTTTGCAGGAACATCGCTGGTTTTCCAGCGATGTTCCCTGCAAACGGCGATAACCTTGCTGATACGACCCTGTGGTCGTATCAGCACAATCCACCCCTATGTTAGGGATGGCTAAGTCGGGATTATAGCAGACGTTAGATTTTGGCGAAAACGGTCATTTTCGCCAAAATCTAACGTCTGCTATAGTCCTGTGGGCTGCCTTGTAAATATCGCGATGTGCACATCGGCGATATTTACAACGTAGCCCATCTGGGGTACGCCAGTAACGCCCACTTTGCATCTCATTAGAGATGCAAGGATGGGCGTTGGGGGAAAGGGCGATAGTGCTGGGATTCACGCGATAGCGTGACCTTGCTGATTAGGCGATAGAATTATCGCCGCTTTCCGTCCGAAAACGGACGCTAAAGCGGCGATAATTGACTATCGCCTGGTTGTTAATATGCCCCTAAGTTTTTGAGTGTTTGTCTTAGAGCCCTAACTACTCCGGCCTGTCTGGCTATACACTTGCCACGAATTACCACCTTGAATGCCTCCCATAGAGCTGATGGAGAGGATACTGATCCCTCATTGAGTGAAAAATATTCAAGGATATCACTTTTTGTTTCTTCTCTAAATGCGGCATCTAGTAAGGCTTTAGATGGGAGTTTCCATTGAAATGCTCGGGTAGGTGCAGTTGTTATTTTTAAACGGAGCAGGCATGGTGCATGGTCCGAGAGAGATGTTTAATGTCTATGGCCCACGTGGCTACGTCTTTAGATACGAGCCAGAAATCAATGCGGGCCAAGCTGATTGTTGAGCCGTAACGCATGTGCCCTCCATCGTGTCTGGGTGCCACTTTCTCCATATGTCTATTAGTCCACTGTCATTTGTTATTGTGTTCAACGTGATGCTGGCGTTAATGTGCATTTTACGAGTCGCTCCCCTGCGATCTCGAGAATCTTCAAGGATGGCATTAAAGTCCCCCCCCCCATAATATTGTAACGCAGCCAGTTTGCATTATGCTGCCCCAAAGGTCATTAAAAAATTCAGGCGAGTCTGAATTTGGGCCATAGACTGTCACCAACACCACCCTGACCACACCCAGTGTTCCTTCCAATAAGATATACCTGCCCTCCGGGTCAGACTTCATTTTGATCTGGCTCCAGCCGATACCTTTACGAATAAGGATCGCAGTTCCTCTAGCGTAGTTAGAGTAGGCTGCTAGATATACGATTCCCCAGTGTCTGTGTTGGAGTTTATTGCTCGCCATGTTTTGAAGATGTATTTCCTGGAGGAAACATATATCTATTTTGTGTCTGCCCAAATACGACTGCACAAGTCTGACCTTCCTATTGTCATTAAGCCCTCTTATGTTCCATGTAAGACAGTTGTATGTGGTCATTGTCTTCTTTGATCAATTATTTCACGCACCATGTTACCACTTATGTCGCGATAAGCCTCATATGCCGTATGTGCCGTGTTGTGTTGCCGCCTTTTTTCCATTAAACTAGAAAATCCCCCTCTTGGTAACCCACCCCCACCCACTCCAACCCCCCAAACAGGTTGAGTCTGCATACCCCCCAGAAAATAATTTAACGGAATAAACAGAAAGGAAACTAGACACCCAGTAGAATTGAGTAGGTATTTGGGAGTTCTCCCCAGGGGGCATGGAGGCACCGGCATACAACCCAGTTAAAGAACTCGGTGGCCGAGCTTTGTAGTTTATCTATGCAACACGCGCAGAGTATTCTGCATAGATTACAGTGTTCTTTCACACTCGCGCAAGCAAGACACAGCCTTAACACCACTGTACAGAGAAGCTCCGTGCAATTATTGTTCCAACACGGGCTAAGGAGTAATGTTATTCGTTAGTCATTGTCACCTAGGCTGTGATCTGTGGTATGTGCTTTACTGGTGCACGCCGCCTGCTTCTTGGTCCCACCGATATGCTTAGCAAATTTAAGTGCCGATTTTGCATCTGTGAAGAAGTGGGTGTTGTTGTCATGTGTGACCTTTAGCTTGGCAGGATAAAGCAATGCATATGACACTCCAGCCTGTTGCAGAATCCTCTTAGCCTGGATGAATTCACGACGCGCGGCCTGAACCCCAGGAGTAAAGTTCAGATAGAATGATACAGTATTCCCTTTATACTTGATTTGACCTCGCTCTCTGGCCTCCTTGAGTATAGCATCTCTGTCTCTGTAATTTAAGATTTTAGCCAGGATTGGTCTCGGGGTAGCGCCCACCGGGGGTCTAGGGCCCAAAGTGCGATGAGCATGCTCAACTATGAACATTTGGGACAGTTCTGAGCCAAATATGTCTTTTAGCAGTTCCTCCACATAAATTTCCATCTTTCCAGTAGCCGTGGTCTTGGGAATACCCATTACGCGGAGGTTATTCCTCCGGGAATGTGCCTCCAAATCATCATTTTTGGCTTTGATGACCGTTAAGACTTTCTCCATGCTGAGTATCTGCTCTTTTGTTTCTATTTGGAACTCGTGCACCTCTGTATGTCGATTCTCAAGCTGATCGATACGAAGTTCATGCGTGTCTACTTGGTTTTTTACTTGGTCCAACCGGGCTGCCAGTCCATCCAGTTTAGAGTCTCTAGTTCTGAGGCTGGATTTCATTTCTAGTAGTAGACTGCGTAGATCCTCGTTCCCACCCCCTTCTTCTTCCACCGCTCCATGTTCATTTTCTGGGTCCGGGTCGGTTTCCGCTTGTCGGGTTTGTCTTTTGTTTTCAAATGTTAATTTTGTTTGCTTGGCATCATTTTTCCCCATTATGTTCTCTGGGTGGTGCTTACTGGATGGTACAAGGTTGTAAATGACTCCCCACAGCTCCCCTCCCGGGAAGGGTGCCACTTTTCGTTCTCGTGTGCACAAAGTTCTCAACTGGCTCTCATAGGGTGAATCTGTTATAAAGCAGCGTTGGCTGAGGGCATTAGCACTATCGCGCTTCTCGTGTTTCCACAGGGTGGGGACGTGCTCGTGGACACGATTATTCAGCTGGTCTGTGCAGCAGTCACCTTTCCTCTCGATTATATATGCCCGCTCGTTGTCTGTGCGCTCTACACCGTTCCCTTACTTGCCCATAGTATGCTCCTTCCCACAGTGCCGGTCCTCAGAAAGTGACTGCCACGTTGTGTTCATGGAGCAACTCTCTCCTCTCTTCCGGCTGCTGCGACGCTCGCTTGGTAGACTTTATTGGGGTGGGCGCACTTCTTCCCAGCAGTCCCACCGCGGCCGCGTGTGTCCCAGTTGTATGAGGTGGTTGCGGTGCGTCAACGCCACCCCCTCCGGTATTATTCCCACGAGTGAGGTTCAGGGAGGGCCCGGTACGCAGCCCCTCATCCGGCGCAGCCTCGCGGTCCCCAGCGCGGCTCAGGCCACTCGCGCACGTCGCTTCCCAGTGCCTCCCCCGCCTGGAACAGACACGCGGCCGACCGGGGGTGTGCACCGCCAGCGCCACCCTCCACTTTCCCCTCCTTACTTGTTGCGCCTGGGACTCACGTCAGGCGGCACAGTTCCGGCCGTGTTCTCCCCGCTGCCTTCGCCGGATCTCTGGACAACTCGAGCAGCGGGGCTTCAGCCTACGCACGAATCCTCGCCGCACCCCTCTCCAGCCGGATTGGGATCTCCGAAGCAGTTTTTTGTGGCTTTTTTTGGTGCTTAAGCTGCTCTGACCTCTTCCGCGCTGCGCGGCGTGAAATCTGTGTTATTTCTGTCGCGTTTGCATCAGGATTATGAACGGATTCTTTCTCGGCCGGCAGAGCCCTCTCAACGAGCGGCCATCTTGCTGCTCGGCGAGTCCACGCCCCGAGAGATAGAATTTTACACAAGCATATAATGCACCTCTACCTAGATGTCTGGCTGCGTCACCGACAACCCGGGAGAATGGTCTCCGAAGGCTGCAGGGGTGCTCTGCTCATGCTGGGGCACCCTCTCACGTAAAACCCAGCACCCTGCCTTCAGGATTGTCAAGGCCTGCTATAGGGGTGACTTATAGGTTTTAAGTGTAGTGACCTATAAATATAGTAAACCTATATCTAAAGTAAGTGGTGCATGCACCATCTTACACAGGCTGCAATGGCAGGCCTGTAGTTCCATTTTGCGTGGCGGCCTCTCATGGGTGGCATAATACATGCTTCAGCCCATGGTAGGCCTCTGGGGTACCTATGCCCTGGGTACATGTGTACCATATACTAGGGACTGACAAGGGTACATAACAACCAATTTAGGGAGAAAGCAGGTAGACTGGGGTCCTGATTACCAGGATCCCAGTCAGACTAGTCACAAACCAGCAAAACACCAGGCAAAAAGTGGGGGTAACCATACGGTCAGATCCTACCTTCCTACATCATCAGTCTCTGAAAAGGGATTATATAAAGGGGTGCTTGAGTCTCCCAAATTATCAGATAGTCAACTAGTCAAACTGTGGCTGTACATCAGAATGGAGAAGCTCAGTACGGCTTCTGCCTTTTGTGACCTGGACTGGGGACCAAGCTCTGCTAGTTGCTCTGCTGGGTGAGGGGACATCACCCAGGAGAATCAAGACCACTTGCTCTGGAGCTGCGGAAAAAAACATCTGACTTTCTGCCAAGACTAGAGGACCCTGTGAGGAGGAGAAGATTGCCTGGAGGGAGCGAGATCTCATGAGAATCCAATTGAGTTAACCCATTAAGCGAAGTGTGAGATTCACGGTCGGAACTGCAGCACTGATCGGGCTGTTAGCCACTCTGCCGCTCAAGTGGCCGTCACACTGATCGGACTGTCTGCCTGTGTTCTGCTCAAATCGGTGTCCCTATATGCCAGGTGGGGCCACTGCCAAGATTAAGGACCGTCGCCCTGGTGTTTGGCTGTGACTGAAGAAGACCATTTCCCTTTGCAGCACTGTGACCTGAGAGGGCCAACACCCTATGTGCTGCTCTTCGCAACACCCATATGTCAGGTGGGGGCTGAAGAGAAGTGAGAGGGCATCTCTGTGGTGTGGTGTGCGAAAGTGAAGCGTAATGGGTTGCGACTTGCGCCTCCAGAACATTTACTTTGCTATTGGAGAAAAAAAGTCGCCTCAGACCTGCAGTCGGTATCAGGAGGACCTACCTCTCAACCGGAAAAGCGCAATGAACATCTAGTCACCTTGCCTGCTTTTAACAAGGCTACTAATTATTCTTGGACCCCTGCTCATGTCTACCGCCAAATCGCAGAACGGCTCCAGGCCGCTGATGCGCTCCTGGGCCTTTTGTATTGCAATACGAGTGGGAGTGGGTAAGACTGATCATCGGATTGCAGTTCCCCTAAGGGAACTTGCTTTGACTATAGAACAGAGACACTTAGGACCTGATTTAGATCTCGGCGGACAGGTTACTCCATCACAATGGTTTTGGATAACACGTCCGCCAAAATATAAATCCCATTATCTCCGATCGGAGTTATATTTCGGTGGATGGATTATCTGTCACCGTTGAACATATTTTGAGTCTTGAGCCTGTGTAAACCTTGCACCTACCCCCTCCAGAGAAGCCCTGGACTGCTCAACCTGCACTTCCACTGAGAGTCAAGTGCTGAAGGGGTAGCATTTGGCCCAGATATTCAGAACCCATAGTAAGCTTGGCGCTGGTACATCAGGAGTGAAGGGCCTCAACCTCCACAGTTGGGTCCAGTAAATCCTGCTTGACCCTTGGCCCTCTCAAATGGGTTCTTACTGTTGGCAGCAAGCAGTAGGATACCTAAAGATTAGGAGTCCAGGGTGTAAGAGCGATATAGGCCATTTCCTATTTTGCCAATACCAGAGTAAGTCCAGTTTTTACGCACAAGGGTCCTGACTAACAAACTGTATTTTATAGTAAATTTTGTAGTCCTACACAACGTAATAGAAAGTGCTATTCACAATCTACATGTGGAGTTTACTTCTTAGCATTACCTATATTTATGCGTGCGTAGTTTTCTGCCCCGACAGTGAAGTCTATGCATGCATAAGTATACATTTTAGTTGTAAATGTGGGAGGGACTAGAGGAAATGGGTGCCAAAACTGAGAGACTTATCACAAAATGGGAGGGGATTAAGGATGAATAAGAGGGGTTTAGGGAAGGTCAAGGAAGGGTATAGGGAGGGGTGTCACCCACCCACACAAGAATAGGCCAATTGCTATACACAGGGGGTGGTGACATGCCTACACTTTTTTAGTAAATTTCACTCAAGAGTTCGTGAATACCGAAAAGTTTTAGACTTACTCAAAAGTGCAAATTACTTTTGTGAATGAGGTCTAAAGTTTGCAATAGTGGTCAACACAGGTTTGGGAGTAGACTTAGGTCCTTATCTGTAGATCAGTTTAAGGATCTATGCAGAAACAGAGGGCGGAGGGCTCCCTGAAGCAGGGACGGGGAGGTCATTGTTGATTTCATTAGGAACCAGTTTAAGAGATTGAGTGAAAAGTGAAGGAAGTGGCCCGATTAGGGTCACCCGGGTAACTCACAACCACCTCTCAGCCTTCTGTACCAAATGGAGAGTCGGTCAAACAGTAGAGAATACAAACCAATATCTATTTATTATGATACACTCAGAGTGGAGCCCAATCTGCCCAGTCGCCAGGAGTGCTGCAGAGGGACTGACATCATCAAGCATAACAATACATTATATACACTTCGAAACCAATGAAAGCACGCCCACCATGGAATTTTCCAAGGAGATGCAGCTGGACAGTAAATTACAAAGGAGTAAGTTTAGATTCTGAGGCCGGGCACACATTATCTACTATTCAAGGTCACTCTGCCTGTACCCACCACTAGACAAGGGGGAGAAGGCCTACATCTAAAGGAAAGGTATGCGCTAATAAGAACAGTGCATTCATTAGTGTAGCAAAACTCAGCTCAGGAGAAACATAACCTAGAGAAGGCAGTTTCTTGTAAATGGCAAAGGATTAGTTTCAATTATAATTTAAAATGGCGGCCATACACAAAATAGTGCAGCGAATGCTAACCTTACATAAAACAATGCAAAAGCATATTTTTCTATTCTAACAGACCCTCCTTTTAGCATGAGCTAAACATTTTGTATAATAGCAAGATACATATATTTCAATAAATCATAAATAAACTGTTTTAGGAGCACTCCATGTCTTCATCCTCAGGAAGGGAAACAATAAGGAGGGAAGAAGTCTCAAAAATACCCTCAACTATTTGCATAAGGTCTTCTACTTCCTTTTGAAGCATAATTGGTGCATTAGTATCATGAATCGATATTCTCTCAGGAGCGAGAAGGGTGGTGCAATAAGAGCAACAAAAGGGGAGACATTGGACCAGAATACAGCAAGAGATCAAAATCACAACAAAATAAATCACCTTTTCAAGGATCCAACCCCAACCACCAAAAAGTGACCAACTCCAGTTCCCACTCTCCATTCCCTTAACATTTTCTAGGATATCTAAAATGTGTTGGGTAATGTTCTTTTCCATATTAGTGATCCCGACTACACACTGGTCTCCTACTACCGCGCACACACCACCACTCCTAGCTAGGATGAAATCAACAGCATATCTAGTCTGCTCAGAATATATTCGCATACTTTCCAATTGGGTGGTGATGTCACGTAAAGCTGCTACTGTAGAGTTAGACAATATCTGCAGCTTACATCCAAAGTATTCTCTAGCTCTCTCTCCCCTGGCCATTGCAGTACCACCAAACATAATTATGGAGGAGAAAATGTATCCGAAAGTGATCCCATTACTGTAATTATTGACTTCCAAATCTGTCACTCCATCACAGAACTCTGCGGTCAATGTTCTTTTTACCCATCTTACACTTGGCTTACTGTACTTACAAGGCACGCCTAGAGGGAGCACCATCCCTAGAGCAACATCATCTGTGCCATTATAAACATTTGACTAAGTACCATTAGAAAAAAAAAAAATCCTGTGTGTGCATAAAGTGGTCTTTCATAATCTACTGGAGCATATCTGGTATTCATTCCAAAGGTGCTCGGATCCTTATCTTTCACTAAAGACATCGTATTTTTGAACAACACTATCCCAGAACAATTAATATACAGAAATGCGTCAGTACTAATTATTATCGGACAACAGGCAGGATAATAACCAGCTTTCCGGGTGACTGTTAAATCTTGATAGTGCCAGCCCACTAAGGTAACGTTCTGTTCTTTCATATACAAATTATCACAATATGTATTATTGTCACACCCCGGATATCCCCTTCCTTGTGGCTCTCTGTAATATAAACAAGGACCAGGATAGCCCATACCAAACTCAACCCTTACCTCTATGAATTAGGCTGGGCGGGTATACGTATAATTGACAAGTGAAAATGGGTAAGCAGTCCATAAACTTGTAACAGATTCGGTGGATAACAAGCTGTACCTTCTCCAAAAAATCTTTTATGTGTGTCTAGAAATACATTACTCAGGGCTGTCCTTTTTGTGTGGATTTGGGAAACAACCTTATTCTTTGTACATGACGGTGCATCCTGATCACGTTCCAGAACCCAGGACACCCCACCCAAAATCAACAGCAGCAAAATTACAAGAATAACACATAATACCTTTTTCTTTGTAGACCAAAATATACGTGTATAAACAGGGGGAATCACTGGCTGCTCTTCATCAGCAACCAGTCTGCCAAAGGGATGCATAGCAAATAATGAAACAAGGGGGCAAAATGCCAGCAAGAAGAATATACAAGTTCCCAGTGTCCGTCAGAGCCTCACTGGTACAGGCTCCTATTGTCCATCAAACGTTGGCACTTTTGAGCACCGGCGGTGGAGCTTGCTCTGTCCTAAGCTCGGGTTCCCACGTCGACCAGGATAATGTACCCCCAAGGGGATACTTTTGATCTATCCTGTCCAATGTTCAGACAGTGCACAAATCTCACATCACCCTAAACTAATCCCGTTGGTACTATAGCAAAGTACACCCTAACTTTCACAGTCCATCTCTAATTAATCTGACTTCTCCTTTAGTGCACTGTTCCTCAGCCGAGGGCGCAGATTGTACCTAGTAACTCCAGGCACAGAGGGATCAGTGAAAAGGAGCTCCTGAATAGCTCGTACTTCCGGAGGAACTGCTGCATTCAGCACTTAATCATTTTCTTCATCCGGTTCGGTCCAGGTCAGCCTGGCGTCGCTGAAGGGGACAAACTGAGTCACCGTCTCACACTCGGAGTCCCCTAATCCATCCCTCACCCATTGATCGTAGGGCAAGGGTAGAGGTATCCTGCGATAGTGAGTTGCATGCACCCAGTTCTTTCGGCCAGCGACCTTGACAGCTGTGCGTGTAACCAGTAGGACCTGCTCCGGTTCCTTCCACCGCGGTTCCAAACTCTTCTTCCGCTGGAAGTTCCTCACCAACACAAAGTCTCCAGGCTGAATGTCCTGTCTGGGACCCTCTGGTGTAGCTGGCAGGGCCTCACGGACCTGTTGGTGAATAGAACGCTAACTTTCAGTTAACTGAGCAAGATAGTCAACCAGCAACGGATACTCAACATCAGAGAATCGCCGAGGGCATGGGACGCCCCAGACATTTGCCGGGTGTCCAAACACGACCTTGTACGGTGACAATCCTGTCCTAGAATGTGCTGTTGTTCTTGTCGACAAAAGAGCTAATGGTAAAGCATCTGGCCACTGTAACACTGTGGTTTCCTGAATTTTTGCCAATTTCAGTTTGAGAGTACCATTGTACTTCTCAACCAAACCTGCTGACTGTGGATGATTGGCAGCATGAAACTTCTGCTTGATACTCAAATCATCACAAATCAATTGAATCACTTTGGCATTAAAATGACTTCCGTTATCACTCCAGATCAAATGGGGCAAGCCGAATTGAGGAAAGAACTCCTTCAGGAGTACCTTTGCAGTCGTAATGGCTGTATTGTCTTTAGCAGGATAAGCCTCAACCAATTTACTGAATGCACAGACAACCACCAAAACATAATTCAAATTATTGCACCTGTCTAACTCTATATAATCCATCTGAAGGACCTCAAAAGGGAAAGTGGGTGGTGCAAAATTACCGGGTGGGTTTAGGGGTACTTATTCCAGGATTGTGCATCATGCACACCATACAATACTTCACTAAATGTGCAGCTATTTTCAGAATGTTGTCATTCTGCCATACAGGATCTAACGCAAAACACACAAGTTGATGGACGGAATGCTGCACATTGGCAAACATTCACCCCCAGTCACAGATCTGGGTTTAATCCATCGTTATTTTGCTTCACCACGCCACCCCAGTTCAGACATAGCCATATGCAAATCAGTCTTGACCCTGTGCCTCATGGGAACAGTCCAGACCGAACTGCCAAGCCATGTCTTCCTGGACCGGAATCAAGCATCCTAGGACCGGTTTCAGGCTATCAGCCTTCATCAGCCAGGATAGCTTGACTCCAGTGGCGTAGTGAGCACGGGACCCACGTCTGGGCATACCCTTCCCACTTAGGGCGAAATGCAAAACACACAAGATGATGGACGGAATGCTGCACATTGGCAAACATTCACCCCCAGTCACAGATCTGGGTTTAATCCATCGTTATTTTGCTTCACCACGCCACCCCAGTTCAGACATAGCCATATGCAAATCAGTCTTGACCCTGTGCCTCATGGGAACAGTCCAGACCGAACTGCTAAGCCATGTCTTCCTGGACCGGAATCAAGCATCCTAGGACCGGTTTCAGGCTATCAGCCTTCATCAGCCAGGATAGCTTGACTCCAGTGGCGTAGTGAGCACGGGACCCACGTCTGGGCATACCCTTCCCACTTAGGGCGAAATGCAAAACACACAAGATGATGGACGGAATGCTACACATTGGCAAACATTCACCCCCAGTCACAGATCTGGGTTTAATCCATCGTTATTTTGCTTCACCACGCCACCCCAGTTCAGACATAGCCATATGCAAATCAGTCTTGACCCTGTGCCTCATGGGAACAGTCCAGACCGAACTGCCAAGCCATGTCTTTCCTGGACCGGAATCAAGCATCCTAGGACCGGTTTCAGGCTATCAGCCTTCATCAGCCAGGATAGCTTGACTCCAGTGGCGTAGTGAGCACGGGACCCACGTCTGGGCATACCCTTCCCACTTAGGGCGAAATGCAAAACACACAAGATGATGGACGGAATGCTGCACATTGGCAAACATTCACCCTCAGTCACAGATCTGGGTTTAATCCATCGTTATTTTGCTTCACCACGCCACCCCAGTTCAGACATAGCCATATGCAAATCAGTCTTGACCCTGTGCCTCATGGGAACAGTCCAGACCGAACTGCCAAGCCATGTCTTCCCTGGACCGGAATCAAGCATCCTAGGACCGGTTTCAGGCTATCAGCCTTCATCAGCCAGGATAGCTTGACTCCAGTGGCGTAGTGAGCACGGGACCCACGTCTGGGCATACCCTTCCCACTTAGGGCGAAATGCAAAACACATGAGGCACAGGGTCAAGACTGATTTGCATATGGCCAGGTCTAAACTGGGGTGGCATGGTGAGCAAAAGAATGATGGATTTAACCCAGATCTCTTGACTGGGGGTGAATGTTTTGATTTGTTCTGCATTCCGTCCATCAATTGTGTGTCTTTTGCTTTCTCGCCCTAAGTGCGCCAGGTATGCCCAGACGTGGGTCCTGGGCTCACTGTGCCACTGGAATCAAGCTATCCTGGCTGAAGAGGGGTGAAACCCCGAAACCGGTCCTAGGATGCTTGTTTCCGGTCCAGGGAGGACCTGGCTTGGCAGTTCGGGCTGGACTGTTCCCATGAGGCACAGGGTCAAGACTGATTTGCATATGGCCAGGTCTAAACTGGGGTGGCATGGTGAGCAAAAGAATGATGGATTTAACCCAGATCTCTTGACTGGGGGTGAATGTTTTGATTTGTTCTGCATTCCGTCCATCAATTGTGTGTCTTTGCTTTCTGCGCCTAAGTGCGCCAGGTATGCCCAGACGTGGGTCCTGGGCTCACTGTGCCACTGGAATCAAGCTATCCTGGCTGAAGAGGGGTGAAACCCCGAAACCGGTCCTAGGATGCTTGTTTCCGGTCCAGGGAGGACCTGGCTTGGCAGTTTGGGCTGGACTGTTCCCATGAGGCACAGGGTCAAGACTGATTTGCATATGGCCAGGTCTAAACTGGGGTGGCATGGTGAGCAAAAGAATGATGGATTTAACCCAGATCTCTTGACTGGGGGTGAATGTTTTGATTTGTTCTGCATTCCGTCCATCAATTGTGTGTCTTTTGCTTTCTGCCCTAAGTGCGCCAGGTATGCCCAGACGTGGGTCCTGGGCTCACTGTGCCACTGGAATCAAGCTATCCTGGCTGAAGAGGGGTGAAACCCGAAACCGGTCCTAGGATGCTTGTTTCCGGTCCAGGGAGGACCTGGCTTGGCAGTTCGGGCTGGACTGTTCCCATGAGGCACAGGGTCAAGACTGATTTGCATATGGCCAGGTCTAAACTGGGGTGGCATGGTGAGCAAAAGAATGATGTATTTAACCCAGATCTCTTGACTGGGGGTGAATGTTTTGATTTGTTCTGCATTCCGTCCATCAATTGTGTGTCTTTTGCTTTCTCGCCCTAAGTGCGCCAGGTATGCCCAGACGTGGGTCCTGGGCTCACTGTGCCACTGGAATCAAGCTATCCTGGCTGAAGAGGGTGAAACCTCGAAACCGGTCCTAGGATGCTTGTTTCCGGTCCAGGGAGGACCTGGCTTGGCAGTTCGGGCTGGACTGTTCCCATGAGGCACAGGGTCAAGACTGATTTGCATATGGCCAGGTCTAAACTGGGGTGGCATGGTGAGCAAAAGAATGATGTATTTAACCCAGATCTCTTGACTGGGGGTGAATGTTTTGATTTGTTCTGCATTCCGTCCATCAATTGTGTGTCTTTTGCTTTCTCACCCTAAGTGCGCCAGGTATGCCCAGACGTGGGTCCTGGGCTCACTGTGCCACTGGAATCAAGCTATTCTGGCTGAAGAGGGGTGAAACCCGAAACCGGTCCTAGGATGCTTGTTTCCGGTCCAGAGAGGACCTGGCTTGGCAGTTCGGGCTGGACTGTTCCCATGAGGCACAGGGTCAAGCCTGATTTGCATATGGCCAGGTCTAAACTGGGGTGGCATGGTGAGCAAAAGAATGATGGATTTAACCCAGATCTCTTGACTGGGGGTGAATGTTTTGATTTGTTCTGCATTCCGTCCATCAATTGTGTGTCTTTTGCTTTCTCGCCCTAAGTGCGCCAGGTATGCCCAGACGTGGGTCCTGGGCTCACTGTGCCACTGGAATCAAGCTATCCTGGCTGAAGAGGGGTGAAACCCCGAAACCGGTCCTAGGATGCTTGTTTCCGGTCCAGGGAGGACCTGGCTTGGCAGTTCGGGCTGGACTGTTCCCATGAGGCACAGGGTCAAGACTGATTTGCATATGGCCAGGTCTAAACTGGGGTGGCATGGTGAGCAAAAGAATGATGGATTTAACCCAGATCTCTTGACTGGGGGTGAATGTTTTGATTTGTTCTGCATTCCGTCCATCAATTGTGTGTCTTTTGCTTTCTCGCCCTAAGTGCGCCAGGTATGCCCAGACGTGGGTCCTGGGCTCACTGTGCCACTGGAATCAAGCTATCCTGGCTGAAGAGGGGTGAAACCCCGAAACCGGTCCTAGGATGCTTGTTTCCGGTCCAGGGAGGACCTGCCTTGGCAGTTCGGGCTGGACTGTTCCCATGTGGCACAGGGTCAAGACTGATTTGCATATGGCCAGGTCTAAACTGGGGTGGCATGGTGAGCAAAAGAATGATGGATTTAACCCAGATCTCTTGACTGGGGGTGAATGTTTTGATTTGTTCTGCATTCCGTCCATCAATTGTGTGTCTTTTGCTTTTTCGCCCTAAGTGCGCCAGGTATGCCCAGACGTGGGTCCTGGGCTCACTGTGCCACTGGAATCAAGCTATCCTGGCTGAAGAGGGGAAACCCCGAAACCGGTCCTAGGATGCTTGTTTCCGGTCCAGGGAGGACCTGGCTTGGCAGTTCGGGCTGGACTGTTCCCATGAGGCACAGGGTCAAGACTGATTTGCATATGGCCAGGTCTAAACTGGGGTGGCATGGTGAGCAAAAGAATGATGGATTTAACCCAGATCTCTTGACTGGGGGTGAATGTTTTGATTTGTTCTGCATTCCGTCTATCAATTGTGTGTCTTTTGCTTTCTCGCCCTAAGTGCGCCAGGTATGCCCAGACGTGGGTCCTGGGCTCACTGTGCCACTGGAATCAAGCTATCCTGGCTGAAGAGGGGTGAAACCCCGAAACCGGTCCTAGGATGCTTGTTTCCGGTCCAGGGAGGACCTGGCTTGGCAGTTCGGGCTGGACTGTTCCCATGAGGCACAGGGTCAAGACTGATTTGCATATGGCCAGGTCTAAACTGGGGTGGCATGGTGAGCAAAAAATGATGGATTTAACCCAGATCTCTTGACTGGGGGTGAATGTTTTGATTTGTTCTGCATTCCGTCCATCAATTGTGTGTCTTTTGCTTTCTCGCCCTAAGTGCGCCAGGTATGCCCAGACGTGGGTCCTGGGCTCACTGTGCCACAGGAATCAAGCTATCCTGGCTGAAGAGGGGTGAAACCCCGAAACCGGTCCTAGGATGCTTGTTTCCGGTCCAGGGAGGACCTGTCTTGGCAGTTCGGGCTGGACTGTTCCCATGAGGCACAGGGTCAAGACTGATTTGCATATGGCCAGGTCTAAACTGGGGTGGCATGGTGAGCAAAATAATGATGGATTTAACCCAGATCTCTTGACTGGGGGTGAATGTTTTGATTTGTTCTGCATTCCGTCCATCAATTGTGTGTCTTTTGCTTTCTCGCCCTAAGTGCGCCAGGTATGCCCAGACGTGGGTCCTGGGCTCACTGTGCCACTGGAATCAAGCTATCCTGGCTGAAGAGGGTGAGACCCCGAAACCGGTCCTAGGATGCTTGTTTCCGGTCCAGGGAGGACCTGGCTTGGCAGTTCGGGCTGGACTGTTCCCATGAGGCACAGGGTCAAGACTGATTTGCATATGGCCAGGTCTAAACTGGGGTGGCATGGTGAGCAAAAGAATGATGGATTTAACCCAGATCTCTTGACTGGGGGTGAATGTTTTGATTTGTTCTGCATTCCGTCCATCAATTGTGTGTCTTTTGCATACAGGATCTAACAACTTACAAATACCCTTAGCACTAATATGGGCTGGGCCATGGGCCATTGTGACCACAGGAAGAACATATGCATCTGGCAACATCCATCTCTGCTTCCCTGACTTATCAATCCAACATCCCTCATCGTTCAATTGTGCCGTACTTTCTTGCCATATTGCTAATTCCTCTATTGTGGCCTCACTTTGTATCTCTTTCACATTCTCGAGTGTATCCTCAAACATGGTAACTTCAGGTACCCACATAGCGGGACCTGCTACAAACATTCTTTTCATTTTTGTCTGGGCTGTTTCCTTAGCTGTCTGATCTGCAAAGGCATTTCCCCTACCTACATCATCAGTGACTTTTCGGTGGGCACTATACTTTACTATGGCCAATTTCTTAGGGAGTGTCAAAGCAGACAAAAGCCTCAATATGAGGTGCCCATGCTGGATTTTTGTGCCATGCGAAGTAAGAAACCCTCTCTCAGCCCAGAGTCGCCCAAAGTTATGCGCGACTCCAAAGGCATGCTGGCTGTCAGTATAAATATTGACAGCCAGTCCCTCACTCAATTCATAAGCTCATATTAAGGAAACAAGCTCAACAGCTTGGGCCGACTGATAAGGAACTTGTGATGTCTCAACTACTGCACGCAGCTTGGTGATCGCATATGCAGCGGTTGTAGTGCCATCTGGTAATTTAAAACAAGAACCATCAACATATAAATCCCCTTGTGGGTCAGATAAGGGAACATCAGTCAAGTCTACCCGTCCTTTCGTCTCTTCTTCTGTCTGGAAGATACAGTCATGTTTATCAATCTCATCACTCTCATAAGGGAGGGGCAGTAACATGGCTGGATTCAGAGTGGCACATCGTTTTGATCGTAATATGTTTAGCGTACAGTGTTAATTCATAGCCAGTCAGACGTGCACTGGTGAGGTGCTGTGTCTTTGTCTTGTTCAAAAGTATAACCACAGCATGAGGTACCATGACTGTGAGATCAGTATCAAGTATGAGTCCAGCCGATTGTCTTATCGAGGCGGCCACAGCCGCGACCGCTCTTAGACAGCTCGGTAGGGCTCATTGCAACAGGGTCAAGAACAGCAGAGAAATAAGCACACTGCCGTTGCTTATCTCCAAATTTTTGTGTTAAAATAGAAAGCGCGCAACCAGCCATCTCATGGACAAACAATACAAACGGTTTGTTATAGTCAGGGGTGCCAAATACTGGAGTTGAACAAAGCGCAGCTTTCAATTGCTCTAAAGACTGCTGACATTCAGGCGTCCAAGGCAGGTGCTAATGCATATCTTTAGTGGTTAGTGCAAGCAAGGGTTTGAATAGTAAGGAGTAGTTAGGTATCCACTGCCGACAGTAGGAAGTGATACCTCTGAAAGCGCGCACATCTTTTTGAGTCTGTGGGATGGGCATTTTAACAATGGTACTAATGCGGGCTGCCGCGGGCGGTCTATGGGCGGAGGCTGCGGTGCGGATCGCTAGAGGCCGGCGCGCCGCGGCGAGAGTTGGCTTCCGGGGGAGCGGGAGCCTGGTGGTAGCTCCGGGCGTCTTGGTCTGCTTTTCGGTGAATGAATTACATCAATACAGCAGCAGCAGACCAGCGTCTGGAATTAAATCTGTTGATGATGCACAGTTCCCCCCAATGACCCCGGTAAGGAGGAGGAAGAAGGGGGATTGGGGGTCTCTGACTAAAGTGGGGAAGGGCTTCAGTGGTGAAGATCAGCAAGCTTCTAGGAGGAAGGATCCGGGTGAGCTGTACACGGGTGAGATTAATAGGCTAAATAGGTACACCCTCAGAAGTCGAGGTATTTGGGACCAAGGTCGGTCCCCTCCTGAGGTTTTGACCAAGGCAGCTACTTCCCTAGTACCACAAACTAACCCCCCAAAAACACCAGAATCCCGCATTCGCCCCCCCCCACAAAATAAAAAAGTGTCAGCAGAAAAGACTTTTTCAACTGCGGGTAAAAAGCTGCCCAGAAACAAACCGGCCAATATCCAAATTACGCCCTCACTTCGCACTTATTTTAAGGTTCAAGCTCAATCTTCTCAGCCTACCCAACCCACTCTGCTCACTCAGGATACTCAAGTTACTTGTACCTCTACCTCTTTGGCGGACGTGGGCACGAGTGCTGGCCCCACCCCCAAGAATACTGATAATCAGCTCAGTATAGTAAATATTGAGGGAATGGAGGCGGGAAATAACATCATTCCACTTGAAAACAGGTTTACCCCTCTGGCAGCGGTAGAGGATGACAGCATCCATACTCAGTATAATCCTAGGCCTGAGGTCCCCTTGAGCCAGCCGCTCCAACAGGGAGATGTGTTGAGGGAACCAGGTATAGGGCCCAGCTTGGGGGGACAGTCGTCCACAGAGGGTCTGCTAGCTACCTTGATAACTGAAATCAGAGAAAAATTTGCAGTATCTGAATGTAACCAGCAAAACATCCAAGAGGCTTGTGAAACATTGGAAGGAAAGATCAACGATATTATGGAAAGAGTTGGAGTAGTAGAGACGGCTGTGGAAGACCTCTCAAAACAAGTTGATAAAAATACATCAGAGGTCACTGAGGCTAAAACGAAGTGACAGAGAAGTGACGTATAAACTAGAAAGCCTAGAGAATAGCGCCAGAAGAAATAATATTAGGATTTTAAATGTTCCAGAAGACCTTGAGGGGGGACATAAGGTCCTTTGTTATTTGTCTTCTAGGAGAACTCCACCCAGATATAGAGAAACAGTCCCTGGAAGATGACATACAGAGAATCCACTGAGACCCTTTCACTAAGAGACCAGGGAAGAAAAACCAGAGAAGGATCCTAGTCAACTTTAAAACGTATTTAATTAAAGAAAAGATCCTTGCTGTGGGGCTCAAAGCAGGAGTATATAATAAAGGAGATTGGTCCTTCCGCATTAGGTCGGACATTTCACTCACCACACAAGATAGGCAGTGGGAATTGGGGAAACATATACAAGAACTGAGGGGCCTGGGTGCCACCGCAAAACTCCAATTCTCCGCCTCTCTAAAGGTGATGTGGAACAATAAAATGTATAATTTTAGAGACCCCTCCGAAGTTAGCTCCTTGATTGACCAGATAAAAAGTACATCCAAATGACAAGATTTAATTCTGCCTAGATAGGGAGAGAGTCTGAAGTGGAGGTACCTCGGTATACCTCTAGTGATGTGGGAGGGTTCCCCGGGGTGGGGAGGTTGGAAGGGAAGGGCGGGTGGGATGGATGGGGTGGGTGGGGTCACAAGTAAAATACAAAAAATAAAGGTTTTGATTTTATGCACTGGGTGGGGCGCATGTGGGAAAAAAAAAAGAAATTGTCCTCATTCACGAATAAAAAATTCAAACATACTTAATTGGCCCATATCAATCAGCCATTTCTTTAATCATGTGTAGCACTACCAGGCTTTCTCAGGTCACTAGGTATCTACTTATATTTCTATGACGGATTCAGGTAGGCCTGAGAGGCCAAAAATTTTGAAAATTTTATCATGGAACATAAATGGTCTCAGGGTTCCCTCTAGAAGAAGAAAAATTTTAGAATATATGAGGCTTTCAGACCATGATGTCTTATTTATACAAGAGTCACATCTACGTAAAGAGGAGTGGGCAGCGATACACAAAAACCAGAAATGGATAGAACACTGTATTTGCACCACTCAGACATGCTCAATAAAAGGGGTTGCCATCATTTTTTTTAAAAACACCCAAGCAATACTTGTAGATTGTGTTGTGGATCCACTTGGTAGGTGGGCAATTGCTAGGGCTAAAATGAATGGCTCCTGGCTGACCTTTGTGGGCTATTATGGTCCCAAGCTAGACGATCCGGCCCCCCTACATACCTTGTTTCTTCAATTAATTGACATTAGAGACCCTATTATAATGGGTGGTGATTTTAATATAGTCTTGGACCCAGGGCAGGACTCAACATCTAAAAGAGCAGCGGTGGCAACTCAAAATATGAGAACTGCCCTGAAACAGCTGATGACAGACATAGGGCTCCTAGACATATGGAGAGTGATGGGACGTAAGGCTGGGACATCTGGGGGAAATTTTACTTTCCACAACAAAAAATGTGGGCATCGCTCCAGGATTGACTTTTTCCTGGTAGATCTTTCTACTAGCAAGAACACGACTAAGGTCAGCCATATCCCAGAACATTTGTCTGACCATTCTGCTGTAGTTTTGGAAATTACTCTTGCAAAGAGTCCCCCTTCTCGTAGATGGACATTAAACCGCTCGTTACTTTTGGAACAAGCAGTAATTGAAAAGTTGAAAATAGCCACAAACGAGTTTTTCCCATTTAATGCAAACTCTGCAACCCCTCATATCGTATGGGACGCATATAAGGCTTTCTTAGGAGGCACCTTAACTTCCTTGTCTATCGCTTCAAAATAAGAAAGTGGGAGAAGAAATCAGAACTCTTGAAGCTGCAATATATACAAATCAGGTGGCGATAGATCAAACACCTAATGATTTAAATAATACACAAAAACTATTTATGGCAAAACACGATCTGGCTGATTATCTTGAAGCAATAATTAAAAGGAAGTGGGAAGCCAGTAGGTTGTCCCACCATGAATATTGGGAGGGGTGTGGCAAACTTCTTGCATGGAAAGCTAAGGCGGACCAGTCTAGGAATATGATAAAAGACCTTAGATGCCCGACCTCTGGAAATATCATCACTGAGGATATTGGGATTGAGGAAGCCTTCGCCCAATTCTTCCAAGATCTTTACTCAGAGGACTCAACATTGAGTGAAAAACTCGTGGAAGACTTTTTCTTAGATCTGGAACTCCCGGCGCTTCTGAACTCAGAAAAAGACAACCTGAGTAACCCCATTACTTTGGAGGAAATCCTTCAAATTATCACCACCCTAAAGAAACGGAAAGCTGCTGGCCCTGATTCCATCCCAAATGAAATATATAGCATCTTAAAAGAAGAGCTAGCGCCAATCCTGCTTCTACTGTTTAATTCTGCCTTTATATCTGCCCAAGACCTCCCTGCATCCTGGGAAGAAGCCACTATAACTATTATCTTGAAACCGAACAAAAACCAGAGGTCTTGTGAGTCGTACAGGCCTATTTCCCTTCTCAATAGCAACCACAAAATATACACCCAAATCTTAACTAAACGTTTAGATAAGGTAGCAGGATCATTAATACATCTTGATCAAAAGGGATTTATGAAGGGAAGGCAACCTCATGAATTAACACATGATTTAATCTGGGCAATTGATATGGCAAGAGAATATAAGATCCTGCTAGCAGTAATGACTTTCGACGCTGCAAAAGCGTTCAACAGGGTCATCTGGTCTTTCCTACATAAAACGATTCAGCGCTTTAATTTAGGGGAAACCTTTATAGCAGCGGTTAGGGCCTTGTATAAAAATCCATCTGCCAGGGTCCTTGTCAATGGAAATCTAACAAGGCAAATAAAAATATGCAGGGGGACTAGACAGGGATGCCCTCTTTCGCCCCTTCTTTTTAACATGTATATTGAACCACTGGCATGTAAATTAAGAGCCTGTCAGGATATTCACCCTTTCAGCTGCAATGGCTGGAAAAAGAAAATAGGGTTGTATGCTGACGATCTTATGATTTTGACAGGAAACCTAGAGCAGTCACTTCCTGAGATATGGGAGCAGTTGGAGAATTTTGGGAGGGCATCTGGATACTCAATTAACCAGCAAAAAACGGAGTTAATGAAATGGAATACCCCTTACAGGAGTGACCTCACAAAACAGGAAATAAGATATCTATGTGTTCAAATAGTCCACAATATAGAAAAGATAGCGCAGGTGAACTTCGACAAAGTAGCTGCGAGTGTTAAATCACAGTTACAAGCATGGGGACTCTCCCTCTTTCCTTTTTGGGTAGATCAAACCTTTTAAAAATGTCAATTCTACCTAAGTTTACTTTTTTATTTGATACTATCCCATTATAATTTGCGAAGATTTGGTTTAGGAAAGTACAGGGGGTCTTCTCTAGTTTTATTTGGGGAAACAAAAGCCCAAGAATATCCTTAAAGAAGTTCAGGAGAAAGAAAGTTCATGGTGGCATTGCTACTCCGGACCTTTATCTATATTATTACGCCTTCCATCTAAAGAATTTTCGTCAATTACTGAAAGAAAGTTCGACTTTTTCCCCACTTTTCAGGGCCCTCAGTATGAGCATTATGAATCAAGCAGATTTCTTCCTCCTAAAATTTGGTCATCCCAAATTTTTTAAGCAGGTGAGGCTGAAAGTCCTCCTAGCTGCCACCAACGTTTGGTAACAGGTGAGGTTGTTACTACAAATACCTTATTATAGTGATGCAGCACCCATTTGGGACTCTCCAGGCACTCTGGACTGCTTAACAGACGCACTTGCAGTCCCGCTCCGAACATGCGGGATACTAAGGTGGGGGCAGCTTATTGTGGACACTGAGTTAATCTCATGGCAACATCTTTCTGTGACTTCCGAGAACTTGGTTTCAAAATTCAAATATTACCAAATTTTAAGCTGGGTAAAATCACAAGGGAAGGAGATTGAAGGGAATCGAGATCTGGTGCCCAAGATCTGTTCACGGTCCACAGTACGGAAAGAAGTAGCAGAATGGTACTGGATGCTAATCCAAACCGGAGAGGTTACACAGAACCCATTTGCAGAGATCTGGAGGAGGGACCTGCCAGGCGAAGACCTCGAAACTTTAGGGCAAGTATCTATGTCTCTTTTGTGGTCATATGTGAAAGCTGCCCCATTAAAGAGAAACCATCTTTTCACTGTTCATAAGGCATACTGGACGCCACTGAAATTGTCAAAGATGGGGAGCGGTGCGATAAAGATATGTCCGAAATGTGGTGAAAACTACGTGAACGAGGTATGCAGTGTCCCTCAATCCAGTCTTTCTGGCAGAATGTGCTTAAGACCATTTCAGTTATTATGGGTCAAGAGATCGAGTTGACTGTGTCCTCTATGATTTTTGGAGGGATTCCAGGTGGGGTGGCTAATCGGAGCTCTCTTAAAACCCAGAAGGCTCTATTTTTTGTTTTGATCCTTCTGGCACGGAGGGAATTGTGTGTTAAATGGATCCTCCCTTGTCCCCCCACTGAATGTGATTGGATTCGCTCTGTACAGAGGGTCTCGCATCTTGATCGTGCAAACAAGCTTGTTAAGAAAACGAAATTCTGGGAGCTTTGGGACGTTTGGGTTAAGAGGTATGTTTCTAGCATATCTCACTGAGAATAGCCCCCACAGAATTCCCCCTTTTTCCCTCCACGTGTCTTTTTCCCCTTTCTTTTCCCTGCCTGTCTTTGCTTTCTTTTTTTCTTTTTTCTCTTTTTTGTTTTCGCTGAAATTTCCACCTAGGTATGATATAAAATTCTATGTTCCATGGTCCAATGATTACCAACATGCTACACAGGCTGTTTTAGTGGCGGAGCCACTCCACCTTCAGCACTTGCCTGTAGAAGAGTCGGCGCCATTGTCCATCCAGGAGGCACAATCTTATGTTGACTCGGGATAATCTCTATCCCTCCTCCCTTGGAGAGTGACCGGGCCCTTCATTGCCTCTTACTGGTTTGGCTAGGCCCTATCTCTTTGAATCCAGAGCATAATTCGTTGAATGAGGACTAAAAAAAAAAAAAAATGGTACTAATGCGCTCCGGGGTCAATCTCCCACCCTCCTTCGACAGTAGGTGACCTAAGTAAGTGACCTCCTGTCGACAATACTGAAATTTAGAAAGATAAACTTTATGTCCATGTTGGGCCAAATGCAACAACAATTTAACGGTACTATCTCTACAACCCTGCTCAGTATCAGAAGCGATAAGGAGGTCGTCAACATACTGCACCAATACATTACTTGCGGGAAGCGAAAGGGAATCCAATTCAGACATAAAAGCCTGACTGTAAATATTTGGATTCTCAGTATAGCCCTGAGGAGCTCGACAGAACCTAAAGCTTCTGCCAGCTAGTGTAAACCCAAACATGTACCTACTATCTGGATGAATAGGAATACTAAAAAATGCATTTTTCAAATCGATGACAGAGAAGAATTTAGCAGTAGAAGGAATCA
This sequence comes from Calotriton arnoldi, assembly GCA_963921515.1. NCBI lineage: Eukaryota > Metazoa > Chordata > Amphibia > Caudata > Salamandridae > Calotriton > Calotriton arnoldi. Next base: position 1,049,797 of record CAWUFW010002211.1, read on the forward strand.
TTGTCAAAAGAGTAGTAATGTCAGGGACCACTGGAAACTGGAGAATCACTATTTTATTAACTTCGCGCAAATCAATCACAAAACGGTAAACGTCTTCATGTTCATCAAGGGAACCTGAGGGCGTCCGTTTAAGAACTGAAAGAATAGGGCTATTACAAATATTAGCAGTCGTCTCCTCAACCACTGTCTTCTTGATTAAATCCTGAATAATTTGCAATAAGGCTCGCTCCCCTGCCTGTGGTATTTTATACTGAGGGATACGGGGCAAAATAGCACCATCCTTAACTTGTATGGAAACTGGTGGTATCTGCAGCAGTCCCACGTCTGTATCACCTGTCGCCCACAAAGTGGGTGGCACATCAACAAATTCAACAGGAAGAGGCGCATCTTTGGACAAACACTGTTTAGCACGTACTACATCTGGACCCATTGTCATATAGACACCCGCCGGGGAACAATAAATAGTAGCATGCAGTTTCTTCAACAGATCCAAACCCATCAAATTTTCACCACAATTGGATGTCAGCAAAAAGGCGAATCCACAGTGAAAGGACCAATAGTCAATGCAAGGGGTCTTGAAATGGGGCTTACAACCGGTACACCAGAAAAACCTACCAAAACGTTATTATGGCCAGACAGAGCCGCCCCTGGGACCATATTTTGAGAAACAGAACTTTTTGTCGCACCTGTGTCCACCAAAAATTCCTTAGTCGAACCTTGCAGTTCTGCTGTTACATAAGAACCACGCTGGTCTACAGGTATCGGAACAGGTCCCCCACTCTGTCCCTGGCTGTCCTAGCTATAAGACATTCCTGTCACTTCCTCCATATCATAATCATCATGATAGTACTGTCCATCCCGAGGGTCGTCAAAATAATTATTATCAGAACGACCCTGTGAGGTGCAGCATTCTGTGCCCTATCAGCCCCTCCAGCTCCGCGACCCCGTCCACGAGAACCTCGTCCTCTAGGGACCACTACTTTCTGCAAAAGCACAGGACACTCGCTACGCCAATGTCCCTCCTCTTTACAGTACGCACACTGATTCAGTCCCAAAGGCGAAGTTTTCGGCTGCCTACTAGTGCGTGGAAGCTGTCGGGCAGGACCACCACGTCCTCTGCCATTCCCTCTAAAAGCCTGCTGTAACAACACCTTTGTCTTTAAATCCTTATGCCTTTTCTCTGTCCTCTCCTTTTCCTCATTATCCCTATGTTCATAATACTGTGCCATATTCAAAATAACAGAGGGGGAAGAGGTGGACCAAGTACTTTCAGAGGACTACAATCGAGTCGCAATTACAGGAAGCGGATTAGAAACAAATCTATTAACAAACAACTGAACACCTCCCTCAATAGACAAATCCTGCCCACTGTAATCCAAAAAAGTACCTTCAAACCGAGTGAAAAAATCAGACACACTCTCATCTTTCTTTTGTCGACAAGCTCACAGTTTATCCCAATCTACTTTTCTCGGCGGAATAAGGGAATGCATATAGGTAATAATACAGCCTGGCAATGCTAAAATTTCCGCCCGGGGCTTATCACCAGGCTTTCTTTCCTGGTCCCATGCTTTAATTTGATCCCATGTACCTCCCAATTCCACAACATGATCTTGCGTGTGCACCTGCCTCCAAATATCAACCGGAACCAGTAAACCAAAAAACATTTCAATATCAGCAAGAGTCATTACAGTGGAAGAGGCAGCTTCAGTCAATTCTTTATAATATGCAGTAGGATTTTTCCTAGGGTCAGGCAAATGATTCTTAAGAGATAAAACTTCACTTGTTTTCCACGGAGTATAAACCCATTGTTCCTGAAAACGGGCCGCCACCCTCGGCCTAGTAATATTACCGCGGCCATCCGTTAATTCCGGCAACTCTGGATGATATATAGGAAGAACCTCCTGCATCGGAAACTGAGACAGCGACCTGGGACTTTTCTCATTTAGTCTTCCCCTATAAGCTATTATTGTCGTAACATTAGCAAAAACTTGTTCCGGACCCAAGTCACTAATATACACCCGATCTCTAATATCATATACAATTTGAGGTGCTTCTGCTTCAAAGTACTGTTGCCAAAGACCAATTAAAGTAGCGGACATGTGCTTAAGGGCATGCTGCTGTATAAAGGGCTCAAAATCTCTCACAGTCGCCCGAACATCCTCCACACTATAAATAGGATTACGAGCCCACTGTGCAGCCTGATTGACTATTACCTGTTTCTCATCATCTCCTACATCAGATCGCACTAACGGCCCCATGCGCTCCTTAAATTTCATCCAATCCCTATCCTCAAATCCACGTACCGGCGTCCCACTACTTACTAATGTCGGAGGATGAAAAACCATAGTGGGAGAAGCAACAAAAGTAACAGGCACTATGGTCGCTAATTTTTGTGTCGCAGGAGAAAGAGCTGGCGAGAGGGACGCTGAAACAATAGGTGTGGCAGGGGTACTAACAGTCACAGTTGCCACAGATGGCAAAGAAACAGAAGGAAGAGGAGGAGGAGGAGCCGAAGCCACAGCCGTTTAAATAATAGCAGTAGATACAGGGACAGAGACAGTGGAAGCAACTGTAACGGGAGGCTGTGAGGACACCGGAACAGTGGGATGTATTCTTTGCGGGGCATATGGAGGCGGGGGTCGAGTATCTAACAATTCTTCCACAAAAGTGTCATCTTCTTCCTGAACCATATACGATTTATCAATTTGTAATCGAAACCTTCTATCTTCACATTCAACGCCCTTTTCCTGTTTTTCCCTGTCCTATGCTACAGCTTTCTGAGTCAATGTCTGCATTTTCCCTTTCCGGGCCTCTTTTTCTGCCTTCAATCGCCTCTGTCTAGCTGCTTTCTGCCATGTTCTGAGGGAATCAAACATAGACTGCCTACTTCGTCTCTTAAACAACTGTTCTTGTAAATACTCAATCTTTTGTTCATCAAAAGTGCCCGTCAATGGCCACTGCAACTCAGCATTTTCCCTCGTATATTTGTGCCATAATGTACTAAACATAATAGGGCCAAGACCATGCTTCACATAATCAAAATCAAAATTCGGAGTGCCTTCTGGAGGCCCCGGCTAAGTTTCTTCCAATCGAGCATCAGCAGGACAACAGCGACATCACACAGAAAACAATTTACTTACACTAGGCATTTTCAAAAGAACACAAATTCACTATTTTATGTCTGGCAAAGCAATTTGCAAATGCTTTTTATCCAAAAGACGGTCCTTGGACCGTACCAAATACAACCAAAATTTTACCATATCCACAAAGAACCGAAACAAACTCACCTGATATATGCAGGTCAAATGAATTAATTCTCCACTGCCGACTTTTCAGACCAAACGGTCAGATCCAAGGGTTTCGCCGTTCAGGACTCCAGTCGGGATGACCACTGGGCGAGGCACCGTCTGGCGGGGCAGCTGCTAGTACCGGAAACTCTTCGTGCAGGGAGCCCTGATCCGTCCGTCCGACCCGACGATGGCCTCGACCTCCCCCCCGTCCGTGGAAGGGGATGGGTCACTCACACGAAGGAGTCCCTGTTCGTGTGCCAACTAAAGGAAGTGGCCTGATTAGGGTCACCCGGGTCACACACGACCACCTCTCAGCCTTCCGTACCAAATGAAGAGTCGGTCAAACAGTAGAGAATACAAACCAATATCTATTTATTATGATACACTCAGAGTGGAGCCCAAGCTGCCCAGTCGCTAAGAGTGCTGCAGAGGGACTGACATCAGCAAGCATAACGATACATTATGTACACTTCGAAACCAATGAAAGCACGCCCACCATGGAATTATCCAAGGAGATGCAGCTGGACAGTAAATTACAGAGGAGTAAGTTTCGATTCTGAGGCCGGGCACACATTATCTACTATTCAAGGTCACTCTGCCTGTACCTACCACTAGACAAGGGGGAGAAGGCCTACATCTAAAGGAAAATGATGTGCTAATAAGACCAGTGCATTCATTAGTGTAGCAAAACTCAGCTCTGGAGAAACATAACCTAGAGAAGGCCGTTTCTCGGAAATGGATTCGTTTTGATTATAATTTAAAATGGCGGCCATACACAAAATGGTGCCGCGAATGCTAACCTTACATAAAACAATGCGAAAGCATATTTTTCTATTCTAACAAAGGATGAGAATGTGGAAAATTCTGGAGGAGAGCACTGTGGTGAAAGTTTCGACCTATCTCAGGCACAAGCAGAGCCACACATGCACTTACACACACACACACACACACACACACACACAGACACACACACACACACAGACACACACACACACACACACACACTTACTTTTACTTTCAGGGTACCTCTGCCACTGATTTAAGAAGTAGATCATTTGGTGGGTTGAGTCTAGCAGAGACCCTGAACTTTGAAGTTGGCTCTCCAGGAAGCTAAAGCTGAGCAGGAGGAGAAAGACAGGGAGTTTGAGAGGGAGAAGCGCAGGCTAGCTCATCCGTTAAAAAGCAGAAGAAGTTGGAGAGATAGGAGGAATGGGCCAGACTGCCTAGATTTTAAATGTTTTTTTTTAAAAGGTATCTTTGAAATTATTCACCTGATTGTTTTTAGGCTTCCTGCTGAATATTGTGTGCATCTATTTGTGGGCTATCCTTTCAGGTCCACTGCCTAACTCCTGCTGGGCTGGATTTGTTTTTCATAATGATCTGCTCCTTCTCTTTTAGTTGGAGCTGGCATGGTCATGGGAGGGAGAGGGTGGGTGCATAAGTTCTCCTTTTATGAGCTTTTGATGTTTCTTTGTCTGACGCAGAGTCTATGCCGGTCGATTTTGCTGCCTTTTTTGTCCTCCTGAGCAGGACACGAAGAAACGCTATTGTGGTTTGGAACTTTGGTTGTTTCTTCTTTTGCTATGTGCAGACAGGATGGGGGCTATAAAAGTACAACCAATGCATGACCGCAATACGAGACTTTGAGGCCAGATGTACTAACATTTGGAATACCGATTTCCTAATTGTGATCCTCTCCTAATTGCAATTAGGAAATCGGTATTCCTAATGTATGAAACTCTTTTGGGTTTCATTAATGATTACTAATGTGTCGCAAATAGACCTACCTCATGCATATTAATGAAGTCGGTCGCAATTTGTGACCCATTATGAATCAGGCAAAAAGAACAATTGATGGACAGAATGCAGAACAATGTCGTACATTCACCCCAGTACAGAGATCTGGGCCTAAATCGTTTTTTTGCTCACCGTGCCATTCCAGTTTGGACCCAGCCATATGCAAATCAGTCTTGACCCTGTGCCCAATGGGAACAGTCCAGCCCGAACTGCCAGGCCAGGTCCTCCCTGAACTGGAAACAAGCATCCTAGGACCGGTTTCGGGCTTTCAGCCCTCATCAGCCAGGATAGCTTGACTCCAGTGGCATGGAGAGCACGGGACCCACGTCTGGGCATACCCGTCCCACTCGGGGGAACAAATGCAAAAAGAACAATTGTTGGACAGAATGCAGAACAATGTCGTACATTCACCCCAGTACAGCGATCTGGGCCTAAATCCATCATTTTTTTGCTCACCATGCCATTCCAGTTTGGATCCAGCCATAGTCAAATCAGTCTTGACCCTGTGCCCAATGGGAACAGTCCAGCCCGAACTGCCAGGCCAGGTCCTCCCTGAACTGAAAACAAGCATCCTAGGACCGGTTTCGGGCTTTCAGCCCTCATCAGCCAGGACTTGACTCCAGTGGCAGGGAGAGCATGGGACCCACGTCTGGGCATACCCGTCCCACTCGGGGTGACAAATGCAAAAAGAACAATTGATGGACAGAATGCAGAACAATGTCGTACATTCACCCCAGTACAGAGATCTGGGCCTAAATCGTTTTTTTGCTCACCATGCCATTCCAGTTTGGACCCAGCCATATGCAAATCAGTCTTGACCCTGTGCCCAATGGGAACAGTCCAGCCCGAACTGCCAGGCCAGGTCCTCCCTGAACTGGAAACAAGCATCCTAGGACCGGTTTCGGGCTTTCAGCCCTCATCAGCCAGGATAGCTTGACTCCAGTGGCATGGAGAGCATGGGACCAACGTCTGGGCATACCCGTCCCACTCGGGGGAACAAATGCAAAAAGAACAATTGTTGGACAGAATGCAGAACAATGTCGTACATTCACCCCAGTACAGAGATCTGGGCCTAAATCCATCGTTTTTTTGCTCACCATGCCATTCCAGTTTGGACCCAGCCATATGCAAATCAGTCTTGACCCTGTGCCCAATGGGAACAGTCCAGCCCGAACTGCCAGGCCAGGTCCTCCCTGAACTGGAAACAAGCATCCTAGGACCGGTTTCGGGCTTTCAGCCCTCATCAGCCAGGATAGCTTGACTCCAGTGGCATGGAGAGCACGGGACCCATGTATGGGCATACCAGTCCCACTCGTGGGGACAAATGCAAAAAGAACAATTGTTGGACAGAATGCAGAACAATGTCATACATTTGGCAGGGTATGCCCAGACGTGGGTCCCTTGCTCACTTTGCCACTGGATTCAAGCTAGCCTGGCTGATGAGGGCTGTTAGCCCGAAACCGGTCCCAGGATGCTTGTTTCCAGTCCAGGGAAGACATGGCTTGGCAGTTCGGACTGGACTGTTCCCATGAGGCACAGGGTCAAGACTGATTTGCATATAGCTGTGTCTGAACTGGGGTGACAAAGTGAGCTAAAGAATGATGATGGATTCAACCCAGATCTGTGACTGGGGGTTAGTGTTTGGAAAGTTTCAGCACTCCGTCCATCATCTCCTTGTGTTTGCTCCATTATGAATCACAGCAATCACAGGGATGGTGGCAAGCTGAGGTAATCAAACACCATGTTTGTGATTGCTTTTTAATAAAGCAATATGTTCGAGGCATGTAAGCTGTAGATCACATGGTTTGCTTTGCATACTCCTGCCGTCTAGTGTTGGTCCAGATGTTTGCAAGTTGTTTTTCTTTGAAGAAGTCTTTCCAGTCACGAGGTAAGGTGACTCCTTCTTTCGGTGATAGTGCGCAGAGCTTAACAGTTTTACTACAAGACAACAGCCTACAACATAACATTTGTTCGTGGTTACCGAATAAAAAATTTGTTTTTTTACTGTTTATAAAACATTGTCATTTTCCAAGCAGTCAGTCTCATCTCTGTTGTTGTGTGCAGAATACATGTGCATTTGGATAATAATAGGCCCCACTAACGATATCACCCCCTGGTGTGTCAAACAACTAATAGTAGCACAGCTAAGAAAAGCATGCAGGAAGGTTGACCCCTCAACAAGAGGTGCTGTGCCATACTCCCCCACATGTGCACCATCCCCACCCATGTTTGATTCAGCAAGACATGGGGTAGAAGACATGTCAGTATATAGATCCGCCTTCAAAGCATCTCAATGCAAGGCAATAGGTTGTGTTTTAAGACGGAATCTGGCATTACGTGGGACTGTGATGAGGCTCTCCAGTACTGCATCCCACTCCTTATCGGTGTAGGGATGACTCAACTGCGTGAGGGTAAGCACTGCATGGGTGTGTAACAAGTCCGCCAGCCAATGGATTAAGTGTTTTCCGCGAACTAACATATGTAGTTATTGTATAGTTAAATGTGTGGGAAATTCGCTCGCTATGTCCCCCCAGCTGTGTCTCAGAGCCCCTATAAGCGAAACATATAATAGGAACTGTCCTGGAGGGAGCCCGTCCTCCTCAATCAAAGTGCCGTATGGTAGGAGCGTGCCATCTCTTTAGAGGTCCCCCACTGTCTGAACCCGAGCCGCTTCCCAGTCCATGAGTTCCGCTCCAGTGGTGAATTTATTACCCCATGGTGTACCAAGTATAATCATTGCTGGGGCATAAGGGATGGTGCAGCATGTGGCATGCAGACACCGCTTGTAACAGCGGTAATCTACTTGGATTACTATAGGTTGTGGCATTCAGGGCCGAGCGCATGGGGAGCGCATGGTTGAAAAAGTTGAAATAGATCAGTTTGGCTCCAGGCTGGCAGTACTGTGGCCATGTCTGATAAGTGCAATGCAGCAAACCAACGTGTCACCCACTGCAGCCGTGCTGCTGAGCAATGGTGCTCAAAATTGGGCACTGCAAGCCCGCCACGAGCTGTTGGCTGATATAATTTTGCAGTGCCACCTGGCAATGGGACTTGTTCCAGATAAATTCCTGCATCACCCCCTCAAATGAGCGAAATAAGGAAGCATTTACGTATAGGGGCAAGTTTTCAAAATAATACAGGAGGTGGGGAAGTGCCACACAGCCTGTCACTGACGAAGGAAGCGTCCTCCAGAAGACCATCGGGGCTCACAGCAACATGACCGCATGTCCCAAGTTGTCTTCAAAAAGTTCTGATGGGGAATGATGGATCTGCACCCCCAAATAACAGAATACACTAGGCTGCCAGGTGAGTGGAATTGTGTCCACTATAATATTTGGGTCTAATGTACTAGGATCAAACGGGAATGAACATGATTAGCTCCAAATTACACATACTCACGACCTCTGCTGGGACAGCAGTGACATCATGGAGGTAAATGAGTAAATCATCAGCATATGGAGAGACAGAGTGCACACCATCACCTAACGGAATCCCTCACTCAGTGCCGCGAGCATGCAGGCAAGCTGCCAGAGGTTCCACGGGTAATGAAAAAAGCAGCGGTGATAGAGGACACCCCTGTGTGGTGTCTCGTCATATGTGAATAGGCTCTGATGTAAGAGATCCTGTCTTTACCTGAGACAGGGGCAGTGACAGGTTCTTCAAGTTCCTGCTTCTGCTCTAGTATAAGCATGGGTAAGGTGACAGCAGTCATGAAGGAGGTGACATCCTTCGGAGATGCTAGTGTCTGCGAGCGATACAGGGATGCATAGTGGTTGGACAACTCTGTGTGAATGTCACCCTGTGAATGTAGGAGGGTACCGCTTGTTGCGCATAGACCACAAATGGGCCGCCAGGGCGATCCTGCTGCGTTAGCCAGGCAAGTAGGGAACCTTCCCTGTCCGCCACAGCATGAGCTTTGGCCGAGTGAGCTGCATACTTGTGACGGCGCAACCTCTCTAATAAAGCTGCGAGTTCAGTATGTGCCTCTGCCAAGCACTGTCTCCCAGTGGGGTTGTCTGCCACTGCAGTTTTCAACCACAACAGTTTACTCTCTATGTGCGTCAGGTCTTTGTCAAGCACTTTACGGATGTTCCAAGTCAAACCTAGACATGTGCCCCGTATCGTAACTTTAAATGCATCCCATTCCAGTGGGCGTGTGTCTGTTGTGTTAGCAGTATGATCAAAATAGCAATGGCTGTGTTTATCGATTTCCATAACGGGGGGTCTTCCAGTGCAACGGCTGCAACCACCAGGTTGGTACCTGGGGACATGTCTATTACATGCCAGTTGCACATACTGCAGATTATGGTCCGAATGCGTATGGCCCATGTAGTCAGAGTGTGTGATGTGCTGCGTGACCTCCCGTGTGCCCACCAGCCTATCCAGTCCGACATGTAAAGCGTGTGGTGTGGAGTAAAAGGAGTATACTTTAGTCATAGTATTACGCCTGCGCCAGATATCTAAGAGGCCCCAGTTCTCTAACCAGTTTGCTAGTGCTCTAGTGTTTGATGAAGCAGTGGTGTGGGGCGACGGGGGAAACGAGCGGTCTAAGTGGAAATCAAGCACACTATTAAAGTCGCCACCCAGCAGCCATGGTATCCCTCTCCATTGTGAAAATACCCCTGAGAAAGCATTGAGATATGTTGTTTGGTCTGTGTTAGGGGTATAAAGGCTGCTTAGTAGCATGCGCCTACCATCTTGTCTGCCCAACACAAGGGTATACCTACCCTCGGGATCTATCACCACATCTTCTGCAGGAAATGGGACTCCCGGTCTGATCAACACAAGCACCCCACGCGCATATGAGCATATGATGGGAAATCAGTGGCGAATAACTGTCCACGGCAACAACGCTGCAGTTTGGACGTCTCAGAGCGCATCAGATGGGACTCTTGTAGCAGTGCAATATGCATGTGGTGTCGCTTCAGATAACAGTAGATAGCATAGCGGCGTGCAGGGGTGTGTATGACTCGCACATTCAAGGTTAGTATTTTATAATTCTCCATTTAGCTGTCTGAAGATGTGGGGTATGTGTGGGCCGTGTCAGGTAGCAACATGTATGCGCACATGAGATACGACAGAGACTGAACTGCTCCAATATTAAAACTGAGCCACTTTTTGTATATAACCTAAATGTACAGAACAATTCTACAAAACTCAACAGCTCAGATACCAGAGAAGCAGAACGCCAACTGGGTGCCTGCCCAAACCAGGGCTAATTGGGTAGATGCCCACTAATTAATATGTTAATGCAGGGGGGAGAGAGAGCAAATAGGAGCAATCCGCTATAGAGCTCCATCAACTATATCAAATATAGCCGGTACCGGCATTGTTGCGTGAGCTGCGCCTGGTATGTTACATCAGAAGTAGGCGGGGGCCCACCCCTGGGGCATCATGCTGGCAAGTGGGAGACTTATTCAATAGGGGTCACATGAATCAGTTTGCAGCTCCGAGGGTCAAAAGGGAAATCATGCATAAGTTGTGAAATGAAGTGACTCTGTATCAGGGTTCCAGTACTGTGACATCTCCGCGATCGCAGCTGCATGTTCTAGCACCTGGCGGCACTCCTCGATCATCTGCTCCAGGTCCGGCAGAACTCCAGACACCGGGACCCGTCTCGTAGCCATGGTCCGCGATGTGGGTTGGAGCTCCTCGACGATCCGCTCCGTGGACATGACCTTGTCTGCAAGTTTGTGGAACCTCAGAATCTCCACAGAAGGATGAGGTGGACTGTGAGATAGGCTTCAGTAAGTTATTGCGACAATGCATGAGTCAGACAAAAAAAAATTTCAGGCTAGCCAAGCTCTGATTAAGAAATAGTACAACTAGAAAGCTGTGCTGCCTGTGTATCAGGAAGGTTAGGAGGTGTTCCTTGCTAAACCCTATTTGTCCCAGGGCTTTGGAGGACAAATGGTGTGGGCCATACAAGGTACTTCAGAAGATCTCTGATGTTCACTACTTGGTGGCACAGGTGCCACGGGGAACCATGGAGGGTTTTCCACTATGTGAACCAGCTGAAGCCTTACCTGCTAAATGTCATTTCTATAGTAAAAGAGTCAGCCTCCTCCAGACCTGTTGCATAGTGACATGAAAGATGGCACTGAAAGGGTTTAGTTAGCCCCCTGAATTGATGCCTGAGCAGCATAGAGAATGTAGAGAGGTGTTGGGACAGATTTCCAACCTTTTCTCGCTGACTCCCGGGTTGGTACCGGTCTGTGTGCATAACATAGACACAGGAGACAGTCTGCCAGTGAAGGGGAGAATTTACAGAATGTCTGACCAGGATCAGGGCTGCATCAGGGTAGAAATTGCCAAGATGTTGGACCTGGGAGTCATTGAGAGATGATGCAGTCCATGGTCTTATGTGGTGGCAGTACAAAAGTAAGGATCAGGTGTCTCCAACTAGTCGATCACGAGCTACCAGTAGCTCCCAGACAACAGCAGAGCAGTTTGCAGCCTTGAGTTAATTTTTAAATAAGCACAGGATCACATTTTCCTTTTAAAGTTATTTAACGTTAAGGGAAGGCTGTGTTTATTTTACATTATTATCATCAGCCTGTAGATAGCAGGGCCTGATAATGAGCAGTGCTCAGTCAAAATTATGACCCAGACTGGGGTTGGGGTACAGAGGTTAAGAACTGAAGCACTGAGGTATTTAACTCTTAAATAAACGTCCTTGTCACCTCAATACTGAAGCCAGAATAAAATGATGTTTCTGGATGCTTGTAAATGGGAAAAATTAAAATAAAAAGTTAACTTAATGATTAAGTTAACTCTTTGTTTTAATTTTCTCGCATTTCAAAGTGTTGCAGTGGCATGTAAACAATGTGCCATACGTATAACTGAAAAATACAGTCATCTTTTAAAGAGGAGAAATGTGCGGTCTTAGATGACCCTGGGGTATTAGATTTTTAGCTACTGAACTACCTTCCTGGCCAGCACCCTATGTAGTATGTGGGGATTTAAATATAAATGGTTCCAGAATAGGCTCCGAGGGGACCAGTGCTGCCAGTGCGAGTCGCAAACCGCAAACTATGCGTTCCCTAGATAATTTATTAAAAGATATTGGCTTGGTGGACGCTTGGCCAAGTTTGAAACCCCAGGATCCTGGCTATACCTATTATTCGGCTCCACACAGAAAGTTTGCAAGGTTGGACTATTTCTTGGTGTCACCAGCTTTACTTAAGGAGGCTCAGATAGAGATATTCCCCAAGGTTATGTCAGATCATAATCCTGTTGTCCTGGAAGTTTCAATCACTGGGTTAACAAGGCAATTTAGGAGCTGGACATTTGAAAGGGCACTCTTATCTGATCAGGAGTATGTCAAGCACATGAAGGGTTGGATCACGGAATTTTTTAATATTACCAGGGGTGGTACTCCCATAGGGATGACGTGGGACGCATTCAAGGCGGCAGCAAGAGGGGAGACCCTGCGGTACAGTGTGGGTTAACAAAAAAGAGAGGCAGGAAGGCTAAAAGCACTCTATCAGAGACTTGGGGGTTTAGAGACCGAGTTAATTTGTAGAGTGGCCTCGGGAGGCGATATCTCTCCAACACTGAACGCAATTGCCATTACAAACTCATCTCTTGACGACTTCAATACAGAGAAACTGCAGGGTAGTATATGGCAAAAAGACAGGAGTGCTACGAGTATAGTGAGATTGTGGGTCAATACCCAGCTGTTAGGTCTAGACAACAGATAGCTATGGGGCACATAAGGCAGGTATAGAATATGCAGGAGGTAAAGGTCTCGGAACCAGTCAAGATTAGGGAAGCTTTTAGGGAATTCTATGAAGTACTCTACAAGGCCCCTCAGGTAAGGGATTATGGTAGAACAAGGGAACAACTGGTATTCGCACCATCGGTGAGGCTCCCACAGGATGAGAGCCTTCCCCTATCAGCGGAATTCCAGGTAGCTCTTCAGGCCCTTCCCTCAGGCAAAGCGGCAGGAACAGATGGCATACCCCTCGAGTTCTATAAAATCTTTAGAGAAGAGATCGGTAAGGATATGCTTGAGGTAATTAAGGGGGTCAGGGGAGGAGCAGTTCCACCAGGCTCTTGGGGCACAGCTAAGATCGTTATCTTTCTAAAAAAAAAAAGGGAAGGGCCCTATGTTACTGGGATCTTATAGACCTATCACACTATCACACTTCTTAATAGTGATGTCAAGTTGTACTCCAAAATCTTTGCCACCCGCTAGAATAAAGTAATGCCACTTCTTGTCTCAGCCTGGCAACATGGCTTCATTCAGGGGAGGGGGACGCCGGATTACATCAGGCGAGTAATTACATTACTGGACGCCACGGAGGTTCTTACCAAACCAATGGGGGTCGCGTTTTTAGACGCGGAGAAGGCCTTCGATAGGGTGTCATGGCAATACCTTTGGAAGATCATGGAAGCTAACGCCCTTGCACACCTTTTATCAAGGCGATGCAGGCTATGTATATTAAACGTACTGCCCGAGTACGAATAATGGGAGAAGAGTCTAAACCATTTATAATTGAAAGAGGAACAAGGCAGGGGTGTCCTTGCTCCCCCTTGCTGTTCGCTTTATATCTAGACCCGCTCCTTAGACGACTGGAAGATTCTAAGGATATTATTCCCGTAAGCGTACAGGGGTGGGACACTAAGATATTCGCTTATGCCGATGATGTGGCCGTAATCACTACCGACCCGGATATAGCATTACAGGCGGTCGAAAACATAGCCGATGATTTTGGGATTCAATCTGGCTTCTTACTGAATAGGACTAAGACCCAGATTTTGATAAATAGGATCACCCCAGCCTCTGTCGGTAGGATTGTAAATGAAGTAATATATCTCGGAATAACCATCACAGCAAAAGTTGAGGCAATAGTGGATCTAAACCTTTCCCCTATAGTGGGGAGAATTAGGAAGGACTTTCGCCGCTGGGATAATCTGAGACTCTAAATTATGGGGAGGTGTAATTTAGTAAAAATGATGTTTTTACCAAAGTTACTTTATATTTTTCGAACTATACCCCTAGCAATACATAATGACTGGTTTAAGTTAATAGAGAGGGAGGTCTCTAAGTTTATCTGGTCCTATGGGAAAACAAGGAGGGCCAACGCGTTCTTAAGCCTACCTAGGGATAGAGGGGGGTGGGGGCTTCCTAACTTCAAGATGTATTATCTGGCAGCAGTCCTTCAGTTTTATAGTCCCCTATTCAGGAATAAGGTAAGGGAAGGGGTCAATCCTAGCTACGTTCCATCAATATTTGAGATCCTGATAGGCGCTAGGGTGGAAGGCTGCCTTGTGAAATTTTACAAAGCTAGTTATTTAAAAAAAACAAAATTCAAGACCTTAATTACAGCATTCCGAAACTGGGTGGGGATCCGGAATTGGCTTGGGATAGGCAGATTCAGCAGATATACCCCTTTCATCAGGAATGATCAGGTACCTAGGGTCCTGCAAGATGCCTGTTTGGTAAGGTGGGAGAAGGCTGGCTTTCGTAGGGTAGGGGATCTGTTGGCTGGAGATCATATTGCGTCCTTTGAGATAGTTAAGGAAAGATTCAACATTGGTCCCCGAGATTTTTTTAAATTTCTGGAATTAAGGGACTTTTTATTTAAGAAAGCTGGAGGAGCTGCAGGCTTTACACGGGTCCCTTTAATGGAACTATTAATGAAGGATGAGAGCCCCTCAATTTCACAGTTATATAGCTGTCTACTGGAGGAATCCCCGGACGATCTGGATAAACACAGCTTGAAGTGGCAGGTCAGGCTAGGACTATCTGATACCTTGTTTCTCAATTCATTAGAAATGGGGGGCTCAATATTATGCTCTGCTAGCTTACAGTCACAGCATTATAAAACCTTGTTTGATCTGTACATAAAACCTTCAAAAATTTTAAAATGGGGGGGAGTGGAGGGGACCCGGTGTTTCAGGTGCAGGGCGGAAGGAGCGGAATTGGTCCACATATTTTCCACATGCCCTATCCTCGAATCATCAGCTAGGGAAATAATTGGCTTTCTACGAGACATATTGAAGATGAATATTCCACTTTCTCCTCAGTTTATGTTATTAGGAACAGACGAACAAGCTAGGGGAAATGGGAAGGAGCTAATCTTTATTGCTATGTCAGTTTATAGGCTGTGTGTTGCTTCTGCCTGGCTGGATCCGCTTCCACCGATCTTCCAGCAATGGAAAGGACGGTTCATGCATGTCTATAAGCTCGAGACAGCGTTGTATGATCGAAGAGGCAGGAAGGGGAAAATCAAGGGGAATAGGATTTTGGGGCCTCTCACGAGCTTGGATCTCCCAGTAGATCTGAATTAGCTTTGTTTTAAGATTTTGTGTTTTTATTAAATGAAACAGCTTACTCCTATATATGGTATCTAGGATTTGTAGATTTTCCCAAAGAAGTTGCTTTTTATTGGTTTATGAATTGCTATGACTGTATTTTTATTATCAATTTGACTTAATATCCACTATCCGTAATGTATTTATGTCTGATTAATCTTTTCTAAATTGCTGTAACTTGTCTTTGCGCAAGAAAAAATAAAATATATTTAAAAAAAATAAAGAGGAGAAATGAAAGTGCAGAAAAACACTCCATATTTTAAATATTTTTGCAGAATATTTTTCTGCACTTTAAATTTCTTCCATTAAAAAAAATGGTTGTATGTTTGTGTTATACATGTAACAGTGCTACATATGGCGAAAAGTGTATCCTGTGCCACAAGTGGCATATGACACAGGCTCTCAGTCACCCATACACACCAGTTATATGCGCACATGTTCATACATTCCCACAAATCACACTCTCACTGACACATATGGCAGCCTTTCATAGTGGCCCTAGTCAAAGCATTATCTTGGACTATAGTATCTGTCTCTAAGGACCTTAGGCTTAAAAGTCAATGAAGCTGGGTGTGGGGGTGTCTCGTAACAATGTAGGAGTTGCTTAGCCTTCAGTAGCTCACAATGCTTTTATTGATGAGAAGTAGCTCTCACTACAGAAAAGGTTGGAGACCCTTGGTCTATAGACTAGCTGTTTTGTGTGGACTATCGAGCCCTCAATGAGGTAACCAAGTCTGATGTCCATCCAGTCTCAAGATTGGATGAGCTTGTGAATCGGTTAGGAGCTGCAAAATACTTGAGCACCTTGGATCTGAGCAGTGGGTACTGGCAGATGGCCTTAGAACCAGATGCCATATAGAAGACTACATTTTCTGAGCCAGAGGGGTTGTATCAGGTTAAGGTGATGTCTTTTGGGTTTTCAGTGCCTGGTGAACCGTGTTCTCTCAGGCCTGGAGGAGTTCTGTGTGGCCTACCTGGATGATATTGCAGTGTTTATCAATTCATGGCAGGACAATTTACACACCTAGGACAGGTGTTGGCAGGGACACAAGATGCAACACTGACAATCAAGACTACCAAGTGTCAGGTGGGGCATTCCTCTGTAGTCTACATTGGGCATCAGGTGGGTAATGAGAAGATTCCCCCATTGGCTGCCAAGATTCAGTCTGTGATGGAGTGAGAGGTGCTTACTACACAGGCTGAGGTGCCTGCCTTTCTGGGACTCACCGGGCATTGCAGGAACTGCGTGTCGAAAAATGGAAGTAAAGTTGTCCCTTTCACTGTTCTGACCTCCAAGAAGTAGTCCATATAGCTGATCTGGACTAAGATGTGTCAGAAGACATTTGAGGAACTGAAGACGCCACTATGCAGTACACTTGTACTGAAAGCTCCTGACTACAGTCAGCTTTCATTGTAGACTGGTGTCTCTGACAAGGGAGTTTGAGCTGTGTTAGCCCAATTGAGGGCCTAATTTATATCTAGGCGTACAGTTCACCATTCCACCAAGGATGCAGAGTAAATTACTCTGTTCCCATGATGGAGGAACCACCAGCCTAATTTATAAATGAGTGCAAAACTGGTGGTTAATAATAAAAGCATTGACAGGAACCGCCATCAAGATGGGTCCTGTCAATGCAATAGCTTTTTGGTGCAGGGTTACATGTTTGTCTGGCGGTGAAGGACAGTAAAAAAAAATTACTACACGCCCGCCCATCTAAATTGGGCGGGCGGACTTGTGGCCATTTCTCCAACAGCCCTTACTCCGCAGGGCCGTCATAGAAGTTTGGCCACGGCGGAGACAAAGCAGTCTTCGCCATTACCAAACTTTTTTTTTAACAATTCTTTTTATTGTTGACATCTACAATGGTTACAAGTACATATCACAATTTTCAATATTCATATGATACATTTCGACATAGTCGTACATTAGTTACTCTAACAAAAAAAAAATACTACCCTTTTTTATGGTATTCTTCCTCAAGTGCAGGCTGTCTAGGCAATTGGGGGGGTTTGCATATGTTCCCTCTATAATCGTTCCTTTTGCCCCAGATCTGTGCCCACTTCTTGGGACATCCACGTGACACATATACTGTCTTTTCCATTACCATGCACCAGTCCATGTCTTTTTTTCATGTGCTTAGTCTAGGCGTTTCCGCTGCCCCCCATAATCTGGCAATGTTTCTCTTAGCAATCATAAATCCCAATGCCACCCAGGTTCTTTCTTTTCCTGTTAAGTCTGTGGGGTCCCATACATTCAGGATACACAATGTTATCGCCATTGCCAAACTTAAGGTTTGTCTGCATATAGATCAGGCGGGTGGACCACTGTGTTGGTGGTAACATATAAACCGGGCCCTGAATGACAAAGGTAGAGAGCGTCTGGTAGCCTTTATTAATAGGAGGTGACTATGCAGGTAACAAAACTGCGCGGCTATTGAAAAAGAGTGCTTTGCCGTAGTTTGGGCTGCTACGCAAGTTCTGCTTTTAACTGTTTGCCACTAGGTTTGTTGTGCAAACGGATCATAAGCCATTGAAGTGGTTGATGGCTAGGAAAGGAGAGAATGCCAAGTTGTTGAGATTTTCTATTTCTCTGCAAGGGTTAAATTTTGTAGTGTAGCACAAAGCCAGACTTTCCTGCCAGTTTTGCTAATCTGACAACCCAACCTCTCCAGTTTAGGAGTTGGTTTGGGGTAGTCTGATCTGGGAGGGGTGTCTGTTGGGACGAAAAAGTCTTCTGCATGGGGATGGACATGCACCCCTTTCCTGAGTGCCTCAGCTGTAACAATATCTGGATACTTGGAACTGAATGTTGGTGATGGGTGAACATGTATCATGCATGTGCGCCATGACCTAGGCCTGCCTCACAGATTGTGGTCTTGTTAGACCAGGAGGGGCACACATACTGGTAAAGAGCTATTGCCCTTACCAAGAGTTAAGTAGCATGAGCGCTGTGGTGGCAGCATACCGTTTCTTGTAGTAGTGATCAGTAGTGTGAAAAAACAGGCCTTTTCACCTGCGTCACTGGAGTTGGGTCTACTGACCCCTTCAAGTAAAGTTCTGCTGCTGCGTATTTAACTCGCCCTTGGCCTACAACATGTTAGTATGTAGCACGGTGCAGCACATGTGTGTTTGTGTTTGTGCATGCTGTAATATAAGACACTTGAGGAAGGGAGACCCAGGCTTTTGATTCTAGAAAGGTCACTTGTCACTGGGGCAGGGGCACTTTGTCAAAGATATGTTGGGGCTGTTAAGGGATACACTTCGGAGGCAGTAGGGCTAGGGCCTTTGTAACATTTTGTCAGGCATATATCAGTGAGACTGGCATCCAGGTGTGAACTTTTAGTCTCTCCTATGGCCTGTGTTGTATGCTATTGAGGTTGAAGTCACTCCTGCTGTGACAGTCTGCTTCCTGGACATACGGCAGGGCAGAGGAGTGGGCACTTCAAAGGAGGCAATAACCCCAGCACAAACTTAAGACAAACACTAAATCACATCTGTGTCTGAAAATGAAATATAAAAAGGAAAGCTTGAGTCTCCCATGTTGTCAAATGGTCAGCTAGTCAAACTGTGGCTATACATCACCCGCTGGAGAAACTCAGCTCGACGTCTGCCCGTTATGACCAAAACTGGGGACGAAGCTCTGCTAGTCTACCTGCTGGGTGAGTGGATATCATCCAGGAGAAATCATGACCACTTGTCCTGGAGTCTGGAGCACTAGCATCTGTCTGCCTGCTGAGATCAGAGGGCCCTGTGAGGAGGAGTGTGCTTAAAGGAAGCAAGGTCGAGTGGGGATACTGTTGAGTGGACGACTTATGCAAAGTGTAAGATTCATGATCCATTCGGGACTGCACCACCGATTGGGCCATCTGCCTCTGTGCTGCTCAAGTGGATTTCCAACTAATCGGGCCATCTGCCCATGTGCTGCTCAAGTCAGTGAGTCCAAATGCCAGGTGCGGCCACCATGAAGATTAAGGGCCATTGCCCTTGTGTATCGCTGTGACTGAGGAGGGCCGTCGCCACATGCAGTGCTGTGACCTGACAGGTCTGTCACCATTTGCGCCTCTGTTGGTGACCTCGATATGCCAGGAGTGGTCGCAGAGAATAGAAAGGGCATCGCCATCGTGCCGTGTGCGAAAGTGAAACGTAATGGATTGTGACTCGTGTTGCCAGAACATTTACTTTGTCATCGGAGACTCTGAGCTACCTGAGACCTAAAGCCGGCATCAGGAGAACATACCACCCAACCAGAGAAACACTGTGAACGTCTAGCTACCTTGCCTGCAGCATTAAGACTATAGCTCATCGCCTGGCACCTGCTCACGTTGACCCAAAAGCCGAATTTCCGGACAGCTCCAGGCCGCTGACACGCTCCCATGCATTCTGTATTGGAACAAGAGTAGAAGCAGGTAAGACTGACCACTGGGGTGCAGGGCAACTGAAGGAACTTGCTCTGACCGTAGTGTTACAGCGCTGAGCCACTTAGGCAGAGTGGAGACCTTTGTGAGAGGCCCAGTGGTGAACCCCTGATTGCGGTACTCTCAGAAGTGGCCCTCCGATGGATGGTAGCCCTTGCCCCAGCAGTTCCTCTTATTTTGACACTCTGGGACAGAAAAAGTACAGGAAAGAGATATATGTAAACCCATCTCTGAGGGGCCTCAACCATGCTCTCCCAACTAAGGTGCTGATGGTCCGCTGGGCAACTCTGTTAATTGTGAGGACCCTAGTGAAGGGCCGAGAAAGAAAAAGGCCAGTAACCCAAAAAACGCACACTAGTGGGGGGCCCAACACTTCTCATCTGAGAAAGAGAACTACTGCAGGTGAAAGAAGGAGAAAGCAATTGTCAACAAGAGAGGTAACAAGGAAGGCTTTGAATCACTTAACAAGCGCTGACTTAAAGGTTACAGAAACTCAGCTTGAAATGGCACTAGAACAAGCTGAGCACAAGTAATAATGTCCGGTTCTTTGCATATTTAAGCCATAATGAGAGGCACTGAGAAAAACATATGTTGAGCCTGTGGGACACCAACAATATGTAGGGGATCAGGACAAGAGGGAGTCAAATATCAAAGACGTCATGCAACAAAGCACATCCTGCAAGACAGGACACAACACTGGAAGCAGCATAGCAGAAGTGGAGAATATGACAGCTTCCCAAAAGTAAACAGACCAGACCATCACCAAAGATATCCTACTGTAGGCCTTCCAGAGACTTAATGAAGAAATAACAAGCATTGAAACCGACCTACAAAGAGACCTATGGAACATGCATAAAGACATCAGTTATCTGGGCGATAGGGTGAATGAACTAGAGATGAACCGTGACGAACAGATTGACCGGTGTCGGCAGCTTCAGAGACCTATGTTTGGACTCATGGAGCAGCAGATGATTCTCAAGGGGAAATGTGAAGACCTGGAGAACCGGTCAAGGTGAAACAATGTACATATTTGTTGAATCCCCTGAGAAATTGCCTCAAAACCTTTACAGACATACATTTCAGACCTCTTTGGACAGACCTCTTTGGACAGAGCAGAAAGGGAACTGATAAAAATAGACCGAACACATAGGGTTGCTACCCTAACGTGCTGGATCCCTCACCC
Organism: Calotriton arnoldi; assembly: GCA_963921515.1. Lineage (NCBI taxonomy): Eukaryota > Metazoa > Chordata > Amphibia > Caudata > Salamandridae > Calotriton > Calotriton arnoldi. Next base: position 1,070,805 of record CAWUFW010002211.1, read on the forward strand.
CAGATGTGTTATTACATGTTCACTTATTCAAGTAGATTATCATATAACAAGTTCAACAGGGAGGCCCTGGATCATTTAATGGAGCACAGCTTCACTTATTCCAAAACTTGTCCCCCATCATGCTTGCAAAGAGATAAGCCTTCAAGCCAATCACAGACTTTCTGCAATCGAAAGACATCAAGCATTGTTGGGGACACCACTTCAGAATTCTCTTCCAGTGGGAGGACCACGAGTGAGCCCTGACATCTCTCCGAGAGTCCTAAAAGCTTCTGGACTTGATAATGAAGAATGGGGTGACCGGCCCTAGCCAGACCCCAAAGAAATGACAAAGATGATGAGGGATAGAAATGAGTTTCCCAAAGGCAGAGAGAAAATCGCCTCAGCGTCAATGAAATCCAGGCTAGTAAGAAGAAAGTGCTACAGCTTATCCAAAAAGTGAAAAGGCAAAAGAGAGTGACCTTGCCAATTGAGCAGAAGTTTAAAAGTGGCCCCACACTCAGGGCTAAGAGGGAGTCAACAGGGCTAATAACCACTAGTTAAGGACAGTTCACTATTGAACACTGATCCCAAGAGAAAGATGAAGGAGGGTGGTAGTGAGATCAAGATCAGGGAAGTTAGGTACGGGATTTAATATCCAGTACACACATCAGCTTGAGAAGCATCGTAGTCCTCAACACCAACCTCAGGGTTGCCAAAGGCAAGTCAGAGACCAACACAGCCAAACTGTACACAAGTGACACCTGAGGCACTTAGATTGAGAACTGCTTCAAATAATGTTATGGGTCTCAACAACTCATCAAATATGTGATCATCCTGGGAAAGTTGAAACACTCATAGGAAGACGTCTTCTTCTTGCAGGAGACACACCTTTTTTAGATCAGACAAACACAGATTAAGATGAAAACACTATCTGAACAATACCATGCGGCATGACCAAATTAAAAGGCAGGAGTGGCAAACATGTTAGGTCCAAAGTGCACATTTCTGCAACACCAAACGGGACTAGCAGGGAGATGTTCATGGCACTGGAAAAATTCCTGAAACAAACTATACAAGGACTAGTCGTTGTCTAGTAACCCAATGCTGATGGGAGGAACCTTAACTTAGTGATGAACCCTAACGAGGTAGATCACAGCAAAGAAAATGGGGGATAATCCTGAACTAACGATGGAAGGGAAGCGCTGGCTCTTAGCCACTTGGAGATATCACTATACCTTGACAATAAATTATTTCAACTATTCTGCAACACATCAAACATAGGAGTGCATAGATTATCTATTGCTGGACAAGCATGTGTTACACATAGCAAAGGAAGTAAAACAAGGCCCTTAGACACTTGTTAACCATGGGCCAGTGATAATAACCCCTGAATGGCAAGCAGGCAATAGGACACAACCTGAGGGTAATGGCGATTAAACAACTTCCTATTGAAGGACCCAGTAGAAGTGCATAACGTCAATGGTAAAATTGAATAGTATTTAACACTTAACAATATGAGTTAACTGGGGAAGGGCATGATGTGGGGTGCACTTAAAGTTGTGATTAGGTGCATAATCATACAGGAGGGTGCAAGACTTAAGTGTATGAGAGCAATTACCCTTGGGAAATTGATGTAATAACTAATAGAGTTTTCAGGCCAGTGCAAATCGAATCCTTCTGAGAAAATCTGGAGGAAGTTGACAGCAGGGAGAGGGCAGCTATGGACACTTGATAGAGCAAACTTTGCAATAGCTAAGTTAGGAGGCCAGTATAATGAAAGGGAAAACAAAAAAGGTATGGTCCTGTTGAACAAACTGCATGCAAACCAGGCATGCAGGCACATTAGAGAGATCAAAGATGCTAACCGAGAGATCAAAAGTAACCCTGGGCGGAGTTCGCGGAGTTGTGCTACGCAAAACTCAGCGAAGTGGTAAAAAAACTCTGCCGCGCTACGCGGAGCTCCGCAAGCGGTGGAGTGCGATGGAAAAATGCTGTTTGTGGTGATTGCACAGTGCCGGATGCTTGTCCGCACTGTGCAATCATCGCGAACGGCACAATGCACAGCGCAAGCAAGCGCTGCTTTCCTTTTCTGCCGCTCGAGTAGATTTTTACTCGAGCTGCAGCTTTCTCAACGCGAACGGGCAGTTTCTGAACGCGAGCGGTCGCGAGCATACGCGACCACTCGCAATGAGAAACCTGACCCCCCCACGTTGAGAAATCTCGCCGGGAGGTTTATTTTCCACGCTCGCGCTCGCCAACTTGATGTTGACGATCGCGAACGAGGAAAAATCTCGCCGGGAGGTGGATTTTCCTCGCTCACCAACTTGACGTTGGTGAACGCGAGCGAGGAAAAAAACTCCGCTCCGCTGTGCGAAGCGGAGTTTTTCGGAACTCCGTGTAACGCGGAGTGCGGAAAACTCCGCAAGCGGAGCGGAGTTCACCGCCCAGGCCTAATCAAAAGTCAGAGGAAGGAAAATGTAAAGTTTTGGGTGTTCTTCCAGAAGTTGTATACAGCTGAAGTGTCCAACACTATGGCTCGATCTTTAAACATAGTCTCTGTCCCCCTCCCCAGGTTGTCCTATTCAGACATGGAACGCCTTGAGGAGCCCATCACATACGAGAAATTGCAGAGAGAAATTAAAAACCTGAACCCAGAGAAGGTTTCAGGTCCAGACGTTTTTATGCCCAATTTTCATAAAATATTTGCTCCCAACTACTCTATCCTGATGGAGACATTTAACACATTTAGCTGGTGTCAGGGAATAACCCCCACTCCAGGGCCGGGGCAACAACCGCATTGAAGGGGATACTACAAAAAAAGGTCCTACATATTGTGCATTATATCACATTATATCTACTTCCTGAAAACAGATATGAAAATCTTTGCCAAAATCCTGGCAAACAGACTGGACAGGGTGATGCCTTACCTGATCCATAGAAATCGGCAGACTATCTTGAACTGTACAATGAGCGATAACATTTAAAAAATCCTCCATTTGATCGATATTGCAAAAAAAGCAAAGCAGGGAACAGTAGTTCCAGCTTTAGATGCAGAAAAAGCATTTGATGGGGTGGACTGGGGAATGATATAAGACGCACTCTGACATTTGCTGCATGCTGGGGCGAGGGCTCAAATCTTCGGTTTCCTTTGTGGACTACTATTTGAAGATGTTATGCCATTCAAAATAGCAAGGGTTCAGTTATTTGTTTTCACTTGTCTGCTTCAGTGGTGGCAATGTACTTAGAGGGCACTTCTCAAAGTTATAGAACTTTCATCAGTATCTGTTTTCTGTTCCTTCAAAAAGGCATATACTGACCAAGCAGCCTCCTAGCACCAGGGTTGCTCTCTAGGGCCAAAACAGCTCCTACCTGCATCTTCTCGCCCTTCCCTTTGCTCCTAGACTCACTCTTCCACCTCAGTGAGATCGTGACACAAAGCTCTTCTGTCCTCGATGCCAGTCCCTTGCTTTTCAGGGTGACAGGTTGCCTCCTCCACTCTTCAGCCAGTGCTCTCATCACTGTAGTCACTTTACGGTCTCTCCTTTAGCATGTTTGCTTAGAGTCTTTGAGCAAGTGGGCACATATCCAGCATGAAGAAAGGTATATATTCTGCTTGTAGTGCTCCAAAAAACTGCAGCTAAGTGTTGTTTGTGCATATGGAGTGTTGCTCACAAACATGGGCAGCAAGCTCAGAAGAGTTGATTTCCGCATACTCGCCAGCCATTCCCTTCAGACACAGCCACGCAGTATTCCAGCCAATCAGGCTTGCAGTTAACAGTGACGGCCTAATTAAACAAAGGATTAGGTATCTGGGAGACTTTTCATTACTAGGGTCGGACGTCGTAGCTGTGGACAAGAGGAGGGGCTGCAGCTGGATGATGCCTTTGCAGTGTAATAGCAGGAGCTGGAGTGCTTCATGCTGTAGCTGTAGTATTGCTGTGAGTTAGAGGTGCCGGAGTCCCTACGGTCCCAGGTTTGGTGGTCTGCTCTCAGCGCAATGCATGGATCCAGGCAGGTTGCCTGTGACACTTCACCTCAGTGTTTGTGATCAGCAGGATCTGGTAAGGCCCTCGCCACCAGGGTTGAAGTGCTGAAGTTCACTCTTGGACCTTCACATGGACCAAGTCTCTATTCTGCAGGTCACGGTGAGATTCCGTTGGTCTTGTAGGCTGTACAGCTTGGATCTAAGAATAGAAGTTGTTGAGACAGTTAATAATTTGTTTACAGTATTCAAAAGTCAGATTATATTATCAATCACATTGAGTAAAGGTGGAGACATTAGAGGCGTAGCAGTAAGTCTCATGGGTTTACCCATTAAAATATCATGAGGACTCAACATAGAGGCTTCTCTAGAGTTTGGCAGACAGGGTAACCTGCCACAAACAAGGCAGAATACCCTATCCATCAAACCCTTGGTCTGTCTGTTCTATTATGAGTCAGGCGGACTTTCATCTTTCAGACTGCGGTGCCCTGCTAACTTCCTTTCCGGAAAGCTTAGTTCGACTGACTGATGGAGTAGGGCCCTTCATAGTAAGGACATCAGACCTATTTAATGTGAATGGTCTAGTGTATTTTTTTTCTGTCCATCACTGCTAAGAAAATCCTGACGGCACTGGACAGAAAATAAAGAAAATGTCGGCTCACACCCAGAGAGAACATCCAAAGTGTGAAGGTCAATATTTTTTTGTTTTCCAACAACAAACTCCCACTTTGGGAATTTGTTTTTGAAAAACATTATCATTTGGTGCGTGGCCTCCTGAAAGACGGCAGCTGCACATCAAACTTGCAGTGCAGTGACAGTGGTTCCTCTGAAGGAACAGAGATCACCACTGTGCTGGCAGTGATTTCTAAATATCATGGATGGGCAGCCCGCCCGCCAAACACTAAATTGGCCTCCTTAGTCTTTAGATTGGGGGACTTAAATTGGCCAGATAACCAAAGATAGACCATCAGGCCACGTGAGCCTGGTCTCAGTACAAATCTTAAATACAGAATTGACCCAGCTAACTTAATAAACACTCTATATGCCTCTAAACCCACATCAGTAATGGACCCCGAAACGATGGTAGCCAATTATCACTCCTGGCTCACCAGTACCATAAATACTCTAGCTTCAGCAACTATCTCTACCAGCCAACGTAAAAATCCATCGGAACCCTGGTACTCCCACACTCTAACAGAACAAAAAAATATCTGCAGCAAGTTTGAGCAGATTTGTAGACTTAAATATAGCGAGAGGACAAAACCGCATTTAAACAAACTCTCAAGGTATATAAATCCATCATTTAAAAAAATAAATCTGCCTATTTCTCAGCTAAAATCGAGACAGCTAAAAATTCCACAAAATAATTATTTAAAACAGTCAAGATTTTGTAAAACACATTACAAAGCAAACCAACTAATGCTAGTTAACATTTTTGCAATGTACTCGTGAAAACCTTCCAAAAGAAAGTACTTACTGCATATGCAACCTTTTCCGCAAATTCGTCCCACTCCTCAAATAACCATAGGCACCAACAAGCCAAAGATGCTCAATGTTCATTTTCTAATTTTATCCCTTTATCTCAAGAGCAAGTTGGCAACTTACTATCCAACTCTAAATCAGGCTCACCAGATGATCCTTGTCCCCCTAGAGTCCTACAGCTTGCTACCAAGACTATTTCTGCACATCTCTCAACCATCTTTAACGAGATTATTTGCACAGGTGCATTTCCAAAACCATGGAAGAAAGCAGCTATACTTCCCTTGATAAAAAAGGACAATCTTCATGTATCCGATCCAATGAATTACCGCCCTATATCCTGTTTGCCCCTGCCAGCCAAACTGCTAGACAAAGCTCTTAATCAGCAACTATCGCCTTTATTAATGAAAACAGTCTACTAAACTGTTCACAATTTGGGTTTCAGAGCCAGCACAGCACCGAAACGGCTCTCTGAGTAGCCGCAGAAAGCATTAGAGCGATCATTGACAAGGGAGTCAATGCTGCCCTGATACTTCTAGATCTCTCTGCGGCATTTGATACCGTCAGCCATCAAATCCTGATCAATCGCTTGTATGAGAGCTAGGTATCAGAGGCAAAGCCCTCACATTATTGACATCTTTTCTGACCGACAGGGAACAATACATCACCCTAGAAACATTTGCCTCCTCCACATGGAACCTCCCGTTCGGTGTACTTCAGGGAGCTTCATTAAGTCCCACCTTATTTAATTTGTACATCAGCCCTTTAGTTAAATAGGTTAGAACGTTTGGCTTTTCTGTTGTATCATACGCGGACGATACACAGATTGTAGTGTCTGTCTCAGGAAACCCTGCACATACAGCTGCCCAATTTCCCCTGTGTATGGACAATATTAAACCTGGATTGCTGAAACCTGTCCGAGATTGAACTTGGGTAAGACAGAAATCTTACTTTTTGGAAACAACACCAATTTTTGGTCCTGGATTGGTGGCCTCTGGATATGGGCCCAGTCCCATCTCCAGTGGAAAAAGTTAGGAATCTGGGTGTCATTTTTGACAAAAAACTTTCCTTTGAAAACCAGATAAACCAGATAGCCTCGTTGGTTTTCTTCCTGCTGAAAAGCCTGAAAAAAATTCTACCCTACAGTCCTATCAACCTTCAAAATCTGATCATGTCTGAATTAATTCTCACAAAGCTGGATTACTGCAATGGACTATATATAGGAATAGAACAAAAAACTATTATCCAAACTTCAAACCCTACAAAATGCTGCAGCTCGGCTTATCTTTTGTCTTCCTAAATTTCATTCAGCATCCACGGCACTGAAACCACTTCATTGGCTGCCTATGAAAAAAAGTTTTGCATTCAAGGCATTATGTATTGCCTTTAAAGCACTACATAATATCAGACCAGCAGCACTCAGTCAGCGCTTCCAGTGGTACACGCCTCCCAGAGCCCTACGCTCCTCGAGGGGAAAAAAACATTGAGGTGCCTACTTTCAGATTGGCCCGATGGGATGGTAGGAGTGACCTGCACCATTAAACTGTGGGATTCCCTTCTCTTTGAACTGAAAGACTCCAAAAATGTAAAAGATTCTTGGAGTCTTTCAGTTCAAAGAGAAGGGAAAAAGTGGCTCTTCTAGATTAAGTAAATTATCTTCCCCACTACTTCAGATCACCTTTTTCCAAGGCAACTCCAAGACACCTTCAGGTATATGAGCGCTTTCCAAAACCCAATAACATAACATAGCATATTATGTTCATCACAGTATTATTAAACCTTTCTACTTTCCCTGATGACGGGGGTGTTATGTGCAATGATTGCATTGTTAAATCCCTAAAGTGGTACATAATTTTACATAATTCCCGGACTGTTGATGACAGAAAGTGTGTTCCTTTGTCACTCCTGATCCAAAGAGGGATTCAAAACCTACTCCTAAAGTCTGAGTAGTCTCTCAGCTACAGTGATAACATCACCTCAGGCACATGAATAGGCTTCAATACATCTGCAAAACATGCACAGGAGAACCAGTAGATAAACAAAAGAAACACATTGGACATTTCTATAAAATCAAACTGCACATGCAATTTTGACACCCTTTCCCATGTTGTAAGTTTAGAAAGTAGCATAGGTGTGACAGTACTTCTGGGCAGCGGGGAGAAAGTAGGATGTAAACCAATAGATAGCAGTAGCATGAAACCTGCCATCTCTACTGACATATCAATACCTGATAGTGTTGAGCTAAATTTTGGAGTAATACTCTGGGGGCCACCACTCTTCCTAATTTATCTCTGCATACTCCATCGGGGTCTCTTCTACAATCACGTTTTAACCAAGTGCTCTTTTTAGTGTCCAGAATACACTCTTGTAACTTGGCAAGGTCCTTCTTGCTAGGTATCAAGAGTTCAGCTATTGATGGAACCATACAAAGTAAGTTCAGAATTGGGGAACAGAGGAGCCTACTTTTGGACACTTTGTCCTGTGTGATCTGGAGAACAGCGCAATTAACAATGGTGACTTAAGAATCATAGAAAACAATTTTACATAAAATCCATTTTTGGTCTTAACTCCCACAGAGGTGAGGAATCGAAATTTGCCTAGCATAGTAACGGTAAGTTTCAATTCTATTAAGGACACGGAGGTGAGGATTATGCTTTTCCTTTCTTCGCTTTATTAGGAATACAAATTTTCAGCAGCCAGAAAAGCAACACAAACGGTTTTACCCCACACATAGGGAAAAACAACTCGTTTGAAAAACACAAATATAAACCATCCTGTCATTCAACTACAACTCCCATGAGTTCAACAGTCCACAATCCCATTTGTTAGTCCTTTCATAGCTTCCATGGCACGTAGAAAGGTCCCTCATCATAGGTGTCCTTCCTCTTTCTTCGCGCAAGTAACGCTGAAATCACTGGTCTTGTTTGGAACCATCATTGCCTGGGAAGGAGAAAAAAACCACGTGAGAAAAACTGCTCTGCAAAGCAGATGGATGCCAAGTTACTACTTGAAAACAATGGAACAGCACATCAAGCAGGAACTATCAAGTCAACGCATCAGGCGAACGCTTGAAGAAAAAGAATTACTTACACCAATACGGGCGGGTTCGCACCGGAGGGTGCAACGGGAGGGATAATCCTCGCCTCCGTGTCCTTAATAGAATTGAAACTTACCGTTACTATGCTAGGCAAATTTCGATTCTATGTCAGGACCGGAGGCTCAGATTATGCTAGTTTAAAGCTTACTTACCACTAACTGTGCTACATCCACCACGGGCTTGAAATAAAACCGCTTAAAGGTGGAATGCGAGGACCAATCCGCTGCGCGCATTAAATCCTCCAAACGGGCTCCTAGAGAAAAAGCTTTCGAAGCCATAGCACCTCTGGCTGAGTGAGCTCCGAACTGCTTAGTATCAATACCCGCTTCCTGCATGACCCAACGCACCCACCTGGCAATGGTGGGGGAGGAGACTGCCTTATGCGGCTTTCTTAATGCAATAAGAAGTTGTTGCTCGCACGGAGGGCGAAATTCCAGCGTCATATCTTCATATGCCTTCAGGCATTGTACCACACAGAGTTTGGGGACATCCGGAAAGGCTGGGTACGAGATCACTCTGGAAGAGGACTTTGTTCGGCGCCCCACATGAAACGTAACTCCCTCAGGAGAAAAAACTCGCGCCGAGACATCCAAAGCCCGCACGTCTGAGACCCTTCGACAAGAAACCAGACACAACAACATTGCCAGCTTGGCTGAAAGATCTTTCAGAGAAAGGTATTTATTGGGTTGCCAAGACAGAAAAAGATTCAGGACCAAATTGACGTCCCAAAGAACAGAGTATCGGGGCTCCGGGGGTAAAGATAGTCGGATACCCCTGAGGAGTCTACAGACAAAAGGGTGTTCCCCAACCGGAGTGCCGTCAACCGGGCAATGCGCTGCCGAAATTGCGGACCGAACCGCGTTAATGGACCGATACGCAAGACCGGATGCAGCCAATTCTGCTAGGAAATTCAGAATGGGAACGACGCCTGCGACCATGGGATCCAGATTCCGTCGTAGACACCAACAGATCCACTTAGACCAGGCGGAACGATACCGCTTTGAGGTACTACTAGCCCAGGCTTTGGACAAGAGAGCCTCAGCCGATCCCGAAAGTCCCGGGAGCGACCAACGTCACCTGAAAGCCGCCATGCCATGAGGCGGAGAGAACCCTGGGCGATGAGGTGATGTTGCTCCTCGTCCGCATTCAGAAGGAGATGAGGAAACAGGGGGAGTAGGGTTGGAAAATCCCAAGAAAGTTCCAGTAGAACTGGAAACCACACTTGATACCTCCAACAAGGTGTTACCAACACCACCTGCGCCCTCTGGCGGCGGATCTGAGCCGCCACCCGCACGATCATGGAGAAAGAAGGGAACGCATAACTCTGTTCCTGAGCCCATTCCTGAAGAAACGCATCCGTAGCTTGTGCAAGGGGATCTGGTCTCCAGCTGAAGAACCGAGGGAGCTGATGGTCTAGGCGGGACGCAAAAAGGTCCACCGAGAACGGTCCCCACAAATTGTTCAACCACTGGAAGACTTGAACGTCCAGTTTCCACTGGCTGGAATCCTTCAGATGCCTGGAGTGCCAATCTGCCACCTGGTTGGCTTGGCCCAGCAGATATTCCGCCGTCACGGATACATGATGCGCTAGGCAATAGTCCCAAAACTCCTTCGCCAAATTTGCCAAGGCCTGGGAGCGGGCGCCCCCCAGATGGTTGACATAGCGAACTGCTGAGACATTGTCCATCTTTAACAGGACACAGGACTGAACCCGGTCCCTGGTCCAGCACTTCACCGCAAACGACCCCGCTAGCAATTCGAGGCAATTGATGTGTAAAGCCTGCTCGTGCAATGACCAGGCGCCGCCGGTGGAGAACTCTCCGCAACGGGCGCCCTACCCTGACCTGCTGGCGTCGGATTCTATGACCAAGTCCGGGACCGACCCAAAGATCGCCCGACCGTTCCAAGCTTCCATGTGGGTAAGCCACCACGACATCTCCTCCTTGACTTCTTGAGAGAGAGGAACCGTCTGGTCGTATGACAGGCCTCTTCGGAGATGATGCGCCTTCAGACGCTGTAAGGCGCGGTAGTGTAGGGGCCCCGGAAAGATTGCCTGGATGGACGAGGAAAGAAGACCCACCACCCGGGCAATCTGACGGAGAGACGTATGCGTCTTGGAGATGGTCCGTCTCAGTTCGTGACGAATCTTGGACATTTTCTTGGACGGAAGGCTCAAGGACGAACGGATGGAATCCACCACGAACCCCAAGAAGACTACACTCTGGGTTGGCTCGAGGACCGACTTGTCCGCATTGATGATGAAGCCCAGCCCCTGCAGGAGGGAAAGCGCTTGTTGCAGCTGGTGGGATAGTGTCTTGTGACATTGCGCCATGAGCAAAATGTCGTCCAGGTAAACAATCATTCGGACGCCCTGACCCCTGAGAAATTCCACCGCCGGATGGAGCACCTTTGTGAAACACCAAGGAGCTGAGGACAGACCGAACGGAAGGGCGGTGAATTCGTACACCTGGCTCCGCCATTGAAACTGCAAAAACCGCCGATGCGGGGGATGGATGGGGACCACCAAGTAGGCATCCTTGAGATCGAGCCGAACCATCCAGTCGCCCGGGAGAAGGACGTCTCGGAGGAGGTGGATCCCCTCCATTTTGAAATGACGGTAGATCAGCCACTCGTTGAATTCTTTGAGGTTGATCACCGGACGCCGACCCCCATCGGGCTTGTCTACCCAAAAAATATTGCTGAGAAAGCCGTTGGGGTGCAGAGCTGCGTGACAAATGGCCCTTTTGCGAAGCAGAGCGGCCACTTCCTCGTCGACGAGCTGCGCATCGGTAACGGAAAAAGTGATGGGACGCGGGAGAGCCTGCTGCCGGGGAAGTTCGTAAAACTCGATGTGAAACCCCTTTATGGTTTGCAAAACCCATGCGTCTTTTGTAATGCTCGCCCATGCACACTGAAACTCCGCTAACCGACCCCCAATGCAAACTTGAGCCGCCTGTATGACACTTACCGTGGGCACCACCGCCGGTGGAGTTGTTCTTGAATCCGCCTCTCCCCCGAAAACGCTGACCCCTGGTGGGGTAAAAGTTGGTATAGTTGGCGGTTGAATTGTACTGTCCTCGCCCGGAGCCTTGTCCCCTAACGGGATTCTGCTGACCGCCACGGCCGGTCGCGCGGCCCCTGCCGCGACCGGCCCCATGGGAGAAACGTGGCTGGAAGACCCGCTTAATGTTGGACTGGGCCTTGTCCAACGAAGTGAATGTGGCCACAAACTTGCCGAGCTCTTTCACAAACGGGTCACCGAAAAGACCCCCCTGTGCCACTGCACCCGCCTCAGAAGAGGCCAAATCGCCCAGTTTGGGGTCTAGCTTTATCAAAAGCGAGCATCGACGTTCTGTCGACAGGGCGCAATTGGCGTTACCCAAAAAGATAATCGCCCGCTGAGCACAGTTCGACAGAACGTCGGGGGAGATGGTAGTGCCATTAACTTTGGCCTCCTCGGCCATATCTAAGAGCTTGGTCAAAGGACCCACCGCGTCCAAAAGCTTGTCCTGACAGGAACGCCAGGAACGGTCGATGCCCTTACGAGGGTCCTTCATATATTTGGCCAGGAAGGTGGCCATCTTGGAGTCAAGCTCCGGTGTCAAAGCCACCTTCCCGTCCAACGTGGGCCGAGGGCACTCCGCTCTCAAACACCCCCTAGCTTCCTTTTCTAAGGGTTTGCGGAGGCGGCCCGCCACAAACTTCGCCACCTTGTCCCCAGGCGCCCAAGCCGCCGACCGCGGATGAACTATCTCATCCGGGTTCAGCATGCCGGAATCATCCTAAGGGACCGAGGAGGAAGAAGCGGCCGGGCGCCAAGACCTTGAAGACCCTTCGTCATCATCGGTGTCTGCGGGCGATCCACCGTCCTGAGACGGAGAGGCCGGCCCAAGAGACCCCGACGGAGCCGGGGCAGGAAGGGGCGCAGGAGGCGGAATGACTGTTTTCGCCAGAAAAGCACTACGGAGACGTTCAAAAGCGTCTTTATCAACGCCGTGAACCTCCTCCTGGCCACCCTCTGTGCGGCCTCTTTTATGAGAAGGAGAAGAGGAACCATCCCCGGGAGGTAGACTACACGGGGGAACCGGAGCCCCCAAATGGGCATAAGCCAACTTGGCACATTCCGCCACTATGCGGTTAGATAAGCGCTCCTCCATCGGCCCTACTACCTCATTTACACATCTATAGATGGAGTCGTCCACCGCTTCAAAGAACTGGTCATCGTATGGGAGGTATTGCTGGACCTCTTCCTCCTCATAAAAACCCCCTTGCTCCATACTGTAAGTATACAGGAGCAGTGGCAAAAAAGAGGGGGGTGGGGGGCCCAAGACCACCAACCGGCGTCTAGGAGAAGCAGGAGAAAAGGCAAGGTAAGGGCAAGGCTGGAGAAACACCCAGCTATGAGTGTGGGCAGACCGCAGGACTGCAAGGCTTTTTGGCGCGGACAGAACCGCAATGAAGGCTGCACCCGCCTACAAGACGCGCCGGCCCTCAGCTGTCTGACCGGGCCGAAACCGCCACCGAGCGCGTCAGCAACAGAGAAAAGAATGTGGTGCACACTGCCCGCAGGCGATTAACGCGGTAACAACCGCTATACAGACCCCAGCGGGTCGTGAATAAATGCTTATTGGGGCCAATACAGACCCCGCAGGGCGTTTTGCGTGTGGCGGTGGGGGCACAAGGCTCGCGGCACTGGCGACTCTCGCAGCGCGGCTCCTCGACTGAGGAGACCGCGCCACGGGAGTAGCGAGACGCGCGGGCTCCCCCTAGCGGGCCTACGCGGCACCGCAAACACTAGGGAAAAAACGGCCGCGAAAGAAGCGAAACGCTCCAGCAGCCGTAAAGGGCTCTGTAGAAGCAACAGACAGCAAACACACCCCACAACAACTCCCGGGGACTGCCGGTTAAGCATACAAGCCCCGGGGGTTAGAATAAATAAATACAACCGGTTCTGAGAAAACACAGACGTAGAGAGAAAAAACACTTAGCTTTGGCTGCGAAGCAGCGAAGAAAGAGGAAGGACACCTATGATGAGGGACCTTTCTACGTGCCATGGAAACTATGAAAGGACTAACAAATGGGATTGTGGACTGTTGAACTCATGGGAGTTGTAGTTTAATGACAGGATGGTTTATATTTGTGTTTTTCAAACGAGTTGTTTTTCCCTATGTGTGGGGTAAAACCGTTTGTGTTGCTTTTCTGGCTGCTGAAAATTTGTATTCCTAATAAAGCGAAGAAAGGAAAAGCATAATCTGAGCCTCCGGTCCTGACATAGAATCATTGGTGAATCAACAAAAGCCCATAGTGCATACTTCGAGTCAGTGAATATGGTTACAAATTTCAGCACAGTCAGGATATAGCCACTGGGGATGCTTATCAGTTTGGTAACTTGAGTAGAGTGTACATGAGGTAAACTTTGACTCTCAATAACTTCTATTTTTTTTTTTATATATATTTTTATTTTTGCAAGGAGGTAAAGCAAACATATATACATAATTGTATTCAGCTTTCAGTACAGATACAAATCATATCGCCAGGGGAATAAAACAAAAATACATTATAGAATATCGCAATTTTTTTTTACAATCAATCTTGCCTCATTCCATGCCACACGGTATTAAATCTCCGCATAGAATTTAAGCCTCTAACTTTAGCTAAGGCCTTCTCCCTCTCAAAAACCTCCATAACAATGGCCGACCACTCCGCTGCATTACAAGGTCTAGGGGAAATCCAAGCTCTAGAAATAGCTAGTCTAGCAGTAACTAAAATAATAGATAGCAATGTGCGGCGTGCCTGATTAACATACCCCTTATAACCCAACATGACCTCTTCATTAGAGAAAGTCAGATCTAATCCAAGGCGATTCTTACAAACCAGTATTACCCCCTGCCAGAAGGCCCTTAACTGTGGGCATGTGGCAAACATATGAACAATATTAGCCCCATATTCTCCACACTTAGGACAGTTCATCTTATCTCTTGAATATTGAATTCTTGACTGCCCCCACCTAGCTATCTTCCCGGGAGTATAATAGAGCATACATATTGTCTTAAATTGTTGTAATCTCAGGTTAGTAGACCAAACAGCATCTTTTAGCGTTGTAAGTGCCTCACCCAACATTGTAGGAGTAATTTCAGTCGCGAGGGTTGAGCTCCATTTTGAGGCTATCTGTAAACAAGGGTCAGGTCTGTCCTGGCAAAGAAGTTTGTATGCCGCACATATTACCTTCTTCTGAGGAGGTTCATGTAGGAATATCAATAGGTCCTGACTCTCTACCGATTTAAGACACTGTGATCTCAAGAAAAAATCTCTGAATTGTAGGTATTTATAATAATGCTGTCGTGGAATCAGAAAGGTATCTTGAAGTTTTTGAAAAGTACAAAAGCCATCACAGTCGTAAAGATCTTCCAGTTTATCCACACCATATCTAGCCCACTGTTTCGCTACGCCTACCTGAATAATGCCTGGGAAAAGTGGATTATCTCACAGAGGGAATTTATTAAAATATACCGGTAGAGAATACCTAGCAATCATTACTCGCCAGATACAAACTAGACCCCTAAGAGTCTTAAAGCGTACTCTCTTAAAGTAATTCGGGTCGTGGATCCGGTAAAGAAATCTACAGCTGTCCTGGCCTAGAAAAAGTTTATGATTGAAATCCTGGCCCCTATTAGAAAGAAGGCTAGATAGCCAGTTAGTAAAAGAAGCCCAGTAGTATAATTTGAAATCAGGAAGCAAAAGGCCCCCTTGGCTAAATGGAAACTTTAAAAATGTAATTGCTCGATGAGCATGCCTATATCCCCATATAAAGCTACTCACTGCCCCATCTAATTTCTTAAAAAATAAATTCGAAACTCTTAGAGGGATTGAACGAAATAAGTATAAAAATTTCGGGAGAATAGTCATCTTTATAATATTACACTTACCTATTATACTTATGGGTAATCTATGCCAGTTCTTGAGTTTTTTAATGACATTATAGAGTAAGGCATCATAATTTAATTTAACTATAGTTTTAATCTGGGCCGTAATACGAATGCCTTAATAAGTAGCTTCAGAACATGTTCCCATGATAGGATTATCTGGTATATAATTCGATAGCACCCGTGTTTTATTGGTATTCAATTTATATCCAGAAAAAGCCCCAACATTTCCTGCTTCTTGAATAATTAATTCTAAAGATTGGCCCGGGTCCGTCATAAAAATAGCGATATCGTCTGCGTAAGCATTAACTTTTAATTCATTGGGTCCTGGAGATAGTGGTAAAATATTCTTATTAGCAAGTAGAACCCGAATGAAAGGTTCAAGATATAAAGCAAACAGTAATGGGGAAAGAGGGCATCCCTGGCGCATGCCCCTATTTATACAAAAAAGCCTAGACTGTGAGCCAGCATAACTTAGTTTAGCCTGTGGTGTACGATAAAGTGCTTTTACCCATGCTAAAAATCGGCCAGTCATGCCAAATGAAGTGAGAGTGAGCCAGAGACAGCCCCATGCCACACGATCAAAGGCTTTCTCTGCATCTAGCAATATCATACCCAGATTAACGCCAGTTTGTTGAGCTAGATCGAATGCCTTTATGGCAGTATTAATATGAGCCGAAGTATCTCGACCCGCTATGAAGCCGTGCTGTTGGCTAGAAACCAGTTTAGACATTAAGGGAGCAAGACGATTAGCCAAAATTTTAACGTATATTTTAGCATCAGCATTGATAAGTGATATCGGGGGATAAGACCCACAGTCTTCAGGTGGTTTTCCCTTCTTCAAAAAGAAAACTATATTGGTAGTATCCCAAGTTGGTGGTACAATGCCAGAATCACCTATCTCTGAAATAACCTTAGCGAGTAGTGGAGTTATTATATTCCTAAATATTTTATAAAATTCAACAGGTATCTGATCTTCGCCCGAGGCTTTGCCAGTAGGAAGTGAAGCCAAGGCCATCAAAATGTCTTCTGGAGAAATCTCTGAGCAGAGATGGGCAACATCTTCATCTAATAACGAAGGAAGTTCCGCTCTAGCTAAATAAAAGGAGACCTCCTCTGTTATTATAAGATCTGATGGAGCGTAAAGATCTTCATAAAAGGATACGAATTGAGAAAGTATTGCATGAGTTTCTGTATGAAGGACATTGTCTGCTCCTTTAATTGCAGTAATTAAACTTTTTGCCTTATTATCGGCTAATTTATAAGCTAATATCTTGTCCACTTGTTTGCTGTACTCATATTGAGTAGATCGATATTTATTATAAGCAACAGCCACTCTTCCTTAAGTATCCCTGCTAATGACTCTCTTGCTTCTATCAGCTTAATATAAACCTGAGACTGACCACCGTTCTGTTGCCTAATAGCCATGGCATGAGATTGCTCTAAGTTAGTTAACGCTGTGCACGCCGCTTTGATAGAAGCCTCTCTGGTTTTATTTTTAGCTAATATGAATTGTTGTGTAATGCCCCTTATAAATGCCTTCATGGAATCCCAAACCATACAGAATGAAATAGTATTGATATTAAAATGTATAAATTCCACCAACAATTTCCCCATATACAAAATGTACTCGTTATCCGCCAACAAGTGGCGTGGAAACGAAAAAGAGCGCCCTGAATTAGTAACCGGCAACAGTTGAATAGATAGCAGAATGGGATTATGATCTGATTTAATTTTAGGACATATCTCCATCTTAGCTGTATCCAATACAGTATCATGAACCCAGGCCATATCTATCCTTGAGTACTGTCTATGTGGATGTGAGTAATATGTAAACCCTGGAAGATTTGGATGTAAAACCCTCCATGCGTCCCGGACATTATGTAAACGTGCTAGCTCCAAAATTGATGCCCGTACTTTCGACATTCTTAAAGTTGACCGCCGGGTAGTAGAATCAATAGTTTGATTCATAATACAGTTAAAATCGCCCATGATTATCAAAACCCCTTCCACTTCGAGTAAAATTAGCATAAGTGAATTAAACATCTCAGGGTCATCCATATTAGGTCCATAGACAGCGACTAGAACATATTTGATTCCAGAAATCTCAAGTTGAGCAATAGCCCATCTCCCCCTAGGGTCTGCTAAAACTTGATAAGTTTTATATGCAAATGTCTTACTGGCTAAAATAGCAACACCCCTAGTCGATACTCCCTGAGATCAACACACGACTATACTGTATCCAAGCTGTTTAAGCAATGCTCGGTCTTTATATGCTAGATGAGTTTCCATTAGAAATGTGAGATGAAGTCGATACATTTTCTGCTCCTCACGTACAAGTTGACGTTTACGTCCGGCATTTTGCCCAGAACCATTCCAGCATAGACATTTGATTATCCCCATGTTATGGCTAAGAATACCTCATAACCCATAGATTCTCCTAAAACAGTACCGATTAGCATCTCTCCCTCGAAGTCTAGAAATATCAATTCAATACCCCCCTTGCTTTTACCCTGTACCATCACCCCCAGCACCACCCCCACCCGACTCTCAATAACTTCATAGATTTTACAAACAACATAACCAGCAACTGGGGTTCCTTTACAGTGTCTGTGGTTAGAACCATCAAAATAATATACACAATCACAAATCAGCAAGGGTGCACCAGTGAGATCAATGTAAGGTTTGGACAGATGGGCAGTGGTGAGAAAACAATCATGTGGTGCTCCTTTGAGAGCGATAGGGAACAACAAAGCAGCTTTTAACCCCGGTCATCATACCAATATATTGTGCGAAGCAGACAACAGTATTACACATCTGAGTAAAATGGACATGAAACTTTAGCTTTGTGGCCAATAGTAAAGCAGCAACAGAATAAGGTACAGGAAAAGTGAGAGGCGACACAAGTACATTGTTTTCAGACATTTCAACCAGGTGGGGCAACTACAGTCACAGCACACAAGTACTGGGCAACCCTTCCACAACAGCATCTAAAGCAGGCGGATAATAAGCAATCTGTTTATTTTGGTCCCTGTGGTCTTGTACCAACACACCAAGACAAAGCCCTCCTCATGGCAGTACAATGTAAATGGCGCACTTACGTCACAACATACATCTTTAACATGTTTGGATCACAAAGCAGATGACTCTTGGTCTAGTACATCAGATATTGATTGAGGCGAAGCTTTCACAGAATCATCAGGTTCACATGGATTGTCATTTTCATGCAAGACTGCTAGAACAGCATTTTTGTTTTCTATGGGAACGTTTAAAAAAACACTATAGCACAAAATACAGTACAGTTCACTTTCTATGAAAGATATGGGTTTTGTGAGAGAGGTCGGACTCAGAAGGAAAGCATGTTGGTCAGTGATCAGACCTAGATAATTAGATACAGGATTAGTACTATAATTAGGAGCACATGTTGTAAATGCTGACTGCATCAGTCTTCTTGCACAGGGGGAAAGTAAGAAACTCTGAGGTTTCCAAAGTGACTGATTAGCATCAGCATATATAAGGCGCGTTTTCCTGTTAATGGCACATAGTAAGTAAAGCCCATCCTGGTCTAAGAGAAGTAAAGCATTCACAGAACAGTTGTCTCCCATTGAGCTGTCCTAAAATGTTGGGCCTCAGTGCAGTTGGGGAAGAGAGAAATCAGTTTGTTCGGACTATTCATGTGAACCCTGGGGTAGGTT
The DNA here is from genome assembly GCA_963921515.1 of Calotriton arnoldi. Lineage (NCBI taxonomy): Eukaryota > Metazoa > Chordata > Amphibia > Caudata > Salamandridae > Calotriton > Calotriton arnoldi. The sequence goes on from CAWUFW010002211.1 coordinate 1,089,960, forward strand.
TGGGCAGTTTCTTTTCTTGTGCCCTAACTGACCACAATTGAAACATAAGGCATCTTGTGGCTGAACAGACTCTCCATTTTCACTTCACTGGCTCCACTTAGACTTCAGTCTCCTGTCCTCCCCTATCATTTGGTCTCTTAATTCCTCCCTAGCCGCTTCTTCGGACCATTTGTTTGAATTATTGTATTTTCAAAGACATTAGCTTAGAATCAGTGGATTAGTGCTTGCACACATACATAGAAACACAATGATTTCCAACTGAAACTCATTCTGAATGATATTTTGTTTGCCAACCAATAGATGTCTTTTGTCAATTCTTCCTTTACTATGGGGAAATGGGGTGTATTATATGGTGTGGCAGTGCAACCTCACTGTGCAATACACTTACCAACCCCTTAACCCCTTGAGTGCTTATGACGGCACCACGCCGTCATGAGTCACGAGCGGCGTGTGCTCATGACGACGTGGTTCCGTCATGCTGCGGCCGCTCCGCCCACACGGCATTAATTCCCCGGCTGTGCGGGCGAATTAATGAGCGGGCGTGGTCATGACGGAACCACGCCGTCATGAGCACACACCGCCCGTGACTCATGACGGCACCAAAGCGCTGCGCTCACCCCCTAGCCCCCCCGCGCCGCGGCAGAATTCGCGTCGCGGCGAAGGGGTTAAAGACCCTTAGCTTTCGTCTGTAAAACCCTCAGCTTATCCCTCGGTAGCTGTGGCACTGAGCAGCAAGGCTTACACAGAGGAACAAGTGTAAAGCATTTAAACACCACGAAAACAATTGTAGAAGAAATCTGACACCAAGTTATAAAAATAGGCTGTATTTTTTTTTAATTCTTTTTATTGCATAAGAAAAACAAACTTGTGACAGCGTATAATAAAGTGACATTGTGCATCAGTACCTTAAACCCTTCGATGCGCGTGACGAGCTCAGCTCGTCATGCTGCACGGTAGCGCTGTGCGCATGACGAGCTGAGCTCGTCACGACCGCACCCGCGATCGAAAAGTCCAGCACACGAGCGGAATTCCGATCGCGGTCAAGGGGTTAACCATTTCGAATTTGTCAATACATATCAATATTACCATTACATTGCATATCATCAAGTTACATTATGACCAATCATTTCATGGAGTTATACATTCCTGTATGGAGGGATCAAGAAACGGTGCACATAGCATTCTCCTCGTCTTGTTCCAGGTCCCCCGGATCTTGGTCCATTTTTGGGGGCAACCCCTCCCTTCATACATCACCCTCTCCGTCTGCATGCACCAGTCCATGTCTGCTTCCCAATCTCGAAGCTTAAGTGTTGTGTCTCCCTTCCAGGCTCTAGCTATGTTACGTTTTGCAACTACATTACCAAGGGAAACCCAGATCCGTTCTTTAGCCGTCAGGTCTGTTGCATCCCATATATTAAGAAGGCAGAGTCGGGGGGTGACTTCCATACTTTTCCCGCAGACCTCCCACATTTTGGAGGTAATTTTCTTCCAATACAGCTGTATCGTCGAGCATTCCCACCACTGATGCAGATACGTACCCACTTGGCCACAACCCCTGGGACATTGTGGGGAGCTTAAAATTCCCATCTTGGCCAACGCGACACCAGTATAATAAACTCTGTGGAGGAGCCTAAGTTGGATTAATTTAAATCTAGAATGCATTGCAACCTCCCGTGGGGAGGCGAGTGCTTCCTGCCACTCCTCGTCATCTAAGTCTACCACGTCTTCCAGCCATTTAGCACGGACCTTCACCAAGGCGTCTGAGGAATTATTTAATATCTTCTTAAAGTTCAGGGAGATGACTTTATCTTTCAGGTAATCATCAAGATGTCTGTCCTCCAGTGGCAAAGCTGCTGGGAGATCCGTGCCCTTGGGCATTGCTTTATACAGTGTGTTACGAACTTGAAGGTATCGGAAGGTTTCCCCCGGGTGTAGATCATAGTCTCTTTGAAGGTCACTAAAGGGGATCACTTTACCTCTCGCCCATAAGTCGCCTACTGTTGAAAGCCCAATGAGGTCCCACTTACGAAATCCCGGGCTGTGCGCCAAGAGCCCCAATCGGTCAGACTCAAAGAGGGGGGTTGCTAGGGTAATCTTGTTCTTCCAACCCAAGGCGGAGGTGGCCGCGCCCCACAAAGCAACCGTGGTTGAGGTCGGAGTATACACCGGGGCACATCTCCGTCCTCCATATAGTTCCAGCTGGTAGGAGCCTGCAATCATATTGTACCTATCCATTCTATAGGCTGGCTCAGTTACTGGCCAATGTACCCAGTGATTGGTGACCGCTAATTGGGAAGCCCAGTAGTAGCTCTTGAGTGCCGGGAGAGCAATGCCACCATCGTACCAGCTCTTCGTGAGCTTCGTCAGGGAGATACGGGGAATTCCATTGTTCCAAAGAAGGGTCCTGACCTCTGAATCTACCGACTGGAAATATTTGGGTGGGACGGGGAAGGGTGTATTTTGTAATGCGTAAACAAATCGAGGCAAAGCCATCATCTTATAAAAGGCTGCTCTGCCCAATAATGTGAGCGGCAGTGTCTTCCAGTGTTGTAGTCGGTCTGTAGACGGCGCAGCGGCGGGGCCAAATTATTATCATAAAAGGCCACTGGGTCAGTCGTAACATAGATCCCCAGATAGCGAAAGCCTTCCGTGACAAGCACTGCAGCGTGCAGGTAACCTAAGATCCTCCCCAGAGAGAATGTATATAAGGGATTTATCCCAATTTATTGTATAACCGGAATATTTCCGAAACAGGGTGAAGATTAGGAGTATTCTGTGTGTGGAAGAATAGGGCCGGCCAGATACAGTAAAATATCATCTGCATAGAGGGAGATTCTGTCCTCCCATTCCATTGTCCAGTTTAAGCCTCTAATGAGAGGGTCCCGCCTGATCCAAATTGCCAACGGTTCGAGAACCAAAGCAAATATCAGCGGGGAGAGCGGACATCCCTGCTGTGTCCCCCTATGCAAGGCAAAGGTTGCCGAACAGCCCCCATTCACCGTCACTCTCGCCAGGGTCTCCGAATACAGGAGCCGCACCAATGACAGAAACTTCGGGCCGAATCCGTACCGTTCTAACATTGCGAATAGGTGGGGCCATTCTATCAGATCAAACGCCATTTTGGCATCTAGGGACATGATTACAGCATCTTCTTGTATAGTCCTAGCTCTGCCTAATACCCCATGAAGCCTTCACAGATTGAGCGCCGTGTTTCTGCCCGGCATAAAGCCAGACTGATCAGGATGAATCAGTTTAGAAAGCAGGGGCAACAGTCGCGTAGCCAAGATTTTCGCCAATATCTTCACCTCCGTATTCAATAACGATATCGGCCGGTAGGAACCACACCGTTCCGAAGGTTTGCCCTGTTTGTGGATCACAATCACATTCGCCAGCCTCTGTGTTTTAGGGAGGATACCCTCGACCACACTTTCCTCGTACATATCTACCAAATATGGGGCTACGGTAGACGCATTTATTTTAAATAGCTCAATCGGAAGACCACACGGTCCCATCGCCTTCCCCGATTGCAAGGCACCAATTGCCTTGGGGACCTCGTCTTTGGTCAAGTCGAGCTCAAGTTCCTCACTCTCCGTGTCATCCAACACAGGGAGTCTAAGGGTAGATAACAGCTCCCTAGCCTCTTCCCCTGTAGATACACATACAGATTCGTATATCACTTTGAAGTGTTCTGCAAAGGCCCCTGCAATACTGTTTCTGTCCGTAAGTCGGTCCCCACCCTCCGTCTCAATCTCAAATACCCACGAGAGGCCAGTTCCCGCCGGTCCAGCCACGCTAGAAGCGTGCTTGCTTTATCCCCTATCTCATAAATCCTACACTGCGTGGCCCAGTAGTGAGCCTTGGCCGCCTCTTCGGCGATATCTCTATATTTCTTCTGCTTAAGGAGTAATTTATGTTTGAGTTCGGGGGATACTGAGATCACTTGTTCGTCCTCCAATTGGGCTATCTCGCCTTCAAGGGTGAGCAACTGTGTTTGCTTCTCTTTCTTAAATCCAGCAACCATGGATACTCCCTGACCCCTAATCACTGTTTTATACGCTTCCCACAACGTGGAGGCTGAGTCCACTGAGTCGCAAATACCAGGGATTAAGTGCCATCTCATGTCTATTGTCCGGGGGAGAGTCTCCATATATAACTACGACCGGAGAATGATCAGAGATACCCCTAGGGAGATGTCCCACCTCTCTAAACAGTGAGAGCTGATCCGCTCTACAAAATACATAATCTATACGAGATAAACTCCCGTGCACACCCGAATGAAAGGTGTATTGGAGGGAGTATGGGTTGTATGCTCTCCAAACATCCAGCAACCCCATGGCTGTTAGAAAATCTCCTGGCGCTCTCCCCGCCGGTTCCTCCGGCTTTGATGGCCGTCTATCAACGTCCCCATTCAATGCAGCATTACCCCCGAGTAGAGACTCCCCTTCCGGCAAATTGATCAGATGTGTTCCAAGATCAGTCAAGGTAAGGAGGTGAAGCCGGGGTGGGATATACAATGAAGTAATATTAAGTACTCTGCCCTCCCATGTGCCAGTCAGCATCACGAATCTGCCCAGCTGATCGCGTATCACGGATTGGACCTGAAAGGGGAAGGAGTTACGTAGAAGAATCCCCACCCCTCTAGAACCTTTAGTGTACCCTGCATGCACCACCAACTTATATCCCCATCTATTTAGAGCGCAGTACGAGGAACCTTCGATATGGGTCTCCTGCATTAACACCATGTCAGGGGCCTGTCTCTTTAAGTATTGCAAGACAGTTCCCCTCTTTATTCTATCCCCTAGCCCATTGACATTCCACGAAAGCAGTTTAAGTCGGCCGACTCGGGAAGGCTGTTCCTGGTGTCTGATCATTCAGAAAACATACTATTAGGCACCGGCCCCGGAACACACTCACATACAAAATCATCATGTCCCTCATTACGCGTAAAAAGAGCAACAACATGGGCAAGTATATTGCTCGGCCTAATGGTAGACGGCGTACTGTTAGGTTAGGTACCTTTTTTGCACTGTCAGGTAACATCATTGCACACCATAATAAACATAGAACAACATAACAACAAACCCTTGGGGAACCACCCAAACCCACCCCCCTCCCTGCCTCCCTGCAACGTGGACTCCAAACTGCCCACCCCCCAACTATGCGGAGCGCCTGTGTGCCCAAGCCCATCAAATCTTGTAGAGGGGAACGTGGCCCCGCCAACCCAAGCCCAAGATCTTATAACACCCCACCTCAAGTCTTGAACGCCCATGTAGCGATATTTGTGCCCATATCAGCAACAACGGGTCCATTTCGCGTGGTGAACTAACATAAACAAAAGCACAACGATCGTAAAGGTCCCACCATTTCAGCAATCCTTAATAATATACCCCCCTCCCCAGAACCACGTTACTTGGCAAAGAACAGCTTATCCGCTGAGTCCCCGATGGGCTCCCACGGCACCCAGCTACAACTTCGGGGAACAGCAGCCGTCCAAAAATCCACTACTCAGTCATGTGACTTAAGTCAGCACGAGTCCTACCGCGGACCTTCTCTAAGTTCGAGGGCATCGCGACGGCCATCCGGCCCCTGTGTTCGTCGCTGAGAGTCATTTTTCTAGAGACCATGAGTTTGCCATCTTTCGAACCAGTCCCACGCATCCTCTGGAGAGGAAAAAAACCAAACTTTTCCATCTGACGTCACTCGCAGCTTCGCAGGAAAAATCATTGCATACTTGATGTTCTTTTCACGAAGTGCCCTTTTTTTTCCAAGAAGGATCTCCTAATTTTCTGGACCTTAACTGTAAAGTCCGGAAAGAATGTGATTGTAGAGTTTTCAAATTTTGTGGGGGGGGGGAGGAGCGCGCAGTTTGAAGAATTATGTCCCTGTCTCTGTAGTTAAATATTCTAGCTAGAATAGGGCGTTGAGGTGCGCCAGGCTTTGGAGGACCCCCTGGCACTCTGTGGGCCCGTTCCACAGAGAAGTATTGGGAGAGAGCAGGGCTGTAGGTGATTTTGTATAAGGTCTTCAACAAATAGGTCCGTCGCTGGACCTTCCGCCTGTTCCGGCACTCCCAAAATGCGGATGTTATTCCTGCTTGCCCTTCCTTCCTGGTCTTCAAGCCTGGCTTCCATATCCCTTGTCGCAACTTGGAGTTTCTTCACTGCCTGCTCTAGTAGTTTAGTGGAGAATTGGAGCTCAGAGACAGAGTGCTCAGCAGTTTTCATCCTTTCCCCCAATGTGCGTAAGTCTGCATGCATTAGGGTCACTTCCGACGTGACCGAGTCTATTTTTTGTTCCAGAGCTGTGCGGACCCCATGTATGGCTTCCATAATATCTTGGAGAGTAGGGGCACCCTCATCCGCCTGTTTCTTCGCTCCCTGAATTTCATTCCTTTCTTCCATGCTCTCAGCTTTAGAGAGTGCAAACGTATCTAGTTTGGTCTGGTGCGTTTGTCTGGACCCCATCGCCGTCTCCATGCCACTGTCGTTCTGACGGGCCCCTCTCCCTTCCTCGCCAGACCGTGCCTCACTAGACTGCAGCTACTCTGGTGATTGCAACTTTATCTTTCGTGTGAGGAGGACGTCTGCCCTGGTTTAGACCGTGGCGCGGAAAAGACCAATGGAGCCTCGTTGGTCTCCCGAGCGTGGGACCATCGCGAGCTCCACAATTGAGCACTCGTGAATGACGAGCTCCCGTCAAGACCTGCAGCGGGACCTCTACAGTACGCAGGAGCCAATCTGGCATGCTTTATCAGTCTCGGCCTGAGCTCTAGTACAAGTTGTGGAGAGCGAAGGGGACCGGTCAGATAAAGGATGGAGGGAAAATGACACAGTTTTCAGATACAGTCTCTCCACTTTAAGATTGAGCCCTGAAGGATAAATCAATCCGACTGTGGTGCCCGAATCGTGGTGGCAGCCCCCGGTGCCTTCATCCGAGCACTCACACCCCCTGCCAGCAGTTCCAAAATGGCCACCGCTCACTACGCAGCTCAGCCTCTAGACGTCCGGAAAGGAGTGGAGACTCACCAGCACGGGAGGTGCAGTGTCCGGCGTATCCAGCGGGCCCGGGGGGGCGATTTACAAGGAGAGGGGAGGAAGGAAGATGTTATCTGGGACCTGGCCGCTCCGGTCGTCGCCCGCACTAGGCCGGCACTCACGGTCCGATCGCCAGGCCCCCACAGCCGCTCCGTCGTGGCTGCGGCTCTTCTCTCGCTCCGCACCGCAGCTGTTCCCGCACCTGAAGCCCGAGGGGCCCTCTGGAGTGCAAACGATCGCTGCCTGGTCCGGTCGCATAAAGAGCACCACAGACGCTGCCTCGCCAAGCCAGTGCCCGCACCACCTCCAGGGATCCTCGCAGTGTTGGATTACGCGAGTCCCCGGCACCACAGGCCATTTTCTGGCCGGCGTCGCTCCCTCGTTGTATCAGCAGTTCAGCATATCGCAGTCACACCGCCACCCGCTCGAGGCAGCCTGGCGTCACAGAGAACACAAGGACGCAGTGAGTTTGGGCTTTAAGCGTATATGTGTGCGGATGTTAGGGGGTTTTAGGCTGGTGGGATGCGGAGCTCTACTCAAACGCGGCAATCACGGTTGCCAGTCAGCCACGCCCCCAATAGGCTGTATTCTTAATTTAGACATTAGAATGAAAAAGATGCACCTGAGTGTTTCTCAGCTATAGATTTTACAAGCAATAACCAATCAAACAATCAAAGCAATTTCACTGAACAGCGAATAAACCTTGGAAAAGTCAACAAATTAGACACTTAGAAGCTTTTCAAAGAAAACTCAGACAAGTGTCAATGCGGTTGGTTAGAAGTACTTGGGATGACCAACTCAGGCAGGAAGCTAGTCAGGGGGACCAGAAAGGCCCTCAAGAACAGTTACCTTCACAGAAGAAGCAGCCCTTTGGCAGTCCCAGACACTTTATCCGCGTTTCAATGGATTCCTGTGGAGTGGTCCTGATGCAAGGGATGTAGAATGCTGAAGATACTCTAAGGATGCTGTGGATACGGCATAGTCGACAGGGGTCTTCTTGAAGGGATTCCTCTGTCCATGAAGATGGTGAGGGGGGCCTGATTGCAGGGTTGACCCCCTACGAAGTCCTCTCTGGTCTAGCCAAAGCCCAGTTGCCACTGGACTACCAGTTGCCTGTTGTCGCGGTTACAGGCCAATTCTTACTTAGTCAGCAATGCGCCTTTTGCAGATCCCAGCAACTCCCTGGCAGCACTCCTAGGTTTAGCCAACTCGGGTGCAACTCAGTGCTTTGGGTCTTGATCCTCGGTGCTGCACAGCAGTTGTGGTAGCGGCTTGAAGCTTTGGACTACACACTTGCCCCAGCAGTCTTCTTCAGCTGTTGTGCCCCTGTCCTGCGAGCCGGAAGCCAGTTGGCTGGCCCTAAGAGTCTCTTGGCTTGACTGGGCTCTGGAGACAGCTTCTCCCCGAGCAGGACACGATCGGCACTGTCCATCTCTTCACTAGGCACTAGATGCAGCAGGTGCACTCTTCGATGGTGCAGCCTCTCTTTGCTGGTCCCTCGGTGCAGCAGGTCAGTCCTCCTTTGGTCCTTCTTCCAAGTCGGTCTAGATCCGAGTTCTGGGTGCCATGGGTGCCCCCTTTATGGCCAAAAAGTGCCCTAAGGCCAGGCTGCGGTTTGTAGTCATTGGGCTACCAGATTCCCTCCCAACTGGTGACTACTTCCTGTTAACCCCGGGCGTAGTGTGCGTAGCGGGGCTACGCGGAGGTCCACAGAGTTGAAAACAAACTCCGTGGAACTCCGCTCCGCTACGCACACCCGCCTCCACCCCCCCATTATAAAAAGTAATTAAACATTATTAAAAAATAAATTTAAAATCACTTACATGGCATGCGGCGTCCCCGGGCTGCCCTCCTCCTCTTCTTCGCCATCTTGCTAATCCTTTTGAGAACTGCGCATGCCAGCGCGTCCGCGCATGCACATTTCTTGCGATCCACAATTCATTCACATACTTGAACCAGAAATCCTCAATATTTCCTGCCTTACTCCCATTCTCTTATAAATACAAGACTGTTGGTCTTACTAGATAACTCTGTGAAACATATCCTACACAAGTTTACCCTGTGTGCCACTCCGTAAAGATCACTTAATGTGTCATACATCTGTATGATCAGTAGGAACTAAAGGGAAAAAATTGAAATGTTTCCTTGAATACCATAGTGAACTAACCAAATACAGCATAATCAAAAGGTACAATTTTCCTATCAAAATTATAGAGATCTTCGGTTCCATGTATCATTAGTGAACTTCCAGCGCTTAAAAACAGTCATTAAACAAATAGTAACGCCAAAGGTTAGAGAGAAACAAATATGATAAGTGGATATAACAAGTATGGTTGGAACACAATTGCATCTTATTAATGTTCTTCGGTACCTTGCTTGCCTAATGAGATTACCTTGACATTCTAAAACACACTCCCTTTCAATAGCTTTGTTTCCTCGCAAGTACTTCCTTCTTTCTGTTGCTGACTGTGCCACAGACTGAATAGTTGCAGCAAGGTTAGAGGGGCTAGGGCATGGCAGGCATCACTAATGCCGGATGCCACTTCCCCTTTTCTGCAAGCATGATGTTGTGAAACTCAGATGTTCTTTTACGAAAGATACGGGCGATGCAGGGGGGCACCAGTCTTGGCTCTATCCCCATTGCCTGTGGTTGTCATGTGGTTAGATTCTTGCATAGCGCGAGAACAGAAAACAGGAGGGGTAAAGGGGAACTCGCACTTGGCACCCTTCTATCAGCAGTGGGTGAATTATCTCTTAACTGCAGTACCACATTCACACCTCATGAAGCATGGACAACTATTTCATTTATTTATGTTTGTTTTTAAAATAATGTTTAGTACTTGAACTCTGTGCCGAGGATCACAAGTGACATACATCATTACATTTACTCCTTTCCCATGCCTTGAAGCTCAGAAGGAGAAAACAAAATAGTGTAAGCACCGCAAAAGCAAATGAAGCTTGATCCGGTACAGATAAACACATTCCAATAAATTTGTAGAAATTTTAACATTAATGCAAACGCATTATGCATGCCCTAAATGTCCTACCATCTTTGAAATGGAAAATAGCGCTCTTATCCATTAAGAACTGAGTCAAGGAAAGCACTTCAGGCATGTGAATCCACTTACTCTTTTGTCATCCTTCAAATTTAAGAAATGTCCCCAGCACACGTAAGCAGTAATGCAATAGTTAGAATGCACGTTGTGAGCATAAATATACACAAGTGAGTTGTTTCTTGTAATTTTCTTTCTTTTATTCTCTGGTTCTTTAGACAGCCGACACGTGTTTCGTCGCAAACAGGGTAATACTCCGCGACTTTATCAAGGCTATGTCCTCCTTGTAGTCAAATTTATTTTGTGGTGATAATTCCAACCCACAAAATGGGGTTCCGTAGCTTGCGACGTCTCACTCTGTAGTTCATCCGTCGAAGGGATCCAATTACGTCCCAAACTCCCAAAGTCTCAAATTCGGTATATCGTGTGTCAGAATTCAAGACGTCGCTCAGCGTGCCATTCCGAGTACAGGACGTGTCCTGTACTCGGAATGGCACGCTGAGCGACGTCTTGAATTTTGACACACGATATACCGAATTTGAGACTTTGGGAGTTTGGGACGTAATTGGATCCCTTCGACGGATGAACTACAGAGTGAGACGTCGCAAGCTACGGAACCCCATTTTGTGGGTTGGAATTATCACCACAAAATAAATTTGACTACAAGGAGGACATAGCCTTGATAAAGTCGCGGGAGTATTACCCTGTTTGCGACGAAACACGTGTCGGCTGTCTAAAGAACCAGAGAATAAAAGAAAGAAAATTACAAGAAACAACTCACTTGTGTATATTTATGCTCACAACGTGCATTCTAACTATTGCATTACTGCTTACGTGTGCTGGGGACATTTCTTCTGTTTACAAAAATTGGCACAGGCCGATAGCTTGGGGAGACTGGTGGTGCTCCTCACCTTTCAGCACCGTCACCGATATAGACAACCCTATACTGATTTAGATGGTATTCTCCTGAGTGGCGCCATTATTCCTATACTCTAAACCACTGCCCTTTTATTTCGCATCCTTCAAATTTAGTACTATTGTGCCAGGAGGTATGACTTCTCTTATTTGTAATTGATTTACTTGGCCTTTAAGGTCCTGAATAGCTTTCTTGAACATTTGTATTTGAGCTGCAGACTGTTAATAGTGAGCCAGTAGTTTTGATGAATCCCATGTATGGAACTGGCTTGCAATAAAATGAAACACATTAGAAGACCAGTGATACTTACTTATCAGGCATGTTCTGGTCTCGAAGGCTACCTTCTAACAGCACTCCCGAGACTCTAATGTAGTGGTCACAGAGACCATGCAGGCTTCGAAAAATCTACTCGCCCACTCGCAATGGTGAGTCAGATTTAATCAGGTCAAGCTATTTTTAATACCTACTAGTCCGTTCTGCAAATGAATTTAAGCTGGAAAGATCAGGTGTTCTGTTCCTTCATAAATTGAATGAGCAATAAGGATGCCATTAAATCTTGTTTTTATCTTGACACATTTGCTGTCTGTTCAAAGAAAGAGGTCAAATTTCAGTTTGACTTTTTACTAATTGCAGCTTGAAAAATTGAGTTTATTTTTCTCTCACTACAGTTAGAGGTTTTTGTCAAGTGAGCTGTCTGAAGATGTCAGTTTTCTTTCTAACACATAACATTCAAATAGCTTGTAAATGAAGAGTACAAATATTTCAAAATATACCTGGAATTACGAAAGCACATTTTTTGTAATTAAGAAGTGTGATGCAAATAAAGATTTGAAAAGGAGCAAAACAATTCAGAACACTGTACTTGGTGGCGTGCAAATGACACATATTTGCAGAAACTCGATTTCCAAACATTATTGTTTGTACACCTTATAGCTTTATCAGTAAAACCGCATGTCAGTGGGACATTTTGTAGTTATTTCAATGTAAAATGCAAATGACAGTGTGCTACCACTTCATGCATTAGTTATGTTTTTATTCAAAGTGATAGTTTTTAAACATGATTTGAGAAACATTCCTGCCCCCGCCCTGATGACAATGCTGTTAATGAACTGAGAGGCAAGTCAGGGGTCATGTGTATTCTATATGTGGGTAGATTTGTATTTTACATGGAGCAAATGTTTAATTTATTAAATCAAACAAAAATAGTTTTTTGTGCAGCAGACATACAGAGCTCGCATATTTGAAGGTGCTCTCATATGTGATAATGAAGAAAACGGTGGCTCAGTGAATTACAATTTTTGCCCACGATCACATCATTTGAAACCGCTTTATGGGTCAAGAGCATTACAATTAAGTCGAGTAGATTATTTAAGGCACTAGACCTGCAGGTCTAGTAACATTATTATTATTTTATGAGTCTTCGTCTGCCCAGTCACACGCAAGGAGCAACAATTCAGCTAGCTGGTCTTGGGAACTCACAGATGGGGGCCACTGCAAAATTTCAAATTGTAAATCAGTTAATTTTTCTAACAGTTCTGCATATTCATTTGTGGCTTTAATGGTAAGCATTTGTATGGGAAGAGGTTTTGCAATTTCATTCTGGTCCCTTTTCTTATGGCGTGCCACTTTCAACTCCTGGAATAAATTATACTGATGCATGTGCCACTCTCACACTCTAGTAGCCATATCGAAAATGAGACAATGAGGCCGTCATGGTGGATAGGAAATAAGGGTCATCATATTTCTGAGGCAAGACAAGACCATGTGTCATACAGGAGGGAACTTCTACACTTTCTTGGAACACTGATTATAGGGAACACTGATTATAGAGAGATTGATGAGCATTTATCAACTCGCGATAAGCAGTCTGAAGTATGTTGCACAATGTATCCTTATGCATTATGAAGGAAGTTACCCGTTTAGGGTCACCAGGGTCACTGATGCCCACCTCTCAGCCTCCAATACCAAATGAAGAGTCGGTCAGACAGTAGAGAATACAAACCAATATCTGTTTATTTAGGTACACTCAGAGTGGAGCCCAGTCTGCCCAGTCGCTAGGAGTGCTGCAGAGGGACTGACATCAGCAAGCATAAAGATACATTATTTACATTTCATAATTAGACTAAAACACGCCCATAGTGGAATTTTCCAAGCTGATGTAGCTACACAGTAAAATACGAGGAGTAAGTTTCGATTCTAAGACCGGAAATGCGTTATCTGTTATTCAGGGTAGTTCAGCCCGTCCCTGCCACTAGACAAGTGGGAGAGGGCCTCTATCAACATGGAAAGGTATGTGCTAACAAGAACAATATTTCATTAGTGAAGCACAACTCAACCTTGGAGAAACGCTACTCACCTGAAGCCTTTTCTCGGAAATAGCAAAGGATTAGTTTCGATCATGATTCAAAATGGCGCCTATATAGAAAATGGCGCCGCAAATGCTAACTAACAAAGGGCAATACATTACGAAATCATTTCTATTCTAACAGACCCTCCTTTTAGCATGAGCTAAAACATTTTCTAACGAGAGCACGAACATACATAATCAGACCTTATGAACATTCCATATTTTCAGTGTCAGAAAGGGAAACGGTAAGGAGGGAAGAAGACTCAAACATGTCTTCATCTATCTGCATTAAATCATCTATCTCTTTCTGCATCATAATTGCAGCATTGGTATCATAAATCGATTTCTTCCTCTTAGGAGTGAGAAAAGTGGTGCAATAGGAACTGCAGAAGGGAAGGCATTGAACAAGGACACAGCAAGAAACCAAGATCACAATGAAATAGATCACCTTTTCAAGAATCCAACTCCAACTGCCAAAAAGAGACCAACTCCAGTTCCCAATTTCCATTCCCTTAACATTTTCGAGGATGTCTAAAATGTGTTGGGTAATGTTCTTTTCCATATTTGTGATCCCGACTACACACTGGTCTCCTACTACCACGCACACACCACCACTCTTAGCTAGGATAAAGTCAACTGCATATCTGGTCTGCTCGGAATAAATTTGCATACTTTCCAATTGGACGGTAATGTCACTCAAAGCTGCTACTGTAGAATTAGACTATATTTGCAGCTTGCATCCAAAATATTCTCTAGCTTTCTCACCCCTGGCCATGGCGGTACCACCAAATGTAATTATGAAGGAAAGGATGTATCCAAAAGTAATACCATTACTATAGTTATTGACCTCAAGATCTGTCACCCCTTCACAGAATTCTGTGGTCAATGTTCTTTTAACCCATCTTACTTTAGGCTTCGCATGTTTACAAGGTACACCCAAAGGCAATACCATCCCAAGTGCCACATCATTCGTACCATTATGGACTTTCGAATAAGTCCCATTAGACAAAAAGAAGAACCCTGGGTGTGCATACACCGGCCTATCATAATCTACGGCAGAATATCAGGAATTCCTCCCAAAGGTACTGGGGTCTTTTGGATTTACCAAAGAGTATGTGCCCTTTCGCAATATTATACCTGAACAATTTACATACAATACAAGATTAGTAAAATTGAGAATTGGACAACAAGCAGGGTAATAGCCAGCTTCTTGGGGAACTGTCAATTGCTTATACTGCCAACCCACCAGAGTTACATTCTGTTTTTCCATATAAAAGTTGTCGCAATAAGTGTTGTTGTCACACCCTGGATAGCCCATGCCTTGTGGCTTTCTGTGATATAAACAAGGACCTGGATAGCCAAACCCAAATACTCCATGCACCTCTACAAAGTCACGGGGCCGAGTAAAGGTAAAATTGACAATTGACAATGGATATGCTGTCCATAGACTAGTGACAGACTCAGTGGGGTAACGAGCAGTCCCTTCTCCAAAGAACCTCTTGTGTGTATCTAGAAACACATTGCTTGGGGCTGTCCTTTTCTTTCGGACTTGAGGAACAACCGTATCCTTACTATATAAATGTACACAGATCATTTTCCAAAACCCATGATACACCACAAAATCTTATTAACAGCAAAATCACAAGAGCAACACATGTTAACTTCTGTTTACGGGTCCACACTGCATTGTACTGGGCAACAAGAATCACCGGTTGCTCTTCCTCTGCAACTATTCTACCAAAGGGATGCATAATAAATGATGAAATGACACAAAATACATGGAAATATGCAAGTTCCCAGTGTCTGTCAGAGCCTCACTGGTATAGGCTCCTACTGTCCATCAATACGTTGGCGCTCTTGAGCACCGGCGGTGGCGCTTGCTCTGTCCTAAGCTCGTATCCCACATCGATCTGGATGGTATACCTCCAAGGTGCACTTTTGATATATCCTGTCCAATGTTCAAACAGTGCACAAAAATTCCATCAACCTAAACTAACTCCATTGGTACCACAACAAGATGCATCCTAACTTACACAGTCCATCCCTAATCTTTCTTCTCCTTAGATGCAGGTTGCCTCAGCCGAGGTCGCAACTTGTACCTGGTAGCCCCAGGCACTGTAGGATCAATAAACAACAGCTCTTTGATAGCTCGTATTTCCGGAGGAACAGCTGAATTCAGCACGTTTTCATTCTCCTCATCTGTCTGGGTCCAAATTAGATGGGCATCACTGAACGGGACAAACCGAGGTACCTGCTCAGTCTCGGAGTCCCCGATGCCGTCCTTTACCCATTGATCATAAGTAAGGCTCCCTGTTTTCGTTTTTACTGATTTTTACACATAAATACAGACAGAAAACATTTATTTTCTTGTCTGTATTTATTTTTAACTGTGGATAAAAACAGAAATTGGGTTGCTTTTGGAGTAATTCTAAATACTGTCTGCCATGACTGCCAGGCCAATAGCTGCGTGGATTGATAGGTAAGGGGTTAAAAAAGAAAGGAATTTTAGTAAAGAGAATTTACCAGCGGTAGATATGCACAAGGTTGATACTGAAATTGACATATTTTCATATAAGTGCATTGATTTATCTTCTGCGGATGTTCACAGCATTGAAACCTGACAGGCATTCAAGCATGAGTGCATATTTAGCCGTTAAATAAATGTAGAAATATACTAATTTCAGCTTCATTTCTCCACAAAACACAAAATAAATATGGATAAATACAGATAAAATTAGCAAAAAATAAATATGGATAAATACAGACGGAAATGTCAAAAAAATAAATACCATAAAACCGGGAGCCCTAATTATAAGGTAGAGGCAGTGGAATCCTCTGACAATGCGTTGCATGAATCCAGTTCTTCCGTCCAGCAACTTTCACGGCTGTTCAAGTAACCAGCAGGACCTGCTCCGGCCCCTTCCAGCGCGGCTCCAAACTTTTCTTTCGCTGAAAAGTTTTTAACTGGATATAATCGCCGGGCTGGATATCATGGCCAGGTCCCTCTGGTATGGACGGCAGACACTCACGCACCTGTTGGTTAATAGAACGTAAACTTTCTGTTAACTGGCCAAGATAATCCAATAACACAGGGTACTCAATATCAGAAAACCGCCATGGGCACGGGATGCCACAGACATTTGCCGGGCGTCCAAACACGACCTCATACGGTGACAATCCTGTCCTGGAATGAGCTGTCGTTCTAGTTGACAAAAGAGCTAACGGTAAAGCATCTGACCACTTTAACCCTGTCGTCTCCTGAATCTTTGCCAATTTTAGCTTGAGAGTACCATTGTACTTCTCAACCAAACCTGCTGACTGTGGATGATTGGCAGCATGACATTTTTGCTTTATGTGCAGACCTTCACAAATCAATAGGATCACTTTTGCATTAAAATGACTTCCGTTGTCACTCCGGATCACTTGGGGCAAGCCGAAACGAGGAAAGAACTCCTTCAAGAGTACCTTTGCGGTCGTCATGGCTGTATTATCTTTAGTGGGATAAGCCTCAACCCATTTACTGAATGCACAAACAACCACCAAAACATACTTCAAATTGTTGCATCTCTCCAATTCTATATAGTCCATTTGAAGGACCTCAAAAGGAAAAGTAGGTGGTGCGAAATTGCCAGGCGTTGTAGGGGTACCCTTTCCAGGATTATGCATCATACATACCATACAATACTTCACTAAATGTGCAGCTGTCTTGGAGATGTTATCATTTTGCCAGACAGGGTCTAACAATTTGCAAATGCCTTTAGCACTAATATGGGCTGGACCATGAGCCATAGTAACCACAGGGAGCACATATGCATCTGGCAGCATCCATCTCTGTTTCCCTGATTTATCAATCCAACATCCCTCGTCGTTCCTGCCACACTGCTAATTCTTCTATCATAGCTTCACTTTGTATCTCCTTTACACTTTCAACAGTGTCCTCAAACATGACAACCTCAGGAACCCACCTAGCTGGACCCACTACAAACATTCTTTTCATCTTTGTCTGGGCCGTTTCCTTAGCTGCCTGATCAGCGAAAGCATTTCCCCTACCTACATCATCTGTGACCTTTCTATGGGCGCTACACTTCACTATTGCCAATTTCTTAGGGAGCGTCAAAACAGACAAAAGCCTCAATATAAGATGTCCATGTTGGATTTTTGTACCATGGGAATTAAAGAACCCTCTCTCAGCCCAGAGCCACTGAAAATTATGCGCAACTCCAAAAGCATACTGGATGTCAGTATAAATATTGACAACCAGTCCCTCGCTCAATTCACAGGCTCAAATAAGGGCAGCAAGCTCAGCAGCTTGAGCCGACTGATAAGGGACTCGTGATGTCTCTACTACTGTATGCAATGTGGTAATATCATAGGCTGCAGTGGTGGTGCCATCTGGTAATTTGAAACAAGAGCCATCAACATATAGTTCCCCTTGAGGGTCAGATAAGGGAACATCAGTAGAGTCTACCCGTCCTTTTGTCTCTTCTTCCGTTCGGAAGATGCAATCATGTTTGTCGACTTCATCACTCTCGGAAGGGAGGGGTATTAACGTGGCTGGATTCAGAGTAGCACATCTTTTGATCGCAATGTGTTTAGCAAACAATGTCAATTCATAGCTAGTAAGACGTGCACTGGTGAGGTGCTGTGTCTTTGTTTTGTTCAAAAGCGTGCCAACAGCATGGGGTACCATAACTGTGAGGTCAGTATCAAGCACAAGTCCAGCCGATTGTCTTATTGAAGTTGCCACAGCAGCGACCGCTCTCAGACAACTCGGGAGGGATCTCGCAACTGGCTCAAGCACGGCAGAGAAATAAGCACACAGCTGTTGCTTATCCCCAAATTTTTGTGTTAGAACAGAAAGCGCGCAACCAGCCATCTCATGGACGTACAACACAAACAATTTGCCATAATTGGGTGTGCCAAGTACTGGAGCCAAACAAAGCGCAGTTTTCAAGTGCTCAAAAGACTGCTGACATTCAAGCGTCCAAGGCAAGGGTTCATGCACTTCTTTCGTTGTTAATGCAAGCAAAGGCTTAATTAGAAGAGAGTAATTAGGTGTCCACTGGCGACAGTAGGAAGTGATACCTATAAAGGCGCGTACATCTTTCTGAGTTTGTGGAACGGGCATTTTAACAATGGTACTGATACGTTCCGGGGTTAATCTCCTACCCTCTTCCGACAGTAGGTGACCTAAATAGGTGACCTCCTGTGGACAATACCGAAATTTCGAAAGGGATACTTTATGCCCATGCTGAGCTAAATGCAGCAACAATTTAACTGTACTGTCTCTACAACCTTGTTCTGTGTCAGAAGCGATGAGCAAGTCATCAACATACTGCACCAATACATTACCGGTGGGAAGCGACAAGGAATCCAACTGACCTTTCAATGCCTGGTTCTAAATACTTGGACTCTCTGTATAGCCCTGAGGAGCTCGACAGAACCTAAAGCTCCTGCCAGTTAGGGTGAACCCAAACAGATATCTGCCATCTGGATGAATAGGAATGCTAAAGAATGCATTTTTTAAATCAATAACAGAAAAGAATGTAGCAGTAGAAGGAATCATTGTCAAAAGCATAGTAATATCAGGAACTACTGGAAACTGAGGAACCACAATTTTGTTAACTTCATGCAAATGAATCACAAAACGGTAAACATCCTCATGATCATCAGGGGCACCCGAAGGTGCCCGTTTAAGAATTGGCAGACGTCTCTTCAACTACACCTTTGTGTATCAAATCCTTAATAACCTGCAAAAGGGCCCGTTCTCCCACCTGGGGTATTTTATACTGGGGAACACGAGGCAAAATAGCATTATCTTTGAACTCTATCAAAACCGGTGGTATAGGCAGTAGTCCGACATCTATATCACCTGTTGCCCATAGAGTGGATGGCACATCAGCAAACTCAGCAGGAAGAGGGAGAGACAGGCACTGTTTAGTACCTACACTGGGACCCATTGTCATATAAACACCTGCCGGAGAACAATAAATAGTGGCATGCAATTTTTTCAGCAAATCCAAACCCATCTAATTTTCACCACAAATGGATGTCAACAAAAACGGAGAATCCACAGTAAAAGGACCAACAGTCAATCCAAGGAGGCGTGAAATGGGGCTTAAAACCCGTACACCTGAAAAACCTACCGAAACATTATTGTGGCCAGACAGAGCCGCCCCAGGGGCCAAAGAAAGAGAAACAGAACTCTTCGTTGCACCTGTATCCACCAAAAATTCCTTAGTCGAGCCTTGCAAATCCGCGGTGACATAAGGACCACGCTGATCTGCAGGTATCGAAACTGGTCCCTCACTCTGTCCCTGGCTATCCTAGCTATAAGACATCCCTGTCACATCATCTGTATCATAATCATCATGATATTACTGTCCATCCAGGGGGTCAACAAAATCATTGTTATCAGAATGACCCTGTGAGGCTGCAGTGTTCTGAGGTCTGTCGGTCCCACAACCTTGTCCAGGAGAACCCCGTCCTCCAGGAACCGCAACCTTCTGCAAAAGCACAGGACACTCGCTATGCCAATGACCCTCCTCCTTACAATGTGCACACTGATTCGGCCCCAAAGGTGTCGTGGTCGGGTGTCTGCTAGTGCGTGGAAGCTGTCTAGAAGGATCACCGTGTCCTCTACCATTCCCCCTAAACGCTTGCTGTAACAACATCTTCATTTGCAACTCCTTATGCTTTTTATCTGTTTTCTCTTTCTCTTCCTGATTACGATGTTCATAGTATTGAGCCATATTCAAAATAACAGAGGGGGAAGAGGTGGTCCAGGTACTCTCAGACGCCTTCAAGCGAGTCGCAATTTCAGGAAGCAAATTAGAAACAAATCTATCATCAAACAACTAGACTCCTCCCTCAATAGACAAATCCTGTCCACTATAATCCAAGAACGTATCTTCAAACTGAGCAAAGAAATCAGACACACTTTCATCTTTCTTTTGTTTACAAGCCGACAACTTATCCCAACTCACCTTCTTTGGCGGAATAAGGGAATGCATATATGTCATAATGCGGCTGGGCAAAGCAAGTATCTCAGCTCGGGGCTTGTCACCTGGCTTCCTTTCCTGATTCCATCCTTTAATCACATCCCATGTACCTCCCAACTCTGCAACATGATCTTGTGTGTGTACCTGTCTCCAAATATCAACTAGTACCAACAGACCAAAGAACATTTCAACATCAGCAAGAGTCATTACAGTAGAAGAGGCAGCTTCAGTCAATTCTTTATAATAAGCAGTAGGATTTTTCCTAGGGTTGGGCAAATGAGTCTTAAGTGATAGAATCTCACTTCTTTTCCACTGAGTATAAACCCATTGTTCCTGAAAACGGGCCGCTGCACTCGGCCTAGTGATGTTACCGCGGCCATCCGTTAGTTCCAGTATTTCTGGGTGATATATAGGATGAACCTCCCGCATGGGAAACAGAGGTACCGGCTTGGAACTATTTTCATACAACCTTCCTCTGTAAGCAATTATTGTGGTAATATTTCCAAAAACCTGACCTGGTTCCAAATCACTAGCATATAAACGATCTCTAATATCGAATAAAACTTAGGGCGCATCTGCTCCAAGATATTGCTGCCAAAGACTAATCAACGTAGCGGACATATGCTTAAGAGCATGCTGTTGAATAAAAGGCTCAAAATCTTGCATAGTTGCCCAAACATCCTCCACACTATAAATAACGTTACGGGCCCACTGCGCAGCCTGATTAGATAGTACCCTTTTTTCATCATCACCCACTTCAGATCGCACTAACGGGCCCATACATTCCTTAAATTTCATCCAGTCTCTATCCTCAAATCCACCAACTGGCGTCTCACTACTTACAAGTGTCGGGGGATGAAGAACCATGGAAGGAGAAGCAACAGAAGTAACAGGTAAAATCGTTGCTGGCGTTTGTACTGGAGGAGAGGGAGCAGAGAATACAGGAGCCGAAACAGCAGGTGTGCTAACAGTCACTGTTGCAAAAGATGGCGAAGACAAAGAAGAGACAGGGGGTGCCATAGCCAAAGGTGTCAAAACAACAACAGTAGATACGGGAGCAGTTGAAACAGAAACAACAGGCTTCTGCGACTGTAACGGAACAATGGGGTAACTCCTCTGCGGGGCATAAGGGGGTGGGGGTCGAGTGTCTAACAATTCCTCCATGAAAGTATCTGTTTCCTCCTGGGCCAAATAAGATTTATCAATATGTAGTCGGATCCTCATATCTTCACATTCAATTCCAGCCTCTTGTTTTTCTCTATCATACGCTACAGCTTTCTGGGTCAATGTTTGCATTCTACCCTTTCACACATCCTTTTCCATCTTTAATCATCTCTGTTTAGCCTCCTTCTGCCACGTCCGAAGAGAATCAAACATTGACCGCCTACTTCGCCTTTTAAACAATTTTTCCTGTAAGAAACCAATCTTTTGTTCATCAAAAGTGCCCGTCAGCGGCCACTGTAACTCGGCGTTGTCCCTCGTATATTTGTGCCATAATGTACTAAACATAATAGGGCCAAGGCCATGCTTTACATACATATCAAAATTAGGAGTGCCTTCTGGAGGCGCCGGCTGTGCTTCTTCCAATTGAGCATCTGCAGAACAACAACGACAACAGGAAACCAAAAACCTGCTAATCCCAGGCATTTTCAAAAAGAAACCAAATTCGTTATTTTTGCCTAGCAAAGCAATTGCAAGTGCTTTTATCCAAAACAGTCCTTAGACTGCACCAAACTCAAACCACAAAGGTACCATATCCACAAAGAACGAAAACAAACTCACCTGATATGAGTAGAACAAACAAACCAATTCTCCACTGCCGACTCTTCAGACTAAACGGTCAGATCCAAGGGTTTCGCCATCAGGACTCCAGTCGGGATGACCACTGGGCGAGGCACCATCCGGCGGGACAGAAGGGGCCGCTGTGAGTACCAAGAACTCTTTGTGCAGGGATCCCTGATCCGTCAGTCCGACCCGACGATAGCCTCGACCTCCCCACCTGTCCTCAGAAGGGTATGGATCAATCACCCGAAGGAGTCCCTGTTTGGGAGCCAACTGAAGGAAGTTACCCGTTTAGGGTCACACGGGTCACTGATGACCACCTATCAGCCTTCCATACTAAATGAAGAGTCGGTGAGACAGTAGAGAATACAAACCAATATCTGTTTATTCAGGTACACTCAGAGTGGAGCCCAGTCTGCCCAGTCGCTAGGAGTGCTGCAGAGGGACTGACATCAGCAAGCATAAAGATACATTATATACATTTCATAGTGAGACTAAAACATGGCCATAGTGGAATTTTCCAAGCTGATGTAGCTGCACAGTAAAATACAAGGAGTAAGTTTCGATTCTATGACCGGGCACGCGTTATCTGTTATTCAGGGTCGTTCGGCTCGTCCCTGCCACTAGACAAGCGGGAGAAGCCCTCTATCAACAGGGAAAGGTATGTGCTAACAAGAACAATATTTCATTAGTGAACCAAAACTCAACCTTGGAGAAACGCAACTCATCTGAAGCCTTTTCTCGGAAATAGCAAAGGATTAGTTTCGATCATGATTTAAAATGGCGCCTATATAGAAAATGGCGCCGTGAATGCTAACTTACATAGGGCAATACATAACTAAATCATTTCTATTCTAACAATTATACGCTAGAAATCACAGGTTGCAAGCTTTTTATGCACTAATTGAGAAAAGACATTTGCTGGATTTAATTCTGGCACCCTAACATACGATGGGGGTCTATTTGGTGCCACATAATCACCTCTATGCTTGTCTTCCTGAATTCTGTGCACGTAAAATCATGAGAGAAGAACAGATCAATGTAGCAATTTCCTCTTTTGTCACATTTCTTTGCAGTTTTGAAAGTCTCTATTAATGATATGAACAGTGTGCAATGTTTTAAGAAAATGAGCCAATATTAATTAACCAGCAGCTAACTTACCCTGCAGCTTAAACAATTGCTTAGACTCGCATCAAGATGGTATAGACAGTCCTCTGAATTATTCCCAGAGCTCATACCCAACAATCAAAATGATTGAACAAAGAGGGGAAAGATACAAAGTACACATGATAAAGATACAGGGACAAAGAAACGCTGCACAAAGTTAATAGCCAGATACAACACAACACAAAGTCATACGAAAACAGCATGACATTGCCTAACAATGAAACATACTTCTAGTCCATCAGTAGACACACATTCATTCTTCACAAGTAGGAAACATAGATGTAAAGAATAGGTGCTAGAGCTGTGTGATCTCAAATAGGGATCCACATCGTTGCCACCCAAAAATGAGGCAGAACAACAGAAAACAAGTTAGGAAGAAAGTTTATGGTGTTAGAGACACGGCCAACTCTTGCTTTCAAAGTGAATACAGTGCCCCCACTTGGTGCGGCTGCCGACCACGCCCTTAGGAACATTCAGAATCACTCTGGTACATCAGCAACCAGGACATAGCCTGGTGGACCTCCTTTCATCCCACTTTTTCATCCACATATATTCTAAAACTGTCCATAAACTGTTGTGCTTATCCTACCAGAGCACCACCTACACTTGTTTAATAAATGCATAAAATTAATCCATACACTAGTCATAAATGAATAACTGTATAACAGTCAATTCATATTTAACTGTGCATTGTCTGTACGTACAACCACATTCCTGTTTTGCCCAATCTGACGTTTTAAACTCCTGTTATACCCACACCTTATCTGTGTCCAACTTAAACTATAGTTACCTGTATAAGGCCTCAAGGGTTTGGTGAAAACACCTTTTTCTGAGTTCTATAAGGTGGTGCCAGGAACCTTTTTGGTCAAATTGAACACCTAAGTAGGAGAAAGTAGGTACATAAAGCAGCTTATCATCATCAACAAAACACGGTTTTAGAGACGAATGAGATTTCCCAGCCACCATTACCATTACATATACATAGTAAATGAGAGCCAGTAGAAACAATAGGAGTTTCTACTCATTTATCCAATCATTAATCAGAATAAGATTCTTAGCTATATATGGGTATTGATATCTGAAATCAGCAAGAAAAGCATAGCAACAGCTTGTCGTGTACCCTTGTGACCTGAACATGAATACAAAATCCCACACAACCTGCATTTCTTCACTAGTAGCTCAAAGTGCTCATTGGGCTGACCAGAGCCAATTAAATGTAAGACCAAAATGCACTTGTTGCCTTAACATATTTCTTTATTTTTGTTGATTCTTTTAATACATTTTTTATACGAAGTCCATGATGGTTCTGCCGAAGGTGGCGAGTGGTCCAGAGGAGTGGTAGACAAGACTGCCAGTCAGGGGGTAGTTGGTGGTGATGAGGAGTTTGAAGGTTAAATGTTCCATGTTTCAAGTGATACTTTCCAAAGTGGTGGAGCATTGAATGCATTCTTTGAAAATGGTAGCGAATCCGCCTCCAAATATGTTTGTTCTGTCCTGTCTTGTGATCCTGTCTCTGGGAGGGATTGCTGTGATGATGATGGGACCAACAAGGGAGTCAGCTAGGTTTCGGTCGGGAAAGCAGGTCCAGTAAGCAGTTGAGCAGCAGACCCCAAATGTTGGTGAAATGTTTAGTCAGAGAGCAAGGGAGGGGTGCGGTGTAGTGGGGTTCAGGTGTGTGTGTTGGTGTTCTGTTGAGAGCGTTGGATGTGAGGTGCAGTGGGGGAAGGAGGTGGGCATGGAAATGGCTGGTGGTACAGCAAAATGCACTTTCAATCAGAGTTGGGGTGCTGCAGCAGCGCTGGGTGATGCAACCAGGGCTCAAGGCATGGATGTTCACAATGGAGTAGCGACGGGGGTTGGTAGGAGACCCAGGGGTCTTAAATAATGTTGGGTGCAGGCAGGGAGTTGATGGTGAAGATGGGTGTGCCTTTGGTGTGCCTTTGGTGAACCAGCGTCGCTGCAGCCACCATTAAGTGAAGACAATTTTAGGGGGAATCTTGTGAGGCCATTTCCTATACAGAAGGATGATGGGAAATCCAGTGATGTCACTTCCTGTGTTGGTAGATAAATGGAAATCCAGTAATGTCACTTCCTGTTCAGATGGATGTTGGGAAATAAAACCTCTTGCTTTGCTTCTCTTCTTTCGAAGACAGTTTTTTGGGAAACCAGGGAAGTAATTTCCTGTGCAAATGGTTGATGAAAAATCCAGTGACATCACGTCCTGTGCTGATGGATGATGGGAAATGAGCCTTTTGTTTGGCTTCTTGTTATAAATGATAGTTTTGGATGGGAAACTAGCGATGTCACTTCCTGTGCATATGGATGATGGGACGTGAATCCCCTTACTTGGCTTCTCTTCTTTTAAAGACAGTTTTGGCAGAAAACCAGGGATGTAACTTCCTGTGAAAAAAGATGATGGGAAATCCAGTGATGTAACTTCCTGTGCAAATGGATGATGGGAAATCCAGTAACGTCACTTCCTGTGCAGATAGATGATGGAAATTGGCCTCTTGCTTGGCTTCTTACTTTAAAGATAGTTTTGGCGGGAAACCAGTAACGTCATTTCCTATGCAGGTGGATGATGGAAATCCAGTGATCTAATTTCCTGTGTAGACGGATGATGGGAAATCCAGTAATGTAACTTCCTGTGCAGATGAATGATGTGAAACGTTCACTTGTTTTGGGTGACTGATAGCTGCCCTGCGATATTCAGCTGAGTGGGTTCTGAAGCTTTCCTTCCTCTTTCTGTTCTCTTCCACTACTACCCGTTTAGCCATTCTTCTACTTCCATGCCTGCTCTGTTCAGTGAACACTCTAGTCCCATTTATGTAGGAGCCTTGATGCTTGTGGACTGCTATACCCGTCTGTGTGCAGCTCTCATTCTGTTAATAAAGTTTTTTATGTTTTGAATCTCTCCTTTCACAAGAGGACTTAGTACAAGCCTGCATACTTCTTAGACCAGCACCTTGTTTTATCAACTGTGACATTTCTTTACAGCGAAGAGGTCAAAATTGTGTCTTGATCTTGTTGCACAAAGTTCTTTCCCTACTACTCCTATCTGCACTTACAGTAAACATTAACAACCATGACAGTTGTCAACATGTTCTTGTGTGCCACACCTAAAGAAAATATCAAAAAATTATTGAGGTTGAAGGAAATGCAAGCATTGGCAGAACCAGCAATGTCTTTAATTTGCCTGGTCTTTGCTTACGTTAGCACTTCAAACCCTGACTTATTAGCTTTGTCAATGCTTGTTTAATTTACCACTCCAAGATGGGCATCTGCCATCTTTGAATGGTAAATTAAAACAAAATGGCTGGTGCATCATTACACATGCGCGTGCTGTGTACTGATGCTGGGGTCACCGCAGCGGCATGAGGCCTATGCGCACATGCATATTGATTGGCTTGGCGAGTATGTATCACTCTTTTTAAAGAAAACTTCAACTGAAATTAGTCACTTGAACCACCAGTGTTTATGTTTATCTTTGAGGTTTATATAGCACGAAGCATCACAGTGCTAAAAGCCAGTCCTAAGGGGGAACTGGGGTTTGAGTTAAACAACCAGGTTTTTAATTGTTTTTTAAAAACAGCCTTCTGATGAACCTAGTTGGATGTGCAGAGTAAGGCTGTTCCAGAGTTTGGGGGCCAAGTATCTGAAGGAAACACCCTCTTGTCTGGCCAGCCTGATTAGTAAGCTGGTAGCAAGATGGAGGTTGCTAGAGCGGCGTTAACAGAATGGCATATAGGGATAAACCAAATGTTTGTGATACTGGAGACCAGTGTTGACAAGGGTATTCTAAGTTAAACAGAGGACATTGAATTTGGTGCTATTGGCAATCTGAAGCATATGTAGAGCTTTAAGAGATGTAGAGATGGAGTGGTGTCTGGAAACATGAAGAATAATGCGGGCGGCCAGATTCTGGACAACTTGGAGGCAGCTGAGTAGTAGGGTATTGAAAGCCCCTAAATAGAGTACATTGCCATAGTCCAGGTGAGAGATTGTAATTGCCTAAGTTACGGTTTTCTGGATGGGAGGAGAAAGGCTTTTCTTCAGGCATCGTAAGAGTGCAAAACAGTAGGCGGCAAGAGTTTTGATCTGATGGTCCATTAGAAGCTTATGTTCAAGCCAGAAGCTAATGTTTTTCACTGCCATCTAAGGAGTAGGCAAAGATCTGAGTGAATCAGGCCATTAACCTGAAGACCACAAGTTGGGCTGATTGCTAGCTACCATGACTTCCATTTTCCCATAATTCATTTTGAGGCAGTTAAGGCCCAGCCTGTCTGCCACTGCTGCCACACAGTTACAGGTGAGTAAATTTGCCTGTTCACCATGAGCTGATCAAAGAGATAACCCAGATAAATGGTCAGTTGCTGTTGCAGCAAGACTGCTAGAAAATGCTATGACAATAGCTGGCTTTATCCAGAGATCCACTATGGAATCTTTGAAAGCATCTGTCTGTGGAACCAAGATAGCCTCTATCAAAGGGCTGTGGGTCAAGTAGCTTTTACCTTGTTCTGCTACCTTGCTGCTTAGTATAGAGGAACATTCCAGTTCTGCCTAGATCCAGCACTCTTCAGCAAATGCACATGGGCTTCATACTCCAGATTGAGTAAATGAGACCGTCGAGTTCAGTACACAAAGGAGATTTAGCTAATCATCTGACATCCCTCAGATAATTTAACTGTTTGAGGATGTATTTTCTACTGAGAGGGAAGCATGCCTTCTGTATGTCTTCATATTTCCCTTATTTCTCTGTCACCTGCTCCTGGTCAATGCACAGTGAAGTCTATGTTAGTAGGTGTAAGTTGTCGATAGTGGAAATCTTGACCCTATTGTGGCCTTTTTGGCACCATTACATTTTTCTCCAGTGTTACATCAAATTCCTTTCTTGGCATGATCAGGACCCATGGACCCATAGTAGATGACTCCCATGGTACAGTAATCAAATCAGATTGTCTAGTCAATCAGCTTGAAGGCTTCACAAAAGGACGGCATGGTGGTATACCAGCTCTTCCCTGACTAGCAAAGGTGGTGGGAGTTTGCTTGACTATTTTGTCCTTTTTCTTTATGAACGTAGCCCTTATAATGCTTTGAAATTGGCCAATCTCAATTTTGGCCTCCCTAGAGCCATGGAATAGTTCATCACCAGTTCCACTTTCACCAAATCCCTGCGCCACAATGGATCAGTGCATTGAAGAGTAAGGATCCATTTTTAAAAAGACTCCCAATATGGGATTTGGTGCGCCATTCCCATGTGGTGGCCAAGGGTACCAAGAATGTCTTTTCACCAAAAGTTGGTGTCTCAAAGAGCTTGACTCTCTTTGAGAAAGAGACAGTCTCTTTCTGATTTTATTGTTTTTCATGTCAGCGATCCCGATGTGTATAGATGGGAGATTCTATCCATAACATGAAGAAATTGTAATGCTGCTCTTTGAGGAGTGAGACTGTCCCCAATAAGTAAATAAGCCTCATGGCCATTGGGCCCACTAAATCCCTTAAAATTGGCCTAGAACACCTTTTTCTCTCGAATATGCCCGTAATACTAAAGAAGCCTTGAAGCGGTGGCTGGCATGACCAGTCCACAAATACCAAACAATATGCCCTTGGAGCCTACTTTTGAAATCTATGAAACCTAAAGGTGAATACTAATTTTGAGAGAGACCTATGAAATCTAATTAAATTAGCCAAACATGCATGACCTATATTCTGAAGGTCCATTGTCTTTGGCTTGAAAAAGGAGTAAGGAGATAAGCCAACTCTACCAAATACAGTATGGGGTGTCATCATTACATTGTCAATGCAATCTCTAGAACATATGTAGTGCTAACCAGTGACATAGGGTAGATTGACTGTAACGGACAATAGTATCCATTAGAAGTTTGTTCACACTAATATGTGGTCAGATCCTTTAACCAAAACATGGAAGAAAACCTGCCCTCAAGCACCTAACTCAGTTTTCTGTCTTCAGAAAGTAGTTTCTAGCATTCAAAATGCAGTTTTTCCATATACAAAGTGAGAAATTCTTACGTTGTTTAATGCCTGGGGAGATCACTGTATCTTGCCTTCTCATTGACGCAGACAATCCCTCTGTTAGTTTTGAAGATTATCTCTGGTTTCTTTTGCAGCATCACAGCTTTCAACCTGAAAATGGAGCCACCAGAGAATTCCTCGTTGGAGGTCTATGCGTGTAACATAATTAAAGCCCTAGGATGGACTGTTGCTCTAATAGCTCCTGCCTGGCTAATTTATCACTGTTTAAAGTCCTATTACTTACCAAGCAAGGAGAAGGAAAGAGAGAGGCTGGTGCGGGCGAGCCAGACACTGTACGATTCCATGCACAGACTTGAGGTCAGCGCCAACAGAGCTTCTCATATCCTTCATCAGCACCTGAATATGGGTCCTCCCAGAGTAGAGGTTAATGACTCCCTCAGTATCAAGGAAAACCTCGATCACCTTGTCCTTACCTTGCAAGAGATCCACTCAACTACAGAAAATATGGACAGACACGTCCGTAAGAATTTGGCTCAGACGCTGTACGATAAGTTGATGGTCAACAGGTCCTCCCTGCAAGAGAAGCATACCATTATCAGCAACTTCCAGGTGGCTACCATGGGAATTTTCGGGAGTGTCAGTGGCCCACTTGTCTCTGTTCTGTTGAAACGAAGCAACATCCCAAACGTCCTTGAGAGAGCCCTACGTCAAATAGAATCTTCCCCAGTGTTGGCTCTTCATGTTCAAGAGCTGCTTCATGGCAGTGATGACATTGCAAGGGCCATCCAAGATGAGAGCGCCACTCGGCCTCATCTGACCTGGTATCAAATAATAACCAGAGTGGTCTTAGGGGACAGAAGACCTCTGATGTTAGCAGCAGATCATGTAAAAAGAGTAGCAGAAGTGTTGAGACCACTCTCCGAGGACATACAGTTCCTGATTAACGAAGTGGAGATTTACATTAGCCTAGTTACTGACAGACACGGCTAGGTAACAGAGGGATACTATTAACATAATTAGCAACTGGCAAATTAAACACAGTTTGTGAAACATAGGGGCTCCTAACTTGGTAACTTTAAAATACAATTACCTCTGAAGTAAATTTAATTTTTAAGCTTAAAACACAACTTTATGCCCTTAATGTTAAATTTCCTTTGGTGTCTCGAAAACAATACAGTGTAAAAATAAACGAAATAAAGGCAAATGTTATTAAATGGTTTCAATGTGATCTAAGCATATGTGTGAAATGAGTAGGAGTTTTGGTGCCTCGTGCTTTCTTAATTACAGACTGGGGGCCATATGTATGAAAAATGGCATTTGCGATTCTCAAATAGCGATTTTTTGCGAATAAATTTGCGAATCCTACGTATTCCTTAATTGCGAATCGCAATTTGCGATTCGCAATTAAGGAATACCTTCCTATTCATTTCTATGGGCCTAGAGGCCCATAGGAATGAATGGGAAGACATTCGCAATTTGCGAGTACCCATTAGGTGGTAATTTGCAATTTCTTAAGGCAAAATCGCACAACGAAGGTGTTTCCGGAATTGCATTTAAGGAATCGCAATTTGCGATTCCTTAAATGCATTCGCAAAATAGGGAATCGCAAATTTTGCGATTCCCTCTTTTGCGACGGCCTTTTGGGATGATACATCCCAAAAGGCTTTTTCCCGTTCGCAAACGGGCCGATTCTGAGAATCGGCCCGTTTGCGAACGGGAAAAACGGTTCATACATATGCCCCTGGGTGGCTTTTTTCTACACCTGCGTAGGTAACCTGTCAGACTCCTTGTATTCCCCATTTGTTAGTGTACAGGTGACAGAGTTGAAGACACTGCATCACTAGACTCCTACCTGAGTTTCTGTGACTACCTAGTGCTCCGCAATACTTTGTGTGATTACCTCATGGTCTGAGTGCGCTGGGGGAGGTGTGCAGAACATCTAACAACATTTAACTCTCTGATAGAGGCATATAGCCGCAGGTTACTTACCTTAGAATTATCCCCAGGCATCAGACTGGATCTGGACTTTTTTCATGAGCAGTACACCTGCACACCGATAAATGGCATTGCTCGGATCAGTGTGGCACCGTCCGCGGTGGAAGTGCTTTGCGCCGTGCCTATATAGTCACCACCCCAGCTCACTGATGTCACTTCTTTCCACACCAGTCAGCGCAGATCCGGAGAAAGATGCCCCTAGTCATTTTTTGACTGCCTCTTTTCAGCTTTTTGTCGAAGACTTTTTTTAGACTTTGTCTCCTGGTTTGGCAGGATGTCCACGAGGACGGCTGGATTCAAGCCCTGGGGCGCCTATCACCGGCAAATGTTGGTGGCAGACCTGCACCTTGTCTGTCTCTGGTGCCTCAAGTGCAACCACAATGCCAAGACCTGCTTCGATAGTCATGTCATGCACCCCAAGGCCTTGACTGAGCAGTCCATCAAGCTCTTTGCCACCTGATGAGCGACACCGCAATGGTCTCTATTCCAGTCGAAAGGAAGGCCCCGGGATCATTTGTGTAGCATATCCAAGACATTGCATTCTAGGTCATCTGGGCATTCTGGTAAGTCCCACAAACACAAGAAGACCAAGACATCGCAGAGGTCTTCGACTTTGCCCCATCCGTCGAAGTCATCCGGGGCGAGATGTGGGAGCGTTGGCACTCGAGGCCTGGCCCACGGTTAAGCCCGCGCCTAGGCCGTTTCAGCGCATTCCAGAGTTTTCAGGAGCCGGAGTGACCCCTGCCCAACTCTGAGTGTTACCATGCACCTCATAGTTGGGCGGTCCGTCCCCTCTGGAGCACCTTCGGCCCAGTGGGCTTGGGAGCGGCCCCTACTGCTCTTCCGCCAGTGGGTTCGCGTTTGGCACCAGTCGTGCCCCTGGGATTCACAGACGGATCCAGAGCCACCTCGACCTTCCCTGGCGCCGGCCCCAACTGCTGACGCTGCCAACCTGCAGAACCGTCCCCATTCTTATCCCCGACTCTGACACCAAGCTGGATAGGCATCGTCCGGAACCGACTGGAGGCATTCCCTCCTGGGAGGTGCTGATGCTCTATTCCTATGGGCTAGAACTTGGGGAGCAATGGGAGGCGCTGCAGGTCCCTTATGAATACCAGCCCCTCGATGTCACCGAGGACACCTGGGGTGAGGAATTGGCAGAGGCCAGTGGACTGGACACCACCCCAGATACTGGCTTGCTCTCTCCTACTACTGTGGCTATGGAGGAGATAGCTTAATTTGCTATGGTGGTGTGAAGGGCAGCCGAAGTCTTGGACCTTCAGCTGCCCTCTGTGGCTGTCAAGACGAACATCTTGATAGAGGTGCTTCAGGCAGTAGTCACCCCTTCCGAACTGCTCCTAGCATTTTAATGAAGCCCTCACGGACGTCCTACTCTGGGCCTGGTCCAAGCACTGCACATGGGCTCCTGTGAACAGGACTATTGTCCGCCACAACCACTCCACCCCAGGGTACCCCAATTTCCTCACCCAAAACTCCACCCCAGAGAGCTTGGTGGTCCAAACCTCCACTTACAAAGTAAATCCTAGCACATTCAATACCACTCTACTGGTCAGGGAATCCAAGAGGCTGGACACCTTGAAAAAGAAGATGTTTTCGTCTGCCAGCCTGGCACTGCGGTCGGTGAACACCGCATGCCTTTTGGACCAATACTCCTACTCATTTTGGAACTCGGTTAGGCAGGTACTGTCTATGGTTCTAAAGGAGGCCCAGGGCACACTCTCCCAAGCTATTGCTGGCGGCAGGGACCCATCTAAGTTTATCATCAGTGTGGGCTGGATACAACTGACTCACTGGGCAGAGCGGTTTCATCACCGGTGGCCCTTAGGCGCCACGCCTGGTTGAATACCATTAGCTTTTCGGGGGATGTCTCGGCTTCACTCATGGACATGCTCTTTGATGGCTCCCTTCTCTTCAGAGACAAGGCTGACTCAGTGCTGGAGTGCTTCAAGAACAACAGAGCAACGGCCAGGTCCTTGGGCCTTTCTATAGCCTCTCGCCAACCCCAGTCCGCCTTTCGCTCCTTTTGTGGCTACGGAAGGGGTTTTCAACCAAACCTCTACCCACCCAGCCATCACGGCATGCAAGCTTCCCAGCCCATGCGTGGCCAAGAACACGGCACCCACATACATTGTGGGTCAGGTTCACCACCACCCCCCGCAGCTGGAGCCTCAAAGCCTCTTTAGTTTGCCCTCCAAACATCATGGGCATCACCTACACCACTGGAAGTCTATAACATCCGACCTCCAGGGGTCTCCAGATTGTTTGAAGCGGTTACTCCCTCCTCTTCATGACTGCACCTCCACCCATGCCACTCACTTGCAACATGTTAATGGAGAACCACACCTCTTTACTCCGCCAGAAAGTGGCGGCTCTCTTAGCCAAAGGAGCCATAAAGAGAGTGCCAACATCAGAAGTAGGCCATGGTTGTTAATCCCGCTACTTTCTGGTGCCCAAGAAGGATGGAGGCCTTCGTCCTATGCTAGACCTGCGCCCTCTCAATTTCTTCTAAAAAAAGGAGAAATTAAAAATGCTCCCACTCACTCAAGTCCTGTCTGCCCTAGACCCGGGAGACTGGATGGTAGCGTTGTACTTGCAGAATGCATGCTTTCAATATTCCCATCCTGCTGCGGTTCACATTGGGCCACGAGCACTTTCAGTTTGCCGTGCCCCCCTTTTGCCTTACCACTGTAGTACCACTGACCTCCTGGTCAGGGAAACTACTCCCACCTCATGCAGTTCAAGATCAACCCCAAAACGACTTTACGCTGAACCTCCGCATACAGAACTTCTGGACCACGTGCCACGTTCATCACTACCATCGCAGACCTCATTGCGCACCACTCCCTCGCCTCCACGGACTACGCACTGCTCGGAGACCTGAATTTCCACCTCGACAACCTCAGCGACCCCAACCCCACCGCCCTCCTGGACAACCTTGCCAATGTCGGACTGAACCAGCTCATCACCACCCCCACCCACAAGGCAGGGCACACGCTCTATCCATCTTCGCAGGAGGAAACAACATTTGCTTCAGCCACACCACGCAACCCCTCTGGACGGACCACCACTGCGTCCACTTCTCCTTTTCAAAACTCACCGCACACATGCATACACCACGCCCCTGTGCAGGAATGGAGCAAGATCACTGAAGAGCACCTCAACTCCGCCCTCAACCGCGCTCCTCCACCCACCATGACTGACGCCAACTCTGCAGCCAACGAACTCCACAGATGGATCACCGACTGCGCGAACATGCTCGACCCCCTCCAGAACTCCGACAGACAACGCACCACGAAAGCCACCTGGTATACCAGGACCTCTGGGAATCCAAGTGCATGTGCCGACGACTCGAGAAAGCATGGAGGAACAGCAAAACCTCAGAAGCTCGCACCACCTACAAGACCGCCATGATAGAACCCCACCAATTCATCAGGTCCACGAAGAGGATCTTCATCCAGGACAGAACCCTCTCCAACTCCAAGGAACTCTTCAGCATCATACAAGAATGCACCAAACCCCCCAGCGAAACCTCTGAAGTCCCTCCCTCCCAGGACCTCTGCAAAAAACTCAGCTCCTACTTCCATCACAAGATTAGGACTCTCTACGACAACTTCGACGAAAAGAACCAAGGCACCACCACTACACCCACCACCGGCAACGCCACCCAGCCTACCATCTCCGCCTGGACCCCTGCCACCACAGAAGACACCACAAAGACCATGAGGAGCATACACTCAGGAGCCCCCACCAACGCCTGCCTGCTGCACCACTTCCACAGAGCTGCCTCAGCCATAGCACCCGAACTATGACGTACAATCAACAGCACCCTTGAAACAGGCAGTTCCCCAACGACTGGAAGTGCACAGGAGTCAAACCCCTCCTCAAGAAGCCCTCCACAGACCCGACAGACCTCAAGAACTACAGATCCATCTCTCTCCTCCCCTTCGCAGCCAAAGTCACCGAGAAGATCGTCAACAACCGGCTCACGAACTTCATAGAATCTAACTCGATCCTCTACACTTCCCAATCCGGATTCCACAGCAACCACGGCACCTAGACCGCCCTCCTAGCTGCCACGGATGACATCTGCACTCTCCTCGACCAAAGCCACAAGGCAGCCCTCATTCTACTAGACCTCTCAGCAGCCTTCGACACGTCTCCCACTGCACACTAGCCGCCAGACTCCACGACGCCGGCATACAGGGAACTGCCCTGGACTGGATCCGTTCCTTCCTCACTGGCCAAACTCAAAGAAACAGACTCCCTTCCTTCCTCTCCAAACCCACAGAGATCAGCTGCGGAGTACCCCAAGGATCCACACTCAGCCCCATGCTCTTCACCATCTACATGGCCCCCCTCGCTACCATCGTCAGAAAACATGGACTCAGCATAGTGTTCCTACGCCGACGATACCCAGCTCAGCCTCTCCCTTACCAAGGAACCCGACATCACCAGACACAGTTTCCGGGAAGGAATGAAGGACGTCACATCCGGAATGAGCAGCAGCTGCCTGATGCTCAACTCGGAGAAAACGGAAGTCCTCCTCCTCGGATTCACCCCCTCCGCGTGGGACGCCACCTGGTGGCCCACCACCCTCAGCAAACCCTCCCACACCCACGGACCACGCTCGCAACCTCGGCATCATACTCGACTCCTCCCTCACCATGAACCGACAGATCAACGCCGTATCTTCCACTTGCTTCAATACCCTCCGCATTCTCTGCAAGACCTTCAAATGGATACCTCCCGAATCCAGAAAGACCATTCACCCACGCACTCATAACCAGCAAACTGGACTACAGGAACACCCTCTATGCCGGAATCAACAAATCTCTACCCCTCAAACTCCAGACCATCCAGAACGATGCAGCCAGACTCGTCCTCGGCATCCCACGACAAGACCACATCACCCAGCACCTACGAGACCTCCACTGGCTCCCCGTCGAAAAGAGAGTGACTTTCAAGCTGCTCACTCATGCCTACAAATCCCTCCACAACACTGGACCCCATACTTCAAAGAAAGAATCTCCTTCTACAAACCTCCGCTCCGCCGACCTTGCCCTGGCCGAAATCCCTCTCATCCGCAGAACCAGAATAGGAGGAAGAGCCTTCTCCTACATCGTGGCCAAGACCTGGAACAAACTCCCCCTCAGCATCAGACGAACCCCCACACTGCAAGCATTCAGGAAGAGCCTCAAGACCTGGCTCTTCGGATGAGACGGAGCTGCTCGAAACCCCCCTCCCTCCCCCCAGCGCCTTGAGACCCTCACGGGTGAGTAGTGAACTTCACAAATCCCTGATTGATTAATTGATCGCCTCTCGGGTGTTCACCAAGGTAAGTAAAAATGTAAGTCAGTTTTTATATAGCGCAGCTACTCACCTTTACGGGTCTCAAGCCGCTGGGGGCCGTAGTGGAAATTAAGTGAGCTATTGCCCAGAGTCACATGGTGCTGAGCTGAGCTGCCGCCGGAGCCGGGGATCGAACCGTGAACCCTGTGCTCCAAAGTCAGCTGCCCTGGCTGCTGCACCACACCTCTCCACTCTGGTGATGGCGGTTGTTGCAGCTTATCTGTGGAGATCGGGGGTACCAGTCTTCCCCTATCTCAACGACTCGCTGTTGAAGGCAGGCTCGTCCCAGGCAGTCTTTTCTCACCTCCAGACTATGACAAACCTGCACTCGCTGGGGTTCTCTATGAACGAGCCAAAGTCACACCTGATCCTGTCTCAGACGCTCCCTTTAATCAGAGCTGTAGGACACAGTGCAGTTTCGGGCTTATCCTCCAGAGCAGCAAGTCTGGTATATTCAGGCTATTATACCGATATTTAAGCCTCTATCCTGGGTTTCGGTGAGACTGACTCTGAGGCTGCTGGGCTAGGGTGACCAGAATTTTTAAACCAAAAACCGGGAGATTTCACAAAAATAGAAGGACTACAATTTTACTCCAACCGAGCGCACAGAATGACAGCGCTCCTCAGCAGAGAATTACAGAAGAGGCAGTAAGAACATAAATAAAATGCAATTTATTTTTAAATCCAGTAGCATGCCTGTTAATTACATTGCTTTCTTATAACAGCTGCTAACTATACCTGCTTTGCAAAACATAAATATACACCCACCACCGTTTTCAGTCAACCCTCTCTTAAAACCGGGACAAGAGTTAAATTTTGCAAAATCTGCCAGGACAGCTGGTAAAAAACCAGGACTGTCTGGGCAAATCCGGGATGCCTGGTCACCCTATGCTGGGCCTCATGGCCTTTTGCAGCCTGCTTGTGACATATGCCCTTTGGCATATGTGGGTTCTGCAGTGGAACCTGAAGTTTTGCAGCATAGATGTCTTCTCGATTCCCATACTATGCATATATCCCACCATCTAGTGGTGGGAGTTGGAAAGTGCTACTCTTTTTTTTTTTTTTTTTTTTAAATGGGTGTGTGTGAGACCATACCCTTTGGTTTGGGTTCAACCCCCTTTGGTTTGGGTTCAACCCCCTTTGTGTGAGTGCTAGCTCTCAGATTATTTTTTCCGCCATGAATATTGGAGGTGCCTTGCAGACTGCGGAGAAAATAGAACAGGAGAGAGATGCAAGAAAGGAAGCCCGCCAGAAACATCAAGGAACATAGGTGGTATGAAGGAAGGTTGCGTGAGGGGGTAATCTTGAGCAAAGCAGCTTGTGTGGTGCTGCTCACATTACTCCTCATGCAATAAGGCAAGTACACTTTACCTGCCTTTTTAAACACTCTCTCGAGGTACTTGTGAAAGGTTATGCAGGGAGCTGATGTTTCATCCAAAACATCATAAAGGACGAGGTAAGAATTTGCTCGTTACTATATTATAGGAGCTGGAACACAGGTTAACTGCTCCAGGCATGAGCACAGAAGTTTAAAAATGCATAAAAAACGCATTTAACAAATTCTGTAAATATCAGCATATCTAACGTGCCTATGCTTACCGCAATGTTCTGGTACACATTTCATATGCTGCTTTATATTGCTTTGGAACGCACTGAAAGGTTTTTATAAGTGCATTTTTTTAAAAAATGCTTCTTCCATTCACTATGGTGTTTCTTGAGAATGTTTACTCATTTCCTAATCTTTCTTTAGTTCAAACATCTCTGAAGGCTTAGTCCAAATATGTGCTCTATGCTTAAAAATGTTTAACACTGCAGAGATAAAATAACAGGCTGCGTTGTTTTTGCTGAAAAAGAAATTTTAGGGATCTCTTTAACAATATTCAGCACAGCCGGGTTTCCCAGGCATCTAACATGTAGGTATAAGAAACATTCAATGATGCACCAAATATGGCTCATATCTGTTTGCGATCCAAGCTGTTTTTTCACGGGCATTAAACACGTAGGCACAAGACAAATTCAGCACTTGCCCATATGTAGCTCAGATCTGGGAGGCTTCTGGCAGGGGGCTGTGAAGATCGTAGAAATCCTCTTCATGTCAGACACACATGGGGGCTTGACACCTGGGGCCGTATTATAGAAAGTGCCCCGGGGGCGCAACGGGCATGTGCGCCTACTCTACGCCCCCGTGGCACTTTGGTATTACAGAAAGGGCCGCAGACGCGTGTACGGCCTTTCTGTAATACATATAGCACTGGTGCACACATATAGCACCAGCGCTATCACCACAGGGTGTTCCCTCATTTGCATGGGAGACGTAGCCCCATGCAAATGAGGGAATCCCTTTGCCTCTACACCCGCGCCATATTATAGACACGGGTGCAGAGGCAAAGAAGCTTGCAGGAGGCGCACTGTCAGTGCGCCCCCTGATAGCAGCCCTCTTGAAGGGGGGACATGGGTTCTATGGAACCCCCCAGACCTACCCTTGCAGGCAGGTGCAGGCACTCCACCTGCAAGGGGACCTCTAATTCCCATGGATTGGGTTGCCGGCTGCACAGTTAACCACAGAGCGGCTTCGAAGTAGCCGCTCGACATTTCACTTGAGTGCGCTTCCCCCAGGGTAGCATGAGTTTGCTGTTGTCCTGGATGCAGCGCATTTAATGTAATACGGTG
Organism: Calotriton arnoldi; assembly: GCA_963921515.1. Taxonomy (NCBI): domain Eukaryota; kingdom Metazoa; phylum Chordata; class Amphibia; order Caudata; family Salamandridae; genus Calotriton; species Calotriton arnoldi. The sequence goes on from CAWUFW010002211.1 coordinate 1,129,289, forward strand.
CACTCTCCTTGTTAGTGCCAAGCGTACCTTTTAAAAGGTGCACCCGGCACTAACAAGGAAAATGTGCCTCATTGCATAATACAGCCCCTGGGAAGCTTCGAGCAAGGGATTGCAAACATTGTAAACTGGCCTTCATGTCAAGCACAAATACCTCATACATCATATGTTTATCTCCAGAAAGCGCATGCCTTAGCTGCCCAAGAAGGAAGGACTGGATGGCATAATTATGGTCCCAGTAAAAGAGAATCTTTGGCATAGCCAATAGGTCTCTCTTATGGCTCTGCCAATATGTTTTAGCCTGGGCCAATGGTGTCCTCTGTATAGTGTAGGTGCTGTTCGTGCACATGGTTTGAGTGGTTTGTATTCACTTCATAAAGGAGCCCAGGATAAACCATACCTACAAAGACAGCGGTGAATCCAGCATCCCTTCGGGTTACTACTATTTCAGTCATCAGGAAAAGGATTTATGCTCACCCTTAAAGCTATAACATCTGAAGCTTGGGTCACCATTGATTCCATGGCCTAGCAAGGGTGCAATGGGCCCTAATGCAAGTTCGGGCTGGACTGTTCCCATTGGGCGCAGGGTCAAGACTGATTTGCATATGGCTGGGTCCAAACTGGAATAGCATGGTGAGCAAAAAAACAATGGATTTAGGCCCAGATCTTTGTACTGGGGTGAATGTATGACATTGTTCTGCATTCTGTCCATGAATTGTTGTTTTTGCATTTGTCACCCCGAGTGCGCCGGGTATGCCCAGACGTGGGTCCTGTGCTCTCCATACCAGTGGAGTCAAGCTATCCTGGCTGATGAGGGCTGAAAGCCAGAAACCGGTCCTAGGATGCTTGTTTCCAGTCCAGGGAGGACCTGGCCTGGCAGTTCGTGCTGGACTGTTCCCATTGGGCGCAGGGTCAAGACTGATTTGCATATGGCTGGGTCCAAACTGGAATGGCATGGTGAGCAAAAAAACTATGGATTTAGGCCCAGATCTTTGTACTGGGGTGAAAGTATGACATTGTTCTGCATTCTGTCCATCAATTGTTGTTTTTGCATACCTACAAAGACAGCGGTGAATCCAGCATCCCTTCGAGTTACTACTATTTCAGTCATCAAGAAAAGGATTTATGCTCACCCTTAAAGCTATAACATCTGAAGCTTGGGTCACCATTCATTCCATGGCCTAGCAAGGGTGCAATGGGCCCTAATGCAAGTTTGAAAAAAGAACCAGCCCCCTATCCCATGATTCAGAAGTTAAAAAAAACAGCCATGGTACACCCCCCCCCCCTCTTTTTCCCCCAGCGCCTTGAGACCCTCGCGGGTAAGTACCGCGCTCTACAAATTCTGTGATTGATTGATTGATGCAGTCAGCCCCGCGGACCCCTGGTGCCCCTGCACCTGCTGCACTTCGGATAGCTACGCTGCTGCACTGGTTCGGTACTGTCCAGAAACTAGATATTGGATTCCAAGCAATTTGACCAAAGTACCAGACAAGGCTTTTTCTAAAGGGAAGCGCTCAAATCTAGTATTGTATCTGAAGTGAGCTGGAGTCATCTGAGAATGCTACAAAACAGAAATCCCATTCATTCATAAAGTGCCTGGAGACAATAGCATCCTTCTGTGAGGCACATTTGTAGAGCTAGGTTATTTCTCAGCTTGGAAGTTAGTAAAAGAGCTAAGTGAACTAATGCATCCACTGTAGAAATAATAGGCTTCAAATTCAGCCATTCATCCTTCAGATCATCCTTCAGAGGTCGATAAAATGAGTTCCACTGAGTTTGGTAATAATTTACATGTGTCATCAGTGCCTACATACCAAACAAATGTGGATGGCGCAATGTAAATATAGTAATTATTTTATTATTTTGTCTGGCACAACCGTACATAAGTTTCCTCAGCAATACTTTTTCCAGACTAACTAAACATAATTCTACATTAAAAGTAGTATCTTTGGCGTTCACATTCCTTGCACTCGCTGTATTTTCAAATTTAAAAAAGAGCGAAATATTTCACAATTCCCAAGCCGTACATGGTGAACTCACCACGCAGCTGGTAAAACGAGATGCAAGCGGCACTGATTGGTGATACATTAGGTGAAATAGGCAACACTAAACAAAGGTGCAGTCTCTGAAGTGTTGTGGCAGATGTGTCACCTGAGCTGTCACAAGGCCAAGGCGGCGACACTAGCTACAGTAGGGACCCCGGGAGAGGACTGCAGCAACCTGCGGCAGATGAAAAGAGAGAACAACAAAAGAGAAGAGGTATCGTGAGAAGCCAAACAACGAAGGGGCAGAAAGGATCGGGATACAGACTCTATGGTCAGAGATCAAACGATAGCAACACAAGGAGCCTTTCAAGTGGCGAGGTGCTAATTGTTTGTCCCACTGATGGGCGCTGGGAGAAAGGAAACGCGAAGGAATAGGAGGCCTGCAATAATCATCGTCATTCAATATGTGTGAGAGAATGGGCGAAGGGCACTCACTGTACCCCCCTACCGTCGTGCAGCAAAAGGCAGCAGCCGCAGGTGAATAAATAAAACATGCCTGCAGTGGGATTGCTTATTTCTGGGCTTTAATAGGAAAGTTATCTGTATACATCACAAAGGAGGAGGTCGCCAAAGTTTGACATACTTGCACACACTGACAACGGCATGGCCACGCCAAGCTGTCTCCTGAAAATTAAAGACACCAGAGTCTCAGCCTCTAATTAGGCTGTGGGCACCCTCTAAGTTTAGAAAGTCTATGCACCCAACATGACGGCCGGGGAAGGGAGTTAGAGATTTCATTACAAGACCGGAGGCTATCATTATGCATTATTCCTTTAATGCATCTTTAAGCAGCCATTTTAAAGTTAATACATCACAAAGCAAAGCTCTAGAATACTCATAGGTTACAATGGCAACAAGGCTAGATAGATCTGCCTCTTTTAAATGCGGCTTCAAGCAGATAAGTTCTGTTTTTCATTGCACTCTATACTTTCTTGTCAATGTTGCATTGTATTGCGTTTAATCTTGTTTATACCTTATATTATAGCTAATAACATTTCCTGCTATCATTGTTTTCTGTTTAACCCTTTACTTTGCTGTTTATTAATATTTTATTAATATTTTGGGCTTCTGCTGTTCCCAACATACCTCGGCGCTCCTGTCGCCTCCACTGAGCCTTCTACACCCTTTCGGAAGAGAGACGCCACTCTCCCGTTCCGATTTCCGCCTTTCTTTCACTTTTTTCCTGACCGCAAGACTTTATAATTCGTTGCGGTCCGGTCGCGGCCCTCCTCATGCTCCAATTTACGGAGCGTGGGCCGCGCCAGGACACCTTTGTTCTCCGGTTTCATCCCGGTTCCTCCTTTTGACCCGTACGGGCTCCTCCGCTTCTCGGGCTTTTGTAAAGCCAGGGCCTCTCCTATTTAGAGGAGAGACCCTTAGCGAGCTCAGAGTGACGCGCTATGCTTCCTTGAACAAGCGCGGTTAGGGGAGGTGCCCTGAAGGCATCTTCCTTCAATATTTACACTGCGTTGCCTAGCAACGCATACACCTATTGCATACAGCTGTTCGCTCGCGCTGTCTCTTGACGGTTGAGACACTAGCGATCAGCTAAGTCAGATTTTCATCCTTTGGAAAGAGATACTGCTCTTTATTAGAATTACTTAATGGAATTACTTTAATACTTTTTTGAGGACTTCTATTTTGAAGACTGCTTTAACAGAATTAGCTTTTAACCTTTATTAAGCAGTCTATATTATCTAATCAAGAGACTAAACGCACTGAGCATACATTTTATTCTACTTCTTACCCAATACCTAAAATAATTATAATCAGTGTTAACACCCTTCTCAAGGACTTAACCCCCTGTGATTCAATTTTTACTATGTCTGACGTTGAATCAGACGATTCACAAGCCCAGCCCCTACTCCCAACCCTAATGAGGAAATTATTAAAAAAATTATACAAAAAGAAATGCGCTCATGCATGAGGGAGACTATAAGTCAAATTGTTGCTGGAAAAAGACCCCTAGCTGAATCTACCAACCCCACTGCTCTCCATGGAGTGCACATTGACGAATTAACTAAATGTGGGAGTAAAAGATCAAGGAAAAGCAACAATTTAGATACGGCGAGCACATTGAGCACAATGGGAGGTCCAAGCACCTCGAACGTATTGGGAGGCTTACGCACCTCACACCCTAAAGGAGGACTAAGCACCTCAAACACTAAGGGAGGCCTACGCGCCCCAAAAATATCTGGTGTCCATAGCGGCACAACCTATCCAGACGCCCTAAGCGGCTCACTTTATCCAAGTGCTCTATCTGACCCCCACTTAATTGATGATGATCAAGGAACAACAGAATCCCTGGACAAATACATCCTTGACCTGGACCAGGATGATAATGACCCCGATTTTGCTCTCTCAGAGGACGAACTCCCCTCTTCTTCTAAGGAAATAGTCATTGATCCCTTGGGTGAGGAAATGTTCTCCCCTTATAACATTCAACACCCTAGGAGTTCCCAATGGTGGCCTCAAAACCACGTGGCCAAGTTTATCAAGAGGTGGATAAGAAACCGCCTTGAAAGAGACACAAGGAATATCCTTAAAACCGAATGCCCAAGACCTATGGTCCAAGATAAAATTTGTCTCACTCCAAACCTGGACCCAGAACTTATTAAGTTCTTATTTAAACTGGGCAGGGACCCTAGGAAGGGAATGGAGCGCTCCCTCAAAACCTGCCAAGACCGCATGCTCGATATGCTAGGCCCCTTGTGCAGAATGATTGATTTAATTGAAGAGAGCCATATTAACGGCTCTTCACCAAACATCGATTTGTTGAGGGGTTGGAGCCAGAGGACACTAATCCTCCTCGGCAACGCTAACGCAACAATTAACACTGAAAGAAGGAAAGTTGTTTTATCAAAAATTGACCCTAAACTCTGTGACATGGCCGAAAAGGAACCCTCTGTCAACCCAAACAGACTTCTTTTTTGGCAGGAGATGATCAGGGGACTAGGCAAATACGTGGCAACGTTCACTGCACTGGATAAGGCGCAAACTGACATGCGCAGAGTTTTTAACCCAAGTGTTTTTGCCAGGGCCGGCAGAAGGGGTCGCTCTACCGGCCGTCCCTACCAAAGACCCTTCTACAGACAACAGGGTTTTGGTTGTCCCTACCAATCCAATCCCTGCTTCTACCCTCAGAGAGGAAGACCCTTCCGTTCAAAAGGCTTCAGAACCAGAGGTCAGAACTCCTCCAATACTCCAAGTAAGTACCTTTCCACCTCATCCTTCCTTTTCAACGGGGAAAGTGGAGGGTCGCTTAAAACATTTTTTACACACCTGGAAACAAATTACACAAGACCCTTGGGTTCTACTGACTGTCCAGGGTTTCAAAATAGACTTTATAGAAAAACCCAAACAAGTTACAACACCCAGAGTGTTAAATCTAACCTGTGGTGTCAGGCCTCAGGCCCACATGACAGTAAATAAGGGACACAGACACCAGGGAATGTAGCGAAGTAACTGTCCACGAGCAAGTGCACCCGGGCTCTTTTATTAGCGGGGCCACGTCACTCGTGACACCCGTGATGGAGGGGTGGAAGTGCGAGGGTGCCCAGCCCTCAAGGGAGTGGCTGGGAATCTCATATCCTGCCAAACACTAGAACGTGTCCTGCAGGACACTACATTCCTCCCCAACTTTATTGAAGAACAACAAAAACGTTAGTCCAACCTGTGGGGACAAAACAAACAGTCAACTAAACACCACAGGGTCCATCAGCCTTCCGAGTCAGGTGGCGGTAAGACGTCAGACATGGGCTGGTGACTCTGCCTGCAGCATGACCATCTCGGCGGGCACTCGTAGTTTAACCTGAAGGGTTCAGGACACGACCGCTGGCTTGGAGACGTCCGCTGCGTACCGACAGTTCACTGATGATGACGTGTCTAGCAGTCTTGCACGGCTCCACTTTGCTGATGTCGGTGATGGTCTGTGGTGAGTTCTAAAAGTTCATACAATGGGATGCGTCATGAGCATGGATGAAGTCCATGGTGAAGGTTCGTGGAGGTGTTGCCTGATCAATTGTCTCTGTTGAACCGCTTGGCTGTAACCGATAACCTGTCGGTGGGGCAATGTCTCTTCTCACTCTCCCGCCTGGGGAGGCCCGTCGTCGGGGTTGCTACGGGACTGCAGGAGGACTGCACTGGGGCTGCTTGTGTGCCGAATGGGGGCAGCTGCAGGACTACCGAGGAGCCGTTACTTAGTCGCACGCACAACCCTCGAGGGTGGACGAGTCTTGGCCAAGACTTGCTCTCGCTGCCGCGGTCCAGGTGTAGGCCGGGTTCACAGATAGCCTCTGGTTTCTTTTGTCGGCTGATGTGGCAACGGTGTAGGACTCCAGTCCATTGGTACTCTAGGAGTGATGTTGTTTGATGCATGTGCTGAGGGCTGGCGTGATGGCGGTGGCCAGCCATGTGGTGAGTCGGAATGACAGGTGGTGGTGACTTGCTGGAAGAGTTGGATGTCAGGAGGGACTTAGCAGCCAGGTGTCTCCGCCTTGCTGAGATTGATTTTCGGTGGCGGCTTGACACGTAGAGTGTGCGGATCCTCTCTTGCCTGGCTTGGGGCCACTGCCGACTCCATCTTGAGGCGGTGTGAGGAACGACACTCGGTGTTGATCTTCACCCATGGCATCTGCGGTCAGGAGCAGGGATGCCGTTTGACTTAGACTGCCGACACTCTGGAATGGACGGTCGCCTGGGGAAGCGTTGGGATGAGACGCGGTTTGCGCTTGCTGCGGCTTATGTTCGGTTCTCCCGTGAGGCTGTATCCAGGGACGCCGGTTGACGGTCGCCTGGGGAAGCGTTGGGATGAGACGCGGTTTGCGCTTGCTGCGGCTTATGTTCGGTTCTCCCGTGAGGCTGTATCCAGGGACGTCGGTCCGCCTTGGTGGCTATCTGGTGTGTCTGGGTGTGCTCTTGGCTTGCTGTGCGAGTCCTCGGTCTTCTCCCCTTGTTGGTCTGTTCACCACACCTGTGTTCATCCGGTTTTCGGGGCGACAGGGCTGTCACTCTTCTTCCCTTCGGGGTGACAGGGCTGTCACTCTTCTTCTCTCGAGGACATTGCGCTTGGACCTCGAGGCAGCGGTGCCGTCGTGGCGCCTGCTTCTTCCTTCTTTCCGGTGTGCTTGTCCGAACTGGTCACTTTGTGTGACAGGTTCCTTGCTTGCTGTGCGACGTGACGTCCGGTCACGTGTCGCCGGTTGTCGGAGTACCTGTTGCTGTGGCGGCCTGCCACGTGGGTGTGCGACTCCTCTCTTGCCTGTCGTGGGTCACCACCGACTCCGTCTTGAGGCAGTGCGAGGGAGGACACTCTGTGTGGTCTTCTGCCTGCTGCGGGGCTTCGCTGGTGCAGTGGAGACATGGTTGCACTCTGTGCTGCGTTCAGCAGTGCTTCTTTGCGGAGATGTCTCTATCTCCCGGGCGCCTGCCTGTGCCATCAGGTTCACTGGCGCGGCCTTCTGCGCGCCTCTGACTTAGTGCGATCCGTCTTCTTCTTGGACGCTTTCTTCTGGCACTTGGGGTGCCTGTGGTGCAGCTTGCGGTTGTGTCTGTTCACCAGTAGGAACGGGTGTTGCGATCTGCTCTCTGGCGGTGGCGTTGGGCAGCTACTTGTGGGGCGCGCTCTGCACCAGTCTTTCTTGTGCTGTTGGTGGGGAAAGTGACCTTGAGACGTTACTGTCTGTTCAGCTTGCTGCTTTGGGCGTTGCAGACTGACTGGCACCACTTGTCAATGTTCAGGGGTTCCCGGGTTTTGCTGCTGGCGAATGAAACGATGCCCTGCTGGGGTGTACGGTTTCTCTTTTCCTGGTCCTGGCTGCTGTGTCTGTCCGGCTCTCTTGCAGTGATGGCCGTTCACCACTCGGGGCGGGTGACGCAGTTTCCTGGCTGGCGGTGGCGTCCAACAGCCACTGGGGGGGTGTGCGCCACGCTCGTTCTGTCTGCGTCTTCTGTGGGCTCTGGGCAGTTTTCAGAGTAGGGGTAGATTTGGGGTTTCTTGGTTCTCAGCAGGGGTTCAGTTTCTCCACTTCAGCCTGCTAGACAGTCCGCAGGGTGCGTGCTGTGCACACTTCTAACGGCCAGCAGCCTCTGGGTTGCAGTCTCAGGGATTGGCGCTGCGCCCTCTCTACTGGACTCTGGGTAGCTGCATCTTGCTTTAGTGCCTTGTCACAGGCTGCAATCCATGCTTCTTGGTGGTTGTCGATCCTCTTTAGCACGGGGCACTTCTGGCTCCTTTCCTTTCAGCACTTGCCCCTCTGTCACCTAAGAGCTTTGCCTGTAGGCTGTCTGGGAGGGCTGACTCGCTGGTCTCTTCTCTTTGTGCCACGGATGACAGATGTGTCCAGAAACACACCTCTTCTCCAGTACTGTGCGTCATTTCGTTGTAAACAGTGTTTTTGCCTGAGTTGTGCGATATTTATCGATGGCCACTAGGTGGCAGTGCAGCGTTTGTGTTTACAGCCGGCCCCGGTAGTGTTTCCTTTCAGGCTGGCATAGCAGAAAAATGGCCGGGAGGCAGACAGGCCTCTTCGGGACTGGCAATGTGAGGAGGAGGGTCCACTCACTCAGATGGAGGCACGAGGTGCTGGCTGACTCCTTCCTCATGTGGCCGGGTGTAATTGCAGGCAGTAGATTACAGACTACGGCAGTTTCCTTCACTCTGCGAGGCCATGCGCTTTGGTTGCAGGGACATCTCGTGCACGACGCGGTGCACAGCATGCGAGGTGAGGTGAGGTTGCGGGGGCGGTACTGTTTGCTGGTGGCGGTAGCTTATGGGTGCCACACTATGTGGGGGCATGGCCTGATGTCAGCCTCACGCTGTCTTGGTGTGCCAGGGCACCTCAGTTGCATGCGCTCCTTTCTCTTCCAGGCGCTACCCTTAGTCTGCGGGCAAACGGTCATGCGATGCAGGAGGGTCTCGGTGTCCTCTAGGAGGCTCCGCGATCACCGCTTATCTCAGGCATGAGACCGCTCCGCTGATGGCAGCAGTGCTGAAGATGCCGGTACGGGGACAGTGTTGGGGCTTTTTGGCTGTGTTTGTTTTCTCACTTTAACACCTGAGCCTCGGTGTGGGGGCCAGTCGCAGGAGCGCTGTCACTCCTCCAATGCCATGCTGCCTGATTTCGCCGCCCTAATTACCTTCCTGTGCAGTGTGGCGAGGCAGTGGCTGGATGGTGTCGCAGGCGCTGACCTCCGATTCCCACGGCAGCAGTGTCTACTCCGTTGCGCCGCTTGGTGCCCTGGAGGGCCGCGGTAGCCGTCCTTTTCCCTGCAGGAGACGGACCAGGGAGCGTGGTCCCGCGTCGTGTTACCGGGCCGCGGTGCTTCTCTAAGCCAGCCTACGCCACACACTCGCCCGGTCAGAGTCAGAGAGGCGGGGATCTCAGCGGGCTGTATAGCGTCCTGCTCAGAAGGGGCAGGACAGCTCTCCTTGTTGCCGCCCGGTGAGGGTCACAGGGCCTCTTGATGGCGGCAGCCTGAGCGCGGCAGCGGGCACATTGCTGACATAGCCAGGTGGCTCTCGCTCTCACCAGAATCGATGGGGCAGGAGACGGCCAGTCTCCGTTCACTCTTCCTTGAAGGCAGGGGGCTGCGTCACGGTGTCTAGCCCGATCCTCTCCGCCCTCGCGGGTGGCTGGAGGCTGCACTATGGGGAATGTAGTGTCCTCCGGCTCATTTCCTCCCCATGAGAGATGAATGAAGGGCTGTGCGTCGGGCACGCGGGGGTCAGACCCGCCTCGTCGCCATTGTGGTGTCGGGCCTCAGGCCCACATGACAGTAAATAAGGGACACAGACACCAGGGAATGTAGCGTAGTAACTGGCCACGAGCACGTGCACCTGGGCCCTTTTATTAGCGGGGCCACGTCACTCGTGACACCCGTGATGGATGGGTGGAAGTGCGAGTGTGCCCAGCCCTCAAGGGATTTGCTGGGAATCTCATATCCTGCCAAACACTAGAACGTGTCCTGCAGGACACTACATAACCCAAGAGCAATGTTCTATTGTAGCAGAGGAAATAAACTCGATGTTGGTGAAGGGAGCAATTGTAGAGGTCCCCTGGGAATGCCGGAATTTCCTGAGCAATATTTTCCTGGTGGAGAAGAAGGACAAAGGGTGGAGACCGGTAATAAATCTCAGAGAATTGAACAAATCACTCACCTACAGACACTTCAAGATGGAAGGTATCCATCTCCTCAGGGACATGCTTTTAGAAAAAGACTGGTTAGTGAAATTAGACCTAAAGGATGCCTACTTTACAATTCCAATGGCGCAAGAATCCCAATCCTTCCTCCAATTTGCTTGGAACAATCACCCATACCAGTTCCAAGCTCTTCCCTTCGGTCTATCCTCTGCCCCCTGGTGCTTCACCAAAGTTATGAAGCCCATTACCTCAGTTCTGAGGGAAAGAGGTATCCGCCTTATAATCTATCTAGACGACATTCTCCTCATGTCTCAAGACCATTCTCAAATTCTAAAAGACTTGAATACTACCGTAAACTTAATAGAGAGTACAGGTTTTATTATAAACAAAGAAAAATCAATCATGACTCCCTCGAGGTCTCTAGAGTTCCTGGGCTTCACAGTGGACACCGTGAAGTCTATGCTGATACTTCCCCCGAAAAAAATATCCAAGATTCGAAAGGAGATACGTCATGTCCTGAAACTCGATATGTTAACCTTAAGAGAACTAGCCAGACTCCTGGGCCTCCTCTCATTGTCAATCCAAGCTATTTTCCTGGGTCCTTTACACTATCGGGTCCTTCAGAGGCTGAAAGGCAGAGCTCTCCGGTCTGGCCTTTGGTACGGAGACAAAATTCACCTAGATTTGGAAGCCAAGACAGAACTGACATGGTGGTTAGAAAATCTGGACGCATGGAATGGCAAAGCCATATTTGGCATTTCCCCGGAATTTGTCCTGGAATCAGACGCCAGCCTTCATGGCTGGGGTGCTTGCTTTCAGAATCAAAACGCGGGAGGCTCATGGTCCTATTTGGAGAGTACGAACCACATATATTTTTTGGAGTTAACCGCCGGGCTTTATGCCCTTATGAGTTTCAAGCAATCCTTTCAAGGGAGGTCGGTCATTCTCAAGATGGACAGCATGTCAGCCGTAGCTTACATAAATCGCCTAGGGGGCACCAAGTCACCAGACCTCTCCAACCTAGCAAAAAAGCTATGGATGTCCTGCCTAGAACACAAAAGATCGTTAAGAGCAGAATACCTTCCAGGACAAAACAAGGTCTGTGCGGACTGGAATTCCAGATTCCTAGTAGATCACACCGACTGGAAACTGAACACAAACGTGTTCAAAAAACTAGATTACCTTTGGGGTCCCTTTGAAGTAGACCTCTTTGCGAGCAGACTGACCTGCTAACTTATCAAATACTTCAGCTGGATGCCAGACCCGGGTGCTCTGGCAGTGAATGCCTTCCTCCAACCTTGGAAAGGAATTCGGGGATATGCCTTTCCCCCCTTTGTAATGATCCAACGCGCCCTGCAGAAATTGAGAATGGAACAATGTTCAATAATCCTAATAACACCCTTTTGGCCGTCCCAACCTTGGTTTCCAACGACTTTGGAATTAACTTACGAAATACCCTTTCTTTTCCCAGTTTCACCAGGCCTCCTAAGAGACATAGACAGTTTAGAACATCCCCTTCTTCAGAACGGGACTTTGAACCTTCTTGCCTGGAAAGTGTCAGGCGAGCCAATGAAATCTCTGACCTTTCGGCGCAGGCTTCTTCTCTCCTCCAAGAATCCTGGGCCCCTGGTACACACTATAGATACAACGGTATCTGGAAAAGATGGGTTCGTTGGTGCTTGGAAAGGAACCTGGATTCCATGGAGGCTCCTATTGTACATGTACCCAACTTTCTTGTGGAGCAATTTGAAAGAGGTCTTACTTATAGATCAATTAACTGTTATAGATCAGCCATTTCTGCAGGTAATTCCCTTTTAAATGGTAGATCTATTGGTAAGAATTCTATAATATGCAGAATTATGAAAAGCATCAGGCTTAAAAGACCTCCTAAACCTAAATACGAAACACTATGGTACGTAAAATTATTACTTGACCTTTTTTGTAACATGCCCAATAATAATCTGCTAGATAATAAAAAACTTTCTATTAAACTAGCTTCTCTCCTATGTCTAATATCCTGTTGTAGAGTTTCAGATGTGAAAGCACTGGAAATAACCAATAGATCATATGACGCCTTCGGTGTCAGATTTGAAATTATCAAAAGAACTAAAACCATGTCTGACATGATTTTTTACCCTAGGTTTGATGCTTGCCCAAAGTTATGCGTTGTAGACTGTATGAAGGAGTATGATGCAAGGATGAACAAACATCGCACTGCTGGTGTAAACAGGCTTCTTATTTCCTTTGTCAAGCCCTTCAAACCCGTCTCCTCTTCCTCTATAGCTAGATGGGTTAAACTAGCTATGCAAATGGCAGGCGTTGACCTCCAAAGATTTCAAGCACATTCTTTAAGAGGCGCTATGGCTAGCCATGCTTTTTGGAAAGGAGGTAAGTTAGTTGATATTCTTAAGGCGGCCGACTGGTCCAGTTCCTATACCTTTGCAAAACATTACTGCAAACCTGTAGAACATATGTCTGATGTACTTTTACTAGACTACCAACATGCATAATGGTAGCCTCCGGTCTTGTAATGAAATTGCGATTCTCCTATTACCATGACCAGAGAATCTGGATTTCATTAAAGACACGGAGGCTAACATTATCCCAACCCTCACCTCCCGGGAATTGTCTCTTTTTATAGCATGTTATTAATTTATTGTATTTTACTTTATTGCATTTGTTTGAACATTAGAATTTAAAAAAAAAAGGGGATGTATAATTAGGAAACATCTGTTGTTTAATACCCTTAATTTTCTCCCTTTTCATAGGGCTTATTAGTGCAATTTTTTATAATTTATCCTTTTTCAGATAATTCAACGTAATTGGTTCCTCCTCAAAATGCACAATCTCATCTGGAGTACTAAGATTTCCTCATCTTTCCTCCAAGCAAGTCTCTGCATCGTACCTTTTGTTCCTTTGGATTTCATCAGTTCCTATAGAAGAAGCTTATCTTTTTCATAATGCTTGAACTTTGACTTTCATTGCATTTAAAAGACGCAGATCTATCTAGCCTTGTTGCCATTGTAACCTATGAGTATTCTAGAGCTTTGCTTTATGATGTATTAACTTTAAAATGGCTGCTTGAAGTTGCATTAAAGGAATAATGCATAATGCTAGCCTCCGTGTCTTTAATGAAATCCAGATTCTCTGGTCATGGTAATAGGAGAATCGCAATTCCCATTGAGGAGCAGCGAAATCACACACAGAGACGGTCACACCCTTTGTAAAACGTGAATAAGGACTGTAACAGTGCCTCACCTGTTTAAGGTGAGAGATGAATACTTGACTTTTGTGATATCCAATCCCTGACCATTGAGCTCGAACTTATGGTCGATGATGCGCAGCTCGGTGATCTCTTTACCCTCTGAGATAGCGGCCGACATTTTGCAGATGTGCAGGCAGGAGAGACTGGACGAAGCAGCCAAAGAGTGTGAGTGTGAACAAACAATGGTGTCTCAGTGCACCTGTGCCTACTATATAGCCAACCAGCTGGAAGCTGAGGGAAACAAGAATTACAGCCCTGTTTACAGAAACGGAAGTCAGAGGTCAGAGCAACTGAAAACATCGAGCGCTCGTGTCAAGTGCTCTTAGACAAAGGGAAAAGAAGTCCCTTTTTCCGTTGCTAAAATGGGCCAAGTTGAAGGCTACAAGTACTGGGGTGCTGCTCCCTGGGAGTGAACGACCAGTGAAAAGGAGGGACAAATAGGAAAGATTAACCACTTAGAAACAAAGATTTTTAAAGGCCAATGAAAGAAACAAATGAAAAGCAATCAGCGGGCTGTAAGCCCACAGAGCATATGCAAAATGTCTCGAAGAGACAGCGCAAGCGTTTTCTAGGCTCGACCTAAAAAGAGCATGTCATTGTCTTTTTTAGCCTTAGCTTCTCAAAGGCAAAGCAGGAACTAATCCTTTCAATCCACATAAGTATACTTTACATGCACATACATGTTTTGCATTTCCCATAGCTATACTGTGTAACATGTAGCACTCACAGTAAGAAAACATGTTTGCCTAAAGAATACACTAATTGAGGTGCAGTGCAAGATTTACCAGTTACTTCAGCCACTTGGTAAAATTATTTGCTGCATAGCATTTGGCGCATACAATGGGAGAACAGAAATTCGTAAGACAAGGGGAGAGGATGTAGCCTTACGGCTAGAGCGGTCGACCTCGAAGTTGGGGAACCGGGTTCGAGTCTTGGCAATGACGCTCAACATCCTGTGACTCTGGGCCAATCACTTAATCTCCATGTGCCTAACAAAAATAAATGAATGTGTTTATCTGTAATGAAACCGGTGCTCATGTAAAGTGCTCTGATACCTGATATCCTTGGGTCTAGTTCATGCTATATAAAACTCTAAAAAAAAATTACTTATGCACACACATGGGTGGCTTATTCAAGTGAGCCACAAGAACGCTATAAACAAGTTGCAATGGTATATTTTTTCTGTAAAGCAACCTACTAGAAAATAAATATTGGGAGAAATCACCTAACGAGCCCTGAACACGGGTTCAAGGATAGGTGTAGGTTTGTTTGGACACCGATAGGTACATGGGCCAGGTATATGTATACACACACACACACACACACACTCATATAGCTTTCTACAAATTTCTTTCATATGTACACCCAGGGAAAATATAGGTAATAACAGTATAATACATTAATAATCACAATGTGATTAAAGGAAAACGAGATGCATTTAAAAAAAAAAAATTAAACTTTGAAGTTTCATTTTTTAAGGGCAGGCAATGGTCCCTGGGACTACTGCCTGCCCCTAAAAAATAATTTCGCATGCATTCCCAAAGGGGAAGGGGTCCCCTGGGAACCCCTTTTCGTTTGCGAGTGCCTTACCACCCTTGTGAGAATGGTGGTAAACTGCGAGTGTTTTGCGACCGCAATTGCGGTGGCAAAACATTCATACATTCGTTTAGGAGTCGATATTAGGAAGGGACGCCCTTGGAACGCCCCTTCCTAATAGCGAGTCGTAAAACCTATTTCGCGAGTCGCTAATTGATTAGCGAGTCGCAAAATAGGTTTTGTAAATTGGGCTTCAGTATTTTGCGGTCACAAAGGGGCCGAAATCCCCTTTGCGACCGCAAAATACGGTCGTACAGCTGGCTCATAATCTTACGATACTTTCCACATTAGAGCAAAACCAAAAACATGGAAAAGTAAGGGCTGACTAGAACACGTCAGCAGCATGCACATAGCAGCTACCAAAAGCAGACATCAAGGGAAAAATATACACATACATAAAACAACCTAGCACCCAGTAACCCTTAAGCCATACCTACACAAAACATTAAGGTTTTGCCCATTACATCACCAAAACTATGAACAGTTTCTGGCTAATTAAACAACATGCTAGTGGTTGGTAACGAAATCAGGGGCCTCTAAATACCCACATACAACTATAAAGCATATTAAAAGAGCACACACAGAATAAAATAACCAAATTGCACCTTAGTCTGAATAAATATGTATACGCCAAGGGAATATAAGAATTTCGACAAAATATCCGGTTAACTACTAGCCAGTAATTGCAAAATAAAGGGTTTCAGGGTCACATATATAGATATTTACATGCACTCACATATGCAGGTATGTATAGGGAGTGTGTATGTATGTATGTATGCACATTTCTGTATGTGTGGATATATAGATACTATCTCCACAGTGGACAAACACATGCTCTCTCAAAGAGAACAAGTGGTAGACCACACAGTAATATTTTTCTGTTGGTACTATTGGAACTTCACTCAGTCCTCCACAATGGGTAAATACCCCTATGTAATCGATGCATAGTATGAAAATCTAGAAGTCGTCAATGCTGCAAAAGAAACGAGTTACTTACCTGTTACAATAGTTTAGCAGCTTAACTCTTCTAGATTCAGGTACGATCCTCCCACATCCCCGGTGAAGGAAAAACATAAGAATGAATAAAATAAATCAATCAAAAAAATAAAGGTGTGATGGTAATAAAAAAAAAGAAACTCAGGACCCCACCATGGTACATAAGTACTTTATAAAGACAAACTAATACCAAAAAGTGCTACATGCATCCTCTTATAATAGCTGGTGATTTTTCTTTAAGATGTCACACGTATTCAACTACATAGTTCATAACTCAAGATTTGAATAATAGCAGATTTGTAAACAAAGCGTAAGAAAACAGGTATAGTGGTCCAAAAATATGTATACCCTTACATATGTGGAACACACAACAAGCACCGATTTAAATATAAAATAAAAATATGTATATGTATAGAAATATACACATATATTAAAAGCCTTTTTGTTGGTCAACAAGTGACCCTGCACTCTCAGAACAATAAAAATATACAAATGATATTATGCTTATTCAACAGGAATATGCAATCCCAAGGCATAAAAAATAATCTGAGAGCTTGCACACACACAAAGGGGGTTGTAGCCCAAACCAAAAGAATCTGGTTTCACACACACACCCATTTAAAAAAAAAAAGAAACAAGTAGCACTTTCCGACTCCAACCGCTAAATGGTGGGATATATGCATAGTATGTGAATCTGGAAGAGTCAAGCTGCAAAACTATTGTTACAAGTAAGTAACCAGTGGGCGCAGCATCAGGGCAATCTCTCCGACATGGTCCAGATATTGGAAGGCACTGCAAAAGATCTCCTGTGGTGGCTGACGAACCATGATTGGGTCAGCGGCAGGCTCCTCTCCCTTACCCAACCACATCTGACATTAGTGACAGATGCATCACTCCTGGGATAGGGCGGCCATCTGGAAGATGTGGAGGTCAGAGGACTATGATCTCCAGTGGAATCCAGACTTCACATCAACGTGTTGGAGCTCTGTGCGATCCAATTAGCATTCAAAGCCTGTCTACTCTCCATCACAAAAAGGTGAGTGCAGATCTTCACGGACAACACTACTGCCATGTGATACTGTAACAAGCAGGGCGAGGGGGGTCGTGGACCCTCTGGCAAGAGGCTCTGTGCCTCTGAACATGGCTGAAACATCACAGCATATCCCTGATGTTTCAGCCACTGGCGGGCTCTCTGAATGCCAGAGCAGACGAACTCAGCTGAAGATGCCTAGCAGATCATGGATGGAGTCTCCATCGAAGGTGGTGCAAGGTCTCTTTCAACAGTGGAAAAGCCTTGATTAGATCTCTTTGCTACCACCGAGAACGTGCAATACCAGCAGTTCTGCATGCAGTGGCTCTTGCTGTGAGACGCTTTTCACCTCGAGTGGAGCCTCTGCTTCCTATACACCTTTCCGCCCATACCACTCCTGCCCAGAGTTCTAAAGAAGATCAGGAATGACTGGGCCCAAGTCATCATTGTGTTTCCAGACTGGGCTTGGAGAGTCTGGTATCCCGAGCTGTTAAGCATGTCTATTGATCCTCCGATCAGGCTGCCCCTGATCCCCTTTAGCAGGGGATGGTTCTTTATCCGAAACTGTCAGCGCTCCGCCTTCATGCGTAGAGATTGAGCAGCGACAGTTTAAAAAAAAAAAAAAAAAAAATTTATCATTTTAAAACGTAACACAAAGGTAACATACAAGTCACATTGTGGTCATAGCTGATGCAAATATGGAGACAAGGTAAGTACATTCGAGCATCTAGATGACAGCGACAAATTACAACAATCGTGGTCAATCAGGGCAAGTGTTTCATTTCAGCCACGAGGTACTTTCAGGCAGTGGAGATAGGTCACATAAGGTTGAAGAACTACAATATTCCCCTCTCGCGTGCATGGCAAGTTAAAGGTCAAGTGCGTAGGCCTGCAAGATATGGCGCGTTGATGTAAGGACCCGGTATCTAAATGAATAGAGATGGTGGTAGGAAGTGTTGTACTAACTGTTCGTTTAGGTGAGGCTATGGAGATAGGTGCGTTGGTGGAGTGTGAACTGTTACTTCAGTACGTGCAGCCGCCTATGCCATGAACGGGGCCCAGATGTCTTTGGGACGTGATGCAGTGGGCATCAGATCCCAATACGCAGAGAGCATCTCCTGGCAGTAGGTGGCGTCTCTTATCCACATGGTGACGGTGGGCGCGCTTGGTGAACCCCAGTGTATTGCAATGCGGCGCTTGGCAAGGAGGAGCATCATGGCTGATAGGCGTCTAGCGCCAGGAGGAACGTCAGCCAAATGACCAAGGAGGGCTGTGAGGGGAGTGCGGACGTGTTGAAAGTCTGTCACTTCGTGAATAATGTCAAACACCTTTCCCCAAAACAGTGAGATGGGGCAGCAGAGCCATGCCAAGTGTAGGAAGGAGGCTTGTGTATCCGCGCAGTGCCAGCACGTGGCATCCGGTCGCAAGCCCATTTTATGTAGTTGCAATGGTGTACGGTATAACCTGTGTAGGTATTTGAAATGTATTAACCGCAGCCTGTAATTTGGAGAGAGGCGCTTGAGTTGAGCACAGCAGAAGGCCCATTGTTTGTCAGTTGGTGGTGGGTCGAGGTCTGAGGACCACTGCGCCAGCGCATTAGGTGTCGTGATCGGGATAGTCTGTTGTGTGATATTGTAAATGCGGGTTATCAGCTTCTTCGGCGAGGGATTCGTTAAAATGTTTTCCAGCGAGCGTAAGGGTAAAGTGCGGTGGGGAATGAACTATGTATTTGCCGACAGTTAGCTTTGAGTTGGTGATAGAGTAGCAGTTCAAGGAGGGGGTTGCGTGCGTCGCCTGAGTTTTGTGGCCGAGGTAAGAATTCCTTGACTGGATACAGGTCAGCGAAAGTGGATAGCCCCATCCGGCGGGCTCTTTGGATGGAGCCAGTGTCTTGCATTGGGGGGAAGCTAGGGTGGTAGGCTAGTGGCATGGATGGGGCGTATAGTAGTGGAAGTTTCGCACGGCGTCGAAATCCCTCCCATACCCAGCGTAGAGTTTCCACTGTATTAATTTCTGCATTGGGCCTTTTGTAGGTGTAGTAAATAGCAGCTAGTAGCAGTGCTGGGAAAGCGACATCCTTTTCCACTGCCACATGGGGTTGAAACGGGACGGGGTGGACCCAATAATGAAGGTATTGAGCCTGAGCGCACAGAGCATAGAGTTCAAAGTCTGGTGCCCCAAGACCTCCCTGTGTCAGTGGCAGCGTCAGGACCTCCCAAGAGATACGTGGTTGTTTACCCGCCCAGACAAGAGTTATTAAAAGGGAACGTAGACGTTTGAAAAAGGCCTGCGTGAGAGGAAGGGGAATGTTGGCAAAGAGGTATAGGAATTTAGGCAGAATTATCATTTTAGCGATTGCTATCCTACTAGCAAGCGACAGCGTCAATTTAGCCCAAATGGAGATTTTGCTTTCCAGCCAGGTGATAAGTCGACCATAATTCAAGCGCCAGATCTCTTGTAGCTCCCTGGAGAGCCATATCCCAAGGTATTTGACCGCTGTGTCCGCCCAGGTGAGCGGGAATTCGAGGTCCAGCGCAATTGGAGCCGGTGTTAAGGCGAGGAGGGTTGATTTGGACCAATTAACCTGTTTGCCTGACATGCCTCCGAAGAGGAGGATCTCGCGCAGCACCGGGTTAAGGTTCGTTTCAGGCTCGTGAACGTATAGTCTGATGTCGTCTGCATACATTGATATGATCAAGCCTCTATCTGTGAGGCCTAGACCCCTGGCTGGGTGGTGTTGGCGCATCCTGGCCACGAGAGGTTCCATAGCTATCGTGAATAATAGAGGGGACAAGGGGCACCCCTGTCTAGTGCCTCGGGCTACGGGGAACGGTCCCGAGAACAAGTCGTTAACTTTGAGTCTGGCAGTCGGGTTAGTATAAAGCAAAGAAATGAGTTTCAGGAAGTTTGAGCTTATGCCAATCCTGGGAGGTATGGTGAAAAGGAATGGCCACTCAAGGGAATCGAATGCCTTCGTAGCATCTAAGAGTGCGGAGAGCGCAGGGAGGTTGGGGTCTAATTGATGAAGTATGGAGAAAAAGGTGCGTAGGTTATGTGAGGTGGATCTCCCAGGAATGAAGCCGGATTGGTCCGGTCTAGTGATGAGGGGTAGGAGTGGCTGTAATCTATTGGCTATCAGTTTGGCCAGTATTTTCGCGTCAATGTTAATAAGGGAAAGCGGGCGGTAAGAATCGCATTTATTTGCTGGTTTATCTGGCTTCAGAATTGTCACAATCACAGCTTCGCGCATCGTCGGGGGAGGTGGCCTATTTCGAGGGATTCTTGGTACACCTCTAGTAGGTGGGGAGCGAGTTCAGTGGCGTAAGTTTTATAGAAGGAAGCTGATAGGCCATCTAAGCCAGGCGCTTTGTCTCCAGGTAAGCTGTTGATGACTTGGACATGTTGGGCGTTGCTTAACCAGACCAGTTTGATGGAGTCCAGATAATTCTGCAGCTCCGAATGAGGGCAGTACTGGGTTGTGGTATAGAGGGATTCGTAGAATCTCCTCATTCTTTCTAGGGTGGCAGACTGCCCACGTGCAGGGCCAGAGCCGTCTTCTAAGAGCTCGGTGATGTAAGCGGAAGTGCGTTGTTCTTTGAGTGTGCAGGCTAAGGCTTTGCCAGGGCGATCGCCCTCCCCGTACCTGCGGGCTCTGGCAAGTTTACCCAGGAAATTTGTTTCCCGGAGCGCTTCGTCGTCATACTCTGAAATTTTCCCACGGAGAGTGGCGAGGTGCGACTTTAGACCCGTTTGGAAGTATAGTGTCTCTGCTTGTGTATTTCCTTCTCTATCCGTTCCAGGGTGGAGCGGATGGATTTTAACACCCCCGATTGCTTAGAAATGCAGACACCACGTATGACAGTTTTGAAGGCTTCCCATAGCGTGGAGGGGGAATCTACAGATTTTACGTTTATAACGAAGTATTGCAGAAGTTCCTCTCGGACCTCCTCCCTGAATACAGTGTCTCACTGGATGGGTCACTCTACATTTATACCGCGCCCTTGCCTTAGACTCCCATGCCGGTCCGGCTCCACCATACCTCTGATTTTATCTTTCTTGGTTTTGGCTGTTCGCCATCTGTGCCTTCAGCTATATATTGGTTACTTTCCATGCGGGAATTGCCAACACTCATTACAGGCAATTACACACAGGCATGCTTATTCTAAATGTCCTGATGATGATCCATTTATTATTTATATGCATCGAAACGCCGTCGACACCCGATACACCTTATGCACTACTCTAAATTGTTATTTAATGTGTAAAGGTGGTTCCTTGCAATTTGTTTGTTACATTGAGAAATTTTGTGTTTAACAAACCTATAGCTTTGCCTGAGCCTACTGTGTTTTCTATTGTTTGTCCCTCTTGGTTTAGTAGGATGCAGGCTTGTGTCCCACTTACAAAATTGTTTTGTCTGTATTGTTCCTATCTGAATTTAAAATATTAAATATCTGACCTCTGTCCGGCTGGACAAGTTATACAAATATAGTACTGACTGGGTCTATATTCATTCCCCCCTCTTTATTGTCGTTTTCCTAGGGACCACTGTTCTTAAAAATAGCTCAATTCCCAAGGTCCCTGGCAGACCTTACTTGGGTTCCCTTGTTTCTTTAAAATATGGTTAAATGAAACATGGCATCGCACTTTGAGCCTATTTGTCGCAGAGAGTGGTAGGAGCCATGTCTCATTGTACTCAGAGAAACGGATAGAGCAAGTGACCTTAAAGTGACTGCAAATATCCAACTGTGCATACACAAAACCAAACGACTCCCCCTCCCACTCCAACCCCCAATTAGGTTGAGAGCCCCCTACCTCCCCCCGCCCAAACATGCCCAAACCAAAAACAGACAATATAAGCCATGGGAGATCTCCCTGTGGGGGCATGGATTACCGGCGTACTGCCCTACACGAGAGCCAGGGTGGCCGGGTGTGCTTATCAACACGGGAGGGCTAATATAGGTCGCAAACAAAGAGCAATAATTGTTGAAATGGTAGGGCGTAGGCTACCGGTATATAGCGGAAGTTCAATAACAGGGGAGGTGGACTTAAGGCACAGCAGCATGTGTCCTTCTAGCGCCGACCCATGGTCAATCATTGTCACTGAGTCTGTCCCTCGCCTCCGCTTGCATGGGCGTTCGGGGAGATGACCGCCCTGGGCAGATGTGTTTGGGGAATTTAAGCGCTGATTTGGCGTCAGTGAAGAAGTGTGTTTGGCCGTTGTGGGATATCTTCAGTTTTGCCGGATAAAGCATTGCATAGGGGATTTCAGCGCATTGGAGGAGGCGTTTTGCGGGCAGAAATACTTTCCTTGCAGCCTGTACCGTGGGAGTAAAGTCCAGAAATATAGCTATATTGTTGCCCTGGTGAGTAATAGGGCCGTGTTCTCTAGCTGCTTTTAAGACTGAGTCTCTGTCGCGGTAGTTTAGTAAGCGCGCTATAATGGCTAGGTGTACCGCCTACGGGCGGTTTGGGGCCAAGCAAGCGGTGTGCGCGTTCAACCACAAAGACTGCAGAGAGAACTGTTGGGAAGAGACCGCGAAGCAAAGTCTCAACAACAGGCTCCATTTTCGGAATAGCCGTGGTTTCCGGAATGCCAGCTATGCGCAGGTTGTTGCGTCGAGAACGCGCTTCCAAGTCCTCGTTTTTAGCTTTGATTACTGTAAGAACTCTTTCCATGTTGAGGAGGTGCTCTTTAGAGTCGACTTGGTACTCATGGGCTTCTTCCGCGCGGTTCTCAAGGGTGTCTAATCGGGTTTCGTGAGTGTTCACTTGGCGCTTTACCGTGTCAAGCCCTGCTGTCAGAGCGTCGAGTTTGGTGTCCATAGACCTGAGATTAGAGCGGACCTCCAGCATTATGGCACTCAGGTCTTCGTCTTGTTTGTCGCCGGCCTGGGAAGATTCACCTTCAGGTTCAGAGCCTGCGTCCCCAGTTCGGGTTAGGCGCTTATTCTCAAAAGGCAGTTTTGACTGCTTGGGGTCATTTTTCCCCATGGCGTAAAGTGTGTGCAGCAGGTGGGCCGGTTGATATGGTGCGCACAGAATCGCTGTGGTGATGCTGTCACGAGAAACCGCGTCCACAGGAGGAGGCGTCAGGATAGCCGCAATGCCAGCCGAGCTTAAGGCCTATTGTTGGGCTGAACAGCACTTAAGGGGCCAGGGCGAGGCTTCTGGAGTAATGCCAGGGAAGGGGGATGGGAGCGCAGCAACCCCAGGGGCGATGGGAGACAGCACCACTTAAGGTACCTCACTCCGCCCCAATCTGGCACCTCCACCGCACTTGCTCAGCCCCCCACAGCGCTATGCCCAGGGCCTGCCTAGTCCCGGCCGGGCCCGGCGCAGACGCGCAGCCCGTGACACCTTGGTATCACCTCGCGGCAACCCCCACAGGCGGCAGAGCCCCCCGCTAGCCAGCACTCGGAATTAAGGAATCAGGGCCCACTGGCCTACTCACGTGGTCTCAGAACTAATCGTCTGGGCCCCACAGCTCTATCGAAGAAACGGCCGCTGCAGGGCAGAATGGCTTTCACTCCGCGGGGTACAGTAGCGGCCGCCGCCGGCTTCTTCGCAGTCTCTCGTGCGGCTCGTAACAGCCCCCGCCATGCGGCCCACCGCAGCCTCCGAAATCAGGCGGGGCCTCCGCAGCGAATTTTGTCCAACTGGGCACGCCTCAGTGGCACGTCAATGCCCGTAGCAGTCAGGGGCAATGCTGCTTACATACAGGCCGCGGTGACCTCCAGGCCTCAGCGCGGATTGGCGGTGCGCTCCGAGGGCTCGCGCAGGTACGCCGATCCGCCCAATGTCTCCTCCTCACGGCCGCGGGCAGGATGTGGGGGAGGGTCCCAACCTCGGGCCAGCCGCAGAGCCCACGCAGCGGCTAGCCAAAGCAATGCGGGAGCGAAGGACCACGCAGTCGGAACCGCTGCCCCGGCTCGTCTCGGCCACGAGAGCACTCTGCTACGCGATGTTCATAGCCGCCGTTACGTTTCACCTTTCAGCCCAACAGAGGCATGGGCATGTTCCTCGTCTCTCGCCCGTTCGATCTCAGTAGGGAAGGATGTGCACGCCCTCCGTTGCTCCGAGGATGATGCAGGATGATGTGCCCGGCCGGCAGAGCCCCTGTAGATGGCGGCCATCTTGCTGCTCGGCCAAGCCACGCCCCCTTGAGCAGCGACAGTTGACAGCTTTCGACCTTCCGACTGAAGTCTGTGATGTTATCTTGGCAGTTTGTCATCTCTCCACCAAGACGGTATGTCGGCCTTTGGAAAGAATTTGTGGCATGATGTACATATAAACAGGTTGACCCCTTGTTTGCATCCCTTTCCCAGGTTTTTGTTTATCCTTGCCCTGGCCTAGCAGGGCTCGACATTGAGCACTTTAAAAGGGTTATTTATCTGCCAACTCCACCTTTCTGCGGCTGCCACAACAGCTTTCTCCAGTCAAGGCCCCTATCATAAATAGGTTTCCTAAAGGTCTGCAGCACATGCTTCCCCCAGCTCGCTTTGTTATGCCTCAATGGAACCTTAACTTACTTTTCTAATGTGCACTCCCTTTGAGCTGCTTCACTCTTGTCCTCTTAGGCTCCTCACCATCAAGACAGCCTTTCTGGTGGAAATTATATCTGCCCGGAGGGTCAGTGAACTGCAGGCACTGTCTTCTCAGCTTCCCTACATCTCCTTTTTCCCAGAAAAACTGGTCATTCAGACTCGAGCATCCTTCTTGGCTAAGGTAGTCATCCCATTGCACGTAGGCCAGTCCAACACTTTGCCTACCTTTTGTGCTCTGCCTCATGTCTCTAAGGAAGAGGAAAGAATCCAGTAGCTGCACCCAAAAAGAGTGTTGTCATTCTCTCTTGATCGTACACTATCGTTCCGGGTGGAGGATCAATTCTTTGTGGGGTATGTGGGAGCCAAGAAAGTGAAGACCATGCAGAAACTAACCATATCCTGATGGATTGTGCTCTGCATTAAGATTCGCTATGCATTGGCCAGAAAGCAACCCCCAGAGGGCTAGCGTGCTCATTCCACCAGAGCCAAGGTTGGACCCCTGCGTTAACACACGGGAGTTCCAGTCCTGGACATCTGCCAGGCAGCAACGTAGGCCTCATTGCACACGTTCACAAAGCACTACTGTCTGAACAGTCGGGTCCATCGGGAAGGGCACTTTGCCCGTTTGGTCCTGCAGGACTTTGTGGTCCAAATCTGGTCTGCAGACCCTCCTCCAGGGAGGTATTGCTTGAGTATCTATTCTAAGGTAAGGAATCTACGGTTAGAAGTCTCTATCAGATGAACAAGTTACTTACCTTCGGTAACACATTATCTGGTAAAGACTCTATCTAGCCGCAGATTCCTTACTGGCCCACCCATCCGCTCTGCTCTGCAAACAAATTTCTAGGTACATGGCTGCTCCCTTTTCAGGGCCATAGTTTCACACACCAGTGGTCAGTGTTCTTCGTGGGTCCGTGCTCCTGGTGTGGAAAGTCGCAAAAAGAAACTGACGTCAGCACACTTGAGTGGTGTCTATATAGGCACTGCACACACCATTTACAGCACTGAAGACGATGCTGATGACACCATGCAGAGCTGAACGATGCCACCTACCAGCGCGCAGGGGTACTACTCAAGAAACATTTCCAGATCCACTCTGATGTCTGGGCATAATTCTAAGGTATAAAATCTGCAGTTAGCTAGAGTCTCTACCAAATAAGGCGTTACCGAAGGTAAGTAACTTGTTCTTCACAGACACTGACCAGAAATAGCACCAGGGGTAGTACTGTTGTTTCATCTGATGATGGCCATGCCCGGTTCCCTTCTGTCACCTTTCTGTCTTCTGTGGGTTCTTGCTTACCATCTCTGAGACCTGTTGTGTGTCCCAAATTTACTTCTGTTTATACGTTTCCAGTCAAGAGCAATTTTTTTCCAACTATTTCCTCTCCTGTCCAAACACAAATGTTCACACTCACAGATGGGCAAAGATCGGCTGATGGCTTGCAGAGCACAGTTACAAGTGTGCTTTGCATTTCCTAGGGAGTGCGGAAACGGCATGCAGTGCGTAACTAAGTGTATGCACCGCATGGCTGAGGTTAAGCAGAGTCTGGCAATGGTGTGTAAAGCGTAGTTAAGGTTGTGTCCAGCATGTATATGGTATACATAGTATATTAGAAGCTGTGTAGAGCAAGCTTGAGAATGTGCACAGTGTTGACTGCATGTGTTGAGCATGTGCCAAGTGTGACTGCATATGGCAAAAGAATGGTTGAGCATAGGCTGATTGTAGCTGAGTTTGCACCCTACGAAGGAAGATATTCTTAGGCTTTGCAAGCTCAGCTGCCTTATACCGAGACGGCATTTCAGTGTGATTACTATGTGTTATGTTATGTGATTTGGATTTGTAAAGTGTGGCTGATCACCCACGAGGGTATCCAGGCACTGAGTACAGCGAGGGCCCGAGAGGGAGGATAGATGGAATAATGCCTGTTTTTTTCTAAAAAACCCAGGTCTTGAGCTTCTTTCGGAAGTCTATGAGGGAGGGGGCGTTCAGAGCTGGAGCGGGAGGTTGTTCCAGGATTTGGCTGCGATGTGTGAGAAGGATCGTCCTCACATCTTGTCTTCTTGATACGAGGGGTGCATGCAGTAGGCGTACCAAAGGAGTCTGGTGGGTTGGTAGAAGTTGAGGTGGTGGTTGAGTTACGCTGGTCAGATTTTGTGGAGGGCTTTGTAGGTGTGCGTGAGCAGCTTGAATTTGCATCTTTCCTGGACTGGGAGCCAGTGGAGTGCGTTGAGGTGTGGTAAGATGTAGGCGTTATGTGGGATGTCCAACATAAGTCTGGTAGGGTTGTTCTGGGTGGTTTGGAGTCAGCATAGGGCTCCAGCGTAGAGGCTGCTTCCGTAGTTGAGTCTTCTTGTGTTAAGAGCCTGGGTGACCGTTCTTCTTGTGCTCATGGGGATCCATTTGAAAGTCTTACGTAGCATCCGCAGGATGTGGGATATTTATGTTTGCAGATCATAGTTGACAATATGTAGAATGTGGGTCATTGTTTCTCAAGCATTACTGTGATCAGTGGAGTTATTGGGAGTGTGAAAAGCTCATCTGAAAAGATTTCTTGTGCTCCGAGCTTACTTGGGGTGTTCATAATGATGGTGCTCTGAGCATGGCAGTGTGTGAGTGAGACCAAGAATGTTTAGGTCTGGACGAGAGTGTGAGGAGTATGGCTCAGGGTGCACAGAGTCTATATGCTGTGAGTAGGCGGAGTGTGCACACTGGCTTCCGGTTTGCACATTATAACTGGTGTGCAAAGCGTAGCTGATGTGCAGGACATGCCTGAAAGTTTGCAAGGCGGCTGAGAATGTCCAGTGCTTGAATAACGTAGTTCAGAAAGGCTGAGTGTGCCCTTAGGGGTCATTACTTATGCCTTGCAGGGCATGGTTGATAGTTTGTAGAGTATTGTTAAGCATGGTTTAGGTCAAAAATGGTGGCCGACCCAGTTGTCTGTCTCCTGGACCACATTATTGTGGGGTACCTAATGTTGACTGTCACCAAAAAGTTCTTTGTTTCTAACACTGCCTAACAAAATAATCCTTTGACCAGTCAGAATCATATCGGTCAGCATTACTGAATACAGGATTAAGGCAGCACTGCTCTCTTTGCAATGGAATACTTCCAACATCCAGAGCCAGATTTACTAAACAATCATGCAAGTAAAGTTGCTGCACTGCGTTGTGTTCCATGAGCAGGAGAGAGCAGAACAGCGCCATATCTACTAAGATCACTTTTGGCTGCCATGTGCCAGTGTAGACACCCTTGCTCCATAGTGCACCTTTTTTAGACCGGTCTATGCTGAAATAGCCTAATAAGGAAACAGAAATTTGGGTAATACGCGCTATGCTATTAATAAAACTCCAATTTTAATCATAGCAATTAGGAGAAATATTATTCTAGCTGAACTACTACAACAACCTCTGCGTGTTAGAAGGATTTACAATTAGTGGATTAAAACATTTCAAGTTAGGTGCCCGTGGTGCATCAAATGTAGATGGACGCAATATTTAAAAGTGTCTAGTGTGTTGGTGGATATTTTTCTCAGAAAAAGCACTGACGTTGTTGGGTGCTGCTGCTTAGGAAGAAAAAATCATGGTAGTAGGACTGCCATTCCATGCTTGTATGGTGGTCTCATTGTCACTAATGTTGTTTCTAGTCTTAATTTTTCATTATTGAAATTTACATAAATAAAAACCACAGACCAAGTTGAACACAATGGTGCTGAAGAAGAAAACTGAATGAACACGTCAATGCCATCATAATTGTCCCTTCAGCAACAGTAAATAGAATGGTTCACAAAAATTGTATTTTATTTTTATTAACTCAAACAGAAAAATAATAATGCAGCAAAACCCATGAGTTTGAGAAGGGTATTAAAAAGGAGGGAGAATGGCAGGAATGAATGTGCAAACTGAAAGCGGAAGAGAGGAAAGGGAGGTAAGGACCAGAACTCAAGAAGCCAAGGGGATGAACTCATACAATGTATAACACAATATCTCCAAACAAATCTCAACTTATAAAATATTTCCCCCCAGAGACACGTCACACTTAAGTTGCATACAAGAAGAATCAAGCAGTGTCCACTTCATAAGATTAAGCCTCCTACCATTGTAACTATAATTGAGATTGAATTTGTCTAACCCTTCAAACCCCTTAAGAGACGGCAATGCATGTTATCCGACTAGTAGCACACTACAATCTGGGACAGTGACTGACTGAAAGGGTGTTGTATTTGTAATGAGGCCCATGCTGAAGACGTTTAGATGTTATGAATCAGTGACAGTAAGTGAAGGAGTCTTTGTCAGTGCACTGCCCCTAAAGTTATTGAAAAATGTCTGTGTGGCCTCTCTGTGTGACAAAACATAAAGCTTGTAAATCAAAAATAGGAGACAGGAGTGGAAGAGGGGTTCTCTGAACTTCCAAATTAATACTACGCAAATCAAAAAGAGTGTCCCACACAGGTCTTGATACCAGAGTCTCGTAAGGATTGTCTCGGAAACCCTCAACCACTGTTTTCAACCAGTGGTGTAGATAATCCCCACTGAAGTGATATAGTGAGCAGCGTCATCATCTGGTCTCCCACCTGGGTACTCAATTCTCCAGGTGAGTAACGTCTCCATCAGGAGGGAGATTGTCTGGATGAAGATAATGGTGGGATCTGTGCAAAAAAGATAAAATTACATTCCTATACCTGTGTAAATAATTTTTTTTTTTTTTTTTTTTTTTAACTTTATTAGGGTAAGTAAGCATTACAAGTTATGCATATGAATATACAATTACTCTCCAGGAATCTGGATCATGGTTAAGAAAGCATCAACAGTTAACATTTGCACATGTCAACATGTAAAAAATCTGAGCATAAGAACAACATTCAGGATTCACTGTGTCACACCTGCATAGGGGTTCAAATCAACCTTGTCCATCTCAACTAGGTCAGTCGTGGAGGAATGGGTTGTAGCGTTGTCAGTGGTTTGGTTGTCCTCAGCAGTCCGTTGCAAGTAGGACACCAAGGGAGCCCATATGTCGTGTGGTCTGCTTGCGGGGGGCATTAGGCTCCAGTATTCGCTTAAGTGGGCATCCTTGCCTGGTGCCTCTGGTGATACGTATAGGTTCGGTAAGTTGGCCATTTACACGGATACGTGCTGCTGGCAGCGTGTATAATAGCTTGATTTTACTAATGAAGGGTGGACTGAACCCCAGGCGGCCTAACAGGGCAAAGAGGAAGGGCCATTCTAAACAGTTGAATGCCTTAGTGGCATCCAACAAAGCTGCGACAGCTGGGAGAGCAGGATTAATCTGGTGCATAATGGAAAAGATGGTGCGCAAATTGTGCGAAGTGGCACGGCCGGGGACAAAACCGGATTGATCCGGGCGAGCGATGAGAGACATGAGGGGGAGAAGGCTGTTAGCAAGTAGTTTAGCATAAATATTGTTGTCCGTATTAATTAAAGAGAGTGGGCGATACGAGTCGCAGGATTCGGGAGGTTTGCCAGGCTTGAGTAAGAGAGTAATTAATGCCTCGCGGAGAGAAATCAGGAAGTGGCCCACCTCGACGGACTCGTTATACATTGCGGCGAGATACGGGATGAGGATGGGCGCATATTCTTTATAAAAAGCTGCGGTCAACCCATCTGCACCAGGCGCCTTGTCGCTGGGGAGGCCGGAGATCACCTGTGCAATCTTCTTGGAGGTGAAGTGTTCGTCCAAGTATTCGCGATGTGCATTACTGAGCCAGAGCAGCTCAATAGTGTCAAAGTATTGAGTGAGGACGTCCGAAGGAGTCTCGGTGCTGGCAGTGTATAAGTTAGAGTAAAATGCAGAGATTTTGTCGAGTATGCCTTGAGGGGAAATGATTCTGCTCCCATCGTCATCGTGTAGTTAGGTAATATAGGAGGAGGCGTGCAGCTTTCTAAGCAAATGTGCGAGGGTCTTGCCAGGGCAGCCACCCTCACCATATCGGCGCGCCTGTGTCTCGCGGCCAAGGTGTGTGACCTCGCGTTTGGCCTCAGACTGGTATTTGGTAAGCCTGGGCGTAGTTTGCATAGTAGCACTTCACGTAGCTACGTAAAGTACATTTTTAACTATATGTAGCTATGCATATTGCGTAGTGCGTAGCTGTGTGCTTGATTGCACTGTACAATAATTGCCAAAAGCACCTTATAAAGTGCAAGTTAAGATAAAATAAATATCTCTGTCTTTATATGCTAAAAATGCATATAGTTACTACACAAAAGTGAAAACGATAAATTAACAGCAGTGAGAGAGGTGATGATTTTAGGATCCTCCTAACCTAGGGAAAACCAAGCAGATGCCTTGAAAACAAAAACACATCTTTTGAACCATTCAGTGGTGGTCCCATCCTCTTAGGACCACCCCAAGCACAGTTATTGGCAAAAATACAATCCCAACCAAAGGCCTTGCAAAGCATTATGGGACGAGATTAGCAGTGGGCAGTGAATATTATAGTATCCAATATCAAAATAATTCTACAAAGAGCTGCAGTTCCCACTAGTCGTTACTAGATGTCCTCACGAGTCAAATGCAAAAGCTTCATGAAAGATTTTCAATACTTTTGCATTTGACTCGTGAGGGACATCTTGTAACGACTAGTGGAACTGCAGCTTGATGTATTAATAATTTCAATGCTTTTGCATTTGACTCGTGAGGGACACCTAGTAACGACTAGTTGAACTGCAGCTCTTTGTAGAATTATTTTGATATTGGACACTATAATATTCACTGCCCACTGCTAATCTTGTCCCATAATGCTTTGCAGGGCCTTTGGTTGGGATTGTATTTTTGCCCATAACAGTGCTTGGGGTGGTCCTAGGAGGAAGGGACCACCATTGAATCGTTCACATGATATGCTTTTTGTGTTCAAGGCATCTGCTTGGTCCTCCCCCTAGGTTAGGGGGGACTCCAAAATCATCACCTCTCTCATTGCTTGATATTTTATTGTCAAAGTTCATTTTTGTGAATTGGTTATATGCTTTTTAGCATAGAAAATTTCTTTATCAAAGCATTTGAAGGTGTTTATTTTACTGCTGCTACGCTACGTCAATTAGCACAGTTATTCACTCTGCTACGTGCAATTTGCGTAGTGAGTAGTAGCACAAACTTTGCATGCTCCGTGAGCGTAGCGAAGTATTATGCCCATGGTTAGTATTTGGTCATTTTTTGCCGTATGTCGGCTAGCAGGGAAGGGGAAGGGTTGCTGGCGTAATTCAGGTCAAGCTGTTTAAGTTCCACCTCTAGTCTCTCCAGAGTACCCCAGAGAGATTTTAGGACCCCAGATTGCCTCGCAATACATTCACCTCTGATCACGACTTTGAAAGTTTCCCAGAGAGTAGAAGGGGAATCTACTGAGCCAATGTTTAATTCAAAGACTTCAACCATGGCCTCACGGAGCTCTTCTCGAAACACTGCATCGCGAAGCAAGTGTGGGGGAAGGCGCCATGCAAACATGTGTTTAGGTGTGTGAGGGAGCCGAATAGCTAGGAGCACAGGTGAGTGATCCGATAGTGTACGCGCAAGGTGTGAAGCGGAGGTGATCCAGCCCAGTACATCCCGGGTGACTAGCCAAAGATCGATGCAGGACCAGGAGTTGTGGGTGGTGGAAATGCAAGTGCCTTCACGTTTCTCAGGGTGATGGTGTCTCCAGCCGTCCATCAAGCAGTTGTCCTGTACAATGGAGCGCAGTGTGGCGGTAGCCTGTGGGTGGAGTATGCGTGGGCCAGAGCGGTCTAAGGTGTTGTGTGAGGCAATGTTGAAATCTCCGCCCCATAGCAGTGGGAGTGGGCCAAAGGAGGAGATGTGTTTCCAAATATGGGTGTAGAATTCTGGAATGTCAGAGTTTGGGCCGAAGACAGCTGCTAGGATCAAGGGTTGAGCATACAGAGTGCCCATAATGATCACATAACGGCCTTCCGTATCTATGATAGTATGAGGGGGGTGCCATGGTAGGCCTTTTCTTATCAAAATCGCAATGCCCCTAGCGTAGTTAGAGTAAAAGGAAGAGTAGGTGTCACCCCAGTGTCTTGATCTGAGCCTAGCGGCGTTCTGAACTGTCAAGTGAGTCTCTTGGAGAAAACAAATATTGGTTTTATGTCTGGTAAGGTATGCATGTATGAGTCGGGCTTTCCGGAAGTCGTTCATACCCCTAATGTTCCACGTCAGAAGTGTTAGCTCAGTCATTCGATCAGTGCGAGGCCATCATGCGCACAATACCATGAGTATTCACCCTGATGAAGAGAGTGGGTGCGAGAGAGTACATTGTGTGTGCCAACAAATGCATGTTCAAAGAATAGTATATGAAGAAAAGTACATTTGTAAAACTTGTCACTGCAAAATAACCTGATAGGTGCATCCATTCCCAGGAGTAACCCCCAACCCGCCCCC
Organism: Calotriton arnoldi; assembly: GCA_963921515.1. Taxonomy (NCBI): domain Eukaryota; kingdom Metazoa; phylum Chordata; class Amphibia; order Caudata; family Salamandridae; genus Calotriton; species Calotriton arnoldi. Next base: position 1,162,289 of record CAWUFW010002211.1, read on the forward strand.
CCACCCACCCACACCAACCCCCCAACATGGTTGAGTCATTACCCTCCCGCCTCCCTGGGAACCCCAACTTGGCAAACGCAAACTTGTGGCGGGAATTATCCCAGTAGGGGTACGTGGGCTCAGCCAGACATCCCCAAACCGTGAGGCAGGGTGGCCATGCGTGACTTATGCCAGCAAGAGGAGAAGGAAAGAGTAAGTAGAGCATAGGAAAGGAATTGAGCCATGCATAAACATTAATTCAGCATATGAGCATAAGAATGTAGTCGGAAATAGCAAGAAAAAACCAGGCCTGATCAGCAACAAGCAGGAATGGATTCAGTCATTGTCACTTGCGCGATCTTCTTCGAAGGGCGACTGGCGATCACGGGAGCGAGTCTTTTGCAATTGCTTGGCGAATGTCAGGGCAGCTTTTGGATCCGTGAAGTAGCGGGGCTTATTTCCAGAGTCTATGCACAGCTTGGCAGGGTACATGAGCGCATATGAAACGTGGATTTGTTGGAGGATAAGCTTGGCTGGGAGAAAGTCTCTGCGGGCAGCCTGCACGGTCATGGTGAAGTCGGGATCGAAGGATAATGTGTTGCCTTGGTGTCGGACCTCACTGAGCTCCCTCGCCCTGCGGAGTATCGCGCCCCGGTCGCGATAGTGCAGTAGGCGAGCCACTATCGGCCTAGCCGGGACCCCGGGAGGGGGACGGGGGCCCAGCGATCTGTGCGCGCGCTCAACGATGAATAGGCCGGACAGGGCTTCTCCAACCAGATCTCTCAGAAGTGTTTCCAAATAAGTCTCCATTTTGTCAATGGCGGTGGATTCTGGGAGGCCAACGATGCGTATATTGTTCCTACGGGAACGAGATTCAAGGTCTTCGTTTTTGGCCCGAATAAGTTCTAACACCTTGTCCATTTTTAGGAGCTGTTGCTTGTCTGCCGCCCCAGCATCGTCAAGATCCGAGACCCTTGCTTCCAGCTGCACAATATGGGCATCGTGCGAATCTACACGTTGGTTCACCTGGTCCAGGCGAGAGGTGAGGTTATCGATCTTCGCATCGATGGTTTTTAAACTGGATTTCACCTCAATGAGCAAGGAGCGGATGCTGTCGTCTTGGGCCTCCGTGGACTCCGTCTGTGTGGCACGCTCCCCAGCATCATGAAACGACTCCTACGGCCTGCCAGCCCTGCGCCCCTCAAAAGTAAGCCTGGATTGTTTTGCGTCGGTCTTCCCCATGTTGAAAGTCTAGCTTAGGGGCCGGGGCACACAACAACAGTGTCGTCGAGGAGCAGGAGCTTCTTATGCTTGAGCAGCGTGTGGATAGTGCGTAGGTGGCTGGGTAGGGCCCAACAAGTCCAGCCGTAGTCAAGTGGGAGAGGGCAGACAGAGAGAGTAGATGCGGTATACAGGTGAATATCCAGGAGTCATGCCAGAGGGAGGGGCGGATGAAGCAGGCCCCCAGGCCAAGGAGGTGAGCGGCGACCACTCCTCCTCCGATCCTCAAACACAGTAAGGGCCACAGGTGATGGGACCCCATGTTGGGCGAGTGGATGTTCCACCCAGGGGTTAGAGGCCAGGTCCTGGACCCTGCAGAGAGCACGGGCACCCCCCGCAGATTCAGCAGTGGCACGGTCTGGCAGGGGCTGGGCGCTGGTGCCGGGCGTCCCACCAAGGCCAAGATAATACCTCAATCAGCCCAGCGCAGGGAGGAGCGTGCCAGTGGATGAGCGTTGAGGAAAAGGATCAAGAGGAGAACCGGCTGATGGGTCCAGTAGGTGGGTCAGACACCAGCAGGAATCAAAGGGGCACTCTGGATGAGGTAAAGCGATGCCGGCGTGCGCAGCCCCCACCACCTCCACTCCTTACCGGGCGTGATGCTGAAGCGCCCGGCCATGCGCAGGCCGTGCCGTGCCAGGTAGGATCCTCAGCGGCAGGGCCGGGGCCGGGCAGGCTGAGCCGCACACCCCACACAGGCGCTCGGTGCAGTATAGGCTCAGGGGCTGGTCAGACGTCTAAGCAGCCTCGCAGCAGTGGTGTCCGTGGCCGGGCCAGGCCGTCACCCCAGGAAGATCAGGCAGAGGTCGGGGTTCAGCCGCTCTGCACTGATGGCAAGATCGTAGGCCGCGCAGGCCAGGAAGGCAGCTGCGCGGTCCCGTGCAAGATGGCGGTCCGCAGAACTCTGGAAGCGGTGATTGTGGCGTTGCCAGCCGCCCGTTTCACAGAATAAGCTGAGCAGTCAGTGCCTGGGATGATGCGGATGTAAGGCTCGCTTAGTGCATGGGTCGAGCCCACTCGCTCCAACAGGATGGTGCAGGATACTTCGCACGGCCGGCAGAGCTCGCCTAAGGTGCAGCCATCTTGCCGCTGGCGAAACCACGCCCCTACCTGTGTAAGTGATTTTAATGTGAAAGGCGGTAAGGGGTAAGATCTTAAAATCTGATCTACATGTTTCGGCCATAGGAACCTCTGTGAGTCAGTTGGCCTTCATCAAGACCTCATGAATCAGATCCCTGTATTTGTTGATACTGATGAGGTACTCGGGTAAGTATATTAACTTACGGGTCTTCGTTACAAGCATGATTGTTGCCTATAACCTGAAGGAAAGAGGAAATCAATACATGGAAATACTTTGACAAGATCTTATTTCACCTCTGAGTACCTCTTTCTTAACCCGATGTGTGATTTGATTTAAGTGCACGTACAAACAGACCGTGCAGGTTATGTGATGAATATACTTCAGAATCATCTTAATCTATTTTCAAAACGTGTTAATCAGTCTCTTATTTAGAGGTGGTGAAGTATGATAACGGAGAAGTCGTGTGGTGGTTTTTGGCAACAGTTAGAAAATGTAGGGCGAGTTTAAAAACAGGGTTAAAAAATGGTTTCAAAACAGAGAACTCATAGCCTGTGCAGTGTATGTTCCCACTGCTGATGTCTATGGCGGATGCATGGAGAGAAGCTGGATCATGATGAGGAGCCGCATCATGTCCCGATGATGATGCTGCCCACTATATCACTCCAGTAGAGATTATATACACCACTGGTTGCAAATAGTGGTTGAGGGTTTCCAAGACAATCCTTGCGAGACTCTGATATCAAGATCGGTGTGGTTCACTTTTTTTGATTTGTGTAAAACATAAAGCTTGCCACTGTATGTTTCTTTTTATTTTTGCTGAATTATACGAACAGGCTCCAATGTCCATTGTCAGTATTTCTTTGAGCAACGTTTGAAGTTGTCTTTGCAATGCTTGAAGTTCTCTCTTCCTGTATTGGGTTTGGATGCTATCATTTGGGAGGACCAGTGCTACATTTTACCATCCACCTGTAAAGGCTGAAGAGGGCTGTTTTCAAAATGGGGTTCCAGGTATCAGGGTTACTCAGAAAGACTTTTTAAAAAAAAATATTGCCAAGAGAAGCCATCAGATCCTTTTGGCCGCTGGTCAGATCACTAGTTGCCCAAAATGAATTCTCTTCTTGTATGACAGTCTCTATCCTGTATGTATGAGCTGAAAGAAATCTTTCAACCCCTTCATTTTGTTCTTTCCCTCATTATTCCATATCCCATCATCTGCAGTGTTGCAACACTGTCATCCCACACCAAAGGTCTTGCCCGAGTCTGGTGTGGAATGCTGATCCTCCTCCAGTCCTCCAGGCCATTTTCTCACACAGCCTGTCTTCTATCCTACAGGGCCCCACCAGCCCCTGTTAGCATAGTACCTTCTGTTACCACATGTGACTTTCCATCTGTTGAGGAATGCTGCAGGCTAATAGCACACAAGGGTACATCAGCAGAGCAGCTCCCTGGTCTCACTGTTGCCACTTCCTCCTTAGATGCTGTTTGCCACCTTGTTAGCATCTCGGGATCCATAGGGGAGAGGCCATCCATCTACTTACTTCTTGTTAACTATGGACCCCCAGTCAAAGGGACATCAGCCGAATCCTGGTTAGTTGTCTTTTCACAGTGAGACTTGGTCTATGGCACATAGCTAGCTGAAGTTCAGGCTTGGCATATGGAGCCTAGAGGCAAATGAGTTGTGCTTGCTGCCAGGCTCCACTGCCACCGGTGTTATTTCTGAAGATAGATCACCCAAGAGGAGGGGTGTCTTCAGATATACCTTAACTAATGTTCCCCACTCATTGTGAGTTTTTTTCTGCCTGTGCTGGGTTGGGGGGCTGAGGGCTAGGAGACAATGTGGAACATTTAAGGAATATTTCAGTCTCGGCCACCATGACTTACAAGGTGGATCTCCTCAGAAGGGATGCCAGTGACAATAATGTTGGAGAGGCCACCCCACATTAAGAGGCCTCAACAAAGCCATTTTCTCCAGCATCAGGTCCTCCAAAAGTTAGTCCCTAAATGTAGAGTCAAGAGGGCTCCACCTTCATTTTCTATGTCTTCTCAAATACTCGAGCACGAGGCAGTGGAACAGAGAGGAGAGTAGGCAGGATACTATCAGTATTTGGTAGATGACCCGGTATTCGGACAAAATATTTAAAAACAAATATCGAGATGCAGAAATATCAAGTTGTAAATATCGTGAAGAGGAGCACCACACAGTCTGAAAGTGGAGTACCTCATCACAAATAGAGGAGCTGGAGGCAGACCTTCCCCAGTGTCTGGACATACCACCAGTCCCCATTTGAAACAGAGAAGGTACGGTATGAAATGGAGGCACCAAGATACACCTGCTTCTGTGCTAGCCTCTCTTTAGATCCGCCTACAGTAATCATGTTTGGATTTTACCCCAAAACTGGAGGCACACCCTACTAGGTAGTGTGTGATCGTTGAATGCCAGTTTGGAGGGGGAGGAGTTGGTGCTGGTCCCCTTGGTGCGACTGTGGAACTTTTGGGAATCTATTCTGATACTGGCAGTCCATCTCTTTAGAGCTCAGTCCTCTTGTGAGCCTCCTATTAAAGTCCAGCCTCAGTAGTAGAGAGCTCCATTGTAGAGAGATTGTACTAATTTGAGTAATCTGACTAAGAGCTTCTTGGTGTTTTTTTTTTTAGTATGTGTGTAAATCTTTATTGTATACGGTAAGTTAAAACCATCACAGTTACTTAAAACAAGAAAAGAAAAAGATCATACTAACAATTGTAAAATCTCAAATCAGTACATGACACTTTCTCTAAAATGCCGGTTCCAAAAGTAAGGAAGGCAGTCATTTTGTTGTAACAAAACTCAAATGCGGCGTTTAAGTAGACAACAAAAGGGTGCATATGCAAACATACTAACAATGTAAAATCTCAAATCAAGACAATGCTTTCTCCAATATGCACGTTGTAAAAGTAGAAAGGACAGTCATATTGTTGCAACAAAATTCAAATTGCTCGTTTAAGTTAACAAAAGTAACATTGTGTTCAAAGATATACAAATATTTAAAAGCCCTAGCAATTCAGAAGACACTCACCAGTGGATGCATCGCGGTGACAGGGCTGGCATAAAAATATAACAAAATGTCGGTGCGTGAGCTCAATTTGTCCGAACTAAAAGACTTAGGGGCCGATTCCGATTCAGACCAGAAATCTCTCCGACCGAGCCGGACCCGGAGAGATTTCCGACCGAATCGGACTCTAGCAGTCCGACCGAACGAGTACGATGCGCACGCATGCTATCGGACTCGATTCGGTCGGACTCCCATTGAAGTCAATGGGAGCCGGTCGTACAACGCGTACGCGGGCTCCCATCGACTCAATGGGTGCGAGGCGAACAAGGGCGCCCCCACAGCAGGGACGCGTCGATGCGGTTCGTGCCGCACACGCACAGTTAGGGGGGTGCGACTCGCGCGGCTACGCGTACAGGGGGGTCCGACACGGACCCCCAAAGTCCGGCTCCGACAGCTGTTTCGAGCCGGACTGTGCGAGTTGGTCGGACTGCTCGAGGCGCGCATCGTACTTGCCCGGCCGGGGAATGTCTCCATCGCGCGGTGCGAGTCGTGTCCGTGCGAGTCGGTCGGTGTGGTTCGGACCCGTGAACGAGTCGGTCGGCGATTTCGCGTGCGCTTGCATCGTACTCGCTCGGCCGGACGCGCGTTCGAATCGGTCGGGAAAGAGGGCTCCGAATCGGATCCGGTTAAGCCAAATCCGATTCGGTGCGCTACCGGCCGAGATCGGAATCGGCCCCTAATTGTGGCTGTTGTTTGGCTACGTGAGGCGCACTTATAAGAACTATCCTCTTATTTTTGCCTGACATTCAGGTCACTGACAGTGATCACTAGCTCACAAGACTCACTGTGTGTCAAAGTTCAGGTTGAGTACGCAGATGCGAGTATGACTAGGTTAAAGCTATAGCTTAGAAAAAAGTGCTTGTGCAAGCAGTTATGTCTGAAAATGGGCTTGACATGTTTTTCAGTTGTGGAGTGGGACTACGGGGACCACCTTATCTAATTTGCGGAAAATGCTAGGAACTTATAAGAGCTGTCCACCCATATTTGCCTGACACTGAGGTCACACACATTTGAAACAGTGATCACTGGCTCTAAAGTGCTTGTGCAATTATTTAAACAAGCATTTACAATGCAATAGGTCCCGCAACTGCGAGTTTTGGAGCTATTGGCATTGTAAATGGCAATGCCTTTTATAAAAAATTAAAAGGCATTGTCATTTACAATACCAAAAGCAGCACCCATTGCATTGTAGAGCGCGGTGTCTGTGAAGCGGGGGCGCCGCGCTCATTAAAGTAAAAAAAAAAAAAAAAAAAAAGAGCGCGGTGTCCCTGAAGCGAGCGCCGCGCTCATGACTAAAGTTAATTAAAAAAAAAATTGAACCCGAGCGCGGTGTCCCTGAAGCGGGTGCCGCGCTCGGTATGACATTTTAAAAAATAATAAAATAAACCGAGCGCGGTGTCCCTGAAGCGGGAGCCGCACTTGGTATTAAATTAAAAAAAATAAACTGAGCGAGGTGTCCCTGAAGCGGGCGCCGCGCTCCGTATTAAAGTTTGAAATAAATGAAAAAAAACAGAAAACGAAATGCAAATTAGGTTAGGAAGCGGCCGCCATTACCCAAGCTGGCACCCTGTGAGTGCTGTGTCCCTTAATGAAGTAAATAGTTCTCGGAACTGGTAATGAAAGCTCCCGAGTTAGGACACAGTAAAAGATTGAGTCCTCATGGGCGGTAACAAATGGAGACAAGGCGGTAACAAGGAGGGACTAACAAGCCTCATAATGAATCAAAAGCCAGCATTTACCAAGGACAATGACACCAGCCAATGAAAAGTATGGGCGGAGAGTGGGCGAGGCTTACACAGCATACTCTCTACTGCATGCCTCGCAGAGCGAGCAGCACATGCACGCTGCCGCTAGGCTCGACCTAAAAACTGCTGGTGGTTCTCTATAGGGAACTGTCCGCCCCAGATGCCTAATGCTCGGGACGCCCACACATATTGCGAGATGCACCAAATGCCTCTGATCTCACTATTTTTCAAATATCCGAGCGAGTGCAAAAAGCGTTCGTCGATGAAGAGTTTACAGTAGGCTAAACTAACATTTTAGTGTAGCGAAAGTGCATATGTAAAAAGTTCTGGTGCGGTTGCTGATGGTGACCATGTGGTCATGTCATCAGTGCTATCTTATGACTGACTTTGGGGGGGGCGATGATCATATGTTTGTTGTACTCGGGCTTGCGACATAGTCTGTTGTGGGTTCGGGAGACAAACTTTGTCAGCCGGATGTTTAAACGAGTGTTATTGAAGTTAAGTGAGGCGATTATAGCTTGCCTGCATGTACGGACTCCCAAAGTGTTCCATTCATGCTTTAGCCAGGTTTTCCGTCCGGCCAGCAGTGTGGGACATAGGCACGTAGAATGCTCGAGGGATTCCTGGCACTGCCCGCAGCCCCTACAGATTGTACTTTCCCAATGTGGGTTTGGCAAACCCCTCACTACTCCTCTTTCATCTGCAGGTGGTGCCTCCATGCCATCCTTGATCCTGCGCTCCATATCGGTCTTTGATGCTTTAAGTGTGAAGTTAAAGGTCAGAAAGACCATCCAGCCCTTCTGCATCAAGTTCCTGTGCAGCACCCATCCACTCTGGTGCAGCTCCTTCCATCTCTGGTGCAGCTCCTACCATCTCTGGTGCAGCTCCTACCTTCTCTGGTGCAGCTCCTACCATCTCTGGAGCAGCTCCTATCATCTCTGGTACAGCTCCTACCTTCTCTGGTGCAGCTCCTACCTTCTCTGGTGCAGCTCCTACCATCTCTGGTACAGCTCCTACCTTCTCTGGGGCAGCTCTTACCTTCTCTGGTGCAGCTCCTACCTTTTGTGGTGCAGCTCCTACCATCTCTGGTGCAGTTCCTACCATCTCTGGTGCAACTCCTACCTTTCTTCTCTGGTGCAGCTCCTACCATCTCTGGTGCAGCTCCTACCTTCTCTGGTGCAGCTCCTACCTTCTCTGGTGCAGCTCCTACCATCTCTGGTGCAGCTCCTACCTTCTCTGGTGCAGCTCCGACCTTCTCTGGTGCAGCTCCTACCATCTCTGGTGCAGCTCCTATCATCTCTGGTACAGCTCCTACCTTCTCTGGTGCAGCTCCTACCTTCTGTGGTGCAGCTCCTATCATCTCTGGTACAGCTCCTACCTTCTCTGGTGCAGCTCCTACCTTCTGTGGTGCAGCTCCTACCATCTCTGGTGCAGTTCCTACCATCTCTGGTGCAACTCCTACCTTCCTTCTCTGGTGCAGCTCCTATCTTCTCTGGTGCAGCTCCTATCTTCTCTGGTGCAGCTCCTACCTTCTCTGGTGCAGCTCCTACCATCTCTGGTGCAGCTCCTACCATCTCTGGTGCAGCTCCTACCTTCTCTGGTGCAGCTCCTACCTTCTGTGGTGCAGCTCCTACCATCTCTAGTGCAGCTCCTACCTTCTGTGGTGCAGCTCCTACCATCTCTGGTGCAGCTCCTACCTTCTCTGGTGCAGCTCTACCTTCTCTGGTGCAGATCCTACCTTCTCTGGTGCAGCTCCTACCTTCTCTGGTGCAGCTCCTACCTTCTCTGGTGCAGCTCCTACTATTTCTGGTGCAGCTCCTACCATCTCGGGTGCAACTCCTACCTTCTCTGGTGCAGCTCCTACCATCTCGGGTGCAACTCCTATCTTCTCTGGTGCAGCTCCTACCATCTTCAAAGCCAATGGACAGCTCGAGGCAGTAGTTCCCCTTTCCCAACAGCCTCCTCCTCTTCCTCTTTCCCAGCTGGTTACTTCCTTGGTCTTGGCTGATACACAAGGGATAATTCTCTTGTGGATCTTTTCTTAGGCCCCCTCCTTACAAGAAAGCTCAGGGCATATTTACAAGGAAGTAGCGGAGCGCGGTGTTAGCCTCCTTGGCTTAACGCTGAGCTCTGCCACTTCTGAAACGCAGGGCTGCACCAGAGATACAGTGCAGCCTTGCATTTCCCCCTGCACTGGCGCTAATTTAGCTGTCTAGCGCCAACGCAGGCACCCATGCACCATAGTGCAAGGGGTGCCTGCATTGAGGGGAATTATTGTTTATGTGCAGGAAGCTGTCCCTTCCTGCATATATGAACAACCAAGAAGAGTCCCACTGTGTTGGAATTGGCTATCTTCCCAGTATCCTTTATAGCTTTAGGAAAACAAAACATTTTCTTAAAATTACCCTCACCCACCAAGATGTCCCATAGTGGCATGCTTCATCATAGGGTTCTTCCCACCCCGCTGCAGGACGGGGCGTGCTGCGACTGACGAAGACGTGGGAGCACTTTGTGAGATGTAAACTATTTTGTAAATGATGGTATAAGAGTGGGAGGGTCTATTAGTGGTTAAAAAATACCTGGCTAAATGGGAACTAAATATTTATTCAATCCTATAGCTGGTATTGTTAAAATTGGGAAAGGAGAAACCCACGTCTATGCGTGTGTGTCTCACGGTCGACATGTTTCAAGCCATTACCCCATGGCTTTTCTTCAGGACCATGACAATGATCCCTTGTACCACTCCTAATAGTGACACCAACTAGATCTTCTTAATACATTTTAAGGGAAATATAAGTACAATACAATACCCAATCGGTATTTTTTCTGTAAAGATCTGGAAAGCTAGGACATATCGTTATTGCTTACATTTCAATAAAGATAATTGAAGCTTAACTGGATAAAACATCACCATATGTCGAAAAAGGTGTGATATATTTTTCATTATCTGCTATTGTGCCAGATTAATCCTAACATTATCACTGATTGTGTTGTGCTGCCCTATAAAAACTTGTCAAAATTTACAAACAAGACAGTACAAAACATGTAACATAAATCACCTACTCTATAGTTGTTTTATGCATGCCGCTATGGAAACTGACTCATTGTCAGTGAAATTGCTCTCCCACCCTCGCAGCTCCACCATTAAGTGAGGCCTGCCCCTGCCCCTGCACTCTCGAGTGTTGGTGATCGAGGCCCTCCTCCACCCGCAGGTTTCCCTGCGCCTCATCCCTGGTGGTCCAGTGGATGAGGCGCAGTCTCCTTCCTCTAACTCTGCTCTTTCACTCGTTTTTCTACCCTTTTTTATCTTTCACCTTTCTGCACTTTTCTGCATCTCTGCTCTTTTGTGCCTTATTTCTGCTCATTCTCCCTTCCTCTCGCTCTGCCCTTTCACTTGTTTTCACTCGTTTTTCTACCCTCTTTTATCTTTCACCTTTCTGCACTTTTCTGCATCTCTGCTCTTTTGTGCCTTATTTCTGCTCATTTTCCCTTCCTCTCGCTCTGCCCTTTCACTTGTTTTCACTCGTTTTTCTACCCTCTTTTATCTTTCACCTTTCTGCACTTTTCTGCATCTCTGCTCTTTTGTGCCTTATTTCTGCTCATTTTCCCTTCCTCTCGCTCTGCCCTTTCACTAGTTTTCACTGGTTTTTCTACCCTCTTTTATCTTTCACCTTTCTGCATCTCTGCTCTTTTGTGCCTTATTTCTGCCTATTTTCCCTTTTTTCTTTATCCCTTATTTCCTCCCTTTACCTTTCCCCGCCGCTGCTGCCCCCGCGGCACCTCCCCCCCAGCGCGACCGGCCCAATCCAGCTCCCCTCCCCGCTCCCGCCTCCCAGCTGTCCAGCCCTCCCCGACCCCTACTTAATGGCGGCCACTGCGGGGACAGGCGAGCAAGACCACTGACTCATTGTCAGTGAAATTGCTCTCCCACCCTTGCAGCTCCACCATTAAGTGAGGCCTGCCCCTGCCCCTGCACTCTCGAGTGTTGGTGATCGAGGCCCTCCTCCACCCGCAGGTTTCCCTGCGCCTCATCCCTGGTGCCTTCTGTTTTCCCCTCGTGCCCCTATTTTTCTGTGCCCAACTTTGCCTTCTGTACCCCCCGTTGCCTCTCTCCACTCCCGCCGCTGCGTCCCCAGTGGCCCCGCCCCCCTGACTGCCCATTCGCTGCCCCTGCCTCCCGCCTCCCAGATGCTCCTCCCTCCCACCTCCCCATATATGGCGGCCGCTGCGCGGTGAGGAGAGCGACCCTTGACCTTGCCAGGTAGGTCGCTCCCCCGCCACACAGCTCCGCCTGTGTTGTCCTGCCCGCTGCTGCTGCTGGTAAGCTCGCCCCTCTGCTTGTTGCCTCGGTGCCCGTTTTGCCTTCTGTTTCCCCTCATGCCCCCATTCTGTGTGTCCATTTTTGCCTTCTGTTTCCCCTCATTGCCCCCATTTTTTGTGCCCGATTTTGCCTTCTGTTTCCCCTCGTGCCCCCATTCTGTGTGTCCATTTTACTTTCTGTTTCCCCTCGTGCCCCCATTTTTTGTGCCCAATTTTGCCTTCTGTTTCCCCTCGTGCCCCCATTCTGTGTGTCCATTTTTGCCTTCTGTTTCCCCTCGTTGCCCCCATTTTTTGTGCCCGATTTTGCCTTCTGTTTGCCCTCGTGCCCCCATTTTTTGTGCCCGATTTTGCCTTCTGTTTCCCCTCGTGCCCCCATTCTGTGTGTCCATTTTGCCTTCTGTTTTCCCCTCGTGCCCCCATTTTTCTGTGCCCAACTTTGCCTTCTGTACCCCCCGTTGCCTCTCTCCACTCCCGCCGCTGCGTCCCCTGCGGCCCCACCCCCCTGACTGCCCATTCGCTGCCCCTGCCTCCCGCCTCCCAGCTGCTCCTCCCTCCCACCTCCCCATATATGGCGGCCGCGCAGCTGGCGCGCCTAAGGCAAGCCCGTCTGCGCCCGTCCGCGCCTGGACCGCGCCCAGTGCCAGAACTCCTGGGCCGCGCGCCCCCCGCTCCAGCCTCGAGGACCGACGCCGTTACGATGCCACCACACTCCACGCTCTCAACCCCGGACGGACACACAACTGCTTCAAGGCCGCCCCGAAACGCACTCATGGTCCCTTCACCTGCCGGAACTGCAGCTACACCAGCCTCAGAGCCACCGAAGCGCCCGCCAAGAAGGACCTCAACCACCTCCGATGCATCCTACTGAACACCCGCTCCGCACGCAAACACGCCGTCGAGCTCTGGGACCTGCTCGACACATCATCACCAGACGTCGCCTTCCTGACAGAGACCTGGATGAACGACTCCTCCGCACCCGACATCGCCATAGCCATCCCAGACGGCTATAAGATCACCCGCAGAGACTGCGTCAACGGAGTAGGAGGAGGAATCGCCATCGTCCACAAGAACTCCATCAGGGTCTCGACCAGCACCGACGACCTTCTCTGCACCGCCGAACACATGCACTTCCAGATCCACACGGACCCCAACACCACCCTTAGAGGCACCCTTGTCTACAGACCCCCTGGGCCCCGACCCCAGTTCAGCGACTCCATCGCCGACTTCATCAGCACGCACGCCCTGACCTCTACCGACTACATCCTCCTCGGAGACCTGAACTTTCACCTGGAGAACAACAACGACAGCAACTCCACCACCCTGATCGACAACCTCGCCAACCTCGGACTGAGACAGCTCGTCACAACACCGACTCATTCCGCCGGCCACACGCTCGACCCCGTCTTCTCCTCAAGCTCCCACGTCTCCTTCAGCCACACCACGGAACTCCTCTGGACCGACCACCGCTGCATCCACTTCACCTTCCAGAAACCCACCACACACCATCGCACCCAACAGATCCCACGCCGCTGCTGGAGCAAAGTCACCGAAGACCAACTACGGGCAAACCTCGCTCTCAGCCCTCCCTCCGACCCATCCAACACCGACGACGCTGCCTGCAACCTCAGACGATGGATAGACGACTGTGCCAACACCCTCGCCCCGCTGAAAAAACTCACCTACATCGACACCACCAAAAGAGCCAGCTGTTTCACCCCGGAACTCCTAGCTTCCAAGCGTACCTGCCAGAAACTAGAGAAGAAATGGCACAGTGATAAGACACCGGACAGCCACGCAGCCCACAAAGACGCCATCCGTAACCACCACCACCTCATCAGGTCCGCCAAGAGAATCTCCTTCAAAGACCGCCTCGACAACAACGCACACAACAGCAAGGAGCTCTTCAACATCGTGAAGGAACTCTCCAACCCCAGCTCCAACACCAACGACATCCCGCCGTCGCAAGCCCTGTGCGATTCCCTCGCCACCTTCTTCCACCGCAAGATCGCCGACATCCACGACAGCTTCAACACCCAGACAGCCCCTACTAAGATAGATACACCAGACCCGCCGCACACCATCGACCATGACCCCTTGCCAGCCTGGGCCAGGGTGAACATCGATGACACCATCAAGACCATGAGCACAATACACTGCGGCTCCCCGTCAGACCCTTTCCCGCACCACATCTTCAACAAAGCCAGCAGCTCCATCGCACCCCACCTGTGCAACGTTATCAATCTCTCCTTCGAGACCGCGACCTTCCCAGAGAGCTGGAAACACGCAGAGATCAACGCCCTACTCAAAAACCCAAGGCGTACCCGAGAGACCTCAAGAACTTCCGGCCCATCTCCCTGCTTCCGTTCCCAGCCAAGGTCATCGAGAAGATCGTCAACAAACAGCTAACCCGATACCTCGAAGAAAACAGCATCCTGGACCCATCCCAATCAGGGTTCCGCAGCAACCACAGCACTGAGACTGCCCTCATCGCTGCCACCGATGACATCAGGACCCTGCTGGACAACGGTGAGACCGCAGCCCTCATCCTGCTGGACCTCTCCGCCGCCTTCGACACTGTCTGCCACCGCACTCTACGCGCACGTCTCCACGACGCAGGGATCCGAGACAAGGCCCTGGAATGGACCACCTCCTTCCTCGACGGCAGAACCTAGAGAGTCCGCCTCCCACCTTTCCGATCCGAAGCCTCCGAGATCATCTGCGGCATACCCCAGGGATCTTCCCTCAGCCCAACACTGTTCAACATCTACATGGCCCCGCTCGCACGCATCGCCAGACAGCACGACCTCAACATTATCTCCTACGCCAACGACACTCAACTGATCCTCTCCCTCACCAAGGAACCCCTCGCCGCCAAATCCAATCTCCATGAAGGAATGAAGGCCGTCGCCGATTGGATGAAGATCAGCCGACTAAAGCTGAACACGGACAAGACAGAGGTCCTCATCCTCGGCTCCAACCCCTCAGCCTGGGACGACTCCTGGTGGCCAACGACGCTGGGAGCAGCCCCGACACCCACCGACCATGCACGCAACCTGGGAGTCATCCTCGACTCAACGCTCTCCATGGCCAAGCAAGTCAACGCAGTCTCCTCCTCCTTCTTCAACACCCTCCGCATGCTTTGCAAGATCTACAGGTGGATCCCGACAGATACAAGAAGAACAGTCACCCAGGCCCTCGTCAGTAGCAGACTCGACTATGGGAATGCCCTCTACGCGGGAGCCCCGGCCAAGCTCATCAAGCGACTACAACGCATACAAAACGCCTCCGCACGCCTGATCCTCGACGTACCACGCCACAGCCACATCACCCCCCACCTGAGGAACCTGCACTGGCTCCTGGTCGACAGGAGAATCTCCTTCAAACTCCTCATCCACGCACACAAGGCACTCCACAAGACTGGCCCAGCCTACCTCAACAGACGACTCTTCTTCTACGTCCCCAACCGCCAGCTCCGCTCCGCCGACCTCTCCCTCGCCACCGTCCCTCGCATTCGAAGAACAACCACCGGCGGCAGATCCTTCTCACACCTCGCTGCCAAGACCTGGAACACCCTTCCACTAAGCCTACGACAGACCCAAGACCTGCTGACCTTCAGGAGGCTACTCAAGACCTGGCTGTTCGACCAGTAGCAGCACCCCCCCCCCTTTTTTTCTCCCCAGCGCCTTGAGACCCTCGCGGGTAAGTAGTGCGCTCTACAAATTCTGTGATTGATTGATTGATTGATTGATTGAACCAGGTACCTTTTCTCCAAATGTGTGGTCCTGATCCATATTTGTTAATATGACTTTGTCACTGTATTCGGTGATTGTGGTGAAAATCCGATCGTTTGTTGTCTATAGAATGTGATCGGTATGCAAGAAAGTTGTATATAAGGTCTCAAAAACATACATTTTAATAGCCGAAATCTGGCCCCATAAGCTCAACGAGGGAAGGGACGCTTGTAGTCACACACTGGAAAGATCAAAAAGTAAAGCCAGGCTTTTACGTTCAGTATTTTTAAAGAAACTGTCCAATGGAAGACAAAAAAGGGAAGAAATGCTCATTGTCAAGGGGCCCAGGCTATGCCGTACTCACATTATCAAAGCTGCTCCCTTGCCCTGCATACTTTGCCTGCCCGTGGCTCCGACGATAACCCTTCCAGTGGAGCCTGGCCTGTTAAATGACAGGCTGCTCAGCGTCAGCATCCACGTGCGCGAGAAAGCTAGACCACTCACTTGCACAAGATGGCTGTCCTCCAATGGCACCACTTCCTGGTTGCACGCGCCCGGTGATGCCGGTTTGCGCCTGTACTTCGGGGCTGTGGGGAGAATCTGTTTAAAAAGGAATCCATGTCCAGATAGTGAAAAAAGATAATGACAAAGGTTTCCCATGGGGAAAAGTGCTTTGAAAAAAAAGGCTATGAAAAAAAGGGGGCGATTCCTCTGGGCATTATACCTTAGATTTGCTATGAATAGGCATGAAGGATGGTAAAGATATTTATATTTAAAAAAGGTTAATACTTGTGCTAGACCAAGAAGATTCTTCTGGGCCTGGTACCTCTGGATACCTTAGGCTAGGCACGGAGAATGGTAAAAAAATTATTTAGATAAAGCAATTTAAGATTGATGCTTAAAAAATAATAATCCAGATCGTGGGGGGATCATACGGGCATGACACTCAAGTCAGACAATGGTTAGGGGCAAAAACCAAGATAGTGACAGCTACCTTATTACCAGCTGTATCACAAGCCAAATGAATAGGTGTAGTGTCATCTTTCTCATATGCTTGCGGTAGCTGCCAAATTTAGATTACTGGAGTATAGTGAAGTTAGGGCACGGGAATTGGCCTTGGTATGCGTCACTTTGTAAATGCCTGTGCTACATTATACCTGCGTAAGGTATAATGTATGCAGGGTGGGCGTTCCCACATGAAAAAGCCACGTAGAAGTGCACAGCGAAATCTATGAGATTTCACTGCGCCACTTCTGCTACTTCACTGCGTCAAATCCTTGCGCCCGCTGCAAGCAGGCGTAAGGGTTGAGGCAGGGCTTTTTACATGGGACTAGCGCATGGGTAATAGCACATTGCTGGAGTTGCCTCAGTTTTCTAACACACTCCAGCAATGCGTCATTACTGCGCCAACAGATACGTCAGGATTCCTGACGTATCTGTTGACTCCTTGCGACATGGAGCGCCCATGGTGTCGCAAGGAGGGTGCAATGAAAAGTGTTGCATCACTGTTTTTAAACAGCGATGCAACACTTTTCACAAATGAGGCCCTATGTTCTCAGCTCCTCCACCTAAGCCAATTTTGGTACTTGAATGCAGGCTCTTAAATAGACCTGGGAATTGCAGAAGAAGCCGTCTCCTGTCTCAGAGCTCTTGAAAAAGGAGTACCAGCCTTCAGAGGACAGTCCATTGTTTTGTGTCTGAGAACCCCACCCTCTCAGTCTGTGGTGGTAACTTCTATGAAAGGAAAATTACATCCCTGCACATAAACAGGGATGCCAAGTAACTACCAGTCCAGCGGTCACTCCTAGAGATAGGCGAACACAAACACCTTCATGGGCATCTTTTGCCTATTCTCTAGTACACCTTTATTGGAACACCTCCTTACTCCCATATTATGCCCAGGAAGAGTAATGGCAAAGAAGCTGTGAATCCAAAGCTGCTTATGCCCTGAGACATCATCAAAACTACCGCCAGGACCTTGAGCTCTTTCGGTCATGTGACGTTGTGGCTTAAGTCCTTGTACCAGAAGCCATAAATACAGGAAAAAAAGTAATTTATCTGAAGTTTAGTGTACAGGGCCAGTTAAATATCTTGGTGGATAAGGATCTTCAGCAGTTCAAGTGAGGCACATTCACTGTATCATTGAGGAGTGCCATCCAAGCATAATACCTAAAATTCCACCCCTCTCTTCCACCAGGCGAAGTACTTCCAGACTTTCGATGCATGCTAGGCAGACCTTTCAATCCCAGAGCCTAGCTGGAGGCTCCTCATGAAAAATGCAAAGATTATTTGGTTCAGAGGGAAGTACAAGCCTGCTCCCCCAGCCTAGGCAACAGCCAAAAGTACTATCACAAAACAGAGAGTATAAGATTTTACATAAGGCTTTCATACATCCTCCCAAGTAACACAAACTACTACACCAAAGAATCTGAAAGACCAGATCTTCATTCCTAATTGTCTATGGTACCAAATCCTACAGGAATATTAATAGTATTAAGAAAAAACAGTTCATCCACCAAATGGTGGCATGCTTCATCATTGGTATTTTTCTCACCTTGGTAGGACAATGCGACCAGGATGGGCTCAACCCTTAATTGGAGCTCTTAAATATTAGATTTTCAGAACAAGTTCTATGGGGGTCCAGCTAATGTATAAAAATGGTTATGCGTATACTCTAAATATCTTTACTTAATAAGTACCCTTACCATGATTAAAATTTAAACCATGGATGCAAAATGGTAATCCAATGTTTCCTGCATCCTCATTTTGCCAACATGTTTCTGCCGATTCTAAAACATGCCTAATAGGTAACTCGGCCTTCTTCAGGGCAACTAGACCTCCCTACCTATATTCACCCAGTTCTAAGGGAACAGTTAACATAAGGAGGCATAAGTTTTTCTACTTGAATGTGTTTACAAAACCTGGAGGATACCACTCCACTTTATGCCACTCCACTCTACGCTTTCCACTCTATGCCACTCCATTTTATGTCACTTCACTATGTTCCAGTACACTCTGTGCTAATCCACTGTACGCCACTCTAAACTACTACACACTCTACTCTACTTTATTATGCTGTATGCCACTCTATTCTATGACACTCCAGTCTACGCCACTTCACTGTTCACCCCTCCACTGTACGCTACTCCACTGTACACTATTTCATTGTACGCAACTCCACTCTACAACACTGCACTCTGTCCTATTCTACACTGTTCCATTTTACTCTGCGCACTTCAGTTTACACCACTGCACTCTGCACTATTCCACTGTACACCATTGCACTCTACGCCACTCCTCTGTACTCAACTGCAGTATATGCCACTCCTTGCTACCCCTCTACACCAGTCCACTCTACGCTATTCAACTTTACACCACTACACTGTCCCTCACTGCACTCTAAGCCAGTCCACTGTACACCACTCCTCTGTATGCCACTCTACTCTATTGCACTCCACTCTACACTATTCCACTGTATGCCAATCTGCTCTACTACACTGCACTGTACACCACTGCAGGGCAAGCCATTCCAGTATATGCTAGTCCACTGTATGGCATTGCACTGAACGACACTCCACTCGGTACCATTGCACTATACGACACTCCGCTCTATGCCACTCCAGTGTACCTCATTCCACTCTACTCCCCTCCACTCTACGACAGACACAATATACTGTCCGACAGCACACTTTACGACACTATCATCCACTGTACGGTATCATACTCCACGTACTGACACTCCACTCTACAATAGTAAACTGTACGATTAGAAAAAAAAATGTATTACAAATTTAAAAACCATTGAAATTTCATGAAAAAAACAAAGGTTAAAGATAAGTTATAATTAGGAAAACCTCATGTTCAAGGCATGTGTGCTGTACATACACATGCTCGGCATACTCCTGCCATCTAGTGTTGGGTCCGGATGTTTGCAAATAGTTTTTCTTCGAAGAAGTCTTTCCAGTCACGAGGTAAGGGGACTCCTCCTTTCGGTGATAGTGCTCATGGGCATCGACTCCATTGTTAGATTGTTTTTTTCCGCCATCGGGTTCGGACATGTATTGCTGCTCTCCGGTAAGAAACCGTTCTTCGGGTTCCCCTTGGTGCGCAATCCACTACCCTCAATGGTACTGTTTCGTATGCGTTTCCCACTTCTCAGCGTTTCGATTCGTTTAACGAAAACTCCAATTTCGAACGAAAAGTTTTGTTGGTGGCCTTCGGGCCTAACCGCGTCGGTCCAGCTCTTCGTCGATGTAACGGACTCCGTTCAAATTCTGTCCTCTGTGCCACGCCAAGTACCCGCTCACTGACGCGCACCAGGTTTGTAACTTGTGCTTGTCTCCAGAGCACAGAGAACAAGATTGCGATGCGTGCAAATCGTTTTGGTCGAAGAAAACTCTCCGCGATTGTCGAGCTCGACGTTGGGAGATGCAGCGCCAACACCTCGACGACACGCCGGATATCTTCGGTGAAGACTCCGAGAAAGATGACCATGAGCCCTCAGCGGGTGAGGAAGAAGAGGCCTTCTCCGTGTCGGACTCCGATTCAGAGTTGGAGATAGACCTCAACGTTGACGATGTGCTGCAGGGACAGGGTGACATGAGTACAGATTCCTTGCCCCGTCCACCCACCCCCAAAGAATCTAAGGCTTCAGCAGCACCTCTGCCTTCTGGATAAGGTCGGCACCGAGACGATGTTTCTGACGCTCCGCCTTCCGGCTCAGCACCGAAACATGTAGTCAAGCCTTCCGGCTCGGGACCAAGTCTGCCAAAATCCACCTCAGAGCCAAAACCTTCCGGTTCCAAGCACAAAGGCGGTTCGGAGCCGATACCCTCCACGCCGAAAAAGAAACAGCCTTCGGAGCCGAAACCTTCCGTACCGAAAGGCCATTCAATCTCGCCCTGAAACCTTCAGCGCCGAAAACCAAAGATGTCCCTTCAGCACCTTCGGATCCGAAAATAGACATTGTACCATCCAAATCAGATCCTAAACAAAAGAAACTGTACATTAATCCTGACACAGGACATATTCACACCAAGCCGCCTTCTAAGCACAATCTCCCCAAGGACGACAGTCATTACAAAATCCCTTTGAAGAAGAAAAATGTTGGTACCAGTCCTTTTCATCCACCACCGCCAACTCTACCTCCACCCTCCTCTCCACTTCTAGATCCTTTGCACATCACACGTCACAACTCTCCACTATCTCACCATGAGGGAGATGACATTGGTGAGGGAGACACACACTTACCAGGGGATCCATAGACGGATTATACAATTAACCCTCCATTGGATAACGATCCAGACCTTTACCCTGCCAAACCATCTCCACCTGATGACAATGTATCCTATCAAGAGCTTATTGCTAGGGCCGCACAATACCATGGGGTGGTACTCCACAAAGAATCCTTAGAAGAGGATTATTTATTTGAGACACTATGATCAGCACACAGGTTGCGCCAAACACTCCCTATGCTCAAAGGAATGATGAGGCACGCAGACAAAATTTTTAAAGACCCTGGGCCTGATTCACAGAACTAACTTACGTCAAAAGCGTAAACGTAAATGTAAACGTAAACGTAAAGTTAGTACTTTTTAGGTATTCACAGAATACACTTACTCATTTTGGTATTCACAGAATGAACTTACTCATTTCGGTATTCACAGAAGTTAGTAGTCCTAAAGTTAGGACTACTAACTTCTGTGAATACCGAAATGAGTAAGTTCATTCTGTGAATACCAAAATGAGTAAGTGTATTCTGTGAATACCTAAAAAGTACTAACTTTACGTTTACGTTTAGGTTTACGTTTACGTTTTGACGTAAGTTAGTTCTGTGAATCAGGCCCGCAGTACGTGCACGAATCCTGACACCTAGAGTCAACAAAAAATACAAACCTTCCCCAACAGATCCGGTATTTATTAAAGGCCAGTTACCACTTGACTCCTTGTTAGTATCCAATGACCGCAAGCAAGCTAATTCCCAAACCTCGGGGTATGCTCCTCCCCAAGATAAGGAATCAAAACTCATTGATGCTTCTGGCAAACACATAGCTGCTGAGCTGCCAATCACTGGCTTATTGCCAACATGCAGGGCCTTTTAGCCAGGTACAACAGGGCGCATTGGGACGAAATGGAGCAATTGCTACAATATCTCCCAGATGAGGATAAAGCTAAAGCCCAAGACTTGGTCCAAGAAGGAAAATTAATTTCCAACTCTTCCATAAGGTGTGCTCTAGATGCTGCTGACAACGCAGCTCGAGAGGTCAACACTAGCGTCCTACTCAGAAGGCATGCTTGGTTAAGGATCTCCAGTTTTAAGCCAGAAGTCCAACAATTTATTTTAAATACACCTTTTGACAAAGAACATCTTTTTTGGCTCTGAGGTAGATCAAGCGCTCAAAAAAATGAAAAGGACACTGAGGTAGCAAAATCCATGGGAGCGCTTCAGTCTCCTTCAAACAGGGGCTCCTTTCGGCGCTCCTTTTACCTGGGAGGGTCCAAGTCAACCCCCTCAGACCAAAACACTTCCTCGTACAAGGGTAACAACCAACCCTCTTCCTCAAGAGGCTATTTTAGAGGAGGGTATAGAGGAAACAACTCTAAGGGCAGAGGTAAGGGCACCACACCCCGTAACTCCCCTTTCCCTAATAAACAGTAACTTCCCCATGCTTCCCCCTGACTATTACACACCTGTCGGGTGACGACATCAACAGTTTCTCCCCATTTGGCAATCTATAACAACCGACAAATGGGTGCTTGGAATTATCCAACATGGTTATTGCCTGGAGCTTGCCGCCAATCCTACAAATATTCCACCTCGCTCTCACAAATTGTCCCCAGACCACTTGCTGTTGCTCGAACAAGAAGTGCAATCTCTCTTACTAAAAGGAGCCATAGAACCGTTCCCCTTCAGTACCAAGGTTCAGGGGTTTACTCTATACTTTCTGATCCCCAAAAAGGACGGCTCATTAAGACCTATTCTGGATCTCAGAGAGTTGAACCAATACATACTGTCAGAGCACTTTCACATGGTAACCCTTCAACAGGTACTTCCACTTTTACAGCAGGGCGATTTTATGTCTACTCTAGACTTAAAAGACGCATATTTTCACATTCCAATTCATCCAGCTCTTCGCAAATGCCTCAGATTTGCCATAGCAGGCAAACATTACCAGTTCAAAGTACTTCCGTTTGGAGTCACCACTGCTCCCAGAGTATGTACCAAATGTCTGGCAGTAGTAGCAGCTCATCTCAGAAGACAATGTATTCACATCTTCCCCTACCTAGAGGACTGGCTATCAAAGCCAGCACTTACCAAAACTGTCTGCAATACACTCAGACCACAATAGACCTATTTCATCTATTGGGCTTCATGGTCAATGCAGTCTTATCTAGGAGCCACTATCAACACTCTCAATGCTCTAGCCTCTCCCAATGGAGCCAGAATTCACAAAATTCAGTCTATACTACAGTTTCAACCCAACCAGATATTACCAGCCAGAGTTTTCATGCAACTGCTGGGAATGATGGTGTCTTGCATCGTAATCGTACCCCATGCAAGGCTTCACATGCATCCCCTACAAGAGTGCTTAGCACGTCAGTGGAATCAGTCGCAGGGTCAATTAACCGATCTAGTGTTGGTAGACGGCCGCACCCATCGCTCTCTACAGTGGTGGAACCCACAAAATGTATCAAAAGGGGGGCCCTTCATAGACCCTATTCCACATATCATGCTAACAAGAGACGCATCTCTCACCGGTTGGGGTGCCCATCGCCAAGATTACACAATCCATGGTCTGTGGGGTGAAAATCACAAAACTCTCCACATCAACTACCTAGAACTTCTGGCAGTGTTCCTAGCACTCAAAGCTTTTCAAACTCACCTATTTGGCAAACCTGTCCTAGTCCGCACAGACAACATGACAGCAATGTACTATGTACAAAAACAGGGAGGGACACAGTCTCTCCAACTGTCACGCCTCTCTCAAAACATTTGGAACTGGGCAATACATCACAGGATCTATCTCCTGGAAGAACACCTTCCAGGAGTAAACAATCAGATTACCAACCTCCTCAGCAGAAAGAGGCAGCAAATTCACGAGTGAGAACTTCATCCCTAAGTTCTCCATCCATACTTCCAACAATGGGGATTTCCACAAATAGACCTGTTCGCCACAGTAGACAACTCAAAATGCCCAAACTTCGCATCCAGGTTCCCACACCCACTATTCAAAGACAATGCCCTATGGATGAATTGGTCAGGGATCTTTGCCTATGCTTTTCCACCTCTCCCACTACTTCCGTTACTGGTTCGGAAACTCAGGCAAACATCCCTTACACTGATTATAGTAGCCCCCACATGGGCTCGTCAACCTTAGTACACCACCCTGTTAGAATGTCAGTGGTTCCACATCAAAAACTATATCTCCCCCCCAGTCTCCTCACTCAGAGCCATGGAGAAATCAGACATCCAAATCCCAAGGAGCTCAACCTAGCGATTTGGCTTCTGAAGTCATAGAGTTTGGTTATTTAAATTTACCATCACAATGTATGACTATTTTGAAAGAAGCAAAACGCCTACTACCAGAGCTTGCAATGCAGTGTAGGAAGCTGGATCTGTATATACTATACCAAAATGAGGTATAGTGTGCACAGAGTCCAGTGGAACCCCAAAGGTAGGCAGAGGTAAAAGTAGGTAGCACCTTACTCTCTATTTGTGGTAGTGTGGGCGAGCAGTAAGGCTTTATCAGAGGGTAGTGTTAAGCATTTGTTGTACACACTCAGGCAGCAAATGATGTCAAACACTCAAAGACTGAACTCAGACCAATTTGATTGTTTAAAAAATATTATTTAGTTATATTTATTTTCTAGAACCAAGCAAGCCTGGTGCAGGTAAGTGTAAATGGTACGGTTCAAGGCAGGTTGAACAATACAAGCAAGCTGAATGAAAATGAATTTGTTACAGGTTTGTAAACGCTTTGAATACAGTTAAAATTACTGTTAGATTACTTTTGATTACTTTACAGATTACTTTATGGATTACTTTTTCTACTCAGTGTGATATGCCTAGATATCACACTGGGACATTTCGTAGAGAAAAGGTAAGTAAAGCAGTTTTTAGTTATTTGCAGTTTTTCAATGTTTCATACAAAACCAACTCCACACTTAAAACAATTTTCAAGGACAAACAGTCAATGTATTCCTATGGAGAAAAATGAAGTTAACGGTTTGCAGGTAAGTACAAGTTTGTGGCTGTTGGTTTTCTGGGGTTAGACCCAGGGCTCCCCCAGGGTCAAGGATGCACTCTCAAAGCACCCTCAGCGGCACTAGGGCGGCCGGGTGCAGAGTGCTGAGGCCCAATGTTATCCAATGGGGGATAGGGGGCCTCCGGTTGGTGGCTGCTCACGAGCAGGCCACAAGGTTGTGGAAGCAAAGCTCCTGGTGTTAGGCTCAGGGCAAAGGGGGATCCGAGTTAGCACCCAAAGTACACACGCAGCAGCGCAGGGGCGGCTGGCTGCAGGGTGCTGGTTTGGCGTCGGGTGCCCTGTTGATTTCAATGGGGATTCTCCGGTTGCAACAAAGACTGCAGGCTTGGGGACGAATATCTTCTGAAGGTGACTGCCAGTTGAAGAGGTAAGTTGGGATGCCTGGGGATGCTGGGACACCGTCGGTTGGGCCACTCAAGTCCGTGGGACGTCGGGTGCAGGGGTGTCTTTAGGCATCGGGTTTTCTTACCCGGTCGCGGTCGGGGGTATCCTCCAGAAACAGGCTGCAGGTTTTGCTTGGAGATTCAAGGCAAGTCAGAGATCACCAAATCTCAGGTCAGGATCGCCGGGGAGACCTCCTCGTGGTGTTGGGCCACTTGAACTTGGGCCATAGGCGACGGGTGCAGAGTGGTGCAGACTTGCGGATTTGGCCAGAGCCAGACTCTGTGGGTGAGCAAATCCGGTGCTCACGGGAGACAAAGTCTTTCTTGTGGAAGGCAGGGCAGGACCTCGGGGTTCTTGAGGTTGCTGGCTACAGGACACACCGGGATTTCGCTGGAGCAGGTTCGAGGTGGGGACAGACTGGTAGGGATGGGGCCAAGTCAGTGGGCGTCCTCCTCTTCTTAGTTTCAGCATGGCTCTTCAGTAGTTCTTCTTCTCAGCTTCACTGTCGGTTCTTGTCTGAGAAGGCAAGGTTCAGGGTTGCCCCTAAATACTAAATTTAGGGGCGTTACAGGTAGGTAAAGGTTGAGACCAATGGGTCCCTTCCTTGGGCTGGGTACACCCCTTATTATGCCACCCTCCAGTGGGAGGGGGGCATATGCCTCGTTCTGGTTGGCTGGGTCCCCCCATCTGCAAGTTGGCGGGGACTGAGAGTTGTACATCGCCTCGCCTCCCCCACCTGATGGGTGGGGTTGGCAAAGGTGGGCACACCTCCCTTCCTCATTTGGTTTTCCCGCCGATTCTCCCGCCCAAAGTAGGGGTCAGAACCAGTGGGGGCCAGTTGCTGGAAGCAGCAAAGGCCTGGGGTAGCTCACAAAGGCAGCAAGCCTTTGAAGCTTCACCTTCGTGGACCCTGGGGAGGAGGCTTGGCACCTCATCCCAGGATGTGCATTGTTTCAGACCCCCGGTTTTTTCATGGAATATTATATATATATATATATATATATATACAATGTTAAAATAATTTATAAATATATATATATATATATCCAAGCTCCAAAGTACCCAACATACAAGGAGCACTCGGAGGGCGGTGTCCTATGCGCCTTCAATTGCCAAAGCCTCTGAAGAGAAGTGGGGACACTTAAAAATGCGTCAGGCATCCATGGCAAATTGAACTGCTTAAAGTTAGCGTTGTGCCGGCGAATTGTATACCATAAAGGCTCTTAATGAGCATGTTGCCTTTCGAGTGCTCCTTGTACGTTGGGTACTTTGGAGCTTGGCTATATATATACATATATATATATATATATAGTTCCAATCCTGTATGTCGGCAAAAACACAGGCGCTGACACCGTGGGAGTATATCACGGAACGATTTATTCCATTTGAAGACCAAGACGCGTTTCGGCGGCGGACCGCCTTGCTCACTACATATATATATATATAATTTTAACATTTTTTTGGTGTACCCTTTTGTAATAAATAAAATTTGGTGTGCATCAATAAAAACGAACAATGACTATTCAGATTAACAGATCTTCTTTCCTCCTAGAGGCAAATCCATACTCCTTTTTGTTAAATTCCACTTTAACACCAGCAAGTGTCTGCTCAGTTTACAAGGTGCACTGAAATTACAAATTAAATTGGACAGTTCAGTGGCTGACAAGCAGATGTGAAAAGGTCCGCCTACAGTGGCCCTGCTGTGCCATAAACAGCAAGCCTCTTTGAAACAGACAGTCAAGAATGAGCTGTTTATAACCTCTAGTATAACTTCTAATGAAAGTAAATGAGTGTTGTTTTTCTACAGTCACTGCTGCACTTTGAAGGAAGTCTGTACCACACATACATTTAACACAGTTTTCTTCTTTGACCAACCAATGCCACCATTTCATACTAAGATCAATCTAAAGCTATGGCAATTTAAAATGTTTTCAAACATGTAGGGGCCGATTCCGATTCGGGCCGGAAAACTCTCCGACCGAGCCGGACCCGGAGAGATTTCCGACCGAATCGGACTCTGGCAGTCCGACCGGACGAGTACGATGCGCACGCATGCACTCGGACTCGAGTCGGTCGGACTCCCATTGAAGTCAATGGGAGCCGGTCGTACAACGCGTACGCGGGCTCCCATTGACTCAATGGGTGCGAGGCGAACAAGGGCGCCCCTACAGCGGGTACGCGTTGAAGCGGGTCGCGCCGTACATGCACAGGTAGGGGGGACCCATGGATCCCCCCTGTGTGCGACTCGCGTGGCTACGCGTACAGGGGGGTCCGACACGGACCCCCAGAGTGCGGCTCCGACTGCTCTTTCGAGCCGGACGGCGCGAGTCGGTCGGACTGCTCGCGGTGCGCATCGTACTTACCCGGCCGGGGAACGTCTCCATTGCGCGGTGCGAGTCGTGTCCGTGCGAGTCGGTCGGAGCGTGTTGAACCCGCGTACGAGTCGGTCGGCGATTTCGCGGGCGCTCGCATCGTACTCGCTCGCCCGGACGCGCGTACGAATCGGTCGGTAAACAGGGCTCCGAATCGGATCCGGTTAAGCCGAATCCGATTCGGAGCCCTACCGGCCGAGATCGGAATCGGCCCCTAAGTCTCTATACCACAATCACTCCACTTCATTACAACTAACTGAATGATGGATTCCAAGAACGTTTTTTTCTGCGGATATTTGGAGACTCCTGCGTCAACTATTTAAGGGAATATGCCAGATCTTGTAATTCTGATGTTAACTGCTGCTTAATTGATGTGAATAATACTTTTCAAGTACGTAGAGAAATTACTTGACACCTGAATAACTGCTGGTCATAGTCATGTGTTTACAGTGCTAGGGTACCCACTGGACTAGGAACCATGGCAAGTGTGGAGATTACCCATCACTGGGGCATGGACCGGAGGATTAAATTGTTACATCTCTGTTATCAAGCAACAAATTTGGATGCAGCTTTTAGCTCCTTCATCAGTGCTCTGACCCAGGTCGGGGGTGGCCGAGAGGATGCTCAGTGCTCCATGGAGGCGTATATAGGCTACCCTGCAACATGGGTGTGTCAGGAACAAAGGAGGAATACAAATCAACAGCATAAGACACAACTCCACCTGGGTCCTGGATGAAGCAGGCAGATGTTCTTCTCTCTCCACACAGATGCTGGGTGACCTCTTGTCCTGAAGTGGTGCTGTCCTCATTACGTCTTCCATTGGTCTTCACAGGCTGCTGGCTTCTTCCCAGCAAGCTCTTCTCTATGGGGGCAGTCTAGTGTCTCCTCTCACAGCTGGCAGGGTTGTTCTCCTCTAAAGGCAGCACAGCAGAGCTTCCAGTAGGACGTGATCCTAATATGACTGAGTTGCTATAGTAAGGCATGCTCTGTCCTTGGAATTCAGTCCTTCATAACTGTCTCCTTCATGAGGCATTCTGGAGCACCGTACTGGTCGAGCTGGCCAGTATTCATCATCAGAACTGGTCAATCATTTCTCTAGAACGGTTCAAATTCTGCAGACTCCTCCAATCAAATGTAGCATGGGCATTGGCCACACCATGATCAGCATGTGCCAGGGCCGTGAACAAAAATAGCCTATTGTGGGCTGGTTGCAACTCGCCCAGTGCAGATTTGCATTGGGCTTAGAGAGTAGGCCACATCCTTTGTAGATGTAGATTAGGCAGGACGAACAGCTTAAGGGAGGCTGTGAAATGAAGAGCGACAAGCTTCAAAGAGAAGAGGCCCTGATAGACCCACCCACAAGAAAACTGTAACCTACTACAGTCTAATCCAGGTTCGGAAAGGAAAGCCCAAAGAGTGGGCTTCGGGGTTAGCAATGACCTGGACTTCCTCTTACAAAGTCCTCCACCTTCTTAGTTTGCTTCACACACGGGATGCAACATCGACCCTGTACTCTAGCCCAGGGTTCACCAAAGACGGTCCTGGAGGGCCGGATCCATGCCAGATATTTAGCAAATCCCCGTTTAGATAAATGTAGTTATTTAAAAATCTGGCATGGATACGGCCATCCAGTACTGACTTTGGAGAACCCTGCTCTAG
The DNA here is from genome assembly GCA_963921515.1 of Calotriton arnoldi. NCBI lineage: Eukaryota > Metazoa > Chordata > Amphibia > Caudata > Salamandridae > Calotriton > Calotriton arnoldi. Next base: position 1,191,196 of record CAWUFW010002211.1, read on the forward strand.
CTAGTACGCACAGTTTTTCCAGAAAACCCACAGCATACACAATATTTACATTCACTATCTAGACATTTCCCACACTTATGGAAGTGAAAGATCTGTTTAAGGCAGACTGCCAGAAGCTTTTACAAGTGGGAGGTGAGTAGGCTTATCCCCCTGAAGCAGACAGGTGAAAATAGAGCAGCAATATGAAGTCTCAGTTTCTTTTCATAGGGATACCCTCAGTGCACTTGCTTGATTTTCAGGCTCACTAGGGTATCAAAAACCTCAAGAGAGTATGGAAAGCATGGTCTCCAGTGATGTAGCGTGCTTTTGTCCCAACACGCAAAGAACAGTCATTAAAGACGTTTCTGCATACATCCCAGATCATGGTAAGCTATCGATCCTCAATAACATCCAATTCAACATGCCACACTGGTTCTGCAAAGATGGCATGCCTTTACCCCAACAAGGAAGAAACAACATGCCTTGACAACAAACTCAAAGCCCAACATTTTTTGATTTATTCTGTAGTAATTTTTTTGAAAAAAAAGATGGATTGTCCATGATCCTGTGGAAGCTTTAAATACCATTTGCTACCCCACACGTGAACATAACTCATTGTGCATGGCTGTGCGCAATAGAGGCTAGGTGCAGAAGGCCCAATCCAAGTGCTAAAACCCAGTCTGCAGAGCCTTCCAACATGTGCATCAGGGGTGGGCATAGACCCTGACTGTGTGGACATAAGCCACTGCCCACATCCTTGAGAAAAATCTGAATTATCTGCTGATCAGTACATTAAATGTTTCTCACATTGATCTGTGGAGCATCTGTGAATCCTCTTTTTTTTTTTTTTTAAATAGATAAACTGCCCATGGAATGCAAGGGCCATTGGGTGCCTATAGCCCCTGCCTTTCAGCTTCGTGCAGTGGGAGGTTGAGTGTAGGGTGCAGCCTTCGCCTGTGGCCAGCCTTGTTCCCCTCAGTCTCCAGCTGAACATTTCCCACAGTGCATGGCCTTGGGCCTTCTGCAGCGGATGTTGAATGAAGGGCCTGCACGTCTTGTGGCATTCAAGGTCCGTCTTGTGGCATTTCAAGGTCCTGCATATTATGGAGGTTAGCAACCAGTGGCGGCCGCTACTTAACGAAGGTGGTGAGCCAGAGGGGTGTGGAGGGGGCAAATAAAAAAAAAATTTAAACAAATTTTACTTACCTGTACACCGGCTGGCTGTCACCTCTCGGTCCTCTTCGTCAATCCAGAAGCAGGAACCAGGGGGCACCCATGTTCCCAGACTCCCCTGACCAATCAGAATGCTGCCTTACAGCAGCATTGTGATTGGTCAGAGCACCGTAGTTCGGTGCTCAGAGGGGGACTGGGGACCTGGGAATGCTCTCCACCCAGGCTGCAATACAGCCTGGGTGGAGAACATGCACAGTGCGCATGACTGTTTGACTGGCCCTAGACGACCGGCCAGACATTCATGTGCACTTAAAAGAGTGCCACCACTGTTCCTGTGATGTCCAGCCCTGCTCCGCCCCTAACCAGCTGATACACAGATGGAAAAATAAAATGATAATAACGTTTGTTATTATTTTATTTTTCCTTTTTCAACTGCTCTCAGAGCAGTGGGGCAATGCTCCTCCGCCTTAGCGGAGGAGCTGCCCCTGATGGCAACGTTTTTGGGCACGATCAGTATCAATGAACATGATGAATATTTGTTAATGCTCCAAGGTGCGCTTCAGAAACATGAACCAAATAAGGTCTCCACATATTTCTATCTTGAGCTACCTTGCCCAGTTATGCTCATTTCATTTTTATTGTCTTCGGATTCTGCTCCGCTTTGAGTTCCTCCATTGATCTTGCCTTGATTGAAAGCAGAAATGAAGTATCTACAGACTAATACAACACTCAACTCTATTACAAAATCAAATCACCCAGTGAGATCCTACATGTCAACGCCACACTGAGCAAGATACAATCCAGCCACTTAAAGCTAAACCCCAACAAAACAGAAATAATACTGTTCTCCCCTAAAAGTAACCCCCTACCAATCCATGAATGGCTCAGCGACCTGAATGCACTAAATTGTTCTCTCACTCTGTCCAACTCCGCAAAGTCCTTACGCTTCATCCTGGACAAAAACATGCCAATGAAGGATCACATAAAAAACTTAGACAAAGGAGCGCTTTACACACTAAAACACCTCAAAAAAATTAAACCATTCCCTCTGATGATTTCAAGATGGTAGTTCAATCTCTTGTCCTCTCCAAACTGGACTATGGGAATGCCATCCTCACAGGGATGCCGAAAACTCACCTCACACCCCTTTAGATCAGTTCTAAACATGGCAGCCCAGCTCATAACAGGTATTAAATGGTTTCAACACATCACACCATCCCTCAAGAGCCTCAATTGGCTTCCCATCGAAGAAAGATGTACTTCCAAGACTGCCTGCATCACCCACAAAGCCCTTCAGTTACATGCCCCCAACTATTTAGACAACAAGCTGATGAAAGCTGGAAGAACCAGAACTCTGAGAAGCTCCAACTCCCTTCTTCTCGTACCTCCCAAGCTAAAAAGAAATACAACCCATACTCGCTCTTTTTCTGGAAATGCACGCAGCATATGGAACTCTCTACCTAGAGATCTACGATGCAACCCCTCCTTCTCTTGCTTCAAAAGAGACCTGATGCTCTTCCTCCTCTACAAATACGTTGACACCTAAGCATACTGAACTCTTGTCAATTATCTCTCATTCTAGGACTAGACCCTCTGTGAGAGTCTGTTTGTTTGCTTCTGCTGTCTATTAGGTCTTTCTCTCCCGTAACTCATACTGTTCTTATTGCCCGCATATGGTAATCCACGCTCATTACCTAATGATTTTCTCTGTATATATTTGTGTGTGTACTAGAATCTGTGTCTCGCATCATATGCTCAGCGACTTGATTATACTGTGTTCTTCACGTTTATGTAAAGCGCTCTGATACCTTCGGGTCTAGCTAGCGCTACATAAAGCCGATAAAATAATTAAAAAAAAAAAATAAGGGCCTGGCCTTTGGGGAAACCTTGTGTCCAGATTAATGTCGACTAAACCGATTGTATAGGCAAATGACTTAGAGGGTAGAGTTGGCATTTGGGCCACATGGCTACTCATCACCAACACAGTTAGAAGCCTCCTACTTTAACACTAGAATACTTATCAACCTCCAGTCAATCACCGGTAGAGTGGGAAGCCTCCTGCATAATAGTAACATATTAGAGAACCTCCAGCCTAAACCAACAAAGTGTGAAACCTACCGCCTGTCACCAACACAGTGGGAATCTGCCTTCTGAACACTAATAAACTAGGCTGCTGCCCATCATCATTACACCCATCAACATCCTGCCCTGTGCTAAACTTAGGGAAAACCTTCTCACAAACAACAGTTTAGGGGGAACCTCCTGTTCAGCCTACCACACTGACCATCGTTCCCGTCCCTCCGGTGTGCGTTGAGTATGTCCAAGTGGCATATTCTAAAACATTCAGAAATGATTAGTCCTGGTTTCTTCACAGGTATCACAGTGGGGATTTGGGAAGAGGTCACTTAATCTAGTCTCCTCTGGTGGCAAGCAACAGGAGTGGAGAGAAGTGCTTCTTCAGGTTTGGGAGGTGACAGAGGCATGCATATTTGTTTCTTTTGTTCCTTCATAAGTTTCTTTGCATTTCCCAGGACATGTCCTACATCAACTTATTCTTCCGTGGCAAACCCAAGAGACGTGAAGAGCTGATCTACACACCAGTCAATTCTGGACTATGTAAAGAGCAACTTCCGGTATGCCAACACTCTGACCGATATAGTAAATGAGCATTGCAGCAGCAACCTGCAACACATCGAGATGCATGAGGACCAACCCTTCAAGGAGATCTGCGAGCTGTTCGTGCTCGCCTGTGTGACATCCAGCTGATCCTGCAGAAGATCGACCAAGAACTGAAGGAGAAGCTGCACCCGGAGGATTACAGGCAGCTTCGGGATGTCGTAGATTTCCCTGATGATGTCTTTGCAGCTGCCAGGAAAATTATGCCTGTGTAGGAATCAATAACGAACACCACATAGCAGAAACCAATTTCTTTTCTAATGTGATCATATGTTTCTCAAATTTAACACATTTTATGCGTCAATGCGTTTCGGTGGGTTATAAAATATAAGACCATCTTCTTCAAGACAACGACAATATTACCCTCCTAAGAATATCACTATCTAAAAAGTCCAGTGAAGAGCATGCAGTCAGATTGTTGAAATTGTAAAAGTACGCCCAGCCAACAGTTGATAAGCGCAGTTTACCTCTCACGGCGCAGGACGCTCTTTGCCTGGGAGACCTTTGCCAGTCAGGGACTATGTGTCCCAGAAGCAGTGAGGAGAAGGAGGAGCCTGTCATCAGCCGTGACAGCTGATAAGCGCTGTTTACCTCCCGCTGCGCGGGATGCACCCGGGCGAAGGGCGGGCCCGTCCTTGCCAGGAAGAGGCAGGGCAGCAGGGTCACCCCCTTTGGATTTCATTTTGAAAAGCTCACGCTTGTGCTGGTAAGATCCTGTTCTGCTTGTTTGTGTATTCAGCATACTTATTACCTGAGCTGCTCGCTCATTGTGCCCGATGTCTTAACCCGAGACGAAGGACGAATCCTTGAATTGACTTTAGTGCCATTATTGGCAACACACCCCACCCCCCAAAACAACAGAGCATGCATGATGATGAATAAATACACAACACAACTTTTGTTTGGGAAAATATTGCTGCAGGTTTATTCCATACAAAAGTATGCAATATGGTGGGTTATCTTACGGGTGATCCAAGGGCGGGCAGCAGTCACCAACCTAAGCTGCCCCGCCCGCCTGATGAGCCAAGCACTGTGGAGAACCCAATCAGTGCTACCTTATGGGGTGATCCTCTTTGCCGGATCACGTGACACATTGGTCCCTTATTACTCACGCCCCGTTCAGGGCGGGGCGTAGCAAGGCAAGCCCCCGGTTGCTCAGGCCCACAACCGCCCGAAGGACTAATGGGGTGCCGTCGCGTTCTTCCAGGAACCTGCCATGAGGCTCCTGGTATTTGGCTCTGGCACCCCTATTGTGCCCCTCAGAGGTACCCTTCTGTACTCATCTGCTTCCAGATCGCCCTGTAACTCCGCCTGCAACACAAAAGAAAACATTAAAACGTTCTATGAAACCAGTCTGCCACCCCCACGCCGGGTAAGCGGTAGGGTGGGAGACGGCGTGCCCGGTGCAACAGAGGACGCCAAGGTGGCCGGGGGAGGCATAAATACCCTCCCCGAATCCTCGGCGCGCCGGAAGTGACGCGCATCGCGCGCCAATGCAAGGGGGTGGGGACTCCTTCCTGAGTCCCAACACTGTTAGGGGGGGTGGTGCTAGTGCCCAAATGGCACTAAAGGGCCGCCCTCTTAGGATGGCCCCCTGCGTGGGCCGCGGGCAGCCGCATAGTGCCATTATTGGCAACACACCCCACCCCCCAAAACAACAGAGCATGCATGATGATGAATAAATACACAACACAACTTGTGTTTGGGAAAATATTGCTGCAGGTTTATTCCATACAAAAGAATGCAATATGGTGGGTTATCTTACGGGCGATCCAAGGGCGGGCAGCAGTCACCAACCTAAGCTGCCCCGCCCGCCTGATGAGCCAAGCACTGTGGAGAACCCAATCAGTGCTACCTTATGGGGTGATCCTCTTTGCCGGATCACGTGACACATTGGTCCCTTATTACTCACGCCCCTTTCAGGGCGGAGCATAGCAATGCAAGCCCCCGGTTGCTCAGGCCCACAACCACCCGAAGGACTAACGGGGCGCCGACGCATTCTTCCAGGAACCTGCCTTGAGGCTCCTGGTATTTGGCTCTGGCACCCCTATTGTGCCCTTCAGAGGTACCCTTCTGTACCCATCTGCTTCCAGATCGCCCTGTAACTCCGCCACAGCTCTGGAGGCGGCCCCCGTCGTTGCCAGAGCCCCCCACCAAAACAGCTATATTCTCACCTGCAACCTGCTTTCTAGGGCCTCCTGCATGTTCCAGTGGAACGTGTCCATGCCCCCTGTGACAAGTGCACCCCATGCTTGTCAACTTAACCTTAGGTGCACGCCTGGATGGCCCGTGCTTGTAGGAGCCCAAAAAACCCCTTAGAACTGTGAACCTGTGAACTGGGACCTCCAAGCTAATGTAGGCTCCAACCTTCTGTAACCTGTAGTTGCAGTACTTCTAGCACTGTATGTGCCTTAACACCTGTGTCCCCAATTTATGGGACAGCAGCCCACTCGTTAGGGGACCTCTCCCACAACCAGCCTGTCTACTTTGGCTATCAGGGCGAGAAGCTTCTATGCTTAACTGAGGCAACCCATAACCTACCCATGGGGCAGAGTGCACATATTTTATTGAGGTTGACCCGACATTTGCACAGTCCTCTTTGATTGCTAAATCATGGCGAACAGGAATGTTCATAGCTAGCAGTATGTGACCATGAGCAAGTGTGTCCTCAAGCACTTAGCTTGTATCCTTTATTTCTTATGGGAATTTCGCCTGTTTTCGTTCCCTCTGATGTAACCCCCTAGGCTTCCCAGGTTCATGATTCTGTCTGATTTGAACCCGTGTGCACTGTCTGCAATATAGTGCCTAACATTCAGGATTGACTAAGCCCTTGTTTACCCCCGTACTAGCTTATTCCCAAAATTGGGGGTTACCACTGCCAACCGTGTGCCACCAAGCAGTGGAAAATTACCTGGTCCGTTAAATTTGAATTCTTTTTTGTTTTTTGAATACTGGACGTGCCAAATGTTCTCTTTATATAGTACCTTTTGTGCTTGACACCTTGTTTCCCCAATTGTTGGGACAGCAGCACCCTATGTTGGCTGCCAGCGTCCCCAACCAGCCTGGCTAGTCCAGCTATCCGGGCGGGGCATTAGAGCTTCACTGAAGCGGTGGACAGTCAAAATATCAATTTTTAAATATCGAAGCACAGTTATATCGAGTTTTAAATACCGTAGGGACAAAATATCGAAGTCAAGAATATCTACAACCAGAATATCGAAGTTAAGGTAAGAAATATCGATGTTGCAAATATCGATGTTAGTAATATCGATAGTTAAATTATCGATGTTAATAATATCGATATTTATATGAGTGTTATGTAATTTAGTATGTATTTAATATGCATGTGTTCTATATTTTTCGTTAAGTATTGTACTGTTTTTGTAAATATATGTATACATTTTTTAGAAATTAGTAATTTTTTTTAAAGTAAATTTTGCGTTTTAGTACCGTAGCGGATTGTGGGTTTATAGGGGAATAGGGTGGGAAGTAATTTAATTATAGTAAATTAAATAATAATTTTTAGGAATTATTAATGTATTTTAATTAAATTTTGTGTTTTATTTCTGTAGCGGGTTGTGGGTTTATAGGGGAATAGGGTGGGAAGTAATTTAATTTTAATTAAGTAATTATTAATTTTCAATTATTGTTATTAATAATTAGTTTATTGTGAATTAATTATTAATTATTATTAATTGATAATTATTTTATTTGTATTAATTTATTATTGGAGTGGGTTGTGTGTTTTTAGCGGAATAGGGTGGTAAGTAAATTATTTGTAATTAAGTAATTAATTAAGAAAAATTGAGTATTGATAATTAATGTTTTTGTTAATTAATTTTTAATTGGTTAATTTTTATTAAATATTATTTATTGGTATTGATAATTGTTTTTGTTAATGTATTATTCATTGGTTCCTAATTTTTATTAAATATTATTTATTGGTATTGATAATTAATTTTTTTGTTAATTAATTATTAATTGGTTATTTTTATTACATACTATTTATTGTTATTGACAATTTTTTTAATTTAGTTATTAATTGCAAATTAATTTTTATTAATTGATTAATTGAAAATTAATTTAATTGTGTGAAATTTTATGTGGAGTGTGTTGTGTGTTTATTGGGGAATGGGGTGGGAAGTATTTAATATTATTAAAGTAATTATTATTTTTGATATATTTTTTTTTCTTTTTTTTTCTAAATTTATTAATAAATCATTATTTAATTTCAATATTTATTTCATTTATAAGTATGTTATTTTTAACATCTACGTTGTCCAACGCTTTCCCTACTGTTGCACTCACTGGAGTGGGAATAGTAATTTTTACCCTTACGCTATCCAGCGCTTTCCCTACTGTTGCACTCTCTGGAGTGGGAATAGTAATTTTTACCCCTACGCTATCCAGCGCTTTCCCTACTGTTGCACTCTCTGGAGTGGGAATAGTAATTTTTACCCCTACGCTATCCAGCGCTTTCCCTACTGTTGCACTCACTGGAGTGGGAATAGTAATTTTTACCCCTACGCTATCCAGCACTTTCCCTACTGTTGCACTCTCTGGAGTGGGAATAGTAATTTTTACCCCTAAGCTATCCAGCGCTTTCCCTACTGTTGCACTCACTGGAGTGGGAATAGTAATTTTTACCCCTACGCTGGCCAGCTCTTTCCCTACTGTTGCACTCACTGGAGTGGGAATAGTAATTTTTACCCCTACGCTATCCAGCACTTTCCCTACTGTTACACTCTCTGGAGTGGGAATAGTAATTTTTACCCCTACGCTATCCAGCGCTTTCCCTACTGTTGCACTCACTGGAGTGGGAATAGGAATTTTTACCCCTACGCTATCCAGCGCTTTCCCTACTGTTGCACTCTCTGGAGTGGGAATAGTAATTTTTACCCCTACACTATCCAACGCTTTCCCTACTGTTGCACTCACTGGAGTGGGAATTGTAATTTTTACCCCTACGCTATCCAACGCTTTCCCTACTGTTGCACTCTCTGGAGTGGGAATAGTCATTTTTACCCCTACGCTATCCAACGCTTTCTCTACTGTTGCACTATGTGGAGTAAGTATATATATTAATTTATATGTATATGTTTAATTTATTTTAACATTTAATGTATTAGTTATTATTTTGAAATATCTTTTAATATTTTTAACTATATTTCTTTTAATTATATGTATTCTTTACTTAATTTTACATTATTATTAAAACATTAAAAAATACGATATTTTTAACTTCGATATTTTTGACAACTATATATTTTTTTCGATATTTTTGTACTTACCTTTATGTAGATTGGACTTCGATATTTTTGACTTCTATATTTCTGTGTCAATATTTTTGCAGGTCGATTTTCTGTCCGTCGATATTCTGTCATGCATTCAACTGAAGCAACATGGAACCTACCCTTGGTTCTAGGATGCACTTACTTCGCCATGTTGACCAGACATTGCACAAACCTTCTTTATTGCTAAACCCTAGTGAACACCTTAATAGTGTCACATCTGGTTTGAAAGAATATATGTATTGTGCCCACTATTAGCGCCACCGCAAGCTTTCGTGGAGTGACAACTTAAGCAGTCCACCCTGCAGCTGACCCTGTTGCTTAATACGGCCCCTTAATGCCCTTGCCTGTCATTCAACGACCCTGGAAACATAATGCCCCGCAGCTTGGTGAAGAGGATTTTTGATCCCAGCGTACCAGTCTGTGTTGTAGACTGCCTTCATAGGGGCTCCAGTTCGTGTGATGTGTGTGTCACTGTCCTGGCTAGGCCAATAAAACACCACCCGCCCTGGACATACCTCTAAAGAGAATGGCCCTACACAGCCATAAGACCAGGGATACACATACGTTAAACCTCTTTACCTGCACCTTGAAAGGGAATACCAAATGTACCTATAATTGTCAGCAATACCTTTGCCCCAGCAACTCTTGACACGATATGCTAGCGCAGGTAGAAGACAAGGGATGTCCGACCTACCTTACTTTCACTCTTACAATTCGCTGTGTATAGTGCTTGAAGGACCATAACCTAATTGTGCCTTTGTGAAGCGCGCATGCCCCCGGGGCATGATGTCACTGAATAACCGGTGTATGTTACCCACTCGCTGCTACTTATGTACCGCTAACTGCCCTTACTTAGGTTGAAGGAATGCTGAATGCTTCCTAAGGACTGTAGACTTACTGCTCCAACCCAGTTTGACCCCAAAACTTTGGGACAACCTAAGTAGTAACCATGCCCTTCCTGGTACGTCTCCCCAGCGTTGACTATCAACTTATTTGGGACACAGGTCGCAGAAGATGCCCCTTCCAATCTCTGGTTCTAGCCCATTAAAGGATAACCCAGGGGGCAGACAAGTCTGTGGGAACCGGAGGGGAACAATATGTGCAAATACCTGCCCTTTCCTGAATATTGGGAATGCCAAATGGTCTATAAAACCTTGTCGCCATCTGTGCTCTAATGCAGTGTTTACCAAACTTTTTTGAACCGCAGCACACTTGTTAGATGAAAACTACCACAACCCGCCTGCTGCCCTGGCTAAAGCGCGGGTAAATATGGCTTAACTGAAGCAACCTGTAACCTGCCCTTGTTTGCAGAGGGCACATTTTAGCTGCATCGACCGGACATAGCGAGACGAGGCGAGATTGCGAGCCCCACTCCCACACAACTAAAATTAAGCATAGTCCATCAGGGGCCGAGGCCTTGCCTTTGCCCTCTGTGGTGTGACCTGGACTGCTAAGACAAGGAGTCATGAGGTCACACATTCACGTGTACCCGTTCCTCTTGTGCTACCCGCTGGGGGATTATTATGCTCCACGCCTACTTGCTCGGAATTAGTGATGGTCCCTGGAGGGGTGAAAGGTCAGGGCCTTATCCCTGAAGCTTGTCAACACAGCATTCTACAGGAAATCTACAGCATTGCTTTGTAAAGCTGTTCCTGGTTCCACTATTAATCATGGTCGATATGCTGTACCAGATTTGAACAAACATCTTAGCTAATCGTGTGCCTGCCTAATTCACAGGGCTGACTGGTTTAATGATTTACAATTGAAATTGCCCAACCAAATGAGGCCTTGCACTGAACCTCTAATGGGTTGTCTCAACTTTCTTTCAAAGCTAAAAATGCACACCAAGTGTACATGGTACCGGTTTCTATATGGTGCCAGCAGATGTTCCCCATAAAGGCCCTTGTAGCCAATTGCAAAATGCAGTCTCAACAACATTTCGCAGCACCTCTCTTTGCGTTGTAATTGCCCAGAGTAAGTGTAAAATTGTACTTTCCCACCATTGGGCTGGTAACCGATGGCAAAGAAAGACAGAACCTGGGCATAAGATCCCAGTTTCCTAGAGTAAAACAATAATTATCCCGCACCATTATCAAATGTGCCACATGCACCCATGTCCTATCCACCTTTTGCTATACAGATGTCATCCAATTCAATGACATAGGCGACATATCAACCAGTTCTCGCCTTTGTGGTCAACAAAATTCCATATGCCGGGATTTCTCCACTAGTACCTACGATGCCGAACCTGTATTTGTAAGGCGCACGTGAGGTTCGGCGATCGTCCCAATGCTAGTCGCCATGTTTCCAACTTCTCAATAGCGTCCGACTTAGCGAGGGCACTATGAGGACTCGTGGGACGAAATAAAGGTCTAAAGTATTAGTGCCAATTAAGAACAGCCAGGAAACATCGACATGATGCAGGAACTAGCCATGGGGCCACTTTCGCCGAAAACCGGCCACCATCCCGTAACCCCCGAAATACATCAACCCAGACATACACCCGGGCGGCAAACGGGCGACTCTGGTAAATGTGAAAGAACGTGCGAATTCCATCCCTGCAACCCGGGCATAATACTAATTAGAACCGCACATCAATGTAGGCAAAACAAAAGGACAGCCGAACACAGCCGCGCCACACCCAAGAACCATCTACAGTTTAACGCCCACTGAGGGGAGAAGTACAGTTCCCGCGTCCTTCGAAACCAACAACACTAAAGAGAAGGTGGACGTCTCTGGAGTGCCCCACCTTAGCCCCCAGACATGCATGAGTGCTAGGGGGGGTGGGGGCAGAGAAACAATGACCAACTGATGCCCCGGTTGGGCGTGCATCCCCTAGTCACGGCGGAAGCGCACACAGCGTCCCTAGGAGTACCTGGCTCTACATATCCATCACAAACCATGCCCATCGCACCTTCCTGATGCACACACGCCACATGCTCCGCACAGACCCCAGCACTGAGGTGTGGGCATACCCTGTGCTCCTGTATGGGGCAATTGGCAGCCGAACTAGCCCGCGACATGTACGAACACAACCGTATCTAGAGGTCCCAGGGGCGCTGTCTAATGAACTGGGACACGTTACCCCATTGCTCGGCTGATGTCGGGCTGGGGGCAGCGCTGATGACAGAGCAGGGGCAGAGCAGCTTCCAGGGTCGCGCCTTGCCGCCAAGACCCCTCCCCCTGCGCTACAAGGCGTGGACACCGTGACAAACTTATCTCGCGCACCCATCGGCGCGGCAGAGAACATCTGCCTATGGCCACAAACGAAGCAGGAAGTTCTGGTACCGAAACCGCCACTAGCAGTGAGGAACCCGCCTTAAGACCACATCCGTAGCCCCCCACAGTTTTACCTCATGATTGCCTCACCAGTGCCTACAAGGCCACGAACACGAAACGTCTCGATTGATCCTGGATGACCCGCATGCGGCACTGTCACGAGTTCATCACACGCGGCCTGCAAAATTAACATATGTTAATTAACTGGCTGGGCAGTACATCCCTCCAAGGCCACTAAACCGTTCACCAGGGTGTCCCCCTGTGGCAGTCCTGCAAGCGCATCATCCCCACACCGCCACAATCTTAACAAGGCATAGGGCCCCCCAGGGGCAAGCCGGCCCCTCATCTGAAATATCCGACCCTCCGGGCCAGGCGAACCCCAGTGTGCCAGTCTCCTGTTGACCTCTAGCCGGCCACCTGGGCCCCCATGCACGGCAGGCACAATTATCCAACTTGCCCCCCAACAATTTTACCTGAACCTGGCACCCTTGACGATCCCAGACCAACTTCCTTCTGTACGTTCCTGAAATGCAATGACACCGATTAATACTTCCAACAATTCGCATCCCGCGTGACCAATCTTACACATGGCCACCGCAGCCCTCCGTCCCACTCGGAGTCCGCAGCGACCATCAAACGCTCCTCCTGCAGCTGTGTCGGATGCTGCGTGCTATTAAACCACAAAATGTGTTAACAAACAATGGCTAATGAACATAACCAACGGGAGTGGAGATGTTTGTATCCAAGTCTCATATCCCTGTAAGTCGCGAACAGTGTAGAACCCAGTGTGGCCTAGCTTGCAAACATTGTAAGAACGTAGGTGATCTGTGACAAATGCCACCTACCCTTGTGTATCAAAAGTCTGTGTCCCTAAAGACAGCCTGTTCACCAGTATTTTCTTGTACCTCGCACCGGTACCACAGCGGGAAGGAAAGCAGCGCGAAGCCCACTGCGCCCCCCCCCCCCCCCGGAACATCAGGTCCACGCAGCTTGGCCGCCGTGAGCCAACGCGACCTCGCTGACCCCCAGCCCGCTTGCAGGATCACCCATTACCACATCGGCGGAGGAGAAGCCTGGCGGTGACCGCTGCCCTCCCCCCACCACGCAACTACCGGCCAACGCAGGCCCGTTCTGCCTCATCAACTACCGCGCGGGCACGGAACGGCCAATGCCAAAGCATTCGTCTATATAAGGGCTCAACGCCCGAAAAGGCAATGGTCATAGAGCAAATCGAACCCCCTTCCCCTCGGCCGCACCGCAACGTGAAGCAGCCGAAGACGCAGGGGGCGCCGCGATGCTCGCAACAATGCACACCACAAAAGGAAAATATGCGCGGAAAGGAATAAATGCGCGGCCCTGCGTCCGTACCAATCCGCGCCCACGAGTTGCCTGAAAAGACCCCAGTACCCTTACGAATCCCTGAAAAAGGAGAAAGATCGGTTCGAAAGCGCGCCTCCAGCAGCGCGGCCTAGGGTGACCAACCGTCCGTAATTTTCACGGACAGTCCGTAAATTAGCCCTAAAGTCCGTTGTCCGTGATAGAAGTCTTAACGGACGCCATTTGTCCGTAATTTTAGCCTCTCCACTAAAAGACCAAAGTTAATTCCCACTATTGTGATTTCCCATCTGAAGGTGCGGGAGTCTCCTGTGCTGCATTCTGGAGAGAGGGGCAGACGGCTGAAAAGAAAGGAGCCTTCTAGCCAGAGTGTCTGCTTCCCCACAGAAATGCAAATGTGCGCAATTAGCAAATGTTAAGGCTGATTTGGAGCCGGTATTGTTTTAAACTGATGTCAAGTCACTTCACACTTCCTGATAACAGGCTATGGGCGAGGCCATAACTTTAAGATGGCTTTGAATTTCAGTGAGCCCTGTATTCACAAGGGTCTAACATTGGTGCAATATTCACAGTTAAAACAGATTTTCCCCAAGACCGCGCTGCTTGTCTTCTGCCAGTCCTCAGAAGTGCCAGCCCGTTCACTCTCCGATAGACAATAAGAGAGAGTGTTTTGAAAAGTTGTGTATTATCACTGCCAGGTTCTCTACATTTTGTGTGAAATGCCCAGTGACACATAAAAACGGAAACACATTATTTTTAAAATCATTCTCACGTTCCAGCAGTTATTTATTTGCGTTAGGTTTAATTATTTTTTATCTCTGAAGTAAAAATGTGGCATAAGTGCATGATACAGAAACATTAATCGTCACCTTTGCTTAACCCCCTCACAGTTTTTGCTTAGCTGAGCTTTTTTTATTAGCTACTAATAGCGAGGTTTATAGGGTTGCAACACCTGAGAGGAATACCTGCAAGACAGCTCTTCTAATTATTTACTGATATGGTTCGAATGTCTATTTGAGTGCACCGAGAAACAAATGGAGTCTATTACAGGTGTTGGTGAAGAAAAGTGCAGCTGCGTTGTTCTTTTAATGGAGTAATGTCAATTTTCGCCCATTGATTTCTGATGCAGGCCTCTCTCACTATGTACTCATCACCTCAGGACTCCACCATCCTCTTGTCTTAAAGGGACCATGTAGTGTAGAAAACAAACTGTTCTCTTTGACCAGTTCTGCATCTCTAACAACGGCCAGCAACATAGGCTTTCGAGAATATTTGATGATGTTGGCTGGGGTTTTGAGATCTATTGTGACATCCTTCACAGATGGCCCGTTTAAGACTTACAAAGTGTTATGCATCAAGGGATCCCTGTATCAGCACAGATGGCGCAGTATGTTGCATACATAGCCTTTCCTCTCTGTGTGTGAAGATCTCTGCACATGTCCATTGTCTATGACTGTAGCCCCTCTTACATACGTCTCTAAGGATCGGAATGCCAACATTTATAACCCAAAAGTTAGTTGTGAGAGCTTTTCACAGCTCTTAGTTTATCTTTCTAATTCTTTGTGTTATGTTATTGAAAATTTATAATGCGCACGGATACTCAAGAGTGTCCCGGCGCGGAAGTCAACTAAGAGAACAACGGAGAGGACAGAAGCTACGAGTTAATTAAAAAGCAGAGTCTTTAGCTGCTTCTTAAATAGCCTGGAATCTTGAATATTCCGTAGCTCGAATGGGAGAGAGTTCCAGGCTTTGGCTGCCCTAAAAGATAGAGAGCAACCCCCCATTCGAGTAAGACGGAAGCGGGGAATCACTGCCAGTCGCTGTGCAGCTGAACGCAGTTGTCTACGTGGGACATAGAAATCAAAGCGTTTCGTGAGATAGGGCGGGCCAGATTTGTGAAGGGCTCCATGGGCAAGCGTAAGAGCTTTAAACTGGACACGCTGCGCAACAGGGAGCCAATGAAGGTCCCGTAAATGATGTTTGGTGCTCGATCTGCCAGAAACGCCGAGCAGAACTCTTGCAGCCGCGTTTTGAATAGTCTGCAGCTTTTTCAGCTGGTATCCAGGCAGGCCAATGTACAATGCGTTAGCATAGTCTATGAGTGACAAAATAAGGGCACGTGTCACCATTTCCTTAGCAGGCCTAGGCAGAAGGGGAAAGAACTTCCTGAGCGATTTCAGGATGCCGAAACACGCTCCGGTCAACTTTTTTATCTGCGTGAGAAACCGGAGGTCCTCACAAAACCAGACCCCCAGATTCTTAACCGGGTTGCCCAGAGAGTGAGGCAGAGGATACTCAGAGGGCCAAAGATCCTCCCTAAAATGTGGGGGGAACGACCCATACAACAGTACCTCTGACTTATCCTCGTTGCACTTGAGCTGGGCCTGCGCAAGCCATGTAAAAACAGCTGAAAGGCAGATCTTAGCTTGGACCGGAGACAGGTCCTTTTCCTCCCAAGTAAAGAGGAGCTGCGTATCATCTGCGTAAGCTATGATCTTGGCTCCCAGCTTCTCCGCTAAATAGATCAAGGGAGTAACATATATATAAAAGAGAAGCGGACTCAGAGTGGAGCTCTGCGGAACTCCCGTGGCCACCTTTCTTGGGGCCGAGGAAAAAGGAGGCAGCCATACCTGCTGTGATCTATCCTCTAAGAAGGATTTGAGCCAATCCCATGCCAAGCCTGATATGCCAATGCTTGCAAGACGGGCAAGAAGTTGACAGTGGGGCACCGTATCGAAGGCGGCGGAGAGATCCAATAAAATCAGAGCTGCTCTGCTGCCTGCATCCAAACATTCTCTTATGGCCTCCGATATCTCAACAAGGGCCGTCTCAGTGCTATATGTGGCTCTAAATCCCGGCTGGGCAGGGTGGAGAGCTCCAGATGTTTCAACAAAGCTAGCAAGCTGTTTATATACTGCTTTCTCACACACTTTAGCCACAGCCGGGAGAAGAGAAATAGGTCGATAGTTGGCAGGCATAGAAGGATCTAAGGATGGCTTCTTTAATAGAGGTAGTAGTTTGGCCTGTTTCCACATAAGTGGAACTGTGGCCGTCTGAAGAGACAAATTAATGATGATATTGACCTCTGGATTGACTACCTCAGCCGCCACCGCTAACAGCCTGACCAAACAGGGGTCAGCAGGGGAGCCTGATTTTAATGATTTGAGGATGGACAGTGAGTCCAGCGGGGTGATAGGCGCAAAACTCATCAGGGGCGGGATGATTGAATCAGGAACAGGAGTATTCTGAACAGAGGACCCTACCTGCCCCAGAGGACCCGTCCCCAAACTATCCTGGATCGTCTGGATTTTATCTATAAAGAAGCAAGACAACTTCTCACACCAGCTATCAGAGGCAGGGAAGGCAATGCGCTCTGCACAGGGAGTTAAAAAACTTGGGACGATTGAAAAAATTTCCTTAGAGTTGTTTTTAGACATAGCAATGAGTTCCGCATAGAAGCTGCTTTTTGCCTCCTTGATAGCAGCAAGAATATATATGGTTTTTGCAATCTAAACACACACTCAAGGGCTTTAGAAAATTAATGCTTCCAGTTTTGTTTTTGATGCTATATTTTATTGTTATAATATGGCTAAGAGAAAAAAATCACATTTTCTAATAGATGGCAGCTTGTCTGGAAAAATGGGTTAGTGACATACTGATTTGGGAAAAATCATTATAATTGACAACATTTGTAAATGGCACTGTATGAGCTTGCATTGATAGCCTGCAGATCTTTGGTGCAATCTTGCTCGCTCGTACCCACCAAATACCTTGCCTAAAGGAAAACTGAGAGAATAAGAGGGAGAATGATGGGAAATATCAAAACAATAGTAATGGAAGAGACATGGGATGATATGATAAAGGTATGAATTGTATATCCATTTTATTAATGTTGCACTAATTATAGAATTTATACCTTTAGTGATGTACTTCCTGTGACATCACCAGGATCAAAAGTCACAAGGCATCACTGCCGGGAAGACATTAAAGGCAATATGATGTTACTTCCTGTGATGTCACTGGGGTCAAAGGACATGTGATGTCACTTCCGCTACCCCTGGTATTTTGGTGAATCGACATCCATGGCACTAGGTAAAATCTGTATGTTACTGAAATCTATAATTTAGAAGCACTTTTTATCTTTAACCTAAATTTATATGGGCATTTAGTGGCAGCATATATTATACTGTGTGCACTGCTCATTTAAAATAATGACTTAAACATTCACAGTGCTTTCAGAGATCTCCTAGCACTAAAAAATACACAAGTCACTTTTCCCTACTACACCAAACAGGATTACATTCTGTGGACCTCTGGTTGCACACTTATACATCTGTAGTGAATGCATTAACCAATATAGGTTTCATGACATACAATATAAGATTTTCTACTGATTAGTTTAACTTTTATTTCTTTTATCAGTTAAGATGTGCATTATTTTATGTGTAGTTAGTTACCTGATGGTGAGAGTTTAACAAAATAGTCAGCAGTGGCCAGCATAGCTAAACGTGGTAGGGCGGGGGCAGGGCAGGGTGGGAGCGGGGGCAACATAATGTTCCACCTCCATGTAGCATACCTACAGGCAATCACATAAAGACCATAGTGAATATAAAGTAAAATGTAGAAAATAGAAAATAAATGCATTGATAAAATAGTAGGGTAGGGCCTCTCCATCAATTTGTCTGTAAAACTGAACTTTTGTCCTGAGTTTTTGTCCTGAATTTTGACCCTTTGTCCTGAATTTTTGTCCTGAGTTTTGACCCTTTGTCCTGAATTTTTTACAGTCCTGTCCAGAATTTGCCTCCATGTCAGTTGGTCACCCTAGGCCGCGGCCACCCTCATGTTTCCGCGACTCACGCTAAAAGAGGCCGTGCCATGCAGCCGCAAGGTCTCTTCACCACTGTCCGCACCAGCCTAGACACAGTCTGGTATCACAGGAGGCAGGGGCCTGTGTTCAACCTGGTTCTACTCACACGACATCCCTCCACAACTCAGCTACTCACAGCACCTAGCACTCCGAGAGCTGAAGGAAGGCCCCTCCTCCGGCCTCTCCACTATCAGCAAATGCCATCAAGCCCGGACAGGCCGCAAAGCAGCCCTCCAGGGGCCACACAGGAAAGCAAACACAATAGGTCAGCATAACCCAGACCAATAGGGGCAACTCCAGGCCGGCCTCCCAACAGGATCACGCCAGCCCTGAAAGCATAGAGAAACCACACCTCCGTTCATGGCTGCAGACATTGATGAAAGGCACATCCAAATAGACCTCACACTCTCTTCGACTGTCCAACTAGAATCCATGGCGTGGATTTGCACGCACTAGCACTGCTGCAAAAGGCAGCGCACTCCCCGGTGTGCCGGTGCCAAGCCTAGGCCACACACCAGCTGCAATGCAGGCAACCAACAGACGTACGATCCCTGGGGCACCGACCAACCCAGGTGTCACAAAAGTGCGACCACTCCGCCAGGGCAGTGGTCTCCCGCACCACCCTAGTGAAAACAACATCACCGACGCCTCCAGGCGCCACCAAAAAACAGAGGCCAACTCAGGCCCAGCGCGTCAGGCCTCCCGTGCTGAAAATGGAGAAACACCCCACAGCACTGTGTTTACGACCTCGGTGCCCGACCTCGCCAACACCGTGAACACCACACTAGCGGGACCACTTGATGGCTGGCTGCGGGGGAGTGAGGACTCTCCTCCCCCGCTATTCCTGCAGCTGTTGCCCGGGCAGCATCCTCCAACAGTCAGCAAGAAATAGCCACCCCTGTTTCCCTGAATCCCGCTCAGTGCCCGAAGCAGACATCGGAGAGCCCGCCTCCCACTTTCCCCAGACCAAGCTACGCCAAATACTCGGCTGCGCTGCATCCTGCCTGACGCGCGGCCAGCGTGAGGCCTCCCCAGGGGCAAATCATACATATGGTAGAACAACAAGTGAACCTGAGAGATCACGCATGCCATCACCCTCGAAAATGTGGGCATAACGGGGCGCAAACCGCCCCCGGCGACGGAACCCAGACACTTCGTCGCATGACTCTCCGCACTGCGACACCCGCCCGGGCCCCGCACCCGGGCCCCGCACCCAGGCGCCCGGCGAGTCCGGAGCCCCAGGTGGACCCCCGCTCGGACAGCCACCGCGCCTCGCACAGCAAGACCCCTGTGGGGGGAGCGCCGGGGACAAGGGACTCTAGGCAGCCAAAGGCCCACGCCCCACTCCAACCGGAGTGCCAGGCCGCAGCTCACCAGCTGGCTGGCAATCCAGAGCCCGCGCCCCCAAGGGCAGCCCAGGGCACCAGCGCCACCCGCCACCACCCGGGTGGGGGGGGGTGGCGGTGGTATGGGAGTAGGAGGGGGTGATGAATGACTCACTGACAACCTCCCTCTGCACTCCAGCAGTCCTGGGGCAAAGCAAACACGAAGCAAGACGACGAGTTGAGACGGCGTGCCCGGCGCTACAGAGGACCCCAAGGTGGCCGGGGGAGGCATAAATACCCTACCCGAATCCTCGGCGCGCCGGAAGTGACGCGCATCGAGCGCCAAACCAAGGGGATGGGGACTCCTTCCTGAGTCCCAACACTGTTAGGGGGGTGGTGCTAGTGCCCAAATGGCACTAAAGGGCCGCCCTCTTAGGATGGCCCCCTGCGTGGGCCCCGGGCAGCCGCAGTCTTTGCATACAGCTGTAGAGCTCTATTGTTTAGAGTCTATAATGGTTGGCTGAAGATTTTGCAGAAGGACTAAAGGAAGAAGATTTCCTAAAAAAAGAGCACAGACCCACGAAGAGATGAACTGTTACTGACGGTCTGTGTATTTTAACGTTTGCACTGTATGCTAAGGACTATCTGAAGAAGGGAAAAGTCTGGGTGTTCTCTGGATCTTGGTCAGTACCAATAGTCTGGTTAAGGTCCCCATATTTTATATTACCCCCCGTTGGGGTCCCTCTGTACCTGATAATTCTGAGATTAGAATTAGTACTGCATGACGTTGGTGTGGGTGAGCCTCGCAGTTTGCTTGCAACCTGGTGGGCACTGGACAGATGAAGAAGGAGCCAAATAGGGACAGTTACTGTGTATTGTTTAAGGTTTAGATAAAGGAAATTGGTGATTAAATAGGTTTTTATTTTTGGTAATACCAGTTCCCATAGTAACTGAATCCACCGATGAAGCCACCATAAGGTGTTCTTATCCCAAAGGGTTGATCCTGTTTACCCCGAGAGGAGAGCAAAAAGTAGACAAAAAGCATAGCAAAAGTACAACAGACTTAACTATGGTGAAACGGAAGGCCACAGGGAAGTCCCCTGAAGCTGGGAAAGCCAAAAAACAGCAAGACACCCAGTTGAAAACTGCACATTAGACGAAATAGATGTCCTGTCGGAGGAGGTAGAAGAGTTACTAGCCAACAAGGCAAATAAGGTGCCCAAGGCTAAAGTGAAGTCTCAAAGGTAGGGGAGCATTAAATATTTTTTTTTAAAACCTGAAACCCTGGGAAACCCGACAAGTAATACTGTGAATAGTGAGTATGATACCAGTGATGAGCCCAAAGCGCCTGAGGGACATCAGTAGCTCCTCCCCCCTCCACCTGTAATAATGGTTGAGTGCTGTAATCGTTTTGATGTGCTAGGGGACTCCGAAGAGCAACAAGTAATTAGTTCTGAGCACGCTCTATCTAGACTGGAGCATAACAAATCTATAGCCCCGGGGAGAGACGCTGCACATAAACAGATAGAGGTCATACACAAACAGATAGCAGGACTGAAAGAATACATGAGTAATCTGATAAAGTCTGTTAACGAAAAGGTTGATAAATTAACAACTTTAGGGGGCATATTATCAAGAACGGCGTTAAAATTATCGCCGCTTTAGCGGCAGGAAACTGCCGCTAAAGCGGCGATAATGGGCTTGGTAATATGCCCTTGAGAATCCCAATGGAAGCCTAGGTTTACACCAGAACATGGGCTTCTATTGGAATTCTCAAGGGCATATTACCAAGCCCATTATCGCCGCTTTAGCGGCGGTTTCCTGCCGCTAAAGCGGCGATAATTTTAACGCCGTTCTTGATAATATGCCCCTTAGTACTGACACTTAGCTCTGAAATATCCCAAAGCACAGAGAAAAGTAGGTTGACCAAGTTCAAGTCTCAAAGTGGATCAGGGTGGTAAGTCCCAACACGGGCCAATAGCCTATACCACAACTAGGCCTTGCGCAGCAATTACCACTATGGTCACTAGAATGGACAGGGAGACACCTACATCCCATCTGGTTGAGGGCTGTGAGCGTAACTTGCCAAACAGACACATGACGTCAGTGAGGGAGTCCGAGAGTGGCGAAAAAGTGAAAAACCCCTAAAACATGATCAGAACTCATTAACATCACTACCAAAAAAGCTAACAAGATCAGCAGGGCGCAACAAGCGCAATGGGACATATACATGGTGAACGTTCCAAAAATTCCACCTACGACAAGTGAAACGTAGGCCTCATTAATCAATAAAGCCATTCATTGGCTAAGAAAAGTAAGGGGCTGTATTACTGTTATAAGAGAAGACTTAATGAGAGCAGCCAGATTTAGTGATGAACAATGCCCGAAAGATTACATCGCTCTAACGCTATTAAGCTATGACCTAGTGGAAGGATGAATAGGGCTGGAACATAGGTTTAGGCCCACAATAGAACCATGTATAAGACTTAAGGCCAATCCCCCACCTCCTACAAAATGGACTAGCAACACTCACAAAATGAACTCAGCTGCTAGTAACTACCCACCTACTACCCCCATCGAACTGTCTGATCCTGATTGACAACTAGGTACTCAGATGGCAGTTAACAATCTATTACTAGCGATTCACGCCTCTCCACCTGACCCTAACAAGGCAGAACTTCCCTATTACTTGGAGAACATAGCTATATTAGACACAAACTCGCAATCCGTGGATGATAGAGTGATAACCAACATGCCAATGCAAAATCCAAGGGAAGATGCTGGACAAATAGAAGTTATAAAACTACTGTCTTGGAATGTGGCTTGGATTAGAGCTAAGCTAGAGGATCATGAGTGGGGCGTATTCATTGACCAGTTCCACATAGTTTTACTGCAGGAAACTTGGGCTACAGAAGCAGTGCACAGAGGGGGTTATATCACCTTTACATCTAGTGCAGTACCTTCTAAAGCAGGGAGGCCATCAGAGGGGTTATTGATATGGCTTAAAATGGAATTGTTCCCCAAAACAAAATGCTTGAGTACAGACTGCAGAATTCTGCTGGGTGTGGTTGTCCCCGCTGGGCCCTCGTTGACGATCGGGCACATTGCAGTCATAAATGTGTACATGCGTTCTATCCAGCCCAACCATTATTCAGGAACTGTGAGTTAATTATTTAATACGATGAACCCTTAAATCATACCCATCATAAAATTATAGCAGGCGACTTCAATATAAAATTGCCAGAGGGCTTAATCTCGCCGCACCTGATGGCCCAAAGTTATGGGTCAGTGACAACAAGAATGGAAGGTGATATAAATTATAAAACAAGACACCCTAGGATAGTTGACCAAATCACTGACCTGATGGCTACTTACGACCTGAACATGGCCAATGACTGCACCGAATCCGATTGCCCTGCTCGCCCCACTTTTAAGCGCGGCTCTTATACAAGTAATCTAGACTATATTTTGATGGATAGTCCCCTCTGAGCATATTTAGTAAACATAATGGTGACAACAAGAAATGATAGCGATCATGATGCACTACTGGCCCAATTCCATGTTAGCGCCCTTGCAAATTTACTTGTACTGGGAACTACTACCTCCATAAGTAGAGTTAACATATGTAATAATAGAAGGAACATGAAAATGGCTTCACGAGCAGACGATGATAAAGTGCAGACGGGAATTTATAATCTCTTTGCAGAAAAGCTAACCCCTTTAGAGACTGCAGTTCCCAATACCATTAACTTTGTAGACCTTCATTCTGAACTCATGGGGCAAATAAAACTACTCCTTACTAAGGTAAGACGTAGGGGCGATCACAGATCAAACTATCCTGGGTGGCACACAGTGGACTGCAGACTGGCCAAATCAGCTGTCCTAGAAGCAGTAAAACATGGGGACTGAAAGGGGACTGCGAATGCTAGAAAAACCTACAAAGAAAAATTAACACAGGCAAATAGGGGGTGTGAGGAGGAAGAATACCGGGAAAAAGTTACTGAATCCTTACATAACAGGAACACTAAGGAATTTTGGCGTCTAATAGCTACAGGACCGCATACCACTGGTAATGATCTGGGTACAGTAGTACAACCTGATGTATGGGAAGCTCATTTTACAGAGCTGTATGTGGTCTGCGCAACAAATGGCATTGATTACTCGGAGAGAAGCAGTACAAACCAGAAGGGACAAAAACCCAGGACCGCGGTAAAATAAGGCATAGCCCTAGGGCTAACTAAAACAGCACAGGCATTGCATTTATTAAAAAGGGAAAAGGCCGCAGGTCCTGATGGTATCCCGGGAGACCTATATCTGTCTCATCCTGAGATATGGGTGCCCTATTTGAACACCCTCAGCAATGCAATCGTGAGTGGTCAGGCCATTCCATCCTCCTGGCATGGGGCAATTATTGTGCCCATTTATAAGAAGGGGAGGAAAGACGTTACGTCCAATTACAAACCTATTAGTTTAATAGACAAAAGCCAAAAAGTATTTGCCAGGCAGATTTCAATTAAGTTACAAGCAAGGATCACGGATCGTAGCATTCTAGAGGAATGCCAGGCAGGTTTCAGGGCTAAGGTCAGTACCTTTGACCAGGTCTTTCGCTTCAGGGCGCAGTGCTGGAAGTACATCGCCCTGAAGAGGGACCACCTGTACGTCGCCTTCATTGATTTGAGGGCGGCCTTTGACCTGTCCTGGGATCAACAGTTAAGGAAAAGTAAAATGACTTTGCTCTAAAGGGCAATGGCCATAGGGAAGAAATAGAAGGTCACTTCCAGTGGGGCAGTGACACCAGCCCTGGAAGTATATAGGGCCACGGTCCTTTCAGGGGCTGTTTATGGTGCTGAACTCTGGGATGGACAGATGCAGCCCCACTTAGGAGTGCTGAAAACCAATTTGCTAGGTCTCTCTTCAATTTCCCTAGAAGCACCCCTTTCATCCCATTACAATTTGACCTAGGACTTAAAAGAATAGAACCTGTGATTTTATTAAAAATTTTAACGGTTTGGATTAGCATTTGCTCAACCCCTGAACTAGTCATCTACAGGAAGTCCCTAGAGGAAATTATCAGGCTCGATAAGAAGACCCAAACCTCAGGGCTTAGGAAAATAAAAGTATTGTGTGAGAGTCTTAGGATGGAAGAGGTGTGGTCGCATCCTGAGAAGACGACAAAGGGCACCATAGTGACAATAAAACATGTCTTTTGGGAAAGCAAACTAGAAAAACTATGGAAAGATCAAAAAGCAGGGTGCCTAACAGACAAGTGATTGAGCCACAAATATAGCCTGTCGCGTGAACCTTACTTGGACAGAATATACCCAGCCAAGGCCAAAACACTGTATATAAAACGTAGGTATGGCATCTTACCACTAAACTCTTTCACCTGTCTGTGGAACAAAAATGGATTGGCTACTTCCAACTGTCCTTTCTGTTTGCAGCCAGATGAATCTATTGACCATTTTTTGTTCATCTGTCCCATTTATAACAAACCACGTAAGAATGGATTGTCCCAGTGTATAAGCTGTTGGGCATTGCCCACTACTTGTAAGCATCCAGAATTTTCAGATATGACACCAAGGAGGCAATAGTGTTTAGTGGGTCTCGTTTCTTAGTATGGGCTTGGAGAATTAGAACCCTTAAGCTAAAGGTGTTATTGTAGTGGACTGTATGTATACCTGCTGAAGTCATTAATAAAAAACGTACTTGTACTCTACAATGATATAAATTGTCTCGTACTATGGGTGTGAGAATTAGAGCCCTTAAGCCAAAGGTAATATTGTAGTGGAAAATGTACCTGTTCAAGGCACTACCAAGCACAAATGTACTTGCACTTTATAGGAAATACATGGGAAAAGTTTTAAAATGTGTTTGTATTTCAACATCTGTTTTAACTCAATGCACATCATGTGCTAACTACTTTTTAACTACTTCATAGTAGGATTGGCTTGTATACTCAATGTAGGTTGTGTATGTGTGTTGTATGTACCTGTATATGTACGAAAACCAAAACAAGTATTAATTTGGGTCACAGATGAAAATGAATTATATTTGGGAAGTAGAACACAGACTTCTTGTATTAACCACCCCACTTGGTGTAATAATGTGCAGTCTCACGCTCCCCCTAGAGGGCTTGGGTCATATGAACGAACAGGCTTTTAGTTGCGACCTTGCAATTGTCATGAATATTTCCTGGTGTTATGTATTCAAAGGGCATTTTATTAGGAAAGTATTTTTAATATTTTGCATTGACTTTACATTTAACCGTATAAGTAGCCTATTTAAAAGAGCCATGTTCCTCATAATAAAGATACCCATAGATTGGCATGGACTTGATATCCAACATGGCGGACCCCTCGAGTCTGGTTTAGGATCCCTGGAGGCTTATGTTGTGCACGTTCTCCTTTGCTTATTGCCTTATCATAGGATATTATATAAGTTAAAATGGGTATCTACTGTGTATGTGACTGTAAATCTACGATGGCTACTATTGTTATGTATTGACTGTATTTATTTATTGCATTTGCACTATTATGGTCATTTGACCGAAGTAAAGTACTTTGATTGATTGGACAAATCTCTTTATGTGGATAGCAAAATATAAAACCTTTCAATCAGTGGCTGTTTGCCCCCATGTGAGTTTTTAAAATTTTATATAGTACTATACAACACTATCAAGCCACTTGATTCATCACGAGGACCGCCATTTGATATTTTCACCACTTTGCTCCAATGTAGTAGATTCAATCTCCCATAGGATATTAAAGATAAATGTCAAAGCTAAACAGCTTTCTCAATATGTGTTTCCTGGGCGAGGGTTACACTCTCGTAACGTGTCCCAATGCATAAAGGCATTATGGCTCTCCGTTTTTCCAATCGTTCATACGGGTGCTCGGCACCTGATTTAGAATAGGTCTCCTTTACTACTTTAACCAACCAATGGCGCCAATTGATACCAACATCAATCTAAAGATATGTTAATTAAGTGTGTTTCAGACACTAAATCTCTGTACCACTGTTACTCCACTTCATTACAACTAACTGAAGGATGGATTCCCAGAAATTTTTTTCCAGAGATAACTGGGGTCTGGTATGTTCACTATTTAAGGGATGTTTCAGATCTTGTAACGCTAATGTTAACTCTGGCTTTACTCATGTAGATATTACTTTTCAGGTACATACATGAATGACGGGTCATCAGGTATTGTCACTGCTAGACAAAGTGTCAGTGTGTAAGCTTTGTAAGCTGACCATTTTCTAGTTTAATGGCAATGATGTTGGATTCACCAAAGGTATTGCTTTAACACTTCACGCGGTATCTGTATTGTGCAATCTGAGGAAGCTTTGTACTAATACTTGCATGGTGTTCTCCAATATTACTCGGCGGGTGGAGTGGAAGAACTTTGCCTACAGTTTGAGTAAATACAGTGTGAGGCCTAATTCAGGTGACCCTAGCTCAATCAGGGGTTACGGGGCTCCAGTTGTGACAGATGGGGTGGTCTACCACTGGATCCACCATATTATTAGATTGAAAGTTCTCCCTTTTAGCATTTGACTCTCAGGAGACTAAGGGGCCGATTCCGATCTCAGCCGGTAGTGCTCCGAATCGGATTCGGATTCACCGGATCCGATTCGGAGCCCTGTTTCCCGACCGAATCGTACGCGGGTCCGGCCGAGCGAGTACGATGCAAGCACCCGCGAAATCGCCGACCGACTCGAACGCGGCTTCAACACGCTCTGACCGACTCGCATGGACACGACTCGCACCGCGCTATGGAGACGTTTCCCGGCCGGGTAAGTACGATGCGCGCCTTGTGCAGTCCGACCGACTCGCGCCGTCCGGCTCGAAAAAGCTGTCAGAGCCGGACTTTGGGGGTCTGCGTCGGACCCCCCTGTACGCGAAGGCGCGCGAGTCGCACAAGGGGGGACCCATGGGTCCCCCCTACCTGTGCATGTACGCCGCGATGCGCATGGACGCGTACACGCATAGGGGGCGCCCTTGTCCGCCTCGCACCCATTGAGTCAATGGGAGCCCGCGTACGCGTTGTACGACCGGCTCCCATTGACTTCAATGGGAGTCCGACCGACTCGAGTCCGATAGCATGCGAATGCATCGTACTCGTCCGGTCGGACTGCTAGGGTCCGATTCGGTCGGAATTCTCTCCGGGTCCGGCTCAATCGGAGAGATTTCCGGCCGGAATCGGAATCGGCTCCTAAGGCTTAATCAAGGAGGTGATGTCGTCTAGACACTCCATACACAGTAAAACCGCATACCACTCCTTGATAAATAAATGTCCAGCAAATGCTTTACTTTTAGAAAAAGAATGGTACTTTAACGCTCATAAACTAAATAATCCACACAAAACAATGACACACAAACTAAAACACTCCAGCTTTTGCCTAGCCAGAGATTAGAGCCCAAGCATTATTTAAGGACTATGATCTAGGTGCTAGATGGTCCTCTGACACTAAAGAATATAGCCTACACAGGTGGTCAAAATCAGTTCTCACATTTACAAGGAAGGGCAGGGCTCAAATTAGTAAGATAATAAGCAATTACTTTAATGTGCGCAATTTCATGTCATGCCCGCGAACAAGGGTGACAACTGGCAAAAAAGTGCAATGCCCAATATCAGGTACACATCAGTGGCCACCATTCCTGGTCACCGTTGAAACAAAAATGTTACTTTGCATTGACCTAACAGAGATGTGTGCCATGTTCAAATCTGGAATGTTTTTACAAGATTTCAGTGCACTTGCCATGAAATTTCTCAGGCCCAATACGAAGCCCAAAAACCCTCCAAAATGGAGAGAAGAAACTACCTGAATCCTGACAAGTGAGATGACCATAAACAAGGGGTGGGTGTGGTGTAAAGGGGACACTTTCAGTCCCAGTACAGTCCACAGGAGTCCACAAGCCTGTCAGCTACAGTGTGGACTACGGGGGGTTCTGATGCCTGTACACTGGAAGCCAATGCACTTTGGCATAGTTACTTTAAAATGCTATATCTGAAGAGCTACTGGTCATAGTGACGTTTTTACAGTTCTAGGGTGCCCACTGGACTGGGGACCGTCCACAATCGGTGGTGGGGACTTAAACATCACTGGTGCATGGACTCCAGGTTCAAATAGTTAAATCTTCGCTACCAAGCAACAAATTTGCATGAGGTTTTTAGCCCCTTGATCAGTGCTCTGACCCAGGTGGGGAGTGGCCGAGGAGATGCTCAGTGCTCCATGGAGGCGTATATAGGTTACCCTGCAACATGGGCATGTCAGGAACAAAGTAGGATCACCAACCAACAGCATAAGAGAGAACTCCACCTGAGTCCTGAATGGTGCAGGCAGATGTTCTTCTCTCTCCACACAGATGCTTGGTGACCTCTTGTCCTGAAGTGCTGCAGTCCTCGTGACGTCTTCCGCTGGTCCTCACAGGCTGTTGGCTTTTTTTGCAGCAAGCTCTTCTCTATGGGGGCAGTCTAGTGTCTCCTATCAAGGCTGGCAGGGTTGTTCTCCTCTAAAGGCAGCACAGCAGAGCTTCCAGTAGGATTCTTGGCCCAGACTCGATCCTAGTCTCACTGGTACGCAGACATAATATCGAGTTGTAAATATCGATATGCTATAATATCGATGTTTAAATTTCGATATGACAGAATATCGACCTGCAAGAATATCGACTACAAGAATATCGACATGCAGGTAAGAAATATCGTTTTACTTAATATCGAAGTTAGTAATATCGTAAGTCAAAATATCGTTGTTAATAATATTACATTTTTTTTTTGTGTTTTTTATGTTAGTATATGTGTTACAAGTATGGGTTATTTTTTTAATGTATGTTTGAATTTTTTATAAGTAATTAATTTTATGTTAATTTTGTTTTGCGTATTTACGTTCCGTAGCGGGTTGTGGGTTTATAGGGGAATAGGGTGGGAAGTAATTTAATTATAATATATTAATTCATAATTTTTTTAAAGTTATTAATTTTTAAAATAAATAAGTATTGCGTTTTAGTTCCGTAGAGGGTTGTGGGTTTATAGGGGAATAGGGTGGGAATTAATTTAATTGAAATTAATTAATTAATTAATGTATTAATTAATATTAATGTATTTAATAATTTATAATGTTAATTGTGTTAATTAATTGGTTATTAATTACATTTTAATTGATTATTAATTAATAATAATTAATAGGTAAATATGGTAAATGTGTAATTTTTTTAGGTGTGGGTTGTAGTTTTATAGGGGAGTAGGGTGGGAAGTAATTTAATTATAATTAATTGATTAATAATTTAATTAATTAATATTTATGTAATTAATATTTTATATTGTTAATTGTGTTAAAAAATATTACTTAGTTATTAATTAGATATTAATTATTAATAATTAATTGGTAAATATGTTAATTGTGTAATTTTTTTAGGTGTGGGTTGTGGGTTGATAGGGGAGTAGGGTGGGAAGTAATTTAATTGTAATACATTTTAAAATATTTTTATATATAATATTTATTTAAAGTTATTTTAAAGTGTTAATTGTGTGATCTAATTTATTTTTGATGGTTTTTAATTTGCTTGTTAATTGTTATTAATTAATTAATTAATTGATATTTAATTATGTTAATTGTGTAATATTTTATAATGTTGGTGTTGTTTATAGGGGAATATGGTGGGAGGTTAATTATTTTTGGGAAATTAATTATTTGTTAATTAATGGTAATTATTTTGCAGGAGTGGGAATACTAAATTATTCCCCTCCGCTATCCAACACTTTCCCTACTGTTGCATTTGCTGGAGTGGGAATAGTAAATTATTCCCCTACGCTATCCAACATTTACCCTACTGTTACACTTGGTGGAGTGGGAATAGTAAATTATTCCCACTTGCTATCCAACACTTTCACTACTGTTGCACTCGCTGGAGTGGGAATAGTAATTTTTACCCCCCCCCCGCTATCCAACACTTTCCCTACTGTTGCATTCGCTGGAGTGGGAATAGTAATTTGTACACACCCGCTATCCAAAACTTTCCCTACTGTTACACTCACTCGAGTGGTAATAGTAATTTTTACCAACTCGCTATCCAACACTTTCCCTACTGTTGCATTTGCTGGAGTGGGAATAGTAAATTATTCCCCTACGCTATCCAACATTTTCCCTACTGTTACACTTGTTGGAGTGGGAATAGAAAATTATTCCAACCCGCTATCCAACACTTTCCCTACTGTTGCACTCACTGGAGTGGGAATAGTAATTTTTACCCCCCGCTATCCAACACGTTCCCTACTGTTGCACTCGCTGGAGTGGAAATAGTAATTTTTACATACCCGCTATCCAACACTTTCCCTAGTGTTGCACTCATTGGAGTGGGAATAGTAATTTTTATCCACCCGCTATCCAACACTTTCCCTACTGTTGCACTCACTGGAGTAGGAATAGTAATTTTTAGTACTCTGGTATTCAACACTTTACCTACTGTTACACTCGTTGCAGTGGGAATAGTAATTTTTATCCACCCGCTATCCAACACTTTCCCCTACTGTTACACTTGTTGGAGTGGGAATAGTAATTTGTACCTTCCCGCTATCCAACACTTTCCCTACTGTTGCACTCAGTGGAGTGGGAATAGTCATTTTTATCCACCCGCTATCCAACAGTTTCTCTACTGTTGCACTCGCTGGAGTAGGAATAGTAAATTTTACCACTTCACTGTCCAACACTTTCCCTACTGTTACACTCGTTGGAGTGGGAATATTGATTTTTACCTCTCCGCTATCCAACACTTTCCCTACTGTTGCACTCAGTGGAGTGGGAATAGTAATTTTTAACCACCCGCTATCCAACACTTACCCTACTGTTGAATTTGCTGGAGTGGGAATAGTAATTTTTACCCTACGGTATCCAACACTTTCCCTACTGTTGCAATAACTGGAGTGGGAATAGTAATTTTAACCCCTCCGCCATCCAACACTTTCCCTACTGTTACACTTGTGGAGTGGGAATAGTAAATTATTCCCTTACGCTATCCAACACTTTCCCTACTGTTGCACTTGCTGGAGTGGGAATAGTAAATTATTCCCCTCCGCTATCCAAAACTTTCCCTACTGTTGCAGTTTTTGAAGTGGGAATAGTAATTTTATTCCCTACGCTATCCAACATTTTCCGATTGTTATAGTTAATGTTGTGTAAAATCTGTTTTTAGAAATAAATATTAATTTTAATATTTTAATTTATTATATATATCATTTATATTTATATTACAGCTTTATGTATATATATATATGTATTTATACTTTTTATTATGTTTCTGACATTTTCTAATTAAATAAAATAATTATTTATTAATATTTTTAAGTTAATATATGTATATATATTTTTTAAAATATGTATGTTTTCTTTTTTTATATATTACTTTTATTGTTTATCATTTTTAACTATTTTAAATAATTGTAACTATGGTGTCCATTACGATGACGGACGGTAAAAAATCCGCCATCTACCACAGTGGTAAAAATCCGCCCGCCTACACCGTCTGAATACCGACCGAGCAATTACGATGCCGCGAACCGAAAACCGCCGGAGGCGGAAAAGAAACAAAGAATACCGCCCGCCCATGTCCGAGTCTAAGTCCATCCGCCCGCCACGGACGGAAAGATGCACGACAACCCAAAACCGCCCGCCCTGACGACCGAGACACCGCCCGTGAAATTAGGATCGCACCGACATGAGCGCGGAAAATCCACAAATACACCGCCCGCCAGCGTAAACAACAGTGACGAAAATGGACACGGCGGAAGCACTGGCGGCCACGTCCATGCACAGAAATCATCCGCAGACAAAACCAAACACACACAACATGGCCAACAAGTCCACACAGCAACCCACGCACAAATACCCAAACACAGTACACATTCCGGAAACACCCCCCCTGGACAAACAAATCAACTACAAATCCCAGAACACTAGCCACAACACACCTGAAAACAACAGACCATCATGACACACCCACATAGGTAAGTACAAAACCAGCCCCTTCACAGACCACAACCCCCTGCAACATTACAAACTGAGGACGAGAGCACACAACACAGCGAGACAGAAAGGACAGCAGCACACCACAGACACGCATATATCACACACACATCACCACCACCACCAAACACCGGCCACACAAACCCCCTGCACATCACACACCACACACCGCACCAGCACCACAAACACCAAAACACACACCATGGCATCACACAGAATGCCCAAGTTCACTTCCACTGAGCTGACGGTCATGGTCGACGAGATCGTCAAGGTGCACCCACAAATCTATGGCAACCAGGTCCAACAAACACCACTAGCCACCAGAACCCGGTTGTGGAGCAGGATCGTAGACCAGGTCAATGCAGTCGGGAACGTGCCACGCAACAGAGGCGAAATCAACAAAAGGTGGAACGACCTGAAAAGCGTGGTCAAGAAGAAGGAGGCAAAGAATCGTGAGCTGGCTGCCAGGACTGGCGGAGGTAATCCTGCGCTATTCAAGACCTTCAAGGCGTGGGAGGAGAAGGTGCGAGTCATCATA
This sequence comes from Calotriton arnoldi, assembly GCA_963921515.1. Taxonomy (NCBI): domain Eukaryota; kingdom Metazoa; phylum Chordata; class Amphibia; order Caudata; family Salamandridae; genus Calotriton; species Calotriton arnoldi. Next base: position 1,224,685 of record CAWUFW010002211.1, read on the forward strand.
CATCCGGAGATCCTCACCGGATTACCAGGGGAGTGGAGGCTGGTAAGTACAAACAAACGTATACCAGCACACCGCTATGTACTCACATGCACTACCACTATGCCATAGCTCCGAGGGACAAACACCCCCACGTCCAGTACACAATACACAAGACATCACTCACACATGCAACAGACACTCACACACACAGCCCAAACCTACCAACTAACAAAACCATGGGGGCATGTGTACAGTCAGCCAGCACCGCAACTCCCACCAGGTCCCCTTGTACTCCAGAAGCGCCAGAAGGAGCACTCCCCACACCCACACCCATGTGTCAGCCATAGCTGCACTAACCAACAAGTAACAGGTAAGTAGCCGGAACACAAAGTCAGTGGGTCGGAGGGGGACAGCTGAAGTACAACACCCACCAGGCCCCCACTCCCACAGACCAGCAAGGTGGAGCACTCCCCACACCCATGTGTCAGGCACAGCTGCAGTAACCGACAACTAACAGGTAAGTAGCCGGAACACAAAGGCAGTGGGTTGGAGGGGGACAGCTGAAGTACAACACCCACCAGGCCCCCACTCCCACAGACCAGCAAGGTGGAGCACCCCTCCCTCCCAGCACCATGTGGCATCCATTGCATTGCGCACTCAAAAACAACCTGTAGGTGGGAAACTGTACAGGGCGGGGTGTCTGTAGGCATGAGGATTGTACTACGACTGACACATGGGACATGTCACGTAGCAGAGGAACACGCAGCACTGCTCCCAGTCACAATCATGTGACCAATGTGCACACGGACATGTATTACAGAGTCATACCCCACATGACCCATCACAGATACAGCAACACCCAAGGAGCCACGTCTGCATGCACAAGTCCCACTGGAGTACAGACCCACACAGCATGCACTGTGCCACCCATCACACACATCAGCAACACCATCGAAGTCTTGTCCATGTAGTCCTTACTGCCTGTCACCCACACATCGGACAACAACGCCCATGTAAGACAGACCTTACTAGAAGTACCAGCTTGGAACCACAATATTGCACACAAAGACAACTGGACCCATGAAACACACAGGCACACAATGCACATTCAACATATCATCCATCTCATCTCTCAGCCCCAGTGTCATGAAAGGTATGTCATCCGAACAGCTGGCCCTCATACAGTAGTCATGCAAAGATACCTGCCCATGACAAATCATGTGCCTGCAGTGACTGAAGCGCACGTCACACTGCGAGTAACAACACACATAATGTAGTCAACACCCCAAGAGCACTGCATTGATGCACATGTACGAGGGCAGCACGCACACAAAGGATTTGGCCCATCTGCAATACGTCGTGTGGCACACAACAAGCACGAACTCACAACAATGCTACCAATGTAATGTCCATGAATGATAACAGTCAGCAGATATGCCGGGCATGTTAGACAGACACACACCTTCGTCTATGCACTGTCATGTTGCCAGAACACATGTCACGTCCTGCACCCATTACTCACAGTATGTACCCCAAAAGCATATTTCAACCCAAAAGCGTTTAGTGTGCTGGACCCCCTTTTGGCATCAGCGTTTCTAAGCGTTCCATTTGAACCCCAAAAGCATATTTCAACCCAAAAGCGTTTAGGGGGCTGTACCCCCTTTTGGCATCAGCGTTTCTAAGTGTTCCATTTGAACCCCATAAGCATATTACAACCCAAAAGCGTGTAGGGGGCTGTACCCCCTTTTGGCATCAGCGTTTCTAAGCGTACCATTTGAACCCCAAAAGCATCGTTCAACCCAACATCGTCGATGGTCCTGGAGCCCGCATACACCCGACCCACAAAATGTAGGAGCATAGCAACACACACCTATTGGCATTGCTAATCCGTCCCATGCCACATGTCCACATCACACAGTTCCATTGCCTAGCCCACGCATACACACATCGTACATCCACACACACGCCTCTGGGAAACCTGTGCATGACAGTGCACGAACTGTGAATGTCAGACAACCAATACATACTTTGCTAGGTGCAACACAATGACCTATCTCATTCTCCCCACAGGTGCCGAACTGCTGGATGCTGTAGAGGGAGACAGCAGCCAGCACAGCCAGTCCGCAAGCCCCCGACCCGGACTCACGGATGTAGAGGAGCTGGACACCTCTTCGGACGCGGACCACCCAGCAGGCCCATCTGCAGTGGCAGGGCACAACCGCTCCCCAGGGCCCCTCCTGCCCACCAACCCATCACCCAGGGCTGCTGACCAGTCACAGACCCCTGCTGCCACGGTCGTTGCGGCCACCACCACCGCCGCAACCACCACCACCACCACGCCATCCCTCGCCACAGCCCCTGCGCAAGGGGTGGCACGGCCGTCGGGCTCCACCCTGGGAGCCAGAGCGAGGACCGTGGTGAGCAATGTGGCTAGTGGGCAGGTCGGTGGCAGCAGTACTGGTAGGAGGAGCAGGGCCAGGCCAACGCCAACTGTGCCTGGGAGCCAAGCCCTGCCGCAAATCGACAGAGTCCTTGGGGCCTATCAAGAGGCCCAAGGAGAATGGGCCAGGTCGGCTAGCGACACGCGGGAGGTCCTTGGGGTGTTGAGGTCCATGGACGCCCATATGGGCCAAATCGCGGCCCTCATGGGCCAGCTGGTGGTGGGGGAGGGCACAAGCAAGGCCAGCAACACCACCTCCGCCACCACCTGCTGTGGCGCAGGGTCGTGCAGCATCGCGTTCCCCTGCGTCCACAGCGAGTGAGCACTCCTCAGCCACCACCAGCGGCACATCAACACACCCCCTACCAAACGTGGAAGGGGCCGTCCGAAGAGGAAACAGGTGTCCAGAGAGGACTTCGCACGCACCAAACGCCAGTGAGTCAGCCAGCCACCTTGACCACCTACTGCATTGACTTGTAATACGATCCTACCCCACACTGCCATGTGAATGGCATGTGTCTGTTGGACTGTGGACATAGAACTTCATGGGTACACCTTGACCATCACGCAGCCATGACCGTCAACTCATTGTCACAGCATGCACCACATTTGTCATCACCTTGCACACAATCACATGTCACCGCTGTTAATAAATACACCTTGATCACAATCGGCTTAATGTGTCCTGGGTTTATTCAACGATGTGCAATCGCCACCATGAGCAGAAATGCATCTGCTGTGTGGTATGTCGATGGGACAGGAGAGACTGTAGGGACCTAGGGGTGAAAAACAGAACAAGAGTACATTCAATGAGTGTGTCACACACTCATCACACAGTACTTGTCACCAACTACAAGCAATGTACACACATCTCACAGAGCAACAGGGCACAATGCTACAGCCACTGTCAGTGGCATACCAACCTGGACATGGACCATTGACACACAGCACTCAGTGAACAAAAGGCCCCCGTGACAGAGCACACATACACCTGCACAACTACAGCTACATCAGCCGTCGTACATGGACACTCACCGTCAAGTGAAGTAGCGGGCGATGAGCTGCTGACGCACATTCACAGCTTCATCCTCTCCACTGTCCTCTTCACTAGAGCTGTCCTGGTCTGCAGGCTGGGGCCCTGGTTGATCTCCGTCATCCACAATTAGGGGGATCTGCTTGCGAATAGCCAGATTGTGCAGCATGCAGCAAGCCACTACTATCTGGCACACCTTCTGTGGGGAGTACGCCAGTGCGCCCCGGTGCGGTCCAGGCATCTGAACCTGGACTTGAGGAGGCCAAAGGTCCGCTCAACCACACGTCTGGTCCTCCCATGTGCCTCATTGTAGCGGACATCAGCTGGGCTCCCAGGACGTCGTAATGGGCTGAGCAGCCAGGGCCCATTCGGGTAAGCAGAGTCACCTGGGTGTGAGGGACACAGAGAACCGTTGCAATTCCAACTGGACACAAGACAGCATCGCACAGCCAGCACGCTACACTACTCCACATACTCACCAACAATCCAGCCACGGTCCGGTTGCAGATTGGTCATCAGACGTGGTAGGATGCTGTTGCGCATGATGTGCGCGTCATGGGCCGATCCTGGGAATTTCGCACACACGTGTGAAATCACCATGTCCGCAAGGCACACCACTTGCACATTCAGGGAGTGCGTGTGCTTCCGGTTGCGGTAGAGGTGCTCAGTGGCCTGTGGTGCAACAAGGCCAACATGGGTGCAATCTATTGCACCAACGACGTGGGGGATCCGTCCAAGGGCATAGAAAGCACCCTTCACTGCCGCCAATTCACGAGCCCTGGGGAATCGGATGTATCTGTTCCTGTACAGCATCATGGCTGACAGTACATCCCTGAGCACCATGCTGAACATGGGTTGGGACATCCCACCTCCACTGCCCACTGTGTGTTGGAATGACCCAGTGGCGAAGAAATGCAGTGCAGCCATCACCTTAGCCGTGGGGGTGAATGCTGTTGGATACACCCTGCGAGGACGGAGGTGGGGTTCCAACAAGGCACATAGACGATGCAGGGTGGGTCGGTCCAGACGATATTTGCGGATGACCTCCACATCCACCATGTCTGACAGCAATTGGTAGGGGCGATGAATGTTTGGTCTCCGCCTAGGAAAGATGGAAGTGGACACATGTCAAAGCAACACGCCACATGGCATATTCACATACACAAAACATAAATGACTGAGCAGGCAATTGAATAACAGAACAGCTGACAAGTAGGGACAGCACAGCCACATTACACTTACACAGGTCCCCTACCAATAGCAATGGGCAGTGACACACCCCATTGCTATGAGCATGCACATGGGGATCTAGGCCTCAATCACTTGTAAGGCATGCTGATGGTAACAGACTGCATATTCGGCAAGCGGCAACACCACGGCAACATGACTAGCTGCTGTGCATCACACTGCTTCCGAGGCTGGGTGTGTAGGGCACACACCAACAACGCTATGGACACAGGCTGAGCGGCCAAAACAAGTGGGACCTGTGGCACGAGGAGATATGAGACAGTCATTGATGTCACTACTGCACCCTATGTACAGCACTGTACGGATCACACCTCCAGAAACATTGACAGGTGTACACATTGACAGCCCCATGCCAACACGGCTGTGTGCTTGCAATTACACATCACAAGTGACACGTAACATTGCACGTGCCAAGTGGCAGATGTACATAGTGAAAGATGGCATGTGTGTGCATATGCATATCCCATGCTCCCATGCCAATGTGTACATGATGATGTGCCAACAGACATGTGGAGGCTGAGCACTGGCCGTCCTTGCCTATGCACACAGCATGTTGTGGCCCTGTCCATTGTGGACCTGCACCCACACGCAAATCATGGCCACACCTGCAGATGCATTGCGCACATTATACTGTGTGGTGCACATGGCATCAGCGGACTGTACCCACCATGGGCCAGGCCCTTACGGCCAACTCCAATGACCCTCGCGGTTGCACCCTGCGTGTTCCACTATGGAGGTAGGCGTCCAGGGCCAGCTGGGAGCAGGCCAATGTCTGCAATTGAAGCTGCCAGACATGGTACACGAATTGCAGCAGCTTGTACCCACTGAAACTGCCCCAAGGGGTTATATGTGTGTGTGAGTGGGACAGGCATAACCACAGCTACCTGGAACTGCAGCCTGGCACCCCTCGACAACACCTGCTGCTGCCACCACTCCACCTACACGTGGATGACGCTGAGGACATGTCCAGGTCCACTCACCAGCGAGGAGCTGGAGATCCTGGATTCTGAGCTCCACGCACACTGCACATGGCTATTCCTTGCGAAAGTTGTGTGTGAGAGACAACTGCAGTGTCTGTGGGAGTGCATGTGGGGGACACACATGTCGTTGATCCGCAGCACTATGAGTCAGAGCCTGTGGTGTTCAAACATGCACTGCTCACCATGCTGACTGCAGGTGGCATGGGTATGTGAGCTCTCGGGCGCTTTGACCTGTCTGTCCCTCACGAGTGGTGGTACATGGCAACTTCATGTCAGACATCCAGTGACACAGACAATTGGCAATGCAGGTCTCAGTGCACTTGTTGGTCGTGTGAATGTCAGGCTGGGGCCATGCTGCCCTTCTCAGTCCCAGCAGGCCTGGCCTGCACATTGACTGCACAATGCCAGTAGGTGACGACACAGACTGCCTAGTGGGTTACATGTGTCTCCTGTTCAGGACCCTCCGGATGAGCGCTAACTCAGTCCTGTCGATTGGACACACCAAGCCTCGTGATAGGGATGTGTGTGTGAGATAGTGGCACTGAATGTGACCTCCGTTGCGGGGTGGGCCATGCACAGGGCGAGTACGTTGATGGTTGCGCAGTGTTGGTCACAGTGGGTACACCCACACAGATGTGTTGCCTTGTGATCTTTTTCTAGGTCCGCCTGACAATGGACAGTAGATGTGGGCAGACTACACATTGCTCGATGTGCTGTCTATATGCATGTGCCTTCACACCAGGCACAGCTGCCCCTGCACATGTGACCCCTGCTGCACTCAGTGCTGGGTCTGTTGAGCTGATGCACCATCTGTGCGTGGGGCAGACAGCTCTGCTCACTTCCGTCATTGCCCATGACATCACTTTGCCGCAGGTGACATGGATCATGGAGGGCCCACATGTACGCGTGGGTGGACTACACAAGACTGTCCAATGGTTGTCACCCCCAGTCAGTGCTTCGAATGGGTAGAATGTGGTGCTGGTACTCATTTTAATGTGTCGAGTGGGCGGGGCTAGGTGCGGGGCTACATGCAAGACATGGGAAGTTCATCGGCTTATCTACTAGTTGCAATACACACGAGACACGTCTTTTTCCGACCACATCAGGGTCATTCCTTAAACTGGCTGAAAATCAAACAGTCATCTTTTGCACTGTCCTCATGGCCTCCCCTCGCTCACCCCAATATGCGTTTGCACCTGAGCAGCTAGCGCATGCACAAGCAGCTCCAAGCTCGCCCCAGAGAGGCCAAGGAGTGTATGTGTGGGTCCAGTTGAACAAGTGGTCTGTCTCACGGTATAATAAGTGGCGGGACGCCGTCCACCTGCGTGGTGCCCCGACTCGAGACACGGGCAACATTGACAATGCATGACAGGCTCCGCAGTCCGGATACACCACCTGCAACACACAGAGGCTGTAGCTGCCCTAGCGGGCCAGGCCGCGTCCAACTGGAGCTCATGGACCCACACATTCACTCTTTGGCCTCTCTGGGGCGAGCTTGGAGCTGCTTGTGCACGCGCTGGCTTCTCTGTTGCAATGGCATGTAACGTGTGTGGGTGTATTGGCAATGGGTGGGATGGTGCGAGCCACCTTCCGTGACGTCACTCCTGCTTGTGATGTGTGCGTCCCCCCACTACTTCCATTTGACTTGTGCCATACTACACATTGAGGATGTGTTGCATGCGTGATGTGACCAGGAGGAGCGCGCCATGACCTCTCACCCACCATGCTCCACTGCCATCCCGTGCCCTGGATTGCCTGTGCAAGTGGACAATGTTGGGGATACACCAGGTCGACAGGGGATGTGAGTGCCTTGGCAAGGGCCTGGCGGATGCACAGCAGTATCCAGCATGTCCACGGAGGGTGGGCTGACGTCTACACTTGATGCAGCATTGATCGTGTGCCCGCCTGTTGTGCACACACGAGTTCACATTCATCCCCAGACAGGTGGTCTTTACAAATTCCCAGGAGAGCGGCAATGTACTGTTCCTGAATCCTCCCAACACAGCGTGTTTCAACATTGCATGTGCGCACCTACCCGTCACACCCACCCACCTGAGCCATGCGTAACTCCCGCTTCACATGACACATGTGTGTCTTCCACAGTTGTGCTACTCATTTGCGTTGACATCCAATGACAGTGGACAACATGGTCATCTCACGACTGCCGTGTACTTCACACACTCTCATCCTCTCTCATTCGTACTTGTGAAATGAATCAGCAGAGACACATTTTTGCTTCAAGCCATGTATTGGGACTTATGTCCTCTGTGATGCAGTATAGTGAACACTACTGGCAGCGAAATGCATGTGGAGGATATACTCAGCATGTGTACACATAGCATAGGGTGTAGGGGTACATGTGATTAGTTGTTGACTGTGGGATGTGGGCTTCAGAGTTACAACTGCTTAGCCGTTGCTGTGCTAATGTACATTTACTAATTACTGTGGTGCTGCTGACTTTGACACAGACAGTATACATTTAGCCTACCAGTCCGCTTGTCATCATGGGCACAGTGCATCTCAGTTCCATGTTACAGGTTTGCTGCTATAGTTACTCATACACACGTGCGTGGAGGTGACATCAGGGCATGGGCTTACGTGCATGCAACGGCGTCCCACTTGTTGTTGCGATGTGGTGGCTACTGGCCATGTCACAGTCACTGGGCTCATGTTGTTGGTGGATGCACTTGTTGTCCATGCAAAGGTCCTGGCACGGACGTTCAGAGGGAGGTGAGGTGACAGCTCTCACATACTACAGCAGGACGATTACTGTCCACTGACCGGTGCATATGTTCATGGGCGCAGGATCCATATTATGGCATGGTTGTACGTGCAGTTCTGTCCATGTGGTTGCCATACACAAATCCCATGCCTCTGCCTCCCCCTGTTCATGCAGAGTTACTGGATGTGATGAGGAACAGAGTGCATGTCCCGAAAATATCAGATGTCATGGCAGTGTAGTTGAAGGTGTGGTGTCAGTTGCAGGTTGCAGGTTGACCAAGCATGGGTACGGTGTGGGACATGATTGTTCAATTGGGGGTATAGCGTCGGGGGCCGACGAATTGACAGGTTGTCAGGTATGCGATACCTTCCAGCAGGGCTTCCATGGCATTGGTGGTAAACATGGATGCCATCCAATGTAGCGGATGGTGGCTGTCAAGGTGTTGGTCGTAAGTTGTCCCTTGTAGGAGCATGATGGGACATGTTGGATGACATTCGATGTAACTGTGATCCATAATCCATCGTGTGGAGGTACAGTGGTCCCATTGCAGTGTGGGTCCGATAGCAGCCACATACGCCATGCCCCCATAGGCTGAACAGACCCTGTCGTGGACGTCCAGGGGGTTGAATAGTTGTAGCAGGTCCGCCCTTGGACATGCCGGGTTGGAGAGACATATATCCACAGGATAGTGGAAGGGACACCTCCGACAGTAGAAGACGGGGATGACGCAGCTGAACAATGCGATGCGGTAAGTTAGTCGGTAACTTACGTTCAGCAAGGCCAAATTTTCACATCCCAATATCTGTATCAGGTTATGTTTGTACAGCTTCATCTGTCCGGCGTAGTTGGGTAGGTGTGGTGCAAGTGCCATTTTGCTGCAGGGCGATGTGATGGCATGCTCCGGCTGTCTGTGCAGTCTGCAGGGTGCAACCTCCGACGTTGCTGGGAATTCTGTAATGGTCGTAGGGAGGCAGGACTTGTGTTATGTTGGCTTGTGCGGAGGACACGGGCCCTCATCCCACATGCTTCTCTGAATGGTCAAGGTCAGTGGTGTCTGACTCCTTCCAGATAACTTGCATGCGAACCACATGGGGGAGTGTTATCATTTCTTTTTTCCGTTCTGAATGTTCTTTGGTGTTATGCGCTATCTGCCCTGTGGCCGCTTCCCTCTGCATGCCTGTGTTGTTTTTTTTTGGGACATTGACTGTTTTCTCCGGCTTGTTTAGTCGGGATGTGGTTTCAGAGTGGGAATGGAAGGTCATTCAGTGCTGTCTCCTCTCCCGTGTGTGGGCGGCAGGCTGCGTTTCCGCTATTCGTTGGGCCTTGTGTGTGGGTGTTATAATTGGAACCACCTGTTGTCGGTCCCCGGGATCTTTAATGTTACGTATTGCATGTCTTGGTATTGACTGCAGGGTGGTATCGGTGTTTCTGTGTGGTACTGGTGTACCTTTTGCCGACGGGGTCCATATTCTGCTCGGTGATGTTGCCGCCGCTGTGTGCTTCGCCGTGTTTTGCACACAGGGGTGTGTCCTAATTTGGCGTGACATCACTGACATGTTCGGGTCACTTGTGTGTCGTCAGGTTGGCAACAGTGAATTGCCGGTTGGGGACATGACTGTGGCAGGGCTGTCACGTGACATGTGCGTTCTGGGTGGGGCTGGTGTGTGTGGTGTTTGGTTGTGACCCTGTGTAATTTGTGTGCGGCGCATACATGGCGCTGCCGTTGGCCTCTGTGTTGTGCGCATGTGTGGGTGCAGTGGTGGATGTGTCGTGTCCACGCAGGGGTGTCGGGGGGCCATATACAGTTTTCCCGCCCTTGCAGTGTGTGCGGTGTTTGCGTGCCCTTGTTGTGTGTCGCCTACCTGCGTCTCCGCGGTGCGTTGACTCCTAGGTTCTGCATCAGGTAGAGCATGGGGAGGGCCTGCAGTGCTGGATTCATGCTCGGGGGGTCCGCCTCTTTGCTATCCGTACTGTGCGTTCGGGTTTCTGCCTTGCTTTCACGTGCGGTGTCTCTTAGCCGGGGGTACTGTTTGGTTGTGGCATCGTAATTTGTACGCCGGGCGGTACGTGATTTCGTCGGGCGGTGTTTCTCCATTGGGCCGCGCCGCTACGTGAACGGGCGCACTTTGATGGCGGACGGCGTCGCTGGCTTACGGGCGGTGTTTGGCTGTCTTTTCACATCCTAATTGGGCAGGCGTGTGGGCTGCGGCGGGCGGACGGTAACTGGTGGTTTTTGCATCCGCCAGCACGGCGGTGGTGCTTCCGCCCGCCATCCTAATGGGCCTTTATGTTTTTAATAATTATATTTATTTTTTAATTAATTTTACATTATTCTTAAGACATTTAAAAAAACGATATTTTATACAACGATATTTTAAACAACGATATTTTGGTTTCGATATTTTTGTACTTACCTTTGTAGAGATAGGATGTCGATATTCTGTCCATCGATATTCTGGACTCGATATTGTTGTAGGTCGATATTCGGTCCGTCGATATTATGTCAGTGATCCAGTCTGACTGAGTTACTGCAGATAGGCATACTTTGTCCTTGTAGTTCAGTCCTTCATGAGGAATTCTGGAGCACCGTACAGGTTGAGCTGACCAGCATTTATCATCAGAACTGGCCAATCATTTCTCTAGAACGGTTCAAATTCTGCAGACTCCTCCAATCGAATGGAGCATGGCCACACCATGATCAGCACGTGCCAGGGCCATGAACAAAATAGTCTTTCATGGGCTGGTTGCAGCCAGTGCAGAAGTGTATTGGCTCAGAGAGTAGGCCACTTCCTTTGTAGATGTAGATCAGGCAGGACGAACAGCTTAAGCGAGGCTGGAAAATGAAGAGCGACAAGCTTCAAAGAGAAGAGGTTCTGACAGGCCCACCCGCAAGAAAACTGTAACCTACTACAGTCTAATCCAGGTTGGGAAAGGAAAGCCCAAAGAGTGGACTACGAGGTTAGCGATGACCTGGACTGCCTCTTACAAAGTCCTCTACCTTCTTAGTTTGCTTCACACACATGGGATTCAACATCGACCCTGTACTCTAGCCCAAGGTTCTCCAAAGTTGGTCCTGGAGGGCCGGATTCATGGCAGATGTTTAGCAAATCCCCGTTTAGATAAATGTCGTTATTTTAAAAATCTGGCATGGATCCGGCCCTCCAGGACCGACTTTGAAGAACCCTGCTCTAGCTAGAACGCACAGTTTTTCCACTAAACCCAGGGCATACACAACATTTACATTCACTATCTAGACATTTTCCACACGTATGGAAGTGAAAGATCTGTTTAAGGCAGACTGCCAGAAACGTTTGCAAGTGGGAGGTGAGGAGGCTTATCTCTTCTGAAGCAGACAGGTAAAAATAGAGCAGCAATACGAAGTCTCAGTTTGTTTTCATAGGCATGGCCTCAGTGCGCTTGCTCGATTTTCAGGCTCAGTACGGTATCGAAAACCTCTAGAGATAGTATGGGAAGTATGATCTCCAGTGACATGTAGCGTGCTTTCATCCCAACACGCAAAGAACAGTCATTAAAGACGTTTCTGCATACATCCCAGATCATGGCAAGCTATCAATCCTCAATAACATCCAATTCAACATGCCACACAGGTTCTGCCAAGATGGCATGCCTTTACCCCAACAAGGAAGAAACAACATGCCTCGACAACAAACTCCAAGCCCTTTCATGGACCACCCCATTGACCACATTTTTTTATTTATTCTGCCGTATATTTTTTACAAAAGTATATTCATTATCCACGGTCCTGTGGAAACTTTAAATACCATTTGCTAGCCCACACGTGAATATAACTCATTGTGCATGGCCTTTGGCTGTGCGCAATAGAGGCTAGGTGCAGGAGGCCCAATCCAAGTGCTAAAACCCACTCTTCACAGCTTTCAACCATGTGCATCCGAGGTGGACATAGACCCTGATTGTGTGGACATAAGCCACTGCCCACATCCTTGAATTATCTGCTGATCAGTACATTAAACATGGATCTGTGAATCCTCTTTTAAAAAAACCTAAATAAACTGTCCGTGGAATACAAGGGCCCTTGTGTGGCTGTAACCCCTGGCTTTCAGCTTCGTGCAGTGGGACGTTGAGTGTTGGTTGCAGCCTTCGCCTGTGGCCAGCCTTGTTCCCCTCAGTCTCCATCTGAACATTACCCGCTGTGCATGGCCTTGGACCTTCTGCAGCGGATGTTGAATACAGGGCCTGGCCATTGGGGAAACCTTGTATCCAGACTAATGTCGACGTAACTGATGGTATAGGCAAAGGGCTTGGAAGGCAGGGATGGCATTTGGGCACACCCTTCGCCCCGACCAATGTGCCCTCACGTGCTACTCCACACCAACACAGTTGGGAGCCTCCTCCTTAACACTAGAACACTTATCAACCTCCAGATAATCACCAGGAGAGCAGGAAGCCTCCTGCATAATAGTAACATACTAGATAACCTCCAGCCTACACCAACAAAGTGAGAAGCCTACCGCCTGTCACCAACAGAGTGGGAATACGGCTTCTGAATACAACTAATCTAGGCTCCTGCCCATCACCAACACATCCATCAACATCCTGCCCTTTGCTAACTTAGGGGAAACCTTCTCGCAAACAACAGTTAAGGGGGGAACCTCCTGTCCAGCCTACTACCACACTGACCATCGTTCCCGATTCTTAAAAATTCAGAAATGGTTAGTACTGGTTTCTTCACAGGTACCACAGTGGGAATTTGGGGAGGGGTCATTTTCTCTAGTCTCCTGGGAAAGCAAGCAGCAAGTTGTGTTGAGAAGTGCTTCCTCTGGTCTTTTGAGGTTTGGGATGTGACAGAAGCTTGCATATTTGTTTCTTTTGTTGTTTCACCAGTCTCTTTGCCTTCCCCAGGACATGTCCTTCAGCGACATATTCTACCCCGGCAATCCCAAGAGACGCGAAGAGCTGATCCGCACACACCAGCAAATTCTGGACTATGTAAAGAGCAACTTTCAGTCTGCCAACACCCTGACCGATATAGTAAACGAGCACTGCGGCAACAACCTGCAACGCATCGTGATGCGTGAGGACCGCACCTTCAAGGAGATCTGCGAGCTGTTCATGTCTCGCCTGACGGAGATCCAGCTGATCCTGCAGAAGATCGACCAAGAGCTGAAGGAGAAGCTGCACCCGGAGGAGTACAGGCAGCTTCGGGATGCCAACGAGTACTCTGGTGCAATCTACGGAATTGTCAGGAACGTAGCGCGTGTGGTTGATGGGGTGCTTCTTACACTAGATGCCGCAGTGCTGGCCTTCAGGTGCATACCAATGCTAGCCAAATTGCTCCCCACATTTGCCACCTTGACTTCAAGGATCATATGTTCACCTTGGGCCCTTTTGGTTTTCGGAGTGGTAGTCGCAGGAATCGACGCCATCATTAGTGCTATCATGGGGGCAGTTGAAAGGGGGAAGCTTAATAAGGCACTTGGGGAACATAAAGAGCTGCTGGAGCACATAAAGCCGGTGTCAGAGCAGTTCACCAACGCCGTGTATGAAATCAAATACAGCTTGATATACTGTAAAAAGTAACTACTCACCAGAGTGAGGGCCACGTCGGTGGGTGATGCATTGCTCTTAAAGCAAGTTCCCTAAACTTATAGTAGGTCAGAAATGGACAATCTGCCGGCAGACTCCCCCCCAGAAATCTCTCTGTCCGCACCCCACCCCCACTGTCTCTGTCCGCAACCCACCCCCTGTCTCTCTATTAGGAGTGTTTCAGGTGCCTCGGCTGCTGCTGGTAAATACTCTTCCTTCAGCAGCTCCAGCAGGGGCCTGGAATCGAATCGAATCCATCATAAATGACAGCAGATCATTCACCAGATCCAGGCAGGCAGCGTCATTTATCACCATGTCTGACGGCGTCACCTCCACAAGAAACGCCATGAAAAGCGGGTCTGAGTTTCATGACTACGTAAACTCTCTGGGTAAATACCCAACAAGCTAGGGTGTAGCTATCAGCACAGCAGTGCAACAGGTGCAGTGACACTGGGATCCTAGAGGTCTGAGGATCCCACTGTAAGCTAATTAGTTAAGTATTGTAGCAGTGCTTAATTTGTGCACCGGCACTTAATTGCTAACACCTGAATTTACCTTTGACAGTCTACCACATGGTGGCACTGTCTATTTTTGTACAGCGCACATCAGGTTAACAATGAAATACGCATCTAAAAAAATCATTCTACAGCGTCCAGGCCATTCTTACTGCTTTTGGTTGCATGGAATTGTCCAAACTGTCTCATTTATAGGAGTGTTATGTTTAGTTGGGAGCGTTTAAACCGGCACGTGGCAGTGATGCAGTTCCAGTCAGTAGGGCAATCTACAGTGGCCTCCCGAGCAATACCTTAGGCCCCTGGAGACTTCTTTATTGACAAATTAAGCACGAATTGTATGACCAAACCAGCAGCCTGTCTGCACTGGGGTCCGTGGCACTCCTGCTACACAACTGCCAACATGTCGAGCGTAATAGAGAGGAAGGCAGTGACAGTGCTTTGTGGGCGAGCTCTACTACCAACATTTAGTGGAGACAATTCACTAACACTGACAGTCATTGGTTGATTTTTCACAATAACTTTTCTCTCTCAAATGTCCCCCTTTATACACCTTAGGCCATCTCTCCTTCACCTTAGAAAACAGTAAAAACATCAGTTGTATCATTTTTTTGAACTCTGCATTTAATGATAAAAGTTTCCCCCTTAATCCCTGAACCCCAACTAAAATAGATCAATTGAAGATAATATTATGCAAATTATATATTTGATAGGGAAAGTGAATGAACAATTATCCATAACAGCAAGTGAAAACATATATGCTTACGCCATGCCATTGAAAATAATGTGGCCCTATACAACTTTGTATTTTGAACAATATGATAATAAACTTACATAAGTCAATTAGCTCTGTGCACAAGTCAAATTATTTATTGCCATAGCGCCGCCTTTATAATGTGAAAAAGATTGATTACAATGAATTACAGTGGAAAGCAGTTCTCCTAATACTCACAAGGCCTATTCATAGTGCTATTATCACACTGAACAGATGTGAATCTTTGTGTGCGCGGTGGGGTTATATTATAGCAACCTTTCAAGCCAGTTTTGGTGGCTTAAGGCATCCACTTCAGAGAGGTATTTTCAAACCCATGGCCTCAGGTTCAAAGCCCGGTGGGTTCACTCAGCCTTTCATCTTTCTGAGGTGGTGAACTTGCGGTTTAGATTCACACGTTTTGTTAAAACTTTCAACCATTAAACAGCATGACAAAAAACCATACCATATATTCTATTGATCCAGAAAGGAAGAAGTAAACTAAAAGCACTTCCTGTAGTACCTTGTTAACTAGAAATGTATTCTTAAGTCGAATAGCCCAAACTCTTTTGTGATGGGTGTGTGGTAAGAATGGACGGTAAGACTGGACTGTGAGAAGGAAGAACACGTCTTAGAGTAATGAATATTACTTGTAAATAACCGGGCCAGTACCTCCTTGACCATGTTCCTCGTCCCAGTCCTTAAAACGTGAATCTGCATCCAAGCTTCAGGGCCTTGGCTGCTGCATGATACAACAATAAGCATACCCACATATCCACCTCATAATCACTGCACACCAAGTGATTTATTTAATCTATAACAGTGGTTACAACTGAGTTCAACACATATGAACCAAAATATCCCAAACAAATACAGAAAACTGCTAGGTAGAACAGCTCGCACTTCCCACCCTCTCCTTAATACTACATTTGGTGAACACCCTAAATAGTGTCTGCCGCTTTTAGATACCTCTGCAATTCAGATAAACATAAGTTCATAAATATAGCGGTGCACCCAAAAAAGGAGGAAAACGTCCAATCAAAGTATTAGAAGTTATTCTCTCTTCTTTATTTCACGCCCTAAAGACTTTTATTTTCTCTCTGTTCTTATTTGAATTAATGCAGCTTCAGCCAACGCATTTAGTTCATATGAGTGTCCTTCTTCAGGGCATACTTGTTCAAAGACCAAAATAGTTCATTGGTAAATCCAGGGGCCAATTATTATTCCAAATGAGGCAATACCTCATAATCTCCTCTTCATTCTGCCCAAAAAGTGTCTTGTTAAATTAATGGTTTAGGTAATTAGTATCTTCCACCACAGTTCTCGTGTTCAAGATTAGGTTTCCCACATCATGGACACCCGAATCCATGTCTCATGCAACAGGCACCCAACACCTTGATTTTTCTTTTCTTTTGGCAATAGAGGCATTGATTGTCTTTCTGGCGTGGGATACGGATTCGGGTGTCCATGACATGGTATATATAACCCGGAACACGAAGATTGTGAATGGAGGTATTCATTATCAGAACCATAAATTTTACAAGCCATTTTTCAGCAGTGCAAAGAGGAGATTATGAGTTATCACCTCATTTGGAA
The DNA here is from genome assembly GCA_963921515.1 of Calotriton arnoldi. Lineage (NCBI taxonomy): Eukaryota > Metazoa > Chordata > Amphibia > Caudata > Salamandridae > Calotriton > Calotriton arnoldi. Next base: position 1,241,511 of record CAWUFW010002211.1, read on the forward strand.
TAATGATTTGCTCCTGGATTTGCCAATGAACTATTGTGGTCTTTGAACTAGTACGCCCGGATGAAGTTCACTCTCATGAACGAAACGTGGTGGCTGAGGCTGTTTTAATTCAAATAAGAACAGAGAGAAAATAACAGTCTTTGGGACTTGAAATAAAGAAGAGACTAGAACATTTGATACTTTGATTGAACTTTTATTCATTTTTGGGTGCACCACTATATTTATAAATACATATGAACCAAAAGTTGATGAAACATCTCCGACAACCTGAAGTTGATAATGACTCAGGCACGGATGAGAAGTAGACCAAGTTGCAGCATTTTAAAGGCTGCCAATTACAGGGACAGGAGATCTTCCCTGTCTTTCATATGCCTCTGTAATGGTTTGGTTTTACCATCTACTCAAAGCTGATCAATCTGTGACATGAAAAACAAAAAGTGATAAAGAAAAAAATCCACATTCGTAAATCCAGACCTCCTGGTTAAGCGGATAGACAAAGCCTTTGAACATCCAGTGCATGGAGTTTCTCTTCCTCTGGAGACAAAATAGACAGAAAGAATGCTGGTGAAACCAAATCTTTAAAAAAAGAAAAGCAGATGGAACCTTAGGTACAAAAACAGGACTTTGATGTAAAGACAGTTTATCTGAAATTAACCCCCAAAATATTTCAGAAATTAACAGCCCACCCAACTCTACAATTCTTCTGCTTGAGGATAATGCCATTAAAAACAGAACATTATAAAAAAGAAACATATGCTCTACCGATTGCAGTGCATCAAAAGGGAGGAACTGAAATTTCCAAAGCACCAGATGCAAATCCCAAAATGGAACTGGTCAATGGATTACAGGCTTATCAAAAGAAACTTCTCAGAAGTCTTGGTGCTAAATCCGAAACAGAATCCATCTTTGGACCGTGGAAGCCGTGGAAGGCCCAATTTATGGCCCACTGTGCCTGCAAGGTGGAACGGGCAAGACCCACAAAGAACCCATCCCTTAAAAATCCAATACTTTTGAATGATCACAAGACACAGATTTCAGATTTTTTGAAACAGTCCCCTTATCAAAACTTCACCAATGATGAGAGTATGATAATAAGGTAGAGGGACGTCAAGACTGTCGAATGCAGCATGCTACCACTGCTGAACACCATAGGGTTTGGAGATTCATTCACCCGAGTGAAACATCCCCAGACACAGGCAGAACAGAGATGACTGTGGTAGCTCCAGGGCTCTAAGCTGGGATGAAAGTTTTGGAAAAACCCAATGCGGATGAACCGACCATTGCAGAAGGAGAGGATTCGGGGGGCGAAAGGTCAACCTGGAACCAGTAAAAGTACCTCCGCAGGAGACTCTTACATTTTCTTTAAAACCCTTTGGGTCAGAGGGATTGGGGAAATGTGTAGAGAAGTCCATGTGGCCATGGAATGGAAAGAGTGTTAATCTTTAAAGCTTCTGGCAAAGAACTTGTGAGCAGAACTTTGGCAGCTTGTCATTCTTCCTGGAGGCAAACAGGTCTCTACTCTGGAACCAGAATAGCAAAGATATTTGATGCAAGAAGGATAGAGAAGCAAAGAGTTACAGATGAGGAGGAGATCCTGCTCAGAGGGTTCACAGGTCCATTCCCCTTTCCCAGAACAAATACTGCAGACAGATATAGGATATTGATTTCAGCCCACCGACAAATCTCCTGTGCTAGAATAAACACCTTCTGAAGGTTTGTTCCTCCATGATGATTGAGATATGCTTGAACCATACAAGTATCTTTTCTGATCCTTATGTTTTGATCCTTCAAGAACTGAGAAAATTGGAGAAAAAAACACAGTTTTTAACACTTTACCGTTGGATGAGTTTCTTGGCTAAATACAATCCTACAAACTCTGAGCAGTTTGATTTTCAATTGTCCCCCTCACCCAAACCTAGACCATTGACATCTGCTGTCACCATTCAATGAAGAACCCCTGTTCAGATTGTCTAGAATGAACAGCCACTGCAGAGACTGGCACATTTCCTATGCCGCCAGGACTCTGCAGTCGTAATCCTGAGATCTCGGATCCCTGTGTTGAAGGAGGTGGTTCACCAGAGGATGTAGATGTAGTCTGGGCCGTGGTACAGTGGTCACTTTTGAGGCCATGTGGTTTTGCACTCTCATCCACTGCTGAGCAGTTGGAGACTTTGCACTCAGGAGGGAGGAAAGATGTGCCCGAAGCTTCTGATTCCTTGTTGAAGGAAGGAAGATCCCCCACAAATCTGTTCTGAAATGGGCTCCTATGAATTGAATATATTGACTGGGCTCTAACTATTGGGTCTTTTTCTGATTTATTAGAAATCCAAATACCCTTGATGTTGCAAACCTCCATTCCTTGCTTACAAGCCTTAAAAAAAAAAGAAACAGATTAGCTAGTCATCCATTGAGGGAAAACTTGTTTGTCTCTGAAGTGAATAATTCCTGCCAGTGGCGCTAAGACCATGGTTAAAACTCTTGGCGCTGAAGTCAAAGCAAACAGAAGCTACTGGAAACAAAAATGATTGTCTTGAACACAGACCTGCTGATATGACTGTGATGACTTGTACATCAGATGGCGGAGATATGCATCCAGGGGATCAAGGGACTCTAAGAAAATACCTGTCATTACAAAGAGCACAATGGCGGGCAGCGACATCATCTTGAATGTCACGTGTGGAATGCAAGATTTGACTGTTTTCAGGTCTAACACAGGTCTAAAAAATTCTGGGTTTTTTTGCACCAAAACAAGCATTAACATCCTTTCCTCCTCTGTGATGATGGCCCTAGGATGTTAGATTTCATGTATAACAGGTCTTGAATCCCCTTCGTGAGGGCTTGTCAACGAATAGGACACACTGGTAGAGAATAATGAAAAACACCTTCATGTGGGTCTTGGAAATTAACTTTATACCTATACAGAACAACCATTATCCATGCAAGGATTGGACTGTAGTCATGCTTTTTGAAGAGGGGATTGAATTGCTGATCCCGCTGACTGAGATTGGGGTTTGGGAAAAGAAGGGACTCCTTACTAAAGTGCTTAATTTGAGTCGTTAGTTGCCGGTGGGAGCCAACGGCAATCATTGTTGGGTCCCGGCACTTATTTTAACTCATCACACATTTAAGAGAGCAACAGAGGGAAAACACACAATAAAAGATGGAGGAAGAGAAAGACGGATAAACATCGAAAAGCTAGAAAACGGCAATGTGCAAGTGAGAAATAAAGGAGCAGGGAGCGTCTGCTAGTGAGTTCAAGAGGCATAAAGTGGATTTACGACTACTCAGCCTTGATATTCAGCGCAACAATATTTAATTGCACCACCTGCAGGCTCCTGAGTAGAGCCCTAAGGCGCCAGCACTAATCGTTTTACAAATTATGCACTGGCCACATCCCCTTCCTTGACAGGGTTGGTTCAAGGATCTTGGAGTGAACGCTGCCCAAAACCTCTTTTCGACCCAAAGAATCAAATAACTTAGTGTAGAGGTCTTCAAACTTTTTTGCTTTGAGCTCCCTAAGCAAGATGTTTTGAAGTCGGGCACCCCTTCAAAACTTTATGACAAGGATTAGGAGCGGGAGAGATGGGGCTGAGCGCAGGAGTGGGGATTATGAGATCATGCCATGGTACTCTTTTCCTGGCTGCATTTCTCGCCTGGTATTTGCATCATTCAAGCCTACGTTTGTGTCTATACTTGGGCGACTGTGTAATGACCACAGACACGCAGGTAAGGAGCTCACCAGGATATTACAGACTGCTCCACACTTTTCTCTGTTGCAGATCCCATCTGGTGCCAGTGTGGTTCAAGGCTATCCCTGATGCGGCCAGTCTCGCTTCTCCAGTGACGCAGGACCCTCCATCGCTGCTGCGATTTTGAGACAGAGTCTCATTGCCTCTCTCCCAGGGACGCCAAACTGCCTTTTCCTCCTCGACCCTGGTCTGGTTTACAGTGTCTCCTCTGATACATCCAATATACTGGTTCATTACTGTGTGGCATATTACAACCATTACTTAACGGCAGGGCGATTTATTTCCTCGATGTCTCAGAGAAGTGTGCTTGCATTCCTGCAAAATGCCACAGAGTGGCACTGCAGGCTTGTTGTTACGATTGATAGCTGAAACGCCTCAAACTCGGTAGTCTTCTAATCTAGGGCTTTAAGCTGTAGGCCAGCGGTTCTTAAACTCTTCGCTTCTATGGAATCCAATTAAAGGCTATTGGAAACCGGGGACCCCCGCTCAAGCAATTTCAACTATTTGAACTTCAAAACAATACACACAAATACAGAAGCAAGTCTTCAATAAACTGAATTACAAATTATGAAATATTTTATTTAATTCACAAACAAAAAAATATACAAAACTCGAGTTTTTTATTTAGTTGGGAAGTTTGGAGTTTTTCTAAATTTTGTTTTATTTCTATCATTCAACTGCACATTTCTGGATTGCCCACTGCACATGAAGTGACAGCACTGGTTTCCCACCAAAACCATCTTTATAGGAAGAAGCCAGTCAAGGGAACTTCAATCCCCATCTGCACAGAAAATCACGGGGCATATTAGCAAGACCGGCGATAAAATTATCGCCGTTTTAGCGGCAGGAAACTGCCGCTAAAACGGCGATAATGGGCTTGCTAATATGCGTTATAGAATTCAATAGAAGCCCAGGTTAGATGTCCTGCACATCTAACATGGGCTTCTATTGGAATTCTATGACGCATATTATCAAGCCCATTATCGCCGTTTTAGCGGCAGTTTCCTGCCGCTAAAACGGCGATAATTTTATCGCCGGTCTTGCTAATATGCCCCCACATTTCTAAATGTTTGTCGGTTTGTTGTGCCATCCAGCCCCTGCCACGTCATTTCCCTCTGCTCCTAGCACTACACCAAAACCCTGCCCGGCACCACACAGCATGCAAATGGTAGAGTCTGGTAAGTTAAATGCCCGTTTATTGCCTTTGGATCTAAACTCGTTATTTATTACTGACAGGATAGCTGTATGTCTCTTGTCACAGATCCCTATTATCACCAGGCTCAAGGTGTAATGCAAATGTTTTTATATTAAAAATGTTTAACACAATTGACCTTTAGCTTGCCAATGAAAGGGTAGTACTATAACATATCTGTTTGGCCTTGTCTTAACTTGCACGAGAGCAGTCTTTGTGGATCTCAAAATGAGGATTGAACCCAAAATAATAGTATCTTCTTGTATGATTTATGCTGACTTTCTTCACTATGTATGTCTCTCTTTTGTGTCAGCTTCTGTAATACGACAGCCCCTGATGTTCATATTAAGAACCTCTATAATAATGACATCAGGGGACAACCTGGTGGCAGCTATTAGGCCCTCTACTATCTATCAGTCATTCAGGTAAGTCTGGGAGCCTCTGATCTTAACTTCTGCATCTCATCATTAGTCCTTTCAGTAACTCATTTATCTCAAATACTTAAATATTTCAATTGTTAAAATTAGTTTTCCTTTTGTTAGTTTTCCTTTCTTGTATGTATCTCGAACGCGTCAGCATTTGTGGTCATGATGGCTTTTATAGATCGACTATATCCATTGGTCATCAATCCTATCTCTAACACTACCTACAAGGACACAGGTTCCGCAGCTGACCTCACGCAGGCTCTCCAGAAAACAAATCTCTGTAGGTGGAGCTGGTGAGCTCACATTTTTGAGATATAATAATTTCATTCACGGATCAACCCTTAATTTTATATGAGTCTTTGTGCTCACATGTTGCCACCTTTATTATTTATTTGCAGGACAATGTATAGAAAAGTGCTTGAACTTTAGGCAATAAACTGGATTTGATGTCCTTTGCCTGTTGACATCTTCTTTCAGGTACTGGGGAAATTGCGCCAGACAATGATGCTAAACCATGAACAATTGGAGGACGGCAGGCAACTAAAGGGGAGAATTCAAAACTCCTCCAAGCAATAACAGTAGCCATCGACATGAAGAGGAGGAGGATGAGCAAGACCTGACTGGGGAAAAAGAGGAGGACCTAAAGTAGGAAGAGGTCATTGTTGCTTCCACATAGATCATCTTCAAGAAGGCCACAGAGCAACAGTCTTCCTCCTTAATCACTTCTGAGAATTGTCAGTCTCCAGCTAAGCAGCCATGGATGCTAGTTCCACCTACGCAACACATACCTCCACACAGTCCACAACTAACAGGTACCTCTGCACAATCTCCTACACACTCCTCCCATGAAGGTGCTATCTCTGGTCTTCTCTCAATCATATGAGGGAGAGGACACTCTTAGTGAAAAGCAAGTATCCCCCATTCATCAATCTCCCCCAAGAATGACCTCATGCTAGACAACCTGCTGGCCATGTCAGACGACCACACTTGTTGGGTGGGGGAGGTTGGCATGGTCTAGTACTGCTCTCTAGGAGGATCAGTTTCTCCAACAGCAGGCTAATGTGTTTGAAAATATTCATGCAATGGGGGTTACTCTCCGTGAGATAGCTGCCTCCCTTAAAGGACTTCCTCAGATGATTGACACTGAGACCCGTGCCATGGATAACATTGCAAAATGTTACCAAGACATGGCAAAGATGCACCAAGATTTCCAAACTTTTAGGGAAGTGCATATAAGGCAACATGCCTTGGCCATGAGGATGATAGAGGCAATAAGCAAAAAATGTCAATGTCACTCTTCACTGCCAACACATGCAGGAAATTCTACAGAAGCACCTCAACTTAGGAGGGACACATCACTTGCCAACCTCTGCCATAACCACCTGCGCCACCTCAACCTCCACCACCTCAGCCTCCAGCACCACCTCCACCTCCTCAACCTCCACCACCTCCACCACCTCAGCCTCCAGCACCACCGACTCAACCACCACCAACTCACCCATCAATAGAAGCTCAGCCTCAATCAATTTTACCTTTGTAGATGTAGTAGTAGGAGAACCCCCAAAAATAACAGTATATTTATAAAAAAATAATAGCTACTGCATGCACTGTAACCATTTTTGAGGAACAAATTCTGTACACTTTTTGGATAACATGGAGTCTTAAAGCAAAGAGGGGGTGTTGGCACTGGCACTTTCTGGTTGGCTGGGGCGATGTCCCAGCCAGGCAGAACCTACCACTCCCATCAGGGGCGGGGATTACACACACTGTGTAACCTGCACACACCCTTGGGTAGCTTAGCATTGAGCAGTCAGGCTTATCACAGAGGCAATGTGTAAAGCATTAGCACAGCACTCACTCACGACAAATACACTGGGCGTCACAAAAGAGACTTCACACATAATGTATGTAAGTAATGTTTGTATTTGACACACACAATAATCAACACAACATGAACATCATATATTTTGGGGCATAAATCACACTCAGAAATATTACTAGCAGTACCAGGCCCAACCATGTTGAAATGACATCATTAATATGCACCCTTGGGACAGCTCCTATCCTAACACCCCTCCAGCACCCTTATGTGGTGCAACACGTTGTCAAACCCAGGCCCACACCAGCAATTCTCACAATTCAATTCCTCACAGTTATAGGGTGCACCCCTGGTCACAACGATATCAGAAGTATATACATACAAGGAATTATAATACTTTTAGCAGCACCGCTGGCTGAGGCCATGCAGGTAAAACCAATGTCAACCGTAGTGTTCTTCTGGCAAGAAATCAACGTGTTAGGCAACACTGCCGGCCAGTGTTGTGAATCGCAGGCGGTCCGGAGACTGTCATTCCCACACACTCACTTCGCACCTAAACGCGGTGCAACAGATATTAGGCAGGTCCGTACGGAATGCGCTTGCACACATACGCACTCAGGACCATAATGCGGTGCCACTGATACTCAGCAGGTCAATTGATAGCACACTGCAGACCCCATGGCCCAAGCCTCCCTCCACCCTCTAGCTCACCGGACTGTCCCACGCCCACAGATGGAAGATAACCCCCGTCACCCCAGGTTCTAGGCCGCACACGGCTGAAGTCACACTTAGTCAGGGTCCCAGGGAAGCAGGTGGGGGTAGGTAGCAGGACTAATTAGGAGGCAGTCATCAAATAGGGGATTGGCAGCCACTCAAGAAGGTCACTCACAGGATGTGGAGCAGAAGTGGGTTGAGGGCAATAGTCAGTCACTCAAAAGGGTTCCACAAGGGCCTTCCGGCACCAGTCCAGTTCTGCGAAACACAGAGGGGTCACGCAGTCTCTTGGCCCACTTCCAATCACTCTTGGAAGCCTTCCTTCAACCCAGTCATTCACTTTCACTACTTAAGCCCGAGCCAGGCATCACTACCTGACAACACAATGTCAGCGGGGGCCGTGTGTGCAGAGGGCAGTTGGTCCGCAGCGCTGAGGGCCAAAAAGGCAACAATCGATGAATGAGGAATGAAGCAGGGGAGCCTCTCGGAAGAAGGATGCATCCCGTCAGGTACACGTCGATCAGAGTGGCACCCAGGCCATCCAGGCACAACATCTGGTGTGCTCTGATATGGGTCAGACCAGACCATTTTCGGTCACACACAACTAGGAGTTGCAAATTCCGTACCTCCCTGGAAATAAGGTACAATGTCTGATGCACGTTGATATGGGTCACACCAGACAATTCCGGTCACACACACAGGCGCTAGTTCAGACATGCCTCACAAGGTAGAATAAGGCATTACTACTGTTATGCCTCCGCCTCCGAGGGTCGCAACCTCTGAATTGGACACTATAAACATGCAGTCGGCGTGTCTCACGAGAGAAATGCGGCACAATCGATGAAGTGGACCACGCTGGATCCCGAAACTGGTGAATCCGCTCACCACCAACAAGACGCTTATGCATGTTGAGGTCCCCACGATGCAGGGGCCACACGCCTTAGATACAGGAAAGATTTCTGGGGCTCCGCACAAGGCAATCCAGTCTCCAGGCAGAATTCTTAGTTCCACGCTCATGCTGCACTACCAGTTGGGATCCAGCAGACGATGTGGGCCCTTAAGAGGGCACCGCTCTCCAGGTGTCACATGTAGACAGTGTGGGTCCCTCGTAGGAGATCTTTGATGTCCCTGAGACCTCCGAAAGAACAGGGGCAAGCCAACAAGCCCTTGGAGAGCACACTTCAGGGTACCACACAGCAACAGGTAGTCAGCCCAGGCCAGCCACTATTCAGGAAGGGCGCACGGTCCCTTTCAACAGCAGTAATCCTCCTTGTGCACAAGAGATTCCTCTGGCAGTGTGCACCACGCAGACCCAGGTTCTCTGGTCCCATGTCCCCACAAGTGTATCTCTGCCCTGCTGAAGGTTGGCACCAGTAGTTATACTGTAGAGTGCCTTTGAAGCGGGAGGTGGTTCAGAGGGTTTCCCTTTGAACCACATATGTCTCCCCTAAATTTCAGTCCTGTCTTTAGTGGGGCCATGATCTGGCTCTCAGAAACCAAGTGTCAAAACCTCTTCCTCTAATCTATACAGCCAGGCCCTCAAATGGCAGAGGTCTGTCGTTCCAGTTGCATGCACAAGGTTTTATAGCTGTTGCTGAAGAATGCCCAGATGTGCTCCCCCAGACTCCAGTGTGGACTGGAGTCAAGCTAAAAGGAACACAAAGAGTTTTAGAGCAGAGAAATGCCAACTTTCTAGGAGAGGCATTTCTAAGCTACTAATGACAAAACCACCTTTACCCAGAGCACTGACCACACTGACCATCGTTCCCGATTCTTAAAAATTCAGAAATGGTTAGTACTGGTTTCTTCACAGGTACCACAGTGGGAATTTGGGGAGGGGTCATTTTCTCTAGTCTCCTGGGAAAGCAAGCAGCAAGTTGTGTTGAGAAGTGCTTCCTCTGGTCTTTTGAGGTTTGGGATGTGACAGAAGCTTGCATATTTGTTTCTTTTGTTGTTTCACCAGTCTCTTTGCCTTCCCCAGGACATGTCCTTCAGCGACATATTCTACCCCGGCAATCCCAAGAGACGCGAAGAGCTGATCCGCACACACCAGCAAATTCTGGACTATGTAAAGAGCAACTTTCAGTCTGCCAACACCCTGACCGATATAGTAAACGAGCACTGCGGCAACAACCTGCAACGCATCGTGATGCGTGAGGACCGCACCTTCAAGGAGATCTGCGAGCTGTTCATGTCTCGCCTGACGGAGATCCAGCTGATCCTGCAGAAGATCGACCAAGAGCTGAAGGAGAAGCTGCACCCGGAGGAGTACAGGCAGCTTCGGGATGCCAACGAGTACTCTGGTGCAATCTACGGAATTGTCAGGAACGTAGCGCGTGTGGTTGATGGGGTGCTTCTTACACTAGATGCCGCAGTGCTGGCCTTCAGGTGCATACCAATGCTAGCCAAATTGCTCCCCACATTTGCCACCTTGACTTCAAGGATCATATGTTCACCTTGGGCCCTTTTGGTTTTCGGAGTGGTAGTCGCAGGAATCGACGCCATCATTAGTGCTATCATGGGGGCAGTTGAAAGGGGAAGCTTAATAAGGCACTTGGGGAACATAAAGAGCTGCTGGAGCACATAAAGCCGGTGTCAGAGCAGTTCACCAACGCCGTGTATGAAATCAAATACAGCTTGATATACTGTAAAAAGTAACTACTCACCAGAGTGAGGGCCACGTCGGTGGGTGATGCATTGCTCTTAAAGCAAGTTCCCCTAAACTTATAGTAGGTCAGAAATGGACAATCTGCCGGCAGACTCCCCCCCCCCCCCCCAGAAATCTCTCTGTCCGCACCCCACCCCCACTGTCTCTGTCCGCAACCCACCCCCCCTGTCTCTCTATTAGGAGTGTTTCAGGTGCCTCGGCTGCTGCTGGTAAATACTCTTCCTTCAGCAGCTCCAGCAGGGGCCTGGAATCGAATCGAATCCATCATAAATGACAGCAGATCATTCACCAGATCCAGGCAGGCAGCGTCATTTATCACCATGTCTGACGGCGTCACCTCCACAAGAAACGCCATGAAAAGCGGGTCTGAGTTTCATGACTACGTAAACTCTCTGGGTAAATACCCAACAAGCTAGGGTGTAGCTATCAGCACAGCAGTGCAACAGGTGCAGTGACACTGGGATCCTAGAGGTCTGAGGATCCCACTGTAAGCTAATTAGTTAAGTATTGTAGCAGTGCTTAATTTGTGCACCGGCACTTAATTGCTAACACCTGAATTTACCTTTGACAGTCTACCACATGGTGGCACTGTCTATTTTTGTACAGCGCACATCAGGTTAACAATGAAATACGCATCTAAAAAAATCATTCTACAGCGTCCAGGCCATTCTTACTGCTTTTGGTTGCATGGAATTGTCCAAACTGTCTCATTTATAGGAGTGTTATGTTTAGTTGGGAGCGTTTAAACCGGCACGTGGCAGTGATGCAGTTCCAGTCAGTAGGGCAACCTACAGTGGCCTCCCGAGCAATACCTTAGGCCCCTGGAGACTTCTTTATTGACAAATTAAGCACGAATTGTATGACCAAACCAGCAGCCTGTCTGCACTGGGGTCCGTGGCACTCCTGCTACACAACTGCCAACATGTCGAGCGTAATAGAGAGGAAGGCAGTGACAGTGCTTTGTGGGCGAGCTCTACTGCCAACATTTAGTGGAGACAATTCACTAACACTGACAGTCATTGGTTGATTTTTCACAATAACTTTTCTCTCTCAAATGTCCCCCTTTATACACCTTAGGCCATCTCTCCTTCACCTTAGAAAACAGTAAAAACATCAGTTGTATCATTTTTTTGAACTCTGCATTTAATGATAAAAGTTTCCCCTTAATCCCTGAACCCCAACTAAAATAGATCAATTGAAGATAATATTATGCAAATTATATATTTGATAGGGAAAGTGAATGAACAATTATCCATAACAGCAAGTGAAAACATATATGCTTACGCCATGCCATTGAAAATAATGTGGCCCTATACAACTTTGTATTTTGAACAATATGATAATAAACTTACATAAGTCAATTAGCTCTGTGCACAAGTCAAATTATTTATTGCCATAGCGCCGCCTTTATAATGTGAAAAAGATTGATTACAATGAATTACAGTGGAAAGCAGTTCTCCTAATACTCACAAGGCCTATTCATAGTGCTATTATCACACTGAACAGATGTGAATCTTTGTGTGCGCGGTGGGGTTATATTATAGCAACCTTTCAAGCCAGTTTTGGTGGCTTAAGGCATCCACTTCAGAGAGGTATTTTCAAACCCATGGCCTCAGGTTCAAAGCCCGGTGGGTTCACTCAGCCTTTCATCTTTCTGAGGTGGTGAACTTGCGGTTTAGATTCACACGTTTTGTTAAAACTTTCAACCATTAAACAGCATGACAAAAAACCATACCATATATTCTATTGATCCAGAAAGGAAGAAGTAAACTAAAAGCACTTCCTGTAGTACCTTGTTAACTAGAAATGTATTCTTAAGTCGAATAGCCCAAACTCTTTTGTGATGGGTGTGTGGTAAGAATGGACGGTAAGACTGGACTGTGAGAAGGAAGAACACGTCTTAGAGTAATGAATATTACTTGTAAATAACCGGGCCAGTACCTCCTTGACCATGTTCCTCGTCCCAGTCCTTAAAACGTGAATCTGCATCCAAGCTTCAGGGCCTTGGCTGCTGCATGATACAACAATAAGCATACCCACATATCCACCTCATAATCACTGCACACCAAGTGATTTATTTAATCTATAACAGTGGTTACAACTGAGTTCAACACATATGAACCAAAATATCCCAAACAAATACAGAAAACTGCTAGGTAGAACAGCTCGCACTTCCCACCCTCTCCTTAATACTACATTTGGTGAACACCCTAAATAGTGTCTGCCGCTTTTAGATACCTCTGCAATTCAGATAAACATAAGTTCATAAATATAGCGGTGCACCCAAAAAGGAGGAAAACGTCCAATCAAAGTATTAGAAGTTATTCTCTCTTCTTTATTTCACGCCCTAAAGACTTTTATTTTTCTCTCTGTTCTTATTTGAATTAATGCAGCTTCAGCCAACGCATTTAGTTCATATGAGTGTCCTTCTTCAGGGCATACTTGTTCAAAGACCAAAATAGTTCATTGGTAAATCCAGGGGCCAATTATTATTCCAAATGAGGCAATACCTCATAATCTCCTCTTCATTCTGCCCAAAAAGTGTCTTGTTAAATTAATGGTTTAGGTAATTAGTATCTTCCACCACAGTTCTCGTGTTCAAGATTAGGTTTCCACATCATGGACACCCGAATCCATGTCTCATGCAACAGGCACCCAACACCTTGATTTTTCTTTTCTTTTGGCAATAGAGGCATTGATTGTCTTTCTGGCGTGGGATACGGATTCGGGTGTCCATGACATGGTATATATAACCCGGAACACGAAGATTGTGAATGGAGGTATTCATTATCAGAACCATAAATTTTACAAGCCATTTTTCAGCAGTGCAAAGAGGAGATTATGAGTTATCACCTCATTTGGAATAATGATTTGCTCCTGGATTTGCCAATGAACTATTGTGGTCTTTGAACTAGTACGCCCGGATGAAGTTCACTCTCATGAACGAAACGTGGTGGCTGAGGCTGTTTTAATTCAAATAAGAACAGAGAGAAAATAACAGTCTTTGGGACTTGAAATAAAGAAGAGACTAGAACATTTGATACTTTGATTGAACTTTTTATTCATTTTTGGGTGCACCACTATATTTATAAATACATATGAACCAAAAGTTGATGAAACATCTCCGACAACCTGAAGTTGATAATGACTCAGGCACGGATGAGAAGTAGACCAAGTTGCAGCATTTTAAAGGCTGCCAATTACAGGGACAGGAGATCTTCCCTGTCTTTCATATGCCTCTGTAATGGTTTGGTTTTACCATCTACTCAAAGCTGATCAATCTGTGACATGAAAAACAAAAAGTGATAAAGAAAAAAATCCACATTCGTAAATCCAGACCTCCTGGTTAAGCGGATAGACAAAGCCTTTGAACATCCAGTGCATGGAGTTTCTCTTCCTCTGGAGACAAAATAGACAGAAAGAATGCTGGTGAAACCAAATCTTTAAAAAAAGAAAAGCAGATGGAACCTTAGGTACAAAAACAGGACTTTGATGTAAAGACAGTTTATCTGAAATTAACCCCCAAAATATTTCAGAAATTAACAGCCCACCCAACTCTACAATTCTTCTGCTTGAGGATAATGCCATTAAAAACAGAACATTATAAAAAAGAAACATATGCTCTACCGATTGCAGTGCATCAAAAGGGAGGAACTGAAATTTCCAAAGCACCAGATGCAAATCCCAAAATGGAACTGGTCAATGGATTACAGGCTTATCAAAAGAAACTTCTCAGAAGTCTTGGTGCTAAATCCGAAACAGAATCCATCTTTGGACCGTGGAAGCCGTGGAAGGCCCAATTTATGGCCCACTGTGCCTGCAAGGTGGAACGGGCAAGACCCACAAAGAACCCATCCCTTAAAAATCCAATACTTTTGAATGATCACAAGACACAGATTTCAGATTTTTTGAAACAGTCCCCTTATCAAAACTTCACCAATGATGAGAGTATGATAATAAGGTAGAGGGACGTCAAGACTGTCGAATGCAGCATGCTACCACTGCTGAACACCATAGGGTTTGGAGATTCATTCACCCGAGTGAAACATCCCCAGACACAGGCAGAACAGAGATGACTGTGGTAGCTCCAGGGCTCTAAGCTGGGATGAAAGTTTTGGAAAAACCCAATGCGGATGAACCGACCATTGCAGAAGGAGAGGATTCGGGGCGAAAGGTCAACCTGGAACCAGTAAAAGTACCTCCGCAGGAGACTCTTACATTTTCTTTAAAACCCTTTGGGTCAGAGGGATTGGGGAAATGTGTAGAGAAGTCCATGTGGCCATGGAATGGAAAGAGTGTTAATCTTTAAAGCTTCTGGCAAAGAACTTGTGAGCAGAACTTTGGCAGCTTGTCATTCTTCCTGGAGGCAAACAGGTCTCTACTCTGGAACCAGAATAGCAAAGATATTTGATGCAAGAAGGATAGAGAAGCAAAGAGTTACAGATGAGGAGGAGATCCTGCTCAGAGGGTTCACAGGTCCATTCCCCTTTCCCAGAACAAATACTGCAGACAGATATAGGATATTGATTTCAGC
This sequence comes from Calotriton arnoldi, assembly GCA_963921515.1. Lineage (NCBI taxonomy): Eukaryota > Metazoa > Chordata > Amphibia > Caudata > Salamandridae > Calotriton > Calotriton arnoldi. The sequence goes on from CAWUFW010002211.1 coordinate 1,256,612, forward strand.
CCACCGACAAATCTCCTGTGCTAGAATAAACACCTTCTGAAGGTTTGTTCCTCCATGATGATTGAGATATGCTTGAACCATACAAGTATCTTTTCTGATCCTTATGTTTTGATCCTTCAAGAACTGAGAAAATTGGAGAAAAAAACACAGTTTTTAACACTTTACCGTTGGATGAGTTTCTTGGCTAAATACAATCCTACAAACTCTGAGCAGTTTGATTTTCAATTGTCCCCCCCTCACCCAAACCTAGACCATTGACATCTGCTGTCACCATTCAATGAAGAACCCCTGTTCAGATTGTCTAGAATGAACAGCCACTGCAGAGACTGGCACATTTCCTATGCCGCCAGGACTCTGCAGTCGTAATCCTGAGATCTCGGATCCCTGTGTTGAAGGAGGTGGTTCACCAGAGGATGTAGATGTAGTCTGGGCCGTGGTACAGTGGTCACTTTTGAGGCCATGTGGTTTTGCACTCTCATCCACTGCTGAGCAGTTGGAGACTTTGCACTCAGGAGGGAGGAAAGATGTGCCCGAAGCTTCTGATTCCTTGTTGAAGGAAGGAAGATCCCCACAAATCTGTTCTGAAATGGGCTCCTATGAATTGAATATATTGACTGGGCTCTAACTATTGGGTCTTTTTCTGATTTATTAGAAATCCAAATACCCTTGATGTTGCAAACCTCCATTCCTTGCTTACAAGCCTTAAAAAAAAGAAACAGATTAGCTAGTCATCCATTGAGGGAAAACTTGTTTGTCTCTGAAGTGAATAATTCCTGCCAGTGGCGCTAAGACCATGGTTAAAACTCTTGGCGCTGAAGTCAAAGCAAACAGAAGCTACTGGAAACAAAAATGATTGTCTTGAACACAGACCTGCTGATATGACTGTGATGACTTGTACATCAGATGGCGGAGATATGCATCCAGGGGATCTAGGGACTCTAAGAAAATACCTGTCATTACAAAGAGCACAATGGCGGGCAGCGACATCATCTTGAATGTCACGTGTGGAATGCAAGATTTGACTGTTTTCAGGTCTAACACAGGTCTAAAAAATTCTGGTTTTTTTTGCACCAAAACAAGCATTAACATCCTTTCCTCCTCTGTGATGATGGCCCTAGGATGTTAGATTTCATGTATAACAGGTCTTGAATCCCCTTCGTGAGGGCTTGTCAACGAATAGGACACACTGGTAGAGAATAATGAAAAACACCTTCATGTGGGTCTTGGAAATTAACTTTATACCTATACAGAACAACCATTATCCATGCAAGGATTGGACTGTAGTCATGCTTTTTGAAGAGGGGATTGAATTGCTGATCCTGCTGACTGAGATTGGGGTTTGGGAAAAGAAGGGACTCCTTACTAAAGTGCTTAATTTGAGTCGTTAGTTGCCGGTGGGAGCCAACGGCAATCATTGTTGGGTCCCGGCACTTATTTTAACTCATCACACATTTAAGAGAGCAACAGAGGGAAAACACACAATAAAAGATGGAGGAAGAGAAAGACGGATAAACATCGAAAAGCTAGAAAACGGCAATGTGCAAGTGAGAAATAAAGGAGCAGGGAGCGTCTGCTAGTGAGTTCAAGAGGCATAAAGTGGATTTACGACTACTCAGCCTTGATATTCAGCGCAACAATATTTAATTGCACCACCTGCAGGCTCCTGAGTAGAGCCCTAAGGCGCCAGCACTAATCGTTTTACAAATTATGCACTGGCCACATCCCCTTCCTTGACAGGGTTGGTTCAAGGATCTTGGAGTGAACGCTGCCCAAAACCTCTTTTCGACCCAAAGAATCAAATAACTTAGTGTAGAGGTCTTCAAACTTTTTTGCTTTGAGCTCCCCTAAGCAAGATGTTTTGAAGTCGGGCACCCCCTTCAAAACTTTATGACAAGGATTAGGAGCGGGAGAGATGGGGCTGAGCGCAGGAGTGGGGATTATGAGATCATGCCATGGTACTCTTTTCCTGGCTGCATTTCTCGCCTGGTATTTGCATCATTCAAGCCTACGTTTGTGTCTATACTTGGGCGACTGTGTAATGACCACAGACACGCAGGTAAGGAGCTCACCAGGATATTACAGACTGCTCCACACTTTTCTCTGTTGCAGATCCCATCTGGTGCCAGTGTGGTTCAAGGCTATCCCTGATGCGGCCAGTCTCGCTTCTCCAGTGACGCAGGACCCTCCATCGCTGCTGCGATTTTGAGACAGAGTCTCATTGCCTCTCTCCCAGGGACGCCAAACTGCCTTTTCCTCCTCGACCCTGGTCTGGTTTACAGTGTCTCCTCTGATACATCCAATATACTGGTTCATTACTGTGTGGCATATTACAACCATTACTTAACGGCAGGGCGATTTATTTCCTCGATGTCTCAGAGAAGTGTGCTTGCATTCCTGCAAAATGCCACAGAGTGGCACTGCAGGCTTGTTGTTACGATTGATAGCTGAAACGCCTCAAACTCGGTAGTCTTCTAATCTAGGGCTTTAAGCTGTAGGCCAGCGGTTCTTAAACTCTTCGCTTCTATGGAATCCAATTAAAGGCTATTGGAAACTGGGGACCCCCGCTCAAGCAATTTCAACTATTTGAACTTCAAAACAATACACACAAATACAGAAGCAAGTCTTCAATAAACTGAATTACAAATTATGAAATATTTTATTTAATTCACAAACAAAAAAATATACAAAACTCGAGTTTTTTATTTAGTTGGGAAGTTTGGAGTTTTTCTAAATTTTGTTTTATTTCTATCATTCAACTGCACATTTCTGGATTGCCCACTGCACATGAAGTGACAGCACTGGTTTCCCACCAAAACCATCTTTATAGGAAGAAGCCAGTCAAGGGAACTTCAATCCCCATCTGCACAGAAATCACGGGGCATATTAGCAAGACCGGCGATAAAATTATCGCCGTTTTAGCGGCAGGAAACTGCCGCTAAAGCGGCGATAATGGGCTTGCTAATATGCGTTATAGAATTCCAATAGAAGCCCAGGTTAGATGTCCTGCACATCTAACATGGGCTTCTATTGGAATTCTATGACGCATATTATCAAGCCCATTATCGCCGCTTTAGCGGCAGTTTCCTGCCGCTAAAACGGCGATAATTTTATCGCCGGTCTTGCTAATATGCCCCCACATTTCTAAATGTTTGTCGGTTTGTTGTGCCATCCAGCCCCTGCCACGTCATTTCCCTCTGCTCCTAGCACTACACCAAAACCCTGCCCGGCACCACACAGCATGCAAATGGTAGAGTCTGGTAAGTTAAATGCCCGTTTATTGCCTTTGGATCTAAACTCGTTATTTATTACTGACAGGATAGCTGTATGTCTCTTGTCACAGATCCCTATTATCACCAGGCTCAAGGTGTAATGCAAATGTTTTTATATTAAAAATGTTTAACACAATTGACCTTTAGCTTGCCAATGAAAGGGTAGTACTATAACATATCTGTTTGGCCTTGTCTTAACTTGCACGAGAGCAGTCTTTGTGGATCTCAAAATGAGGATTGAACCCAAAATAATAGTATCTTCTTGTATGATTTATGCTGACTTTCTTCACTATGTATGTCTCTCTTTTGTGTCAGCTTCTGTAATACGACAGCCCCTGATGTTCATATTAAGAACCTCTATAATAATGACATCAGGGGACAACCTGGTGGCAGCTATTAGGCCCTCTACTATCTATCAGTCATTCAGGTAAGTCTGGGAGCCTCTGATCTTAACTTCTGCATCTCATCATTAGTCCTTTCAGTAACTCATTTATCTCAAATACTTAAATATTTCAATTGTTAAAATTAGTTTTCCTTTTGTTAGTTTTCCTTTCTTGTATGTATCTCGAACGCGTCAGCATTTGTGGTCATGATGGCTTTTATAGATCGACTATATCCATTGGTCATCAATCCTATCTCTAACACTACCTACAAGGACACAGGTTCCGCAGCTGACCTCACGCAGGCTCTCCAGAAAACAAATCTCTGTAGGTGGAGCTGGTGAGCTCACATTTTTGAGATATAATAATTTCATTCACGGATCAACCCTTAATTTTATATGAGTCTTTGTGCTCACATGTTGCCACCTTTATTATTTATTTGCAGGACAATGTATAGAAAAGTGCTTGAACTTTAGGCAATAAACTGGATTTGATGTCCTTTGCCTGTTGACATCTTCTTTCAGGTACTGGGGAAATTGCGCCAGACAATGATGCTAAACCATGAACAATTGGAGGACGGCAGGCAACTAAAGGGGAGAATTCAAAACTCCTCCAAGCAATAACAGTAGCCATCGACATGAAGAGGAGGAGGATGAGCAAGACCTGACTGGGGAAAAGAGGAGGACCTAAAGTAGGAAGAGGTCATTGTTGCTTCCACATAGATCATCTTCAAGAAGGCCACAGAGCAACAGTCTTCCTCCTTAATCACTTCTGAGAATTGTCAGTCTCCAGCTAAGCAGCCATGGATGCTAGTTCCACCTACGCAACACATACCTCCACACAGTCCACAACTAACAGGTACCTCTGCACAATCTCCTACACACTCCTCCCATGAAGGTGCTATCTCTGGTCTTCTCTCAATCATATGAGGGAGAGGACACTCTTAGTGAAAAGCAAGTATCCCCCATTCATCAATCTCCCCCAAGAATGACCTCATGCTAGACAACCTGCTGGCCATGTCAGACGACCACACTTGTTGGGTGGGGGAGGTTGGCATGGTCTAGTACTGCTCTCTAGGAGGATCAGTTTCTCCAACAGCAGGCTAATGTGTTTGAAAATATTCATGCAATGGGGGTTACTCTCCGTGAGATAGCTGCCTCCCTTAAAGGACTTCCTCAGATGATTGACACTGAGACCCGTGCCATGGATAACATTGCAAAATGTTACCAAGACATGGCAAAGATGCACCAAGATTTCCAAACTTTTAGGGAAGTGCATATAAGGCAACATGCCTTGGCCATGAGGATGATAGAGGCAATAAGCAAAAATGTCAATGTCACTCTTCACTGCCAACACATGCAGGAAATTCTACAGAAGCACCTCAACTTAGGAGGGACACATCACTTGCCAACCTCTGCCATAACCACCTGCGCCACCTCAACCTCCACCACCTCAGCCTCCAGCACCACCTCCACCTCCTCAACCTCCACCACCTCCACCACCTCAGCCTCCAGCACCACCGACTCAACCACCACCAACTCACCCATCAATAGAAGCTCAGCCTCAATCAATTTTACCTTTGTAGATGTAGTAGTAGGAGAACCCCCCAAAAATAACAGTATATTTATAAAAAAATAATAGCTACTGCATGCACTGTAACCATTTTTGAGGAACAAATTCTGTACACTTTTTGGATAACATGGAGTCTTAAAGCAAAGAGGGGGGTGTTGGCACTGGCACTTTCTGGTTGGCTGGGGCGATGTCCCAGCCAGGCAGAACCTACCACTCCCATCAGGGGCGGGGGATTACACACACTGTGTAACCTGCACACACCCTTGGGTAGCTTAGCATTGAGCAGTCAGGCTTATCACAGAGGCAATGTGTAAAGCATTAGCACAGCACTCACTCACGACAAATACACTGGGCGTCACAAAAGAGACTTCACACATAATGTATGTAAGTAATGTTTGTATTTGACACACACAATAATCAACACAACATGAACATCATATATTTTGGGGCATAAATCACACTCAGAAATATTACTAGCAGTACCAGGCCCAACCATGTTGAAATGACATCATTAATATGCACCCTTGGGACAGCTCCTATCCTAACACCCCTCCAGCACCCTTATGTGGTGCAACACGTTGTCAAACCCAGGCCCACACCAGCAATTCTCACAATTCAATTCCTCACAGTTATAGGGTGCACCCCTGGTCACAACGATATCAGAAGTATATACATACAAGGAATTATAATACTTTTTAGCAGCACCGCTGGCTGAGGCCATGCAGGTAAAACCAATGTCAACCGTAGTGTTCTTCTGGCAAGAAATCAACGTGTTAGGCAACACTGCCGGCCAGTGTTGTGAATCGCAGGCGGTCCGGAGACTGTCATTCCCACACACTCACTTCGCACCTAAACGCGGTGCAACAGATATTAGGCAGGTCCGTACGGAATGCGCTTGCACACATACGCACTCAGGACCATAATGCGGTGCCACTGATACTCAGCAGGTCAATTGATAGCACACTGCAGACCCCATGGCCCAAGCCTCCCTCCACCCTCTAGCTCACCGGACTGTCCCACGCCCACAGATGGAAGATAACCCCCGTCACCCCAGGTTCTAGGCCGCACACGGCTGAAGTCACACTTAGTCAGGGTCCCAGGGAAGCAGGTGGGGGTAGGTAGCAGGACTAATTAGGAGGCAGTCATCAAATAGGGGATTGGCAGCCACTCAAGAAGGTCACTCACAGGATGTGGAGCAGAAGTGGGTTGAGGGCAATAGTCAGTCACTCAAAAGGGTTCCACAAGGGCCTTCCGGCACCAGTCCAGTTCTGCGAAACACAGAGGGGTCACGCAGTCTCTTGGCCCACTTCCAATCACTCTTGGAAGCCTTCCTTCAACCCAGTCATTCACTTTCACTACTTAAGCCCGAGCCAGGCATCACTACCTGACAACACAATGTCAGCGGGGGCCGTGTGTGCAGAGGGCAGTTGGTCCGCAGCGCTGAGGGCCAAAAGGCAACAATCGATGAATGAGGAATGAAGCAGGGGAGCCTCTCGGAAGAAGGATGCATCCCGTCAGGTACACGTCGATCAGAGTGGCACCCAGGCCATCCAGGCACAACATCTGGTGTGCTCTGATATGGGTCAGACCAGACCATTTTCGGTCACACACAACTAGGAGTTGCAAATTCCGTACCTCCTGGAAATAAGGTACAATGTCTGATGCACGTTGACATGGGTCACACCAGACAATTCCGGTCACACACACAGGCGCTAGTTCAGACATGCCTCACAAGGTAGAATAAGGCATTACTACTGTTATGCCTCCGCCTCCGAGGGTCGCAACCTCTGAATTGGACACTATAAACATGCAGTCGGCGTGTCTCACGAGAGAAATGCGGCACAATCGATGAAGTGGACCACGCTGGATCCCGAAACTGGTGAATCCGCTCACCACCAACAAGACGCTTATGCATGTTGAGGTCCCCACGATGCAGGGGCCACACGCCTTAGATACAGGAAAGATTTCTGGGGCTCCGCACAAGGCAATCCAGTCTCCAGGCAGAATTCTTAGTTCCACGCTCATGCTGCACTACCAGTTGGGATCCAGCAGACGATGTGGGCCCTTAAGAGGGCACCGCTCTCCAGGTGTCACATGTAGACAGTGTGGGTCCCTCGTAGGAGATCTTTGATGTCCCTGAGACCTCCGAAAGAACAGGGGCAAGCCAACAAGCCCTTGGAGAGCACACTTCAGGGTACCACACAGCAACAGGTAGTCAGCCCAGGCCAGCCACTATTCAGGAAGGGCGCACGGTCCCTTTCAACAGCAGTAATCCTCCTTGTGCACAAGAGATTCCTCTGGCAGTGTGCACCACGCAGACCCAGGTTCTCTGGTCCCATGTCCCCACAAGTGTATCTCTGCCCTGCTGAAGGTTGGCACCAGTAGTTATACTGTAGAGTGCCTTTGAAGCGGAGGTGGTTCAGAGGGTTTCCCTTTGAACCACATATGTCTCCCCTAAATTTCAGTCCTGTCTTTAGTGGGGCCATGATCTGGCTCTCAGAAACCAAGTGTCAAAACCTCTTCCTCTAATCTATACAGCCAGGCCCTCAAATGGCAGAGGTCTGTCGTTCCAGTTGCATGCACAAGGTTTTATAGCTGTTGCTGAAGAATGCCCAGATGTGCTCCCCCAGACTCCAGTGTGGACTGGAGTCAAGCTAAAAGGAACACAAAGAGTTTTAGAGCAGAGAAATGCCAACTTTCTAGGAGAGGCATTTCTAAGCTACTAATGACAAAACCACCTTTACCCAGAGCAAAGGGTTTGTCATTGTGAATTCAATGATGGGAAACACGATGAGGCTGCTCAATTGCAATCCACTATTGCAGCCCAAAGTAATTTCAACCATTTCCCCATGTTAGCCTATGGGAAGAGCAGACCTAATAGGTAGTGAAAACACACATGGTTATTCCTCACTACCTGGGCAGGGAACACACAGGTGTACCTGCCCGGCCTTTCACTTACTACTCACTTCACCCCTTAAGACGTACCTTCGGGGTGCTCTAGTGGTAGTGAAAGGTCATCTCAGGATGGTTAGGGATTTAGAAAGGCCAGCCTGAGCAGAAGCCAAATTCTGCCCACACAGACCTGCAATGGAAGGTTGGACATATGTTTAGAAACACCATAGGGGCAAGTGCGCACACCGGCCTACAATGGCAGGCTGGACACATGTTCAAGCACATCATGGGTGCAAGTGTGCAGACCAGCCTGCAATGGCAGGCTGGAAACATGTTTAAGCCCATCATTGGTGCAAGTGTGCAGACCGGCCTGCAATGGCAGGCTAGTGACCTGTTTCACAAACATCAGGTAAGCACCACTTCCTAACATGGGTAGGAAGGGTGCACGCACCTTCACACTGCATTTACAGTGGGAAAGGGCCGAAGGCCCTAAGGCCACAACAAGAGAATCAGCAAAACCCGGGAGGTGTCCCAAGGGGAGAGCCGACACCCTAGGTAGGGAAAACCCACATGGGGGTTCTTCCCTACCCGGGCAGCGAACACGCAGGTGTACCTACCCAGCCACTCACCTACCCCAAGCTCCACCCCTCAGGACTTACCCTAGGGCCCCTCTGTTGGTAGTCACAGGCCCCCTCAGGATTAGCTAATGAGTGAGAAAGGCCATCCTGAACATGTTTGACAGGCTATTCCGGTGCGTCCCACTACTAGCCAGTGCAGTACCCGCCCTGGGTATGTGGTGTATCTTTTTACAGGGCACTGACAGGTACAACATCTAAACCAATCAAGTAAGCACCCTTTCCTGGCATGTGTAAGAAGGGCGCAAGCACTTTCCCACTGCCGTACAGTGGGAGAGTGCCCATAGTCCTAAGGTTATGTAAAGAGAGTCTGCAAAAACCAGGAGGACAAAAAGCAAAACGTTTTAGGGAAACCCCCCTTAAGAAGGGCATTGTCCAACAGTGGGCAAACAATGAAAACATGTCAGAAAATGTCAAGGGAAGCAATCTATATAGAAAGGGGGAAAGCAAAGTCCATAGCCCATAAATAGTCCACTGTCCCAAATTATAACATATTCATTCTCCCTAGCCAAAGTGGGTGTCCGAATCATCTTCTTGGCTTGGGAGCAAACTTCCCTGGCCATCCTACTCTGTCCAAATGTTTGGCTGTGGCAGGTCCAGATACCCCAGGGAAGAAGGAAACACAAGAGTAGCAGGGGAAGCAGGTATCACAGAACAACTGGGAGATGTGACATCAGGGCGTGCGGTTGGTTAGATAGGCAGACATGAGTAATACCTGCTATGAATGAGGTCATGAGGCCACATAAAGTTCAAAGCTGTTCAGTGAACTCTTGGAGTATCCGGACCTCTCCAACTAAACCTTGGATATCCAGAGAGATTACTCCCTGCACCTCTTTGACTGGCCTGACAGCTTCCTTGAGAGTAGCCAAGGACACACATTTTGGGGGAAGGAAGTGGGCTGCACAAGAGGGCAGTGGGGTGTCAGAGCATAATGATCTCAAGGGATTTCAGCTCAAACTTCTTTTATCAACAAAAGTATGATGGAAACATCATCGCCCAAAATGCAGTATGGAACATTCCAGAACAGACAGCCCCAATAGTAAGACAAATGGATAACCAAGGTATTTGTCTTGCCTCCCTGTCAACAGCCTCAAGCTTGCAAGTATTAAACGCACGATTCATGGCGGACAAGCCCCCGACCTGGACACACATCTCGTCAAAATCCAAGGCAGTAATGGATTATTCAGCTGTCTCTCTGACACTCTTCAAACACATAGGGGACTTTAGAATACAAGAGAGTGAAGAGAGTAACCACAATCCACAGACAAACTGCACCTGCATTCAACAGCCAACATTTTAATTTCAGACTCAAACACAGAACATCTAAAGAGGTTAAGATGGCATACACAGTCTCAGGATGACATTTTTACAAATTGCATGAACCTGCTGAACGAATGTCAATTCACCCCGCATAATGCCATAAACACCCGGGAACACTAATGTGAGGTGCTGCTGGCAATGTACAGCAGACAGAAGGTGGCCTCTCACCTTATAGCCTACAGAAAGAGAAAATCGCCATGGATGACAAAACAGCTTGTTGTGCTAAAGAGAGCACTAAATAGAGAGTATTGATTATTAAATTACGATCATTCCATAAAGTACAACAAGAGATTTTGAGAAAACAGCGACAAGGCTACGAAAGGACAGTTTGGACGACCAAAAAATATCACTTTGATAAGTTTTTGGTAAAGGTGTTCCACACCTGCAAAAGCAGAAACTCTAAAGCGTTTTGGAAAATAATCAATGAGATAGACAAGGATTCTACTACCATATACAATGCAAACATAAGTAAGCAGTCTTGGGTACTTCACCTGAGAAAACACTATTCTATCACTTCCAGGGGCGGCTCTTCTGTAATGGCGGAGGAGCGTTGCCCCACTGCCCATGCCAGCAGGCGATAAATAAAATGATAATAACACAATGTTATTATCATTTAATTTGCTGTCTGAGCCCCGCAATACAATAAGTATAGGGCGTGGCAGGGAGGGGGAGTAGTGTGCACTCATAAGTGCGCATGTGTGTTTGGCCGGCCGTCCTAGGCTGGCCAAACACACATGCACACTTATGTTTCTCCAACCCGGCTGTGTTACACAGCCGGGTTGGAGAAAAGCCACAGGCTCCAATGCACCATCTGAACAGCAAACAAGGCAGCTCAGACCAATCCTGCCGCTGCTCTCATGTGAGAGCAGCGTCTGGATTGGGTGTGGAGCCTGTACCCTTAGGGCCCATACCCTTCTGGACGACGAGAGGAGCAGCGAGGCAGGCGTCAGTGGTAGCGGAGTAGCAGGTAAGTCTTTTTAATTTCTTTACTTATATTTTATTTCTCCCCCTCACCCCAAACCACTGCTCTCTCCACCTGCGGCAGCCCTACCACTTTAGGTAGGCGGCCACCGCCACTGATCATTTCAGTAGAATCCATTTGAAAGGGAATGTGTAAACCAGCTACTCCTCTGCCTGATATCCAAAAGCACCCAGCAGTGTCCATCAAGATACTAGGGACAGGTGAAAGAGCGAATAACCAGGGCATAGTAGAAACCAGCAGAACACACATGCCCCTGCCCCTGCCACCACAAACCCTCTGACAGAACTCCAAAAACTGTCTGACCCTAAGGCCAATAAGTAGGAGCAAAGAATATGAGGTGGGGCAAACAGGCATAGAATAAGACAGGACCCTGTCACGACCAGGTCTGAGAAAATCAACAGTCATCAGGGGACAGCAGACCAAAGAACATGCCCCACTGAAGCCATTATAAAGAAAAGTTGAGTAGATGCGGTCCCAGGCCTTCCATCTGCAGTCTTTAAAATACACCCGGAGTTTTGGGCAGAAAAACTTGATACATTGTATAGTGTATGCTGATGGGGATCAATTATCCATCCAATCTTCAAAGGGGTTGATAGAAGCGATCCTGCCAATTATCAGCTGATAGCTTTACTTGACGTAGAATCCAAGTACTATTTGGATTAACCGGATAGTACAAGACCTTCTAGCATGGGTAGACAGGCTGAAACTTATTCCATGGAACCAAGCAGGATTTCGCAGTGGGCAGGGAACACTTTCAAATCTGGCAGCCCTAGCCCGCTGAATGGAAAACACTCTCAGCATAAAATCAAGGCTTTACGCTTCTTTCGTCGACTTCAAGGCGGAATTTGATAGGGTCCCCAAGGATCTGCTATGACAGAAACTAAGCAGCTATAGGATGCCACCAAACATTCTGAGAGCCATTCAACTTTTGTACACCAAAACGTGGCTAGTGTGAAGATAGAAGACAGATCCAAGCTCTCCCAGAAAATGTACACCTCAGTCGGCTTGAAGCAGGGGTGTGTATATCTCAAGCCTGTCAAGAGAGCTTGACATCATAAATGCACATCCTCTCAAACATGGGGGCCACCCCTTCACACACATCTTATATGCTGACGACCTGCTTCTAATGAGCAAGACTTCAGTGAGCCTACAGTGACTCCTAGACGCTCTTCAATGCTTTGCAAAGCAGAATAAACTTGAAAACCCAGACGAAAACCAAAGCACTGAAGGTGAGCAAGAAATTAAAAATCCGCAGATCATGGAACATCAGTGGATTCCAGTTATCCACTGAATGACAATATAAATACCTCGGAATGCCATTCGACTCTAGGGGCACTTTTGTGCCACACATAGAAGTAATACAACCAAAAGCTGCATCCCTGACCTCAGGGTTTTATACCCTCTCCAGATCCCTGCAAAGCCCCCATCCTAAGAACTGCTTCAGAAGGTAATGGTGGTGAAGTTGTTAGATTCACTCACCGCAAAATCCTATAGGTCTGTATTTAAGTAAGCCTGGGCGGAGTTCGCGGAGTTCCGCGTGACAAAAGATCAGCGCAAACGACATCTTGCACAGTGCAAGAGGGCGCTACTTGTTTCTGCCGCTCGAGTAGAAATTCTACTTGAGCGGCAGCTTCCTCAACGTGAACGGAAGGTTTCTTGGGTCGGGCGGAGCTGGCATAGTTGCTCTACGCAGAGCTCCACGAAGTTGGGCAAAAACTCAGCTCCGTGCCTCCACCCCTCCTCAATAAATATTTTTAGAAGAAAAATAAAAATTAAGGTAAAAACACACTTACCTTTATAGCGGCGTCTCTGGGCTGCCTTCCTCCTCCTCGCCGTGGTCTCTTCCCGAAACCGAAACCCCCACGTCAGACGTAGGTCGTGGGTAGGACTGCGCGCGCATGTGCAGTCCTACCATGACGTACGTCTGACGTAGGGGATTCTGCAGGAGAGACCACGGCGAGGAGGAGGATGGCAGCCCGGAGACGCCATGATAAAGGTAAGTGTGTTTTTTACCTTAATTTTTATTTTTATTTTAAAAATATTTATTGAGGGAGTTGGAGGCGGGGAGGGCCCGGGGCTGAACTCCGCTCTGCTGCGTAGTCGGAGTTTTGCATAAACTTCGCGTTCTCAGCGGAACGCGGAGTATACAAAAATCTGCAAGTTCCACCACCGGAGTGGAGTTCTTAGGTTTCTCAACGCGAACAGTAGCAACTATGCGCGACTGCCCGCATTGAGAAATCTCGCAGGGAAGTGGTCTAGCGTTGGATTTTCCTCGCTCGCCAACTTACCATTGGCAAGCGGGAGAAAGGAAAAAACTCCGCCCGGCGGAGCGGAGTTTTTCAGAACTCCACGAGCTCCGCAGAACGCGGCATGTGAAAAACTCTGCAAACTCCACGAACGGAGCAGAGTTCACCGTCCAGGCTTATATTTAAGCTCCCAAGATACACATCGCAGGCACAACAGTGCCTGGAGTTCAGCCTAATGAAATATGGGTCACAAAAAGTGCCTATTTCAAGATGTGCCATAGATTCAGATTGGCCAAAGAAAACACACTGGCTGCGAGTCAACAAAATTCGAGTTCATCTCTAGACAACACACTGCAGTCATTACAAACCAGCAATTTATGGAACATCCCTGTGCCAACCTGCAAATTTAAAAATCACCTTAACAGCGTGGCCAGAATCCTCTCTTTGCAAGAAAATAAAGCAACCTTGGTGAAGAGGGCTCATGCCTGCAAATTATCAATAGCTACATGACCGTAAAGCCTCAGTCATACTTTGACTACTGGTACTCATACCATACAAAGCTCAAGCTACTGTGACTCAAGTTAGGAGTTCAACTAACATTGAACCATTGAACATCGAGAAGAACCTGGGCAAAAACAGCAGAGGTGGCGGAATGCAGATTATGAGGCATGGGAAAAAAGACACTGATACAAGTTCTCTGCATCTGCCCAGCCATGCTATCTGGTCACAGAAAGATGCTGCGTGGGGTATTTAAACAAGCCACAATTCAAACTTGTAGACAAGCCCTTATTGTGGCCCTAAAGCCAGAATACACCTGGCTAAATACATGGCTGGTGAACTTCCTCACTACATTTGAAGCCAGAGTAAAGGCCAATGTGCGGCAAAGTAATCATAAATGAGGCACACAGCACATCCCGAACTAAGGGCCAGATGTATCAAGCAGTTTTCCGGTTGCAAATGGCCCGATTCGCAGAATCGGGCCATTTGCACCAGAAAAAATGCATTTTTGCATGTATCATTCCCAAGTTGCGATTAGGTAACATGTTACTGGAATTGTGAATTCATACCGATTCAGTATTAGGAAGTGGCGTGCCAAAGGCATCCGTCCCTAATACCGAATCGCAGTGGTATGTAGGACTGTTTAGCGACCAAAATGCCATAGCTAAACATTCACATTGTACCACCTACTTCAAAAAGGTGGTACAATGTTTGTAAAAACATTTTTAAGAGCAGGCAGTGGTCCCACGCAAAAAAAGAAAACTTTTCATTTTTCTTCTTTAAATACATCCCATTTTCCTTTAATGAAAACGGGCTGCATTTAAAAAAAAAAAAGATTGCTTTATTTAAAAGCAATCACAGACATGGTGGTCTGCTGACCCCAGCAGGCCGCCATCCCTGTGATTTTAGCGATTCTGAATGGGTTGCAAATTGTGACGCACCTCATTAAAATTCATGCGGTAGGTCGATTTTAGACCCACTAGGAATCGCTAAATGAAACTCAATAAGTTTCATACATTAGGAATGGCAATTTCCTAATTGCGATTCGCAAAGAATCGCAATCAGGTAATCGCTATTCCCAATATTGATACCTGGTGCAATGTCTTTTATCCCAAGCTGAAATAAACAGCGCCACCATCTCCAAAGGACAACATTCCAGGCCAATACGTGCTGTCTCAGCACTGACACTTTAGCACTGACTCTTTTGCAAACTTTGCACAGTTCCCATCCTGGGCCGTTTAGGCACCATCTTCATAGGCTCTGCACTTTTGCATATTTTGCACAGCCCCCATCTTGGGTTATTCAGGTACTTGTTTCACAGTATGATGGTCCAGTTTTACAGGTGTTGGCTTAATGAACTTAAGGATATATTGTGATTAATATCATGGGCCTTATCTAGAGATTATGTACTGTAGCGAATTTTGCACTTTTTTAACATTGCGCTGTTCAAGTGCTGGTACATAGGACCCCAGTGACTCATTGTGACCAAATTCACAGGTCAAAACGGAAGCACAGGCACTTTGTCTAGTCTTGCATTATATGAAACCCTCCCCATGCAAATCAGTCCAATGCTGGAGTGAGAAAAGATGGTCTATTTTAATGTGTAGTAGTCGCATTGCTCTAATATTGTACAAGTGTAAAGGTTTTATCCTTCATGTTTTATTGTGAACAAGTGTAATGGTTGTTATTAACTATGCACATTGGTAATAACATTTGATTTGATATAATTTGATTTAAAAATGCAGTGTTTGTAAGGGTAATGTGTGTGTATTGTGTTGTAGTGATTATTGAGTATGTTAGAGAGTCCACACCCAGATACACATGTAGCCCCCGTATGAGGTGTTTATACTTACCAATGAGCCACTTGTCACCAAAATCACCTACAGCTGAGCAACGTGCAAAAAGTGACTGTCAGATGATGTAGCTGTCTTGTGTGCTTCCAGCAAAGGCAGCGTGCACATCAGAGAAGGCAGCCCCTGGCATTGTAGACTGCTTGCATGTTGATGGGTTGCCCTCAGTGTCTGCTGCAGAAAAGGTGTGCTGGGTGGTATGTATGGGTGGGCGGAATTGTCCGAATTTGATTCCGTGGAATTCCACAGAATTACATTAACATTTTCTGAGATTCTGCAGAATTCACGACGGAGCAGAGTGGACATTTGGCACTATTTTCTTAGCGCAAAATGCACACTTGCGTCCAAAATGAGATGCAAGGATGCATTTTGTGCTGAGAAATAGCACTGCCAAATACCAAATGCACTGCAGTGCATACCCCTGGGCACCCTTACATACTCTGCAGTAATCACTGTAGAGTATGTAAGGGTGCCCAGGGGTTTGTACTGTAGTGCATCATCCTTCGTGCCCTTGCACACTCTGCAGTGATCACTGCAGAGTATGTAAGGGCGCCGAGGGGTATGCACAGCAGTGCAGCCAGTGTTTTTTATACTTGGCCAGAAGAGGGAGCTGTGCCCCTATGTTTAAAAATCACTGCAGATTAAAGTTTAATCTGCAGTGGTTTTTAAACATAGAGGGACTGCTCCATCTTCCAGCCCTGTTTAAAAACACAAACACTGCAGATTGGTTCTGCAGGTGGAGCAGCGGAATTAGGAATTCAAATTCCTCCAATTTGACCAGTGGAATTAAAAGTTCCACCCACCCCTAATTGTGAGATGGTCAAAGTGCCTTGTGGGTGCAGTCAATAGCACCTAGCACAAGAGAGAAGTTGCCAAAGGTATAGAATTCCCTGGCCACCCTTTTTCTTTCTGCCACTGACTGTGGCATGGCGATAAACTGATGCACTCTTCAGTTGATGTATCTCAGGACCTGATGCAAACAACAAGAGTGGCTTGCCTGTGAGATTCCAACGTTGTCAGAGGTGACCTTCTAGAAAGATCCAATGGCATGAACAGGAGTGCAGCCAGTATTTTGATACAGGTAGGGACAGTAAACCTTCTTTCTCCTCCTCCTCAAATAAGTATTGCTCAGCGCCTTGAGACCCTCACGGATGAGTAGCAGCGCTTTATCAACCCCTGAATGATTGATAGATCAGAATGTAAGTTACTTTCTTATGTGGTCAGCCTACCTGTGATTGGTTGGAGTTCAAATGTGTTTCAGCTGTAGATGGGTGGTGGAGTTCAGAACAATTACTCCTTTCATTGCCATATGTGTTATAAGTGCTGCAAATCTTGTTATATAAATTTACACCCTCTGCTTTTCTGGGAAAAATAAAAAATACCCTTGTCCTAACATTAAACTGGATTGGCTTTTTAGAAAAAAAAATAAAAGATGTTTTCCAAAAAATGCTGCCCTTAATATAAAATTCTACAGGATTTGCTTTTAATAATATAAACATATTGAAAGATGAAAAATTAATTAGTACTTTACACTCAAAATCCCAAAAAAATAAAAATATATTTTCCTATATATTTCTACAGGTAGTTGTCGGCTCTATTATTTTCTGTGGGAATGTGTTTCAGTCCCAGTAGTTGGCCATGTGTGGGGCTGGACTTACTTCAAGGCTGAGCTGGAGTACATTTACTACTACTGTGTTAGGTCCCTTTTTCCTGTAGTAACTTTAGAAGCGCAGTTTGTGAATAGCAATGGTCTTACTCTTTTGTGTGTGGGTCTTTGCCCCGCTCTAAACCCCTCCTTACTCTTCCCTAAACTCCTCCTATTCTGTAGTAAGTATTCCCCGTTTTCCAGCCACTCCCATCTGTCTCTCTCAAATTTGCTACAAAAAAATGTATGCATATCTGTGCGTAGATCTCGGCAGTCGGGCGGAAATCTCTGCACAGAAAAGATAGGAGAGACAGAGACCTCCACGCAGAGATTTGTGAATATCTTTTTGAAGTACATGAGTAGTACTATTTTAGCGACACTAAGGGGCATATTTACAAGGAGTTAATGCCACCAGAACATCACTTCTTACGATGTTCTGATGGCTTTAACTCCTTCGCCTTATTTACAAAGTGGTGTTAAGCCACTTAACGTGGCTTAACACCGCCTTGTAAATAATGCCCCTATTTGCACAGTACTTAGAGTGAAAGGGGTATGCAATGGGTATTGCAGTGGGCGTTCCGCTGCAACGTCCATTGCTTTTCTGACGCTGCCCAATATTTACAAGGTATGGGCAGGGCCAAAAATACCGCCAGGGAATACCTGGTCTAAGCAGGCGATACAAGGAGAAATGCTTTATTTCTCCTCGTATTTTGCTCCTTCCATGCGTGCTGCATTCTGCATCACAGATAGATAGAGCAAATCGCTTGTAAACATTGTTTATGTTCAGGAAGGTGTCCCTTCCTGCACATAAACAATTGCCCCTGCAGAGCAGGACTCTTAACAAAATGGTGCTAGGGTACCTTTGCTGGCGTTAGGCAGCATTTTCAGCGCCAGCACTAGGGGTAACGCAGGGGTGCACCACATTCTTGTGAATACGTCACATCCCTGTGTTTTGAAACTGTCGGAGAGCGGCATTACCAATTTTGGCGTAACACCACGCTCCGCCAGTTTCTTGTAAATATGCCCCTTAACTTAGTACATCGAGTAGTTAATGAATAGGCCCCAGTGTGTCTTCCCCTTTATGTTTTCCTTAATTGACGAAACACAGATTTTGATACCTTTTGTTCATGTAAGCGAAAAAAATCAAGCTAGAATAATACATTAGCCAGCGGTATTGTACAGACCTCTTTTTCAGATGACATTTAAAATGAATAATAAAGTGGGAATATCAGGGAAATCAACAGTAAAACCAGCCCACTTGGCCATAAAACTGGCCGACAACTGCTAACAAAGCGACCCACACAATGATTTGTGAGACCAGCCCTTTGGGCACTGCCTGATTGCCCCAAAGGCCAGTCCAACCCTACCTATAAAAGGGAGCTTCACTGAGTATTTCTTGGGGAGGCTCAGTGTGTCTAGATTGAAAATAATAAACTGTTTCCAGTGCCTTGAGCTTAGAAGTAGGGCACTGGAATTCCACTGTGAATTAATGACAGTGTTTTTGCATTTGCACACAGTGCGGAATCTGCAGATCTTGCGTTATAGCATTCCTTTGATACTATTTCGTCAGCCCATACTCGCGAAGACGACGTACATGTCAATAGACCCGATTCAAGCGGAAGACTCACGATTTTTAAGCCCATAATTGTGTTATTTTAGGTTCTCCCACCTAAAATCTCATCCTCTTCAATGTAAGCCAATGGGGAAAATCTATTTCCCCAATGTGGTTTCCAAAATGTCCCTCTTACCACGTTGGCATCTATGAGACCAGCTTAGTGAGATTGTAGCTAGAGGCCACATTAGCAGATTTGCTTCTATGGAATGTGTTCTTGCAAGCCCACTAGCCCAGTGCTGGGAAAAACAGGTTGCACCGTTTGTAAGCTGCGATTTGTATGCTCAGACAAATGCTTAATTTGTAAAAGGATGAGTGCTGACCCCAGGGCTGTGTGCTCAGAAGCCCGCGGCCGCTGCTATTAAATATTGGCTCTCTGAATACCAAGGTTGCGCCATAGTCCTAAATCCACTTTATTCCTCTTTAATTAAGTAACAGACCTTCCCCCCTTTAGCTCTCTCTTGCACATTCCTGCTTTCTCGCTTTTTGACGTTTTTCCCGTCTTCTTCTCCCTCCGTCTTTCTGTTGCGTGTTTTACCCTTTGTTGCTCTCGTAAGTGTGTGATGGGGAAAAGTAAGTGCCGGTCCCCAACAATGAGCTCAAATTAAGCACTGTGCTCAGTTTCTCATTAAATCAATGGTGCACAGCATTCTCAAATAAATAAAATTCTGCAGATCGAAAATTAACACGATTCAGTGTAATGTATTCAACATATTACCAAAAATAGACACAAGGTGGCACCCAACACCTGTTAGAGTGATATATTTAAACGGGCCATTGAGAAAGTGGTCGCCAGAAACTGAAAAACAGAACTGTAGTGCAAAAATCTATGTAGCGCTTTGCGCCGCAGGTGTTGCCCTGAAACTGTTCGGTACTAATGCGTGAGACGCAGACCTCGCCTTTGCTAAGCTAGCGCCCTGGGCGGAGAGAAATTTGGCGCCCTTGCTGATGGTAGTGAATTAATTGAGGCAGCAAGGGACCCCTTTTGTGTTCACTGGTCAGTACCTGGATGAGCAGGGACTAGCCCCTGAACACAAACATCCCCGGACCACCACGAGCTCACCTAAATCACTGATATCACGCTGATGATGGTTTTGTTGATGTGTGCCAGCAGGGGCCAGAGGATGGGGTGGGCAAGGCAGAGGACTAAATGGGGTGTTAAAAACAATGATAATGAAGGACTAAATACACTTTAAACTGGCAAATCAGACAGAAATGAACAGGCAGGGACAGAGACAAGGCAGGAGCAAGATGAGAAGGGCACTGCTGTTGGCATTGTAGTGTCCTGCTGGGCACGTTCTAGTGTTCCATGAGTGTGCTGTAAATACACCCTATACACACCCATCACAGGCGTCACCGGTCAGGAGACCATGCTAATAAAAAGGTCCAGGCGCACGTGCCCTGGGCCTGTTCCAGTACCATATACCACTGCGTCCGTGTGCCTTATTGCCAAGTATGTGGGCCTAGAACCCACTACTTTACAGGCATAACCTTAACGCACACAGCTCCATAATTCCCTCGCAAAATTGGCGCCCTGGGCCTGGGCCCAGCTCGCCCATGCTAAAGGCCGGCCCTGGTAAGATGCAGTGTTATCTTAAGGATTTTCGGGGATGTGGGCAAGACACCCATGTTTGTGCTAACTGGAGCAAAAAACATTTGAAATATGTCTTTCCCAGAAGCCCACAAATCCTTAAGATGATGCTGGGCAGAGCGAGACAGAGGTAGAGGTGGGCAGAGAGAAGAGAGGTTCAGATATAGACAGAAGTAAGTTAGAGAGAGATAAAGTTTTCTTTCCCAGGAGTGGGGGGTAGGGGGGAGGGGCTCGGAAGGTGGGGCCCTGGGCAATCGCCCACTTTGCCCATGCCTTAAAACGTCTCTGGAAGACGTAAGAGGCTACCCAGCTTACTATGAATGGTTAGGAGAATTTCTGATTATATGTTATGTTTATAGTGTCTATGGAAAAGGCAGAATCATTTTTCAAACCTTTCTCGGAGAAAGTCAGACTATTCAATGATCCATAATGAGTATCCTTTATTCCTAAAAATATATAAAAGATACAAGAGGAAAAAAGTTTATGCAGAGGATGCAGGGAAAGAAAAATAAATTCGTTTCCATTTTAATTAAGTGAAATGTTCAGAAAATGATGTCTAAAAAGAGACATTCCTACCTGTCATGAATAAGGCATGAAGCCAGAACTGTCTACGATTATTAGTCAATGCATCAAAAAACAGGGTTATCTAATGCTTTTGGACAAGCGTAACCAACTAATCTGTAAAAATTTGTACTAACCCCACCTTAAAAAAACCTCTTAAGACCTGGAAATGATTCAACATTATCGCCAAAGAGGTGGTCTCCCTTAGGTGTCAAAACATTTTGGAAAGGATAGCTGCATCGCAATGACAGGCTTTACTAGCCAATCACCAGTGGTTGGGCAGCCATCATTTAGGTTTCAGACCAGAAGCAGGACAGTTCTTGTTTCACTACCAGATGCTGTTCTAGCTGCCGCTGAAGACGGAGAATTGTCACTGCTAATACTCCTCAATCATTCGAAAAAATGACCTTTGATCTTTTGCTCTATTGGCTCAGGCTGAAGACCACCATGAGGGATGCAGCTTTAAAGTTCTTTGAGTGCTTTCTAACTGCTCAAACTCTGCCCCAGACCAACAATCAGATAGCACATAAAAGGGCAGAGCAAACATTCACCTCAATCAACTACAGGGAACATGAAAAGTCAACTTCAAGGCTGCACCAAGTGACATTGCTTTGCAAAGTGGGCGTAACCGGGTGCGTACAACACAAGCATCACTGCAAACTGAAATATACCAACCTCACAAATTGTAGGAATACTTAGCATTGGTGCAAATAGCACAAACCACCCACCAAACGAAAACAAGTGCAAACAAATGGAACAATTGGAGGCATTTAAAAGTCACCTAGAAACACCCCTCCCCCTCCTTTCATCAAGCAACCAACAATGAAAGACGTAATAGGGTGACCCAGTGTTAGGACTGAGCCCCACTGCTCTTGTCCCATCCTTGATACCCCCATGCCCATTGCAGGCAGCACATACATTCACCCACACTGCCATGCCATGGGTGAAGAAGTGGCAGCAGGTGGCTGTAGAAGTGATGAGGAGAACAATGGAGAGTGTGGCTCTAATGAGGGGAGGCCAGTGGTCGAAGTGAGGGGGATCGGAGAGCCACAACCTGCCAATACTTTTTTTTTTTTTTAAATAATTTTTATTGAATAAAAGATAAACAGGTACCAAGTTATAACTGACATAATCAAGAGAATAATATGTTGAATAGTACAATGAGAAAAAAATTAAATACTAGGTGGGTAGAAGAGGAGCCATAAAATACAGTCTTATATAATAAGTTGAAAAGAATAAAGAAGGGTACCATCTAGAATATAATTACCTAAACAATTTCAAAATAAGAATGAAAGAGGAAAGAGGAAGAAAAAAGGAATAAGGAAGAGGAAAGGAAGAGAAGAGAAGGGACTATCAAATAAGAAATCAGTGTAGAGAAGAGTGTGTAGATAGAAAAGTAGTGAAAGGTAGCCAAAGTAAATCAGATTTGATTTTTTGAGATACAGACGAAGATGAGGCAATAGATATTCTATGTTCGTCACAAATAAAATTTCACCAAGTTAGTATACAAATTTTTGAATTATCTTTCCAGCAAGTGAGAATAACTTTAAATGCAAGAGCAATAAAAAGGTCAAGCAAATTCAATTTCAACATTGTTTCATGAAAATCATCTGATAAGGAACCAAGAAAAATATTTTGAAATGATAAGGGGGTACAAAAATGAAAAATCTTGGAACACTTGGCCCATATGAGTTTCCAAATTTTTGGGACATTAGGACAATAGTATATCAAACGAGGCAATGTGCCATTTGAGGAAAGGCATGACCAGCAGAGAGGTGAAGAGGAAGGATTGTTTTTATGTAAAAATACTGGTGTCCTAACAGCTCTATTGTATAAAAAGAATAGAGATTGAGTAATGTTAGCGGCTTTAGAGGTGGAAAATACTTTTTCCCATAACTTATCCCAATTTTTAGATGAAAGGGTGATGGAGAGGTCCAGTTCCTAAGCTAATTCAATTGGGGACTTAGGTCTCACAGAGATAGAAGTGGATAGAAGTTTGTATATAAAGGAAGCTTTAGGGTTAGAGTCAGAGGAGATGTTGTGTAACGGGGTTAAGGGAGTAAATGAGGTGATACTGGTAGAAAAGTTTTTGGTTGAAATGAATGATTGGAGTGCCTGTGATAGTTGAGAATATTGAGACAAACAAGAAGAGGGCAGATCATAACAATCTTGTAATATATTAAAAGGTACAACAGAATTATTGGATACAAGTTGGTGGACATACATAATATTCTTTTCTTTCCAGTGTTTGAAGTAGAAGGATTTATGGTGGAACTTAATAAATTTTTTGTACCAAATTGAAGAAGCAAGAAAGGCTTGAAAGAAATCAAAGCTATCAGTAAATAGTGTATGTAGCAAGTGTTGGGAGTATTTTAAAATGGGATGCTTAGATATAAAGGTACAGTTGGACATGAAACATATATCATAAAAAGAAAAGTCATGTAATAAAGAGCATTCGAAACTAATCCAGGTAGGTATCGGAACATCATGATATTGTCTGTCAAGTGCATACATCTGTCTGAGTAAAATAGCAGTGTGATACATTTTGAAATTAGGAAAACGTACACCATCTTCATTTTTTGATTTGACTAATTTGGTTAAAGCAATACGTGCAGGTTTGTTATTCCATAAAAATTTAGTACAAATGGAATTCATTTGATTAAAATAATAATTAGGAATTTTAAAAGGCAACATAGAGAGTAGGAATAAAATAAGTGGTACACTCTTCATTTTAATGGTATCTAATCTGCCCCACCAAGACAAATGCAACGGGGACCATGAGGAAAGTAATTTTTGAATTTTGAATTTCAAAGCATTAAAGTTATGAGTAAGGGTTTGAGGGATAGTAGAGGAAAACCACATGCCAAGATATTTAATTTTGGATGGGCACCATTTAAATTTAGTATTAGAAAACATGAATTGGTAGCATATTGAATTTAATGGTAATATTTCAGTTTTAGAAAAATTTAATTTATAACCTGGTATTTTAGAATATAGATCAATTTCCTGCAGAAAAGGGGGTAAAGAAATTAAGGGGTTAGAGAGATATATCAGGATATTGTCTGCATAAGCAGATAATTTTATTTCGTGGGAATTGTAGCGGAAACCAGATATCGAGGGATTTTGTCGAATACGTTCCAGAAAGGGTTCAAGACATAGAAGGAATAAGAGAGGAGAGAGGGGACAACCTTGCCGAGTACCTCTGTGTAGGTTGAAATAAGGGGATATGTGACCATTAACAAATACACATGCACAGGGATCAGAATACAATAATTTAATGAATGAAATAAATTTAGGTCTGAAACCAAACCACTGAAGGGTTTTAAACATGAATTGCCAATTTATGCGATCAAAGGCTTTTTCAGTATCAAGGGACAATGCAGCTAAAGGATCAGGGTAACTTTTCCCCAAAGTAAGGATAATAGAGAACATTCTAGCATTATCTGAGGAAAGCCTACCTTTGATAAAGCCAGGCTGATCTGGTTTAATGAGTAAGGGAATATAAGTCTGGTCGGATAGTAGGGAGTTATTAAATCTCCATCTAGTCTGTTTGGAGGTGGCAAGGGACAAATCAAGCGAAACTGAAACGGGGGCATGATCAGAAATAAAAATGGAACCAATCTCAGAGGATTGGAGCAAGGGAAGTAAAGGTTTTGAAATTAAAACATAATCAATACGAGACATGGTGTGGTGAACATTAGAATAGAATGTAAATTCATAGTTATCAAGATTACTAGTCCTCCAAGCATCATAGAGTGGACGAGAGGCAATAGCAGATTGGAACATTTTGTGAGATTTATCTGGTTTGAATTTACAATCAGATTTCCTGTCAGAGAAAGGATCAAGCCAATTATTAAAATCACCAGCAACAATAATATTGGGGTTAGAAATTGAAGATAATTTTAGTTTGATATTATACCAAAAATCCGGGTCAGGTTTAACCGGCCCATAGATGTTAAAGAAGGTGACAATTTTATTATGAATTATGGCATGAAATATTAACCATCGTCCAGGGGGGCGTGGCTTGACGCCGATGTGAGGGGAAGCGGACCTCGGTGCTCCGTCCGTGGCTTCCCCCCACTCGTAATGATCCTGCGTGTTTGAGGTGGCCCCTACCCGCGCAACTGTGTCTGGAGGTACTGGTGCCCTTGCTGGTGCGGCGTGAGGGAGCAGGAGCGCCATTAAAGGGGTTAAAATGCTGAAGTTTCCCCCGAGAGCGGCCGGCTCCGGAGCACCTGAAATGGCGGACGTGCCGTTCCGCGGAGGACGTCCCTGATCGCACTGGCGGTGGTGGTGCTCTGCGGGTGAGACTCTGCACATCTCTCGCTGGGCGCTGGTGGGCCCCCGCAGCGGTGTCCGCCGGAGAGGGCTGCTGAGCGGCGGCGGATCTGCTTCACCTCCTCGCTGCTGGTGAGCGCTCGCAAGATGGCGGCGGCGGGCCCGGCGGGCGAGCCCTGAGGTGAACGGCGGTGGTGTGAGCTCCGAGGCGGAGCTGCTGTGGCGCCCTGACTGTGGGCAACCATACGGCCTTGAGTGTGGACCTTGTGCGGATCCCACCGCTGAGAGGTGGGTCGGAGGCGGCCACCGTCCAGGAACATAGCTGCTGGAGGTCGGCGAGGCGGAGCGGTGACGGTTGAGGCTGCAGCTGAGGAGGCGGCCAGCCTGTAGCGGAGTACCTGGGGAGACGGAGAAGGGGCTGGTGCCTGCCCGTGACGACTCGTCCCTGCGGGCTGGTGGATCTGGAGGCAGCCGCGAGATTCCGCCGATACTGGAGGTGTGCGCCGCGGCGTGGCGGCACGGCGAGGAGGAAGCTGACTACTGGGGACCCTGCGGCCTGCTGTGAACAGGGCTCCAGTGAAAACGGACACGCCGGGTGGTGCCTACTGCGGCAGGATTGCTGTGTGACAGCACAGAGCTTGGGGTCCAACCGGTGGCTGACTGGTGTGAAATTGCTGCACGTGCATAAAGGCTGGGAACCGCGCACGAGGCCCATTCAACTCTGGGAGGTGTGTGCTGCAGCCTCCTTGGGACTGCTCCTTGCGGACTCGACACTTGGACCACCTAGGACACCCTCCCCTCCTGACGAACTGATCTGGCCTGGGCAATACAGGGGATCCAATCCCGGAGGCCTACTGCAGGACTGTAACGATCGCTGGATACTGGTAGCCTCTTGTGAGGTTGGGACAACAGTAGATCCCTGCTGCAGCTGCTGAGTCCTCGCCGGGTGACTGGAGCTCCGTGCGCGCCCAGGTGCTGGGTGTGGGCAGAGAGCGGGCCTTCCCCTCCTGTGCGGCTGCCTGCCTGGAGCAGCGGGGGACCCCTTGAACCGGTTGCTGAGGTGCTGGTCTAGTGGCTGACTTTTCCTGAAACCATCCCGGGCAGCTGCGTCCACATCGGACAAGATGGGGAGAACATCGCGGAGGAAGGGTTTTGAGGTCCAACGCGTCGAGGTAGCAGGCCATCACACAGATGATGATGAGGATGTACCGGAGTGGCGGACGCAGACTGCCCCTGGGGACCCCACCCTGGCTGACATCATGCAAGCCAGCACCTCCTCAAGAGAAGCGCTGGAGGCAAAAATAGACTCCATAGGAGCCGATCTCACTCTGCTAAAAGATGACCACCGTAAACTTAAGGAGAGAGTGACCCTCAATGAGAAAGCGATGGCGAAAGTCCCGGAGGCGGTCGCTACGCTGCAGCGCACACTGAAGATGGTGGAAGCTAAGGTCAAGGTGCTGGAGCTGCGGGCGGAGGACAGCGATGGGCGCTCGCGATGAAATAACCTGCGTATAGTGGGGGTCCCGGAACGTGAGGAGGGAGCTGACGCCGTGCAGTTCCTGGAGACTTGGCTTAGGACAGAAGTGGCCCCAGAGGGCCTATCCCCCTTCTATGCGCTCGAGCGTGCCCACAGGGTCCCGACCCAGCCGCCGAAGCCTGGTGCTCCTCCCCGCCCGCTGGTGGCGAGGTTGCTACATTATCGGGACCGGGACTATATATTGAAACGGGCACGAGAGAAACAGAACTTGCAGATCGGGAACAGCCGTGTGATGATATTTCCGGACTTTACGAGAGAGGTGCAGCGCCAGAGGGCCTCTTATACGTCTGTCAAGCGGAAACTCCGTCAGCTGCAGCTCCCATATGCCATGTTGTTCCCGGCACGCCTCCGGGTGACTGACAGCTCCAGATCGCTTTTCTTCACCACCCCGACTGCCGCTTGGGAGTGGTTAGAGGCCCGACAGGCTCCCGGAGGCCGAGTGTCATCGCCGGGCTCTTCTCGGCGGACCCCGAGCCCTTCACCGCCCCTTCCGAGGGCCCCTTCCCCGAAGGGGCGTAGGCTGGAAAGAGATCGAGCTGTCCAAGCGGTGGCGGACATCAGTCAAGGGGACGCTAGCCCGGCCAGGACCATCAGTGACCATGCGACGGGAGGATCGGTGGGCTCGCGGGTGAGCAGCGAGCAAGGGGATTCGGAGGCTGAACTTCCAGGCGTCACCCCGCAAACTGCAGATGGCATAATTTGACGCCCGCCCATCAGGTTGTATGAGAAGCCAGGGCTGAAAAAAAGGGGGACTCTCAAGGTTAGAGGTGGTTGCTGGTTGTGACTAGTGCAAGAAGGAGGACACAAAAGTGTATCGATGCGGATGCTGGGGTTACCGCCTGACCTAAGTGAGTGGGGGGGGGACCTGGGGGAGATCTGGGTCCAATTGGGTTAGCTTACACCCTGATACCTGTTGGGACTTACTGTTCACGAGCACTAGTTTGGATGGGGCCTCGTTTGGGTGAACCTGTCCTGGGGAGGGGGAGTTGGGGAGATATTCTTGTTGTGGGGATTGTGTTGGGGGCCAGGCATGTCGCTACAGGGGATTTTTCACATCTAGATAGGGTACGGCTTGTACGATGGGAACTGCTGTAGGTATTAAGTGTATATCCTGGAATGTTAGGGGAATGCACACTATGACCCGGCGGCACAAAATACACTCATACCTGGTTAGGAGAGGGGTGCAAATCGCCCTCTTACAGGAAACTCACCTATCGCAGACGGAGGGAGCTGCCCTGCAGAGGCGCTGGAGGGGGCAGGTGTTCTATACTGGGTACTCAGCTTTTGCCAGGGGAACTCTGGTCTGGGTGCGGGCGGGGGTCCCTTTTCAATGTGTCAGGCAAATCATTGACCCGGAGGGCAGATTTGTGGTGGTTCTGGGGAGATTGGACGGGCACGACATTGCTCTAGGGAGTATATATGCCCCTAACGTGGATCAACCTACATTCCTGGCGCATCTCTCCCAAACACTTGCTTTGGTGTTAACGGGTTCAGTGTTGTTGGGAGGGGACTTTAACAGCGTCACTGACGTCAACTTGGATAGATCCCACCCACCACTCCCTGATGCTCACACGCATAGAATTGCGGAAGCTAGGAGAGACTGGCAGCGCCACTGGGGATTGACAGACACCTGGAGGGCTCAACATCCGGAGGAAAGGGATTACTCTTACTTCTCTGCCCTACATGAGTTACATGTCCGATTAGACTCGATCCTCTGCTCGCCGGATGTTCATGGTGGGATTGGGTTGAGTGAATACTTAACTAGGACGATTTCTGACCACAATCCCCTGCTGGTGACATCGGATTGGGTGAGGGCTCGAACTAAAATCCCTAGCTGGCGTTTACGACCAGAGGCACTGGAGGACCCGGCATTTAGAGCTACGATAGGCGCTGCCATCGAAGACTACTTCCTCAATAATGCCAATACAACGGCACGCCCACTCATTGAATGGGATGCTTTTAAGGCTGTCATTCGGGGCCGGTGCATCGGTGAGGTAGTGGGGGTGCGAAAGGTTCTTCTGCGTGATGTGCAGAATGCAGAGCTGCGACTTAGGGAGGTGGAAATGGAGCGGCCGGAAAGAGTAGATAGACAGGCGGACCTCCTTGTAGCCAAGGAAGCTCTGGCGGTGCAAGTGGAACAACTGCGCTGTTTTGATTACAGGGCCTACACTACCCGGGCCCATGCGGAGAGGGACAAGGCTGGAGCATTGCTAGCCTGGCTGGCTAATCCAGCGCGTAGGGGGACGACGATACTGGAACTACGAGGACATGGCGATGAGGTCTTTTATAGCCAGCAAGATATTAATCTCCAGTTTTTGGAATATTACACCGACTTGTACCGAAGTAAGCTTGACCCAGCAGTACTAGATGAAGAACGCTTCTTAGATGAGGTGGAGCTCCCCCAGATCGACGCGGAGACTGCTGAGACCCTGGGCAGCGCTGTTGCTCTAGGGGAAGTACGGGGAGCCATTAAACATATGGCCCGGAATAAGACGCCGGGAACGGATGGGCTCCCGATCGAGTTTTATTCGGCGTATGTAGACATCTTGGCCCCCAATTAGTAGCACTATATAATAGGGCGAAGCGCGAAGGACAGTTACCGGCCACTACGAGAGAAGCGGTAATTATCCCGCTTTTGAAACCAGGAAAACCAGCATGGGACCGCACTGCGTATAGACCCCTAGCTATGCTCAATTTGGACTATAAGATATTAAGTCGTATATTGGCGTCTCGCCTGCTGGCCCACATGTCCACACTGGTGCATGAAGACCAGGCGGGCTTTATCCCAGCTCGGAGCACGGCAATGAATATACGCAGATTTATGCGTATTTTAGATGCGAACATGTACAACAAGGAGGAGGCATGTATATTGTCCATCGACTTAGAGAAGGCTTTTGACAGCCTCGAGTGGCCGTACCTCTTTAGAGTCTTGAGAGCGTTCGGATTGGGGGAGGGGTTCATAGCTTGGACGGCACTTTTATACAAAAACTCTACCGCTAGGGTCAAAACGGGTGGCATAATCTCGGATGCCTGCTTGGTGGGCAGAGGGACAAGGCAGGGGTGCCCGCTGTCTCCCCTCTTGTTCACACTGGCGGTAGAGCCATTGGCAGTCCATGCTAGATTAGGGCATTCCTATCAGGGGTTGGAAGCGCTGGGGCAGCCCCAATACATTGCATTGTATGCGGACGACCTCCTGATGTTCCTGGCTTATGCTGGGGATGCTTTGAGGGGAGCCAAGGCTTTGCTGGGTCGATTGAGCAGAGTTGCGGGTCTGAAGGTAAACTGGGCTAAGATGTGCCTTTTCCCGACTATTGCGGAGAGAGCTGGGCCGCTGACAACGGAGGAGGTGCGATGGGAGGACAGGTGCCTGACTTACCTGGGGGTCAAAATATACCACGACCCGGTCGACTTGTTGGATGGCAACATAGGGAGAGCAATGAGGAGTGCCAAAGGTAACTTTGAGTTCTGGGGCTCCCTTCCGTTGTCGGTGGCAGGTAGGGTAGCCCTATTGAAAATGGTCACATTGCCCAGACTGCTTTATTATTTTGGGGCCCTCCCAATATGGATCCGGCACAGGCTTTTCGCCCATTTTAATACCCTGATCACGGGGTTCCTATGGGGCTCCGTTCGGAGGAGGGTGGCGTTGTCTACTATGATGCGACCTAGGGTGGAGGGTGGGCTAGCAGTGCCGGACTTTGAAGCCTACTACCATGCGGCACAATTGCAGTGGTTCACGAAATGGATGGCAGGACGCCTTCGGAATCCAGGGCTCCCTGGAGGCCCGGATCCGAGTTTGCAGCACCTTTCCATGGTTTTCTTGCACCTCCCTCTGAGAGAGGGAGCGATCCCTTCAGACCTGCGGGCGATGCGCCGCTGTTGGAACCGGTCCTTGGGACGGGCACGGCTACGCTCCCCGTATGCACCGGAACTTCCGCTGATAGTCTGTGAAGCTCTGCCCCACGGCGGGGACTGGCAGAGACTGAGGGCCTGGGAGGAGATGGGGATATCTACTATTGGAGACTTATTCGAAGATAATACCTTGCTCCCTTTTAATGATTTGTTAGAGCGGTTTGACCTCCCAAGGGGGGATTTCCTTCTACACGCTGCTTTAACACCGGCTAATCGAAAACATTGGCAGGAGGGCCTGGCGGAACCGACGACTTCCCTGGCAGGACAGTACATAGTGATGGCTGCGGAGACGTTTAAAGCGGTCACTTGCCTCTACCGGCGCATCACGCGGGAGATCCGGAGACCCCTGACGGCCTTGCGCCTGAAATGGGAAGCTGACCTAGGAGAGGACATAGAAGAGAAGCCATGGGGGGAATTAGTGGAAAGAGCATGGAAGTGCACTAGAAATGCGCGCTTCCAGCTGATTCAGTTCTTTGTCCTTCATAGAGCGTATCTTACCCCGGGCAAGATTACTGAATATTTCGGGACCCGGTCCACTTGTCCGAGGTGTGGCCTGGGGGCTGCAGGGTTCCTACATATGTTCTGGGGCTGCCCGACCTTAGGGGAATACTGGCGAGAGGTGACCTCTAGTCTAGCGGATGTAACGGAGCGGGAAGTAGCGCTGACACCGGGGTGCTGTCTATTACATTGGTTCCCTCATACCGCCAGGAATAAGGTTACAAGCAAGTTCATAGACCTGGGGTTGGTGTTGGCTAAAAGAGAAATCACAAAAAATTGGAAAGCGAAGAATTCACCTAACGTGTCCAGGTGGACGAGGGAGCTTATAAAGTGGGCGGACTGTGAGGGGATCTTCCGCCTGCAGATGGCCCATCGTAATGGGAGTGACAAGTCCCTGGAGACGGCGGGAGCCTGGGTGGCACTGGTGGAAGTATTGAAGCAACCGAGGGACGATAATGATGCACCCCCTGATGACACAGACCCGGGAGCAGGGGAATGAGAGGCTAACTTGGGAACTAGCCCGACCCGGTTCCGGGGACACAGATCGGCTTAGAAGAGCAGAAGGGCGATGGGAAAACAGCAACGACGTCCTCCCACCGGGGTTAGCAAGCCAGGTACCCTATAGGACTGCCCAGCATTACTTCACGTGGAAGGTGCCCTTTAAGCGACATGCCTGGGGGGGAGGGGGGATGTTGAGAGGGGGGGGAGGTTTTTTTAGTTTTTTGGTTCCTTTTTTTTTCTCAAGCAGACCATCTGTGATGTTCTATTATGCCCTAAATAGGGCAGGCGAACTGCCTCTTTGACGAACTAAATCCAAGGATTTCTGCCAGTAACTCTAAAGGATGGCTGCTTAGCGCAGGCTTATACAAACGATTGTGCTTGTGATGTCAATACATGATTGCTATGACAAAACCTAATAAAGTTTGTTTAAAAAAAAAAAAAGTATTAACCATCGTCCACTCACATCATTTTCAGTTGATACAACTTGCAATTTCAAAGATTTATGGCAGAGAATGGTGACACCACCTTTACGGTTAACAGCCGGGGAAAAAACAACCTGGCCCACCCATTGACGCTTAAGTTTGAGAGATTCAACATCATTACAGTGGGTTTCCTGCAAAAAAGCAATCTGACAATCAAGTTTTGATAAATGAGAAAGTACCTTTTGACGCTTAACGGGGTGACCCAAACCACGAACATTCCACGTCACAACATTAAACATATCAATGCTTGAGAGACAGGAGAATAATCACATTGATGATGAACTGCAAGAAATAACAATGAAGACAGAAGACATTGGTCATAATGGACAGGCAACATGATGGAATTACTCAAAACATACAGAAACACATCAAATAAACAGTTAAATAAATATAGGTATAAAGTGGAGGAAAAAAGAAAAAGATGAAGAAGGGGGAAGTGAAAAAGAGTACACAAGAGAAAAGGGAATGAAAAGAGAATAAAAGAAGAAGGGAAGAACAAGGACAGATCAAGGACAGAAAGCCAGATCTGTAGTGCAAAGAGGAAGAAGCAAGAACCGGGCATGTCAGCACTCGAGGACAAGATCAACAGCGAAGAAAGATGGAGTTGAAGAAGATGTGAACAATATAGAGAATGAGATAGTACAGAATATAAAAAAGATAAGAAAATATACATTAAGATAATTAGACCGCATTAGTCATCATAAAAGTGTAAAATACAGCAAAGACCTTAACAGTAAGTAATAATGAATAGTAAAACATTAACAATATAGTAATTTAAGAAACATTGAGCATTATTAAGAAGATGGAGCATTTGTGTCCATGGGTATTCTAGTAATGGAATGCAAGAACTGTTTGAGTTTGAGAGGATCTTCAAATGAACGAGATACTCCTTTGTGGGTAATTTCGCAAAGACAAGGATGTAAAATGTCATAATGGATGTTCATCGACCTCAATTGCGGGCGAAGAGCCAGAAATTCCTTGCATCTAGCATTGGTAGCATTAGAGGGGTCTTGTGAGATGAAGATATTGTGACCAGGCCAAACAAGACAGCGCTTTTCCCTGGCGACTTTTAATACATGCATCAGGTCAGTGAATTCAAGAAAGAGCATAATAATGCCACGTGGTTTGTTGGAGTGAGGATGAAGATGACCAAGACGATGTGCTCGTTGGATATTGAGAGGAGTTGAAGATTGAAGGTTGAGAAGGTCTGACAGAAATTTCTTCAGGAAAGAGAGAAGATTCGGACCCTCAACATTTTCAGGTAGTCCATACAGTCGAAGATTGTTCCTTCTGTTGCGATTTTCTAAATCCTCAGCATGGAGTTTGAGCTTATGAATTTCTTGCTCCATTAGTGGAATTTTAGTAGATACATCCTGAAGATTACTTATACACTGTTCCATTTCAGACATTTTACCTTCCATATTAATCCAACGGTCCTCAATTAGTTGCAGTTTTTCATTGGTGGCGTTCATGAAAGGCTTCAACACGTGAAGTTCATCTAAAATTGAATCCAGGACAGGATTAGAAGATGACTGGACCAGAGAAGGAGGGTCATTCTTGGCTCTTTTTGGTTTAGTGCCAGATGAAGATGCTTTCGGAAGAGAAAGAAAGTCACTAGCCATCTTGATTAAATGTTCTTGTCGATAAGGATGATGCTTAAAAGAAGAGGTCTGTCCCATAAAATGGATGTTCAGCGTTGTATGACACAGAGAGAATATGAAGATGTTTCAAGAACAATACTGGTGTATGACGTAGCCAGAATACAAAAGATAGAAATTCTGGTAAATAGCAAGCACACAATGAATGTATGACCCTTTACTTTTCCTCAGGTTCAAAACATTTGTGAAAAAATCTATGTTATTCAGCCTCAACAGGAACCAGTGTAATGGAAGTAAAGGCAGTAGACGAAAAATATAACAACATTATCTTCGAAAAAGTGCTGCACCAATAGACATACGCTGAGCAAAGGAATGATAGAGGTGATGATATCACATGATCCTTCACAATAAGAGTTATGTCAAAGAAGCTTGCAAGAGGGGTCATACAAACATACAAGGCGGTTTGTTAAAGGCAAATGAGTTCCTTGAATAGAAGCAGGTTGTAAAGGAACGGACTAGGCGCAGAAATATTGACATCAGCTGACTCAGGAAGAAATGAAGCGCCAGTAGACAACGTTAATATATGCAGTAGGGTTGAGAATTAGGCAAGAAGAATGTAAAGTACAAATTTGTTGTATATTACTTTACAAAATCTCATGTATGAGGAGGTAAAAAATAAAAAATTAAAATTAAAATTGTGGCAGTATGGCATTACCGCTGAAATGACCATAAATAAAATAGTGTTCTGCCACACACTGTCATAATGCTCGTTTCATCAACGAAGCGTTTCCCTCAGAGGACGCGGCGGCGCGCACACAAAAGGGCGGCCGCTCGCGACAGGAAAGTGAATTCGCGGTAAATGAGGCCGAGGAGAGAGGTAAAGACTCACCCTCCTCGATAAATGAAAGTCGCCATGTATAGAGGGCGAATCCAGCCGGTTGAAGGCAATGCAGGGCCGTAGAGCGGTCAAAAAACTTCTTCAGCACTCCGTGAAACGACAGAGCTCAGCTTAGAGCCGCCATCTTGGCCCGTGCGTAAGCCACGCCCCCCCCTGCCAATACTTTTTAAATTTTAGAAAAACAGTTTCCCTACTTTTTGTGAAATGAAAACCGTCCTGGGACGGTTAACTGTGAGAGCGGAAAAGCTTCAGCACAAGTGGGAGGCATGGAGCCTCAAGTCCTGTGAAACTGAGTGAGTGGCAAACAGCTAAACAAGCCTTCTTGCCAGGGTGCCTGCTTCCCTGAAAGAAATGTAAATGCATGCAAATGTAAAGGGTGCTTGGTAGCCAGCATTGGCTTTAATTGATGGAATCACTTGAAGCTTCCTGATGATACACATTTATTCTTTATGAGAGGTATTGTAAGGGCAATACCTGTTAATCTGTTAAGTGTGTGCTTTTAAAATACAGTTACAAAAAAAACCTTGCTTCCTGATGACACACATGTATTACTTTTGAGGGGTATTTAAGGGAGCTACCAGCTAAGCTGTGAAGCATGTGCTTTTAAAAGACATATATAAAAGAAATAATTGCACTACGTACAGTCTGCATAAAATCTACATTTTGAAAACACTTTTTATGTTAAACCTTGTTGGGCATTTTGTAGCAGCCTATATTATACTGTGTGTAACTCAACTTTTAAATAATTACTTACATGTTCACTGTGCTTTCTGTCACAGACTGGGACCTCGTAACACTAAACATACACAAGTCACTATTCTCCACTGCACCAATCGGGATTCAGTTCTGTGGCTATCTGGTGCAGTGCAGTGCATTAACAGGACCGGACTGGGAACCCAAAGCAGCCCTGGCAATTTTGTCCGACCAACTCCTGGGATGGGGGGCAGCAAGGGGGACGTGTAAGTGTGAAGTACTGCTGCTCTTGATACTGGGTTGCGGATATAGCAGTACTGCTGCAAAACCGGCCCCTAGTAACAAAACCAGCCCCCACAGTTGCAAAAACTGCCTCCACCCTTCCAGCCTCCAGGGAAACACCCGATGGCCGCTATGGCCAGTCCGGCCCTGTGCATTAACCAACAGAGGTTTCTTAATGGATGACAGTGCATTTCCCACTCATTAACATAACTTGAAATCAATTTTCATTTAAGCTGTGCATTATTTTATATGTAGTTACCTGAAGGTGATAGACCGAAAAAGGTTACAGAATATTTTTTTTAGCCCGGCCCCCACGCTCACTCACTTGCCCCCTTGCGCACAGCATCACAGTTCCCATACGTTTTTTAATGCACTTCAACCACTGGGGTTGGCCATCCACACAGCGAGGGGCTCCCAGACACACGATGCAAGGCAAGCAGATGAAGACCTCTGACAAGCAAGGTCCACTTATTTAGTGTACTTCAGCCTGGTGGGACCACCGCTCTTCTCACATGCACGCAGCTAGCACGCATGAAAACAATTAGCCATCAAGAAAAGGCCTGTAAAAAGGCACAGCGACAGAGGGGCAGGGTCTCAGCAACTTTCTCAGTACAGAACACAACCGGCTAGACTGCTCCCATTGCCCAGACATGTGCCCCTCTCCTGCCCTTGTTGCTTAGGAACTTAGATGTTTTACTGACCTTGTTCAAGT
Source organism: Calotriton arnoldi (assembly GCA_963921515.1). NCBI lineage: Eukaryota > Metazoa > Chordata > Amphibia > Caudata > Salamandridae > Calotriton > Calotriton arnoldi. The sequence goes on from CAWUFW010002211.1 coordinate 1,293,053, forward strand.
TATGCCTTATTCTCCTTCCGTAGTTATGAAAACAGTGGTCCTTGATTAAGATAAAATGAAAACACAAAATAAATATAGAATGAAATCAGTTCTATATTGCTACTGTCCAGCCGGACAGTCAGATTTAATCAAAATAGTAATTAAGAGGATCAAGAAAAACATAAATCTAGTGGAACACAGTCCTGCATCCAAGACATAAAAGTGAAAAACGATGATGACGAAACAAACGAACAATCAGGCAAGGCAAACGGCTTGTTTTCTAAATGTGAAGGATTAGACAAGCAAAATAGTGAACAGCTCCGTTACACATTGTTTACTAATAAATTGGTGTATACGGAAATGGTGTCTGTGTAAATGACGCGGAGGGATAGACGCGGAGCATGTGGGTAGGGTGAACTTAATCAAATTGAGCTTTGCGGTCAATCCCAGGAGTTGGCTCGAGTGTAGCCGAGCGGTCGGGGCTTCACGGTGAATGGGGAGGGGACGGCGAGGATGTCTGCGCGGTGCACGATGGCTGATAAGGCAGACGTCTGCCTTATCAGCCATCGTGCAAAGCGCAGACTACGGCAGCTCGCGCCCGGACCCCCTGCTCATTTAGCACAGCTCGCAAGCAATCCATTGAAGACATCCTCGCCGTCCCCTCCCCATTCACTGTGAAGCCCCGACCGCTCGGCTACACTCGAGCCAACCCCCGGCATTGACCGCAAAGCTCAATTTGATTAAGTTCACCCTACCCACAGGCTCCGCGTCTATCCCTCCGCGTCCTTTACACAAACACCATTTCCGCAGCGCCCGGAAATTAAGGTTGAATCTGCCCCTTCTTCCTGCTTGATCATGCGCATGGAGACACGCCTAGCCTTTTATACTGTGGCTGTAATTCCTTCAGGCATCTATCTGTTTTTGTCCTGATGATGATCCCACTATCTTTCCAAAGGGATCGAAACGTCATCGACCTGTTTGATTCCGTGTACACCAATTTATTTGTAAACAATGTGTAACGGAGCTGTTCACTATTTTGCTTGTCTAATCCTTCACATTTAGAAAACAAGCCGTTTGCCTTGCCTGATTGTTCGTTTGTTTCGTCATCATCGTTTTTCACTTTTATGTCTTGGATGCAGGACTGTGTCCCACTAGATTTATGTTTTTCTTGATCCTCTTAATTACTATTTTGATTAAATCTGACTGTCCGGCTGGACAGTAGCAATATAGAACTGATTTCATTCTATATTTATTTTGTGTTTTCATTTTATCTTAATCAAGGACCACTGTTTTCATAACTATCGATTACCCAAGGTCCTTGTGTACCATATTGGGTCCCCTTGTTTTGTTTTAAAAAGAAAAATTATTCTCCTTCCTGCACAGGGACAGTTTTCTTGGTTCTTGTTCCACCCTGCTTTGCACGCCTCTCCTGCCCCTTTTTGGACTTACTCAAGTATTTTATTGTGTTTTTCAATAATCAACAATAAACACATTGACTGGTAATGGGTTACATAGTGTCTTCTTGGATGTCCAAGTGACAGCTGCAGTATAGGGGAGGATAAGGAGCCCAAGACGTAGGCCTCTGCGGGCAGCCGGGAATGCCCCTCGATCACATGGGCGGCCCACCAGTAGCGTGTGTGGACCTTGTGTCAAGGGTGGAAAGCTGGGAGAGGGCTGGGAAGGGGGTCGGAGACCAGGACGCTGCTCAATGTGGGGTTTAGATGGTTCCCGGGAGTAGGGCCTAGTTATTCTTTTTTTTTTTTTTTATATATATATAAGGTTTTTTTATTGCATTTTTGAAACCACATACAACAAACATCTCAGGTTACAGTGGTGCTCATTTCGACAATGCGAATGTCATACATAGCAGTTACAAACAGTACAATACAGCTGTCTTTCCTTTTTCCTCCATAAAGAGCCTAGTTAGTCATACAGCAATAGTAGGTAATAAATCTGGGTTTGTCCTTCGAAAGTCCGTTAGGGGCGTCCAGTAGTCTTTAGGCTTTGACGATGTTGGGAGTTCTTCTTCGCATGTTTTCAGAGTGTCTCTACAATACACCAAGTCCATTAGCCAATGTTTACTGCTAGGGTATTGTTTACTGTCCCAGTACATTGATACCCTTCTCTTCGCCAATAGTAGCACCACAGCCCAAAGTTTACGCTTCACAGAGCGCAGATGTTTTACTAGCCCCAAAAGACAGACTTGTATTGAGCATTCTTTTTTAGATTCCAGTACACGGCCTAAAGTTATAGTTATGTCCTCCCAGTACCTCCCAATCTTAGCGCATCGCCATGCTAAGTGCATAAAGCCGGCGTTGTCTTCCCCACATCGCCGACAGCTGGCATCTGCCCGGAGACCACATTTTTGTAATTTGAGTGGGGTGTGGTAGATTTGGTGTAGATATTTATAGTGGATTATGCATAGGTTTCCGTTGGGAGTAAGCATTGCTGTCAGCGCACAGCAGTTGTGCCAGTCTTCGTCAGTTAATGGCGACTCAAGGTGAGCATTCCACCGCTCTCGAGCTTTATCAGTGTCCCCCGCTATATCTTCTTGTAATAACTTGTATAGTTTGGTCACCATATGGGCATTGGTTGGAGTAGTGATGGTCATTTGTAATGCCGCCAAGGTTGGTGGCTCATCTGGAAATGTGGGATAGAGGGTTCTAATTGCTCCCCGTAGTCTGTGATACACAAATTTAAATAGTTGTGTTTGATTACTTATGTAGCTTAGGTCATTATGGTCGATGAACTTTCCCTCGTTATATATGTCCCCCATTGTATCTATACCGACTTGTTGCAGCATTGCCATTCCATCTCCATCTTGTGATACAGATATCGAGGGGTGTTGCTGCAGGGGCATTGCTGGTGCATAGAGTGGCAGCTTGCGTGCTAGTTTCCCCATGCATTGCCATGCCAAGTTTGTGGTTCTGATGGTATTTATTTCAGTTTTGGCTATGTGTGTGCGCTGGTGCGGTAATATGCTACGCAGTGATATGGGATGTGCATCCCCATCTTCCACTGCTACATGCGGCATATATCGTATTGGGTGGTACCAATAATGCGCATATTGCGCTTGTGCGCATAAATAATAAAGTAAGAAGTCCGGCACTGCGAATCCCCCTTGCACGTATGGTAGCGTTAGTGTTCGCAGTTCGATGCATGCTTGTTTCCCTGCCATATGAGCCTTGTTATATTTGTGGTTAGTCTCTTAAAAATTGGCGTTGGTGGTGGTATGGGGATGTCATTGAATAAATAAATAAATTTAGGGAGGACAACCATTTTAACAATGGCCATTCTGTCTGCCAAGGATAATGGTAAATGGATCCAACGCTCGATTTGCTCTTCTATTTTAACGAATGCTTTCCCATAGTTCTCCGTGATTACCGTCTCTGAGTCTCTATGGTACCATATGCCTAGGTATTTTATGGGGTCTACTTGCCATTCTAGTGGGAATTCTACCGGGTGTGGTTTGGTAATTTGCGTTAGTGGGATTATCATGGATTTACTCCAGTTGATTTGGAGGCCAGATTGTCTACCAAATTTAATATATTCCCTCAGCAGGGGAGATAAGTTGACTCGGGGTTCACGTAAGTACAGTACCATGTTGTCTGCATATAATGATATGTTTATAGGGCATTGGATAAACTTCAATGCTGTGGCCGCGTGTTGTTGTCTAATTTTGCACGCCAGTGGTTCCAGTTCGATGGCAAATAACAAGGGCGACAGCGGACACCCCTGTCTCGTTCCGCGCTGGATATGTATCATATCTGAGACGTGCTTATTTACTTTTATACGTGCCACAGGTTTGGTATATAAGATCTTAATCCATATCAGTAGGCCAGGAGGCATACCCATTTTTTGCAACACTGTGAACAAGTAAACCCATTCAACAGAGTCGAAAGCTTTGGCAGCGTCCAATAGCACTGCCGCCGCCTCCAGCTCTGGGTTAAGTTGATAGGAAAGTGCGAACAGGGTACGTATGTTCAGTGGCGGCTAGTGACATTTGAAAGTGGTGAGACGTAAAATAATTTTCGTACTGCACTGCAGCGAGCGAGCCGGAACAACCTACGGGGGGTTCGGGGGGTTTCTCCCCCCGAGAAAATTTTGAAAAAAGAGTGGACAAATTATGCGTTTTCAAGCAAATTTGAGAAAGCAGGCAGGTTAATAAAGCAATTGCAGTTATTACATTAATAGAGAGATGTCATATAACAACATAGGTAGCTGCTTATTCAGTATAACCACAGAGCTTCATAACAGACTTCGAGATACAATGCATTGCTGAGTACATGCCATCTGTTGTGTGACCTGTGCTCTGATCATTCTGTGTACTGTTAGAAGTTCCTGGGCTGTGAACTGTTAACATCTAAATAGTGACTACAGTCTTGTATACATTCCGTGTAGGCAACAATTTGAAAGTGGATTAATCCATTTCGTGCTATTGAAGAGCAAGAAAAGCATGAAGAGCATCAATGTAGGAAGCGCTATATAAATGCCATACAGTGCAATAAAATTGTGAATAATGTACTGACGTACACTAAAAGAGCCAAGGGCAATACAACTATAACAATGCATCATTCAAAGTCAAAAACTAATTGACTCAATTTTCCATTTATCCCTCAAAACTAGCACCAGTATGGCTTGCCTTGGTGATACTTGCCTTTGTGCACTCATTTTCCATCAGAAAACGGAAGAAGTTGTTTCCCTGCATTAGCACTAAAACTGCAAATCTGCCATTTCAAAGCACAGGAAATAAATAACAGATGTTGCCAGTACTCAATCTATGGTGCTCAAATGACCATGCTCGAAAAGACTGGGAGGCTGAGCCTCAGCCTGCGTTGCCTGAATCGAGAATTAAAGATCATTTCAGATGGAAAGGGAGTGAGAGAAAATGGCACTTCTTAATCTTAGGCCTGGAAAAAAATAATCACACCGTGACACCGGAGAACACCAACTGCAGTTGAAAGCTATTTCTTACACCGAATGCAACAGCCCATAGCGCAAACGCTTAAACTTTGCACTGTGTGTCTGCCCCCTCTCCCTATCCCGGCCGACATCCATGGCATCCATGCGACCGCATCCAAGAGGGCAGAGTATCCAGGCGCTAAAAAGCACTCCAAAGTAAACCCCTTTTTTTTTTTATCCCAACCCTGATCTGAAGCACCAGGATATCAGCAGGAAGCCACGGCTTCCCAAACATACTCACCCCGGCCGGAGAGTCATGAGACCATTAATTCCACTAGGCCCCAATTAGCTCACAAACACCCAACACAATATCACGAAGAAGGGTGTCACTCGGCCAATTTCCAACAGGCGTGATATGAAACGCCAGTTAAGTCTGCCGAAAAGACCTATATTTAATGTGGAAACCATGGGCCAAAATCGCCCACATAGGCTATGCTTGAAGTCCAATCAAAAGCCAAAACTGAAAATACTGGCAAACAACGTCATTATTAAGTTTGCCTTAACCCTCGTGGCCTGAATGCCATGATGAAACGACAGACAAGCGCCTACACCAATGAGGTACAGCTCACGGCTGCTGCTGGCAGTGCTGGACCTCACTTGACATGCACAATAGTACATCACCATGATCACCATAATTGCGCCGAGAGCCCTCAGGGTGTGATAACGGCGCCTACATCTCTGTCCCCAAAGGTACCTAGCCGCCCTCGAGAACACTATTGATGCACACAGGTCCTTTGCAGGAGGAACGTGCTGCCTCCCACAAACACACGCACAGTCCGGGCTCTAAACGGCATTGCCAGCACGAACACGGCAAGGGCAACATTGTACTCTGGCATATTAAAGCGGCACTGACTGTCAATGGCGAAAAAAAAGCCCCACCCCCAACACACACAAACGCGCGCGCAGGCTCCTGCAGTGTAAGTGCTTCACTTACCATGACATATGTGGCAGTGAGCACCCTAACAGGAAGACCAACGTACGCACCTTAAAGGCGGACCAGGCAGTGTCGCAGCAGGTGCAGTGGCACCGGGACTCACCCTGGATATTGCTGTATTTCACAGTTCGAACAATGGCCAGGGCCCCCATTTCCCTCCTTGCACTAGTGCCCTTGACACACCAGCTATGCCCCTCACAAGACAGCTCGAAAAAAGGTAACCCCTGACACACTACTGACTGAGATCGAATGTGTCCTCCTCCTTCCACACCGCCAGCACCCCGAAAAAGAACACACTTGTCCTACACCCCTTCTAAAGTTGATAAAATAGATAACATTAAATTGGGTCACAGAAACGTCTGTTATTTACACTTTATAGAACTATCAAACGGCAACTTCTATGATGGCAAACTGCACGCTACATTTATTCCACAGCAATACACTGCTTGGAGGGCAGGTGTGGCGCCACGGCCAGGGCGACTGACGCTGGAATCTGGGGCTCACGGTTCGATCCCCGGCACCGGCGGCAGGTCAGCCCAGCACCATGTGACTCTGGGCAATAGCTTGCTTAATCTTCCCGACAGCCCCCAGCGCCGGGACACCACTTCGGAGGTAGCTGTGCGCTTTACAAATACTGGATTTATTTATTTATGTACAAATGTAAGTATCCCCCCCCGCTATGGTGCGAGCTTTGCAAACGGATCTGAAAGTACAGTGTTTTTTTCTTTTTTTAACAATCAACCCACAAAATACATATATCTGCATCACATATCTATGCTGTCTACCAAATTATTCCGAAAGCATTTTTTTCTTTTTCGCTGAAGACGCCACGGCAGAATTTGTTCATATGGGTGAGGGCAAGGTAGGAAGGGAAATTTGCGCGTTTGGCTGGCATGGTGAAGGACTTCCAAAGACTGAATGCCCAAGCACCAACCCACCAGGGCTGCTGTGTTATGTACATGTGTCGCTCGAGGAGGCCCGCGGGAACAGGTGACCGGTTCTGATTGTCACTTTCACAGGTTTTCTGAAAGCCCGGCCATTTCAGAGGGCGCTTGGAACTCTGTGTGCTATTTAGTGACTGGGTTGAGAGATTTACTAACAGTGTTAACTATTGTGAGAGAGAAGCTCAGTTTGCCAAAGGAGGCTCCTAGCTGGTAACAGTCGCGGCCAACAAAACGGGCGGGAGGGTTCACGCGGGGGGAGGGGGGCTGACTGTAATCAATATAAAATAATAAACTTACCTTACTTCCTCCGCGACCGCATCACGCGCCGCCGCCTTAGCTCCTGCTGCTCCTGGCGCGTTTTAGGCAGCCTCCCTCCTCCTGCTCCCCTAAGCCAATCACAACGCTGCAATGGCAGCGTTGTGATTGGTGCGGCGCAGTGGAGAGCGCCCCAGCCGGGCACCTGTAGGGGGGCCATTTTCTCTATGTAGGCTGCACGCAGCCTACATAGAGAAAATGGAGAGTGCGCATGACTGCTTTGGTCGGCCCTGGGGCCGACCAAACAGTCAGGGCCCATAACATTGGGCAAGCCACTCCCCCCCTGCCCGCGAGCAGGACCGCCCACCACCCACCGCCCACCCCCAACCAGGAAGCCAGGCACTTCTGCTTTCTCGCAGTGCGAGAAGCAGAAACATAAAATGGTAGTTTTACCATTTTATGTTTCTCCTTCTTGCACTTCGAGAAAGCAGTGGGGCGACGCCCCCACGCCCCCATGGAGGAGCCGCCACTGCGTATGTTGTGTGCCGTAGATCTACTGGGTATGAATCCAGACTGATCAGGTAATATTATATTTTGCATTAGTGGCTGGAGTCTTGTGGCTATAATTTTATCTAATATTTTTGTATCCGTATTTATTAAGGATAATGGTCGATAGGATTTGCAGATTTCCGGGTCTTTGCCCGGTTTCAAGAGGGCAATTATTAATGCCTCTCGCAACGTAGGTGGAAGTGTTTGTTTAGTGTGGGCATCTCCATACATTTCCACCAAATAGGGGCTCAATAGTTCTGCATATTCCTTATAGAATTCCCCAGTGAACCCCTCTGGTCCGGGGGCTTTTCCATTGGGCAATGTTTTAATGGCGTCTGTAACATCTTCGATCGTGATTGGTTGTGCTAAATATTCCCTTTGGCTATCAGATAGCCATGCTAGTGCTATGTCTTCTAGGTAATCTAGAACTTCTTGTGCTGTAGCTGTGTTTCGTGTCGCATAGAGCTCTCCGTACGTTGTCATGAAGGCCTCTAATATACCGGCAGTGCTATAATGCGATGTACCTTGTGGATCCTTAACTTTAATCACTGTGTGTGTTTTGCGCGCCCTGCATATTTTTTGTGCCAGTACTCGTCCTGATCTGCCGCCTTTGCCGTATGCTTGAGCTGTTTGCCGCAGCGTTGTGTATTTGATCTCATTATCGGCAAGTTCCTGATATTCAGTTAACCCTTCCCTGATGCTACCCAGTATAGCAGTGTTGTGTGTGCATTCATATTCCTCTTCTAACTGTCTGAGTTTGTTCTCACACTTAATCAGTTGAGCGCGTATGTCTCGCAGTATTCCTGCATTTGTACTTATACAGATGCCCCAGATAGTGGCTTTAAAAGCTTCCCACAGCAGGCTAGGATCGTCTACAGAGTTTTTATTTAGTTCAAAGTATTCTTCAATTGCATTCCTAATTGTGGTGTTATAGAGTAGGTCCAAAAGTGCTTTAGCATTGAATCGCCATATGTAAGGCGGGGGTGTGTAAGTAGGGAAGTCTAAGGAGAGTAATATTGGCTTATGGTCCAATAGTGTCTTTGGAAGGTGTTGTATACCACGTGCCCATGTGCTGGCTACCTCCGTTGTCAGCCAGTAATCAATACGTGACCAGCTATTATGGACTGTGGATGTGTGCGTGCTCTCTGAATGATGTGGATTACGTAAGCGCCATATATCCACTATCTTAAATTCAGTCATGCCATCCTTTACTACTTTAACTGCCCGTTTGTGGGGTTCTTTTGTTGTGCCCGATCTATCCTGCTCGTCATTGAGTGAGATATTAAGATCTCCTCCCCACAGTATTTCCATGTCTGGTAGTTCACGTATTTTTCACCAGATGTTCGTGAAGAAATCAGGATCGTCTATGTTTGGGCCGTACACGTTAACTAGTCCTACCCGGGTTCCATGTAGATGTCCAGTGGCAATGATATATCTACCTTGGTCATCTATAATAGTGTGGTCTACAATAAATTGCGTCCCCTTTTTAATCAGTATTATGACCCCCCTAGAATAGGACGAGTAGGATGATGTGAGTATAGCTTCAGCCCATTTTCCACCCAGCGTGCGTTTGTCGGTTTTCGCCAGATGAGTCTCTTGTAGCATAGCTATTTCGATGTGATGCCTGTCTAAGTATGCGAACACCTGCCTTATTTTCTTGGGGTTATTTAGGCCCTGGACATTCCAGGTTAGTAATCGGATCGCTGATGAAACCTTTCTGCTATCCGTGTCGAAGTGTATAGTATATTTGTAATGAAGATATTATGCTCCCTTTTGTGTATATCTTTTGTAGTGCTTGTCTAAAACTAGTGTTCCAACAGTTGGTGTAGTTCTCCATGACATATGACATTGTATAGCAATTACTTGTGCCTGAGAAAACAAACATCCCCATAATCCCCCCACCCACTTCAGCATCCCAATTATGCCGAAGACATGCCCAGCCAAACAGAGTGAACAACATTTTAACTTTGTCGGGGAGTACCCTCGGGGGGCCGCTAGGTGCCCGAACTTTTCATCCGCGGAGCGGATGCGGCCGGAATATTCGCAGAGTAGATGGCGTATGTTCTAAGTATACATTTAAGGCACTTTAATACAGTTGGGGTTTACTGCTCACCAGCCACCCGTATTAGCCTTACTTAGTACCGGCATCATATTTGTCTAATTCGTTACATGTCTCGGTCCCTATATAGGGGCATTCGTGGCTAAACACATTCAAACAGTTATTACTGCATTACAACTCTAGTCCCTTAGCTACCTCGCATTATTAAATTTGGAGCACTTGGTGCTGCACAGTCCTTTCACTTGGCTGTATGCAGAGTCCTAGTGTCCGTGCAACAGGAGTATTACAGCCCAGTTACATTTGCAGAGTATTCAGCCTACCTTGAGTAGTTCTTATCAGGATATCGCCTGTCTGCTGCCAGCCGTTCGCCTATAGCATCACAGTCTTACCGGTAGGTAGAGTCCTTACAACAGGCTACCCGCTTCCTCAGTCTGATTGTGAAGAGGAGAGGAGAATGTTCGTTCTGCATTTTTCCGTTTGGTGGATATGTGCTTTATAAAATCCTGTACTGCTTTCGGTGTAGACAGTATTTTCATTTGTCCCTCATGGGTGATCCATAGTCTTGCTGGGTATAACATTGCATACGTTATTCCCATGTCTCTTAGTTTTTACTTCGCGGGTGCAAACTCCTTACGCGCTGTTTGGACCGCTAGCGTAAAATCAGGGTAGAACAAAACGTTGTAGCTTTGATAGGTGATTTGTTGTTTCTCACGCGCTAATCGCAGTATCGTATCCATATCTCTATAGTTTAGTATTCGGGATATGATTGGCCGCGGCGGGGCTCCTGGCGGTGGTTTTGGCACCAGCGACCTGTGCGCTCGTTCAATTATAAGTAGAGGGGAGAAACTGTCCGCTCCGAAGCCTGCGTGCAACATGTCTTCAACAAAGATTTCTAAGCGCCCGGTGTTTGCGCTTTCTGGAATACCCATAATTCTTTTAATATTCCTGCGGGATCTCGCTTCTAAATCTTCGTTTTTGTTTTTAATTACTTCCAGTATCTTTTCCATTTCATTGCATTTTTTTGCCGTGGCACCTGATTCGTCTTCGACCGCGGATATCCGCAGTTCTGCGGCATCCAAGCTTATCTAGTTTTGCAGCCATGTTGTCAACTCGTATAGTTAAGGTATCAATTTTGCCATCTATGGCTTGCAGACTTTGCTGAATAGCATGTAATGCTGCTTCCATATTTGATTTCCTGGCTTTCTCCGTATCCAGTTCGGTATCAGAGTGCGCCAGATTCGTTCTGGGCGTGCGGCGGGCGTCAAACGATATTTTCGGCTGTTGCTTGTCCGTTTTGCCCATTTTTGTACTGGCGTGTCACAGTAGAGCCGCAGAGGTTATTTACTGGTGCAGTGTTGCTACGGCTTGTGGTTTGCTACCGCAGAGTTGAGTAGCGACAGTCTTGGTGCAGCAATGGAATCAGCCTGCGTGTATTTCAGAGCGCTATATCTGGGTCCTACGCACAGTGTGGCAGTTTTTGTGCTAAATGAAGAGTGAGATTGCCCCAGTGTAGTAGTGCGTGCTCATGGTGCAGTGTCCCCGGAGTCTCTATGACTAGTCTGCGACGTGGCCTCCGCCGCCGCACGGGCGCGATATTTCTGCTCGGGCCACCTCCCGCAATGTGCTCTCAGTTGCGGCTTATCGCACAGTATTGGGGTTCATGTGGTTGGTGATCTTGCTATAGGAAGCAGGGGCACAGGTATATTAATCGCAGTTGTGTGCTTCCTCCGGTCGTGGTTTGGGCTGCAATCCTCCTCCTAGTTAATTTGGATGCTCCATGCTCTGCTTGCCGCCAGTCCCCCGCATGCGTCCCATTTGCAGCTCTTGCCTAAGAGTAGACGTTTTCACCGCGGGTACAGTTTCCATGTGCGTTTGCTGGTTGCATTCGTTGCCGCAGCGTGCGGCCAATCTCGATAAAGAGTCGTTATGAGCAGTTTGCGACTTGGCCGCCACCGCCGCGCTGGCCTGATATTTCTGCCCCGGCCCTCTCCGGCACCGCGGTCTCGGTTGCGGCTGATCGCACAGTATTGGGGTTTATGTGGTAGATGATCGCACTAGAGGGCGCAGGGGCATCGGAATAGTAATGGCAGGTGTGTGCTTCATCCGGTCGTGGTACGGGCGGCAGTCATTCTCCCAGTTAATTTGGATGCGCCATGCTCTGCTTGCCACCTGTCCCACACATTTGTCCCATTTGTGGCACTTGCCTGAAATTAGACGTTTTTCCTGCGGGTGCACTGTTCATGCGCGCTTGCTGGGTTCACTCGTCGCCACAGTTTGTGACCAATTTTCAAGAAAGAAGCGTGGTTATAGCAAGGAACGCTTCGTCGCAGGAGGCCTGTTTCCACACTTCGCCGCCATTTGCCGTCGCCGCCTGTATTACATTGCGGTATGCGTGTCACCCGGTATGGCGGTATGGCTCCGGGCAGATGTCGCGGCTTTCTGGCAGAATGCAGTTAAGTATCAATGGGGTAACCCGCAAATCCACTGGACTCGGGTGCAAATTGGTACAAAAAGAATTGTCCCAGTGGAAGGTAATCAAACACAAAATACAATAGTATACACAAATGGTCTATGTTGCTAAAAACTTTTGACGACACCACCTTCGGATTATACCATCAAATGATTATGATTTAATCTCATCACCAATTAGAATAATCAATTCATATACAGAGTGCAATACATGTAAATCTTAAAGGTTAAAAATGGTGCAACCTAAGAGAAGGGGAGGAAGGGTTGTGAAAAGTGCGTGATGTGAGGAAAGGAAAGGTAGTGTACATGTGAGCATCAAAATTCAATATTTACAACCTATCCAGCCAGTTAACTGGCTTGTACATATATGAAAAATCAAAACATCAAAGGGATGCAGATAAACAATCTCTGTCATCCATGTTTGAAAGAGAGAAATGGTCACCGTTACGACCCCTATATGTAGCAGGGAGCTTTATTCATTGCGGACGGGGTCTTCATCAGGACTAGGGCGCATAGACGCGGAAGCACCAAAGCAGCAAGAAGGATTCAGGCTGAAGTAGAGAAGAAAGGGCCTCGCAGGCTCTCATATGACTAGCTGGCGTGTATTCCAGGTAAACATGAGCCAGGGTTGATGAGTAACCGGTGGCTCGCGAGTACATTTCTGTGAAGTTGCTGCTGGGGATAAGGATTATCAGCAGCAGTGAGTTCTGGATCAAGTAGCCCATTTGGGGAGCATAGCAATGGAGCTCGTGGGTATAAAGTGCCAAGAACATAGACTCACAGAGTACCATAAGGACATCTCACTGATCATTGCTCTTGTACCATTACAGCTCCCTTGGTATTACTGCTGTTTCTCTACCCATGGGTGGGACCCTTTGCTGTCTAGTCTGAGAAGAACTGGTCTCTTTTGGGTATAGAGAGCTGCTTCTTTGCATTCACTCATGGGGGTAGATCTGTCTCCAGCAGACAGAATCAGACACCCAGGTAGTGACTGCTACAAATGGCCAGAAATGATCCCAGCAGTCGGCCTGGGATAAAGCGACTGCCTATAAGGGGAGGAAGGGGAAATCAGAATAGAATCTCTGTTTTGGGAAGGGAACAAGCTGAAAGAAGTGCGTAAATTACAGGAGTTGTCACGGTGGGATCTTTTTGAAATCACTAAAATTAGTGATGTGGTGGAAGAGAGAAATAATAAAACCTTTGTGTGTCTGCAGATGGAGTATGGGGTATCACATTCACAGGATATAAATACATGCAACTCAGACGCTCTTCAAGCTGAGGCACGTTACAGGTCTGATTTACATGACTACACTACATTGCAGACCCAGATTCTGCTGGGAGAGTTGGGAGAAAGGGCAATGCCGGTCATATATAAAACTCTAATCAACAATGTGCCAGACAGTTCGGTAACTCTCTGACAGAAATGGGAAAGGGACCTGGGCACAATGGAAGATATTGACTGAGAAGACGCCTTCATACACTCCAGAGAAGTAGCTATCAAGGCGAGGTTGTGTTTCTTCTAGCTTAAGCACCTAGATAAGGCTTAGTATGATAGAAGCAGACTCTACAAATGGGGTGGGCCTGGGTGCCTAACTGTAGGAAGTGTGGAAGGGGAGAGGGTACTTTTTTGCATACATTTTGGGGATGCAGCAAACTGCCAGATTCAACTTTCCTGTGTCATACATTCCATAGATTGCACACATTCCATGCCAGATTCAACGTTCCTGTGCCATACATGCCATAGATTGCACACATTCCATGCCAGATTCAACTATCCTGTGCCTCTTGGGCCGGTCAAACCGTCATGCGCACTTCAGAGTGTGCTTTACACTCCTCCCCTGCCCCCTGCACTGGCCAGCCCGGCCCACCCACCCCGCCCCCGAGCAGGAAGGAAAACTAAAACAATAATAACGTTAGTTATCAGTGTTTTTGTTTTCCTTTTTACACTGCTCACAGAGCAGTGGGGCGACGCTCCTCTGCCTTAGCGGAGGAGCCGCCCCTGACATTTACAAACAATGTTTTGAAAATGGTGTGTAATGGCAAAGCCTGCTGATGGCTCACTCGGACACAGCACCCATGAACACATGTAGTTTCACAAGCAGCATGTTTAATAGGCATTTATTCCCCCTCATGGGTGACCACGGTTACACTTTAAGAGCGTGGCTAATTAAACCATAAAACCATCCAATGAGTGCACAAGAAGCATGCAACACTACACAAACAGGTAAACACACAGCATCACCGAGTGGTGTTTTGGTGTTCTTAAATCATCATTCAGATGCATAGACCTGTCTGAGGGTAGACTATTGTATGGACCAAAATTAGTATGTGCATTATTGTCGTGTGTTGCTTTTTATACGAGATAGAACCACAAGGTGGAAGGCCACTTGAAATATAATCCAGCGATTTGCAACATCACAAGGATGACATCAAATCAGATCACGACAGTGACAGAGACTCCCAGGATGGAACGATGACTAGACACAAAATCACACCCAACTTTTAACCTGTGGGTCTTTTAAAGATACTGCCAATTGCAACATCTCTAATCTGAAGCTGCCAAGAATACACATGTTGATAAGTGTACCACCCAGACATGTAAAGAATCATGAAAACAAGATGAGTGACAGACAAATATAGATGAATGTTTCTGCTAAACTTGCACAGATCTAACAAAACACAGGTCAGACATGGAAATTACACCACATGTATCATTATTCAGCTGAAGAGTAACCAAACAATACTTCTTTAGAAACAAAGACACTGTCAGACATGCAACCTGTATTCTCTTTGTTACACAGTGATGAGACAGTCTTCATTTTCTGTGGCCCCAGTGATGTCTTGAAGCTGACAAACTGAGACTGTTGTCTCACTCAAGCCTTGAAACCTAACGGGGAGAGTGGAAGTTGGATTCAGTGGGACTCATTCACAAAAGTAAACTTAAACATGAGTAAATCTACGCAGCTAAATTTACTTTTACATTTCTGAGTAAATGTTTTACTTTTGACTAGTCATCATTTCCAAGTATAAACTTACTCAAAAGTGTAGACTTGCATGTCTCCAGCCCCTGAAACCAGGGGGTGGAGCCTATTTAAAACTGCTAAGTTAGTACTAGTAACTTTACAACCATATTTTACGATTCTGCACACTGGAGGGAGATGTCTGTCACTGGGATGGAGATCTCTGCCTGTTGGGCAGAGATCCCCACCAGCGGGGTGGAGATTTCACAGAACAGCAAAATATTTCCATGTGTTTACTGTGTATAAAAAAAGAATAAAAGTTATATATTTGAATGAATAATTGTTTTTAATTATTCTACATGTATTTAAAAATTACATATATTTTTAAATGATCAAAACTAAGAAATGCATTTTTGTAATTGAAATATGCTTATGATATTTTAACATAGATCTACACACACACACACACACACATATATATATATATATATTAATATATATATATATTCACTGAAAAAAATGAAAGGTTATAGTTAGGCTCAGATTTCACTTGTACAAAACCATTGAAATTCAGCAGTTAGAGTTACCTGAGAATCAATGATAATAAGTTAATAATAATAACATTCCATTACAGCTGCCCCAGAAACATGCTACAGAGTGGCAGACTTGCCAGCATGACTCCATTATTAGTGCATGCATAGTCAAGTAATTGTGTAGCATGTATACACCTTAATCATTAATGGCACCTAATTAATTTATTAACACACATAAAGTGTTCGTTCAATTTCACTATGAAATCCTTTAAACTAAAATCCCTTTATGATTATGTTTGTGGTCTGGCTTTATTCCTTGCAGTCAGTGCTATTGCATTATGTGGTGCATGCGTGGGAAAAACTTGGCCCGGTGACTAATCACATCAAAATTAAATTACAATGGCCAAAGAGGACCAGAAATGTTCTGCTTCTGTGCCACTATAGACAGTATAACAAGTGTTTGCGCTGAGCATCACAATGCGTGTTTTTTTTTCTTTCTCAATATAGCTACTCCTGCTGCTGGAGCCGGCCAGTAACCATCCTTGGGGGACATAGCTGCCTGGCTGCGACGCCAAAGGTTGGAGGCCTTAGCCATAGAATATAGTGCCATAGAATATAGTGAGCTGATGACCTTGGAGTAGGGAGTGGAGAAGGCATGGGCCTCCAGTTCCTTGGGTCGCCAGCCAGGCTTGCCTCTAACCTGGTCACTCTGCTGCTGCTGCCACCTGCAGTTGGGGTTCACTGCTGCTTGGAACACCACAAGTCATCTGCCGACCACCTCCTCCACCACATCCTACGTGAGCTGGCGCTCCTTAGGCATAGGCAACAGAACCTCGCCCGGGAGGTGGCAAACATAAAAAATGACATGTATGCCCTCAAAGTCCTTTTTTATTGATCATTTTTTTGGGGGGTGGGAGGGCCTGTTGTGGGTGGAAAGGGTGAGATGGGGAGTTGGGATAAGGATCAAATGGACATTTGGGTTTTTTTTCGCTTGGGGAGAGTGGTGGGCATGTTGTGGGTGGAGAGGGTGGGAAGGGGGTTTGGGGAAAGGGTCAAAGGGACATTTGGGGTTTTTGCTTGGGGAGAGGGGTGAGCCGGTTATGGGTAGAGACGGTGGGTGCAAAAAAGTAAATGTCAAAATTGTAGAGTCAAGGAAAGCTTCATGATGGAGGAGGATCAAGAGGGCAGAGCATAGGCTGGTGCAGTCGTGTACGATTAAATGAAAAGTGAGAACAATCTTTTACCATTAATCCCAGAGAAGTAACTGGCTGATCAATCTCACAAATGTCAATAACATTTAGCTGAGTGTCTATCAATGTGAAATGTGTCCAGTGACAATTTCCCCAGGCCACAACCAATTATTGGGAGTTTGACACTAGAGCAAGCCCACTACTCAGTATTTTCCTAATCAACACACTTCTCTCCAGTACACAGGAGTAGGCCTTTTGTTGCTTCGGATTGAAGTAGATAGGCATTGTTCCTAACTTCCTTCTTCTGGCTGTTGTGGTAGTCAAGTCCCGACTTCTGATCCAAATGAGATAGATAAACAAGAAAAGTAAAAGAATTTGATCGTTTTGTGTAGTTTTTTTTAACTAAACTTACTGGTCTCTGAAGAACCCTAAAGAAAAGAAGTACAGTAAAGGAGTCGACCATGTAAGTAATTATAGTGAAATGTGAAAGCAAGGCACTCATTCAAGCAAAATCATCCCGCAGCCCCCAAACATTACAAATCAGGTTTAAAAATTAATTACAACTCAAGGAGCTGCATTGAGGGGCTCAAAGCCTGGAACCTCTTGGGCATCTCTACGATAGGTAGCATCCTGAAATAGGGCGAACTTAAACCATGACCCATAATCAGTCAGGAATATGGGCTACACAGATCCCAATTCATTAAGTATGCACAGTTGCGCCACGCATGGCAGGCAGAGGGCATACCGAGCAAGGGCTCACCTGAATACGCTCCATTGAAGGGGAGACTGCTACAGGAGGAGCTCATAGAGAAGGCGGTCTCTTTCACGTACAAAACCATAAACAACAACATGCCAGACAAACTGGGTTGGTTACGGGAGAAATGGGAGAAGGACGTGGGACCTTTAGAGGATGTTGATTGGGAAGCAGCCTTAATGCACCCCAGGGAGATAGCCATCAAAGCCAGGCTGCGCCTTGTCCAATATAAAATTCTACACAGACTATACTATGGCAGGGAGAAATTACACAAGATGGGCAGGTTGGAGACACCATACTGTCTTAACTGTAGAGATGTTAAGGGCGATTTCTATCACACTATATGGGCTTGCCCCGCTATACAAGCCTATTGGGAGGCTATAATTAGAGCGTTGGGGATGATACTGGGGGTGTCGCTACCGGTCGACCCTGGCTTTGTCCTCCTGGGGATCCCAAGCGAGGTTGACATTAATAGGGACCAATTACTTTTCGCCTCTCTGGGTTTGGCTGTGGCCAAGCGAAATGTGACCAGAAGATGGGGAGTGGAGGAGAACCCCACGATACAGGAATGGACAAGGGGGGATGGACCTTTATATGGATGCTAAACGTACTACATATGTGAACAGGGGCTGCCCCAGAAAATTCTATGAAGTCTGGGGTCTATGGAGGCCTTTACTATGGGTTACATCTCTGGGACACTGCACATGAATCCACACCAATGACCGTCGGTGATGTCGACACTGTTGAGAACAGGGGTCTTCCCTAGTCTGGAGTATACAATGATGTCCTTGTTTCTGGGCTCGGAGGTGAAGATAAGTTTCACAGAACGTCAACATTATTTATTACCTCCAACACTGTACACCGGGGATGTTGGGATTCTGTCATTGGTGGCTCAGTTTCATGCGACTAAAGTTACGGTTTTGATATCTGTATGTACTTGTCATCTACAAAATAAAAAGATTTATTAAAAAAAAATAATAATAATAATTACAACACCCTCCAAGCCACCACATGAATCATCAATCACTCAATATATCACTCATTGGTGAAATAGTTACCTGTTCCAAGCATGGTGCACATTTGTATATTGTATCTCTATTCCCAAGGGCAGTCTTTTATAATTAATGAACATCCTTAGTAGCAGTCAAGCTAGGGAGTGAAGAAAAGAAGGATAGGGATGGGAGGCATTGTTGTCTTCATTGTCTTTAAGTGAATGAAGGCTTCTTGTGTGCACACTGGTCCACTCCATACATGTGGTGTGACGAAATGGGGCTGCATAAGCCAGACACCAAATATCTAAATGTTCTTCTCTCTATTTCTTTTTCAAAAGCAGTTTGATCATGTACATGCAAATTCTGTTGTGAGCTCCTTAGTTAGGGAAGTAGAGTTCATCCAGGGGGTTCACCCAAAAATTAATCAGCTTTGAGTCTGACCAATTGCCCTTATCCTCCTCCTGTGCTGTTTCAGCAGCAGTGTAATCTTGTGGTATGAAGTGCTGGTTTGTTTTAATCATGGTCAATCTCTCCCCATTTTGAGGTGAGACAATTGTGCTAGTGGCACTGAATACACTTCCCATACCAATAGACCAATGGGTTTTGATCCAGGTTGACCTCCTTTGGGTCATCCACATAGTCTTGGACCATCCTCTGAATGGTCACTGGTGCTGCCACTTGCTCAACCTCTGTTGCCTTCGCCTCTGCACTTGACTTAAGCCCAGCCACTAGAAATCAAGCCACTACAGAAGTTGGGTTGGATTCTTCTGTTGCTGGTGTTGCTGGAGATGATGGTGCTGGCTGTGAGACAACAGCACTGCCCTCCCTGGAGGCTGAAGGCTGCACGCCAGAACTTCTGCCTGGGACTCTAACTTCCAGCCGCTCTTCTTCCAGGTCTCTCAGTTGATTGACGATCCAAGTCTTAAAAAGTGAAACATTCCCTTCTGAAAAAGGAATGAAAATAGCCAGTATTTTGTTTTTTGCCGTGGATTCAGTATTGTGGCACATATGTTCTCTTTGGAATACAGGATCTCTCTTTGCAGCCTTGGATTAACAGACATACGAAGGACTAAGCTCTGAACCAACTTATATGCTTCTTTGTTCACATCCGCGAACCTTTGCGCCATCTTTTTCAACTGGTCCTGTAGCAGATGCAACAATGGGATTGCTTGGCTCATCGTACTGTCTTCCTTGCTGACTTTCCGTGTAAAAACTTAAAAGGAGGTAGCATTTATGTCCGGCACTCGAATAGTCCCCATTTGCCTACCTCCATTGTCGTGCTTTTCTCCTCTTTGAAAGACATAGTCGGTGAGCATCCTATACTGTTCAAACAGACTTTGCAGCATGTAGTAGGTCGAGTTTCAACGCGTTGGCATTTCCTGTATGAGAGCTTTAACCGTCACTCTATTAGCACGCTGAAAGATTCTCAGCTGCTTACAGGCTTTAAAAGAATGACTGAAATGAGTGCAGATTCTTCGGCAGGTGGCCAGTATGTTGCTGACTATGTCTGCTTTTTTGAGAAAGTCCTGCACAATCAGGCTGATGCAATGCACCAAACAAAGGACCCTGAAATATCCACCATCTGCCATGGACTTGACTATAATACTGCCATTGTCCCTGGAAGTAATTCCCTTTCTGAGACCTCTGGGTCGAAACCATTCAAACACCTTGCTGTTAAACTCTTCCAAGATGTTTACTCCTCTGTGGGATTTCTCCATGGTGAACATTGCTACTGTTGCATGCCGTCGAATGCCCTTAAAATTTTCTTCAGTGCTGAGACCGGCAGATAGCTATTGCCTAACCCCCACAAAAGAGGTCCAGTGTGCAGTGATACGCATGCAATCAGTTGCTTGATAACTGGTCCATATGTTTGCTGTTAGGTGGATAGTGTGAACAGCACTCTGCTGCATAGCTTGGCCAACAAATTGCAGCACATCATGACAGAGTGCTGGACCAGCAACTCTGGAAAACAACTCTGGCAAAAGAGGTCCAGCTGGAAAAACTTCCATTTCAGTCAGATGGCTGCCACAAATTTAAAAAATCCCACTAATTTCACAAAAATAAAGGGAGGAGGTCCAGTGCTAACATTTTTGCCAGATTCCCATTGTACAAGCGTGCGTTGAGTGGTTGCGTTCATAGGGCCCTCCTGCCTAAACATGCCCGTAAAAGTAGCTTGAGTTTTTGTCTTTTGTGGTGCCACTGACACAGGCGACATCCGGAGAAAACCAGGAGGTGGTAGACCATGTGCGGCTTGCGGGAATCATTGTATGTGGTGGTGTCTGCATCGAGTCTTGTGTCATTTGGAGGTTGCTGATGTGGGTGATGCTGGCCCACTACAGAGGACCCTCATTGCAGAAGGGCTGCTTTGTTAAGGCTATCATCCTCTTCTCCCTCTTGACCAAATGCTTCTTCTATCACTGTGAACTGAGCTGCTTTCCCTCTTTCATCATAACCTCCAGCTACCTTTTTAAGGTGCTCACCCCCATCGGATTGCATGATTTTTTTTCGGATGGGATGTTTGGCCTCCAGTACCGTAATGTGAACCTGGCTTGTCTCGATGAACACTTGTGTGGCAAATGGAGCATATTACAATGCTATCCTTCTGCTTGTTAATTGTAAAGAAGTCTCAAACTAGGGGCCATATCTTTTTTTGTGTGCCACTGCCAATGCCTGAAGAACTGGAGGAAGGTGGGTGTGTTATTTGCCTCTCTATAGGGTATACTTTGACTGTGGGAGTGGTGGATTCAGGTCACGGTGGGGGTCATACAAATATGGAAGCTGATGGTGGTGGTCGTGGTGGTGGAACCACATCTTTCTGAGCAGGTTTAATAGAAGGGTTACTCGGTGTCCTCTAAGCCACCCACCACACTGACAATCACTTGCTCATTGTCATCACTGTCATTTTCCATAATTCTAAGGCTTTCAGGAACTTTCCTTTTCCCTTGTCTTTTGGACGGGTCTCGGACTTGGCTGGGGTCTAATCTATGTCCAGATCATCAGAAAGGGGACTTGGAGAAGATGGTGGAGTACCCCTTATTTTTCTTGCTGGAGGTCGTGAACCCAAAGGTTGAATAGCAACATCTTGCTTGGCAGGATGCTCAACCTCCTGTTCTGCTCCTGCTACTGGAAGAACTGTTGCTGACTGAGGCTGCTGTTATCCACTTTGCTGTGACAACTGGGCACTTTGCGGCTGAGACAAATCCAGTTCAAACTCACTGCTCGTCATCGTGACTGCAGTGTGGCATCGCTGAGAGACATGGACTTAGACTTGGCCTTAGGTTGAGGTGGTGCCGTTGATGGGGGAGTGCTGTTCCTATCCTTTTACTGTGAGACACCTATGGCAGGCATGGGGTGCACAGGAAAATGGAATAATTCTTACAAAACTATTGTTGGTGTGCACCTATAGCCTTTGAGACTAGACACCTACGGCAGACAGGGGGTGCAAGGGAAAAAGGAATAATCCTTATAAAAAAGAATTGCTGGTGTGCGCCTCTGAGACACTTATGGCAGGCCGGGGGTGCAGGAGAAAATTAAATAATCCTTAAAAAATTATTGCTGTTGTGCGCCTATGAGACACCTATGACAGGCAGGGGGAGCAGGGGAAACTGGAATAATACTTAAAACAATTATTGCTGGTGTGCGCCTATGCCTATGACACACCAATGGCAGGCAGGGGATGCAAAGAAAAACAAATGAAAGAGAACAAAAGTTGCAGGTGGCTCCCTAGGGACTATGAGAAATCCTAGAGGATGCAAGGAGATGTGGGGAAAATGGCAAAAAATGCATAAAAAAGTTAAAACATCGTGATACAAACGTACTCAAGCACATAAAACTCAAATAAGGGAAAAAAGAAAAAATGAACAAAAAAGAAAAAGGCATAGTCCTCTTCTATCAATGTCCCTAGAAAATGGCTTCGAAAAGTGGAAGAAAAGGATTTACACACTGGCTACACAAATTGGCCACAGGCCACATGTTCAGAACAACAAGCAAGAAGGCATAGAGAACAAAGAACACATGGAGGATATGGCAAAAGCACACTGGCTACACTAAACGGATGCCCTACCACATGGCATGGAGAACAAAGTAGGCCTAGAACAAAGACAAAATGGTGGCCTATGGCAAACACACACACACACACACTGGACACACAAAAATGGCCACTTGGCCAGCAGAGAAAGGAGGCATGGTAAAAGAAGAAAACACTATCATTAATTCAGTAATACCAAAAAGAAACATTTTAAAATTCCCCAACCACCAACATCTTAAGGCATCAAAAATGACCCCACAAAAATACACTGAACCACTTTGCAGAAAAATGCACACAAAAAACACATTTTGCATTTAATTCAAGGCCATCCATAAATCGATAGATGTTTTTAAAAACGTATTGCACAGAAATGTTTTTATAATATGCAAACCCAATGCCTATTGCTGGTTGGCCGTGGGCCATGGCAGACTATACCCCAGGCAGTAAAATGAGCAAAATATTGCAAAATTCACAAACGACACACAAGAAAATCAAGAAAAACTACATTACAACCAGGCCCCCAGCTCTCCCAAAAACATGCAAACTTTTCCCCCTAAAAAAGCGAATGCAAAATAGACCCCTAGTGTAACTCCAAGCCACCCACAATCAAATTAAAAAATGTAAGAAAAAAAAGAAAAAGGTAAAAAAATACTGATGCATGCCCGCCATCAAACAACAAACTTATCCAAACTTTTTTAACTTACTTGATTACACACAAAAAAATCCTTAACATCCAATGGTATATGCATCAGGGATTGCAGACAAAGAGAGTTATTGTTTCCCCTCCAAATCCAAATGAAAAGTGGCCAAGGGAAGGACAAAGTACTGGGAGGAGCCTTCTGGACAGGTAGAGGAAGTTGGAGTCTCTGTAGCACTTCCTTCCTGTTGGACAAAAAAGTTTTTAAAAAATGTACATGTGTTTTGCGCTAATAAAACTGCTTGAACCATCCATTCGAGTAGAAAAAATACTTGAAAAAGTATTTTTTTGTCGTTTTTTCTGCTTCTCGAGTAGAAAATCTACTCGAAAAACAGCCGAGCTGACTGCTACCGCTCATGATCATCCGTGTTAGAATATAATGGCGGAAGGTTTCCTAGCAACCGGAAATCGTGCTAGGGAACACAACATCTCGCTTACTTGCTGGAGCCTCGCAATGTTCCTGTTGTCATCGCATTGCTTGTACTGGACACAAATTCCACCACATGGTGATTGGTGGAATTTGGCTGGAACTCAGCAGTAAAAGAATAACACAGAGTTGCCAAAGTCCTTGAATTCCACGAGCGGAATGAAAAATTCCACCCGGGCCTAGTAGAAAGAAGGTTAGCCAAAGTAATAAACATAATTCTGGCAAAGTCATCAATTCTGAGAAATGGATCACATTCTTACTACCAATAAAAATAAATTAGAATTTGAAAACTATGTCTATGCAAACATTCCATACAATGTTGAATGGTTTTTGGTGAATAAAATACATAACTTCAAGTAAAAGAATCATCCATCACATTTTTTTTAAATGTAAATGTTTTAGTTGCACTTGAAACAAAAACACCTTGAGAAAGATTCTCAACCCCATTATATTTTACATTTTTAATAGCTCCATTATCAAAACACATTTCTTTAAAGTTGTTTGCATTTTTTTGGCTGATTAGAAATGGTTTTTTCTGAGGTGACTAGTACCACGAATAAAAAGAGCACGTCATTCTGGAATAATAATTAGCTCTGGACTCTTTTACAGAAGAGTTTTAAGGCCTGTGCGCAAATTCCTCGCCCATGAATACCTTATTCATTTTAGCTCTGGCCTTAGGTTTGCTGAAAACTCTATGGGTGCCCGGTATTCACATGAAAGTGCCCTGAAAATACAGTTGTACCAATTCAACCCTAGAAAAATAAGCATTGGCAAAAACAATAGGTCTTGCCTGTGTGAGATAAATTGGCTTTGCTAATGTTTTTTTGCTATGTTGCAAATGGCTCAAAGTAGTGTAAAAAAGCTGTATGACACAGCCAGCATTGTCTATGTTAAAGCAATTTTTCTTTATTTTCAGTTATGTTACACTGAAACTAGCGCTGCTGTATAATATGTCTAAAAAACTTTGACAAATCCAATAGATTTCGCATAGAGGAGACCTGTTGGCTTTGGTCTGGCCTAGTATGGAATGTTATATGGTAAATTATGAGAATACATATAGTGTTTCCAACCGTTGAAGTGCAAATGCTACAGAATGCCCTTGCCAAGGTGTTAGTGTGTCCAGATTCAGAAGCATTTTAGGACCATACAAAAACTGTGAAAATGTGCCATTTAAATGTGCTGAATATAACTTGTAGATAGACAGAAAAGTCCAATAGGTTACAGCTTATATTACAGTGATGCTTTAGGCAATGTGTTACTTTGGGTGAAATGGTTACAAAAGAACCAAACAAGCACTCCTGATTGCTTGTTTAGTAGTACAATACAGCAATAGACGGTGTTCAGTGAGTTTCTTAGACATTTGGCCTCTGTGATACTGCACCTGCTGCACCATTCAAATCATGACCCTAGTTCCTGCAAGGTAACTGCACTTGTGACTGTTTGTTTAGTAGTGAAATATAGCAATAATCGGTGTTCAGTGGATTTCCAAGAGCGTTTGACCCCTGTGCCACTGCACCTGTTGCACCACTCAAATCATGACCCTAGTGCCTGCAAGGTAACGGCACTTGTGACTGCTTGTTTAGTAGTAAAATATAGCAATAATCGGTGTTCAGTGGGTTTCCAAGAGCTTTTGACCCCTGTGCCACTGCACCTGTTGCACCACTCAAATCATGACCCTAGTGCCTGCAAGGTAACGGCACTTGTGACTGCTTGTTTAGTAGTAAAATATATCAATAATCGGTCTTCAGTGGGTTTCCAAGAGCTTTTGACCCCTGTGCCACTGCACCTGTTGCACCACTCAAATCATGACCCTAGTGCCTGCAAGGTAACGGCACTTGTGACTGCTTGTTTAGTAGTAAAATATAGCAATAATCGGTGTTCAGTGGGTTTCCAAGAGCTTTTGACCCCTGTGCCACTGCACCTGTTGCACCACTCAAATCAAGACCCTAGTGCCTGCAAGGTAACGGCACTTGTGACTGCTTGTTTAGTAGTAAAATATAGCAATAATCGGTGTTCAGTGGGTTTCCTAGAGCTTTTGGCCCCTGTGCCACTGCACCATTCAAATCATGACCCGAGCAAGAGCAAATTTTTTTATATCCAGTAATATGTGTGTTCTGATAAAAGCTCAATTGCAGATGGAATACATAATTATTGTGTAGCTAAAAATGAACATAAAAGCTTTCATAAAAAGTGACTTTAAACGAATCCAAAACAAGTTGCCACAGATGTCGTAAATAAAGCATATGCTTTATACAGCAAAGTGAAACAAAGTGAAAAGCAAGCATTGTTAGATTGTGTTACAAAGTGGCTGGCTCTTTTCTGTGAAAAGATCTTATCCTGTGCTAGACAGTAAATGGGCCATAAACAAAGTAAATTGCCCAAGATCACCATATGTTAGGCTTATGCTGAGACTGAAATACGATTTTGTACTTTGTTCCTAAAAAGGCAGTTTCGCAAATTAAATGGACTCACCAAAGAAGAGGAATTTTGCAAAGAACATGCAAATGTTTTGTGCGGATATAGAACGAGATACCTATTGAGATGGCTATGTCTAAAATAAAATTTAAAAAAGGGCACAAGCAGGCTCCATGGAGAATGTGCACTGCATTCCTCTTTCCTATAAATCCTCTCACTTTGAGGTCAGTCAAAAGCAAAATAAACACCAGGCTCCCATGAAAACACAGCTTGACATTTGACCTCGGTCTTTGAATGCCCAGCAAATGTGACGAGATAAGACCAAGATTTAAAGGCCTGTTTATTACAGAAAAACGAGTTTGTGGAAGAATACTGTAAACACAGCTTTAGCATGGTGAGGTTCAAATATTCGGGTCCGCGGCAGGCAACAGGCAGGTCTTTAGAGGGCGAGCTCCATGCAATAAGTAGCTTTACCCTTTCCCGGAACCCATGAAGTGAAGCCATTATTGCCTTCACAGTACAGCGGCTCTTTGGAAATCCCACAAGGCCGCATTGGTGAAACCGTGAGTTTTACCTTGCGCACACTCCCCATAGGTTAGGATACGTCTTAGCGTGCGTATACCGCCATGGGGTGTCTGGTCCTGAAGAATGCTTAGCTAAAAGTGCATCCATAAGCAGAAACATGTTGACCAACTTTCACGTTTAAATCGGACTCCCCTGGTTTACCTAACTAGCCAGTTCGCGTCCGTCTCACTGGTTTTAAACGATCACTGGTTCTCCACCATTAAAAATTACCTTGGGAAATAACCAGTGATCTTTTAATCTGCACTACCCGTACACTTACACTACCCCCCAAAAACCCGCTCCGCTGTAATTCCAGGCGTCGTAGCACACCAGGGGGACACTCGGTCCCTCTGGTGGGAACCCAATGATGAAGCATGTCACCAACTAGGTTGGTGAGTGAGGGTTCTTTTAAATAAAGAGGTTTCTCCTCGTGCTGCCCCAGCGATTTCCCTCTTTTCTCACTCTTTTGTTGTTAGTTAGTTCAAACTCAAGCTGCACAGCCTAAAGCAAATAAAGCCAGCAAATCAAAAGCTAGGAAACCTGAGCTACAAACCACAGAGCCAATAGCAAGCCACGGGCGGAATGCATTCCCAGGTCAGCTTTCTGAAAGTCCCCAAGATGTTTTCCACATACCAGATAGCTGAGCTGTTTGGTAGGCAGCGACCTAAAAAAGTCACCTGTGAGGTGCTTCAGTGTGCAAATCGTTAAAGACATCCTTTCAGTCCGTTTGCTCACCTGGACTTCCATTCGCCTGTCACTCCATCCACCAATCACCTAGCCAGTTAGTAAACCGTGAATCATTTATGCCTTCAATCCTTCTTTCTTTCAAACGTTTGTTCTTATTTTATGTCTTCCATCATTTTATGTCTTCATCCATTCACTTCTTGGTTCATTCTGTCCCTCTAGCATTCATTGGTTTAAAAATTGAATCATTCATTAAGGGCAAGAAATATCGTATACCTTGGCAGTAACCGTGTATGAACACTAGAGAGCGCCAATAAATCAAAAACAGGCTTTATTGTTCCCTTTCACGCCAAGAAATTGAAGAAAAGATGCGTTTCTGAAGCGCATTAACAAAAGCTGTGGTGGCAACGTTATCACGTGCCCGCGCTGCTGTATTCTTGTGCAACATCTCTGAGTCAATCGTGCCTTAGAGGCGACAGGCTCTCAATCTTTGTGCCAACCACAAGGGCTACTTAGCCATGAGGGTTACATGGTCTGCATTCCCGTGCCTGACTCGTGAGCCCAAAACCTTTCGAGCCGCAGATGAAGCGCGCGGTCTGCATCCTTGAGTTAATTTCTTAAACCCTCATGCGTGCCCAAACACACGTCTAGATGTGAGAGGTGAGCGTGTTTGTGCCAATTATCTAGAGACATCTTGCACTGGAGGTAGACCAGACCCAGACCCACTCAGAAGTCCCGCCTGCATCCCTGGGCCTCCCTCTAAGGCCTGCAAGCCACAGAAGCGACAGGCTCTGTGTCCATGAACCACTTGACTGGGCTACTCAAGATGAGGTTACTGGGCCTGCCCACTCTCACTCCTAATTACATTGCCAAGCAATGATTCCCTTCTGAAAGAAATCCTAAGGTAGCCAGAGTCCAGTGAACTTCTGGCCCCTCCCAGGTTTCCATCTGTGGACTCTCCTCCAGATTCAGCACTTCCCTCCGAAAATAACATTATCCTTTAGCATCCAAGTCTATTCCGGCCCTAAATGACTAACTTCTGTCCAAAGTTTGGCACCAAAAATGACATCTTAGACATAGGAGGGTCTGATCTCCTCCGGAGGGTCCGGAAGTGGGAGGGTGTGGGGGGGAGGTGGAGGGGTCGGGTAGGACCTTGCAGGTAACCTCCTGTTAGCCCTTTAGTGGCAACAATGCCAAAGATTGTGCCATGCTCCTCATTGGCCCATGTGAGGTTGCTTTAGGAAGTGGGCGGGAGCTAGAGGGTTCTCTTCCTGTCTGGAACTCTGCTCTACAGGTTAAACTACCATCCATCTCAGAAGTTAGCCACATCGAAATGGCATTGCAGGCAATCATCTTCAACATCTACAGCTTTTTCTACCTCTTCATGAAGGTTGAGTCACTTAAGTTCCAGCCTGGGGTAGCAAAAGTGAGATGATGCATCTTTTGACCCCAGGTGATACAACCGAGTGGACCCCTTGTGCCACCTTTACCCCCTAAACAGCCTCCTGCATGGAGCTGAGAGGGTAGCAGAAGAGCAGAGTGGTAAGAACAGGAAGTAAACACAGTTCTTAGAGCCTGCTAGGTTCATTTCCTACTGCTGCCTCCAGGACTTCGGAGGCCAGGGATAGCAAGGGCAGTGTCAAATTTATCCAACTCTCCAAAACGTGTTGCCACAGATGTTGTAAATAAAGCATATGCTTAATACATCAAAGTGAAATAAAGTGAAAAGCAAGCATTGTTACATTGTGTTACAATGTGAATTGCCCAAGATCACCATATGTTAGGCTTACGCTGAGACTGAAATGCAGTTTTGTACTTTGTTCCTAAAAAGGCAGTTCCAGAAAATAAATGTACTCACCAGAGAAGAAGAATTTTGCAAAAAACATGCAAATGTTTTGTGCAGATGAAGAAACGAGATACCTATTGAGATGGCTATGTCTAAACTAAAATAAAAAAAGGGCACAAGCAGGCTCCATGGAGAAAGTGCACTGCATTTCCTCTATCCTATAAACCCTCTCACTTTGAAGTCAGTCAAAAGCAATATAAACACCAGGCTCCAACGAAAACACAGCTCAACATTTGACCTCGGTCTTTGAATGCCCAGCACATGTGCCGGGATAAGACCAAGAGTTAAAGGCCTGGCTTTAGCATGGGGAGGTACGAACTCAAGCTGCACAGCCTAATGCAAATAAAGCCAGCAAATCAAAAGCTAGAAAACATGAGTTACAAACCACAAACCCAATAGCAAGCCACAGACGGATTGCAATCCCAGGTCAGCTTTCTGAAAGTCCCCAAGATGTCTTTCGCGTACCAGGCGGCGACCTAAAAAGTCACCTGTGAGGTGCTTCAGTGCGCAAAGCGTTAAAGACATCTTTTGAGTCCGTTTGCTCACCTGGACTTCCATTCGCCTGTCAATCCATCCACCAATCACCTAGCCAGTTAGTAAACCGTGAATCATGTATGACTTCAATCCTTCTTTCAAACGTTTATTTCTTATTTTATCGATCGATCAATCATTCCTTCCTTCATCCATTCACTTCTTGGTTCATTCTGTCTCTCTTGCATTCATTGGTTTAGAAACGGAATCATTTATAAAGGGCAAGAAGTATCGTATACCTTGGCAGTAACCGTGTATGAACACTAGAGAGCGCCATTAAACCAAAAGCAGGCTTTATAGTTCCCTTTCACGCCAAGAAATTGAAGAAAAGATGGTTTTCTGAAGCGCACAAACAAAAGCTGTGGTGACAACGTTATCACGTGCCCGCGCTGCTGTATTCTTGTGCAACATGTCTGAGTCAAGACAGGCTCTCGATCTTTGTGCCAACCACAAGGGTTACAGGGTCTGCATTCCCATGCCAGACTCAAGAGCCCAAAACCTATTAGGACACAGAATTCCAGAGGGGGGCTTGCAAAGTGCATGGAGGGGGCCCTCACGTTCCGGACCCAGTCAGGAGCTCTCATGTCCGCCCCTGCACAGTTCCGGAGGGGTCCCCCTGGATCTCCCCCCCACCCCCGGACTCATGCCTGAATTTAGGAGGTAATTAGTCAGTACGGTGCAACCTTTATGATATACGCTAAGGAATGGAGGAAATAAATCCATTCCCACCGCCCTGATTCAATGTCTATAATATAACGAATGTATGTCGGAATCATACATAATGATAATGCCTGGCGTGTTATTGCCTGGCGTTGTAGGGTGACCAACCGTCCTTAATTTTCACATGCCCGTTGTCCGTGATATGTGTGTTAACGGACGGCATTTGTCGGTAATTTTAGCCTCTCCACTAAAAAACAAAAGTTAATTCCCCCACTTGTGATTCCCCAGCTGAAGAGAGGGAGTCTCCCGTGCTGCATTCCGGAGAGAGGGGCAGACGGCTAAAAAGAAAGGAGCCTTCTAGCCAGAGACTCTGCTTCCCCAAAGAAATGCACATTTGTGCAATTAGCAAATATTAAGGCTGTTTTGGAGCCGGTATTTCCTTGCATTGATGGAGTCCCTTGAAACTTCCTGATAACAGGCATTATCTGCTACGCGCGAGCCTGTAACTTTGAGATGGCTTTGAATTGCAGTGGGCCCTGTATCCAGTGTCTAATATTGGTGAAATATTCACAGGTACAACAGATTTTCCACAAGACCGCGCTGCTTGTCTTCTCCCTATCCTCAGAAGTGCCAGCCCATTCACTCTCTGATAGACAATAAGAGAGGGCCTTTTGAAAAGTTGTGCATTATCACTGGAAGGTTCGCTACATTTTGTGTGAAATGCCCAGACACACCGGCCCAGTGACACATAAAAACGAAAATACATTTCTTTGAAATCACTCTCGGTAACAGACGTTCCGCCAGCTCTTTGTGTTGGGTGTAATGATTTTTTCCTCTGAAATAAAGATATGGCGGAAGTGCGCGATACAGAAACATTAATCGTCACCTTTGCTCAACCTCCTCACACTCGGGGGCAGATTTACAAGCCCCTTGCGCCACTTTTGCGTCACTTTTAACATGGGAAAAGTGACGCAAAAGTGGCGCAAGGGGCTTGTAAATCTGCCCCGCTGTTTTTGCTTAACCGACCATTTCTTTATTAGCTCCTACTGGCGAGGTCTGTGGGGTTACAACACCTGAGAGGAAGCCTGCGAGACAGCCCTTCTATTTAATCACTCAGATGGCTCGAATGACCGGCTATTTGAGTGCACTGAGGAACAAATGGAGTCCATTACACCATAGTGAATGTATATTACTATGTAGAAAATAGTAAATAAACGCATAGATAGAATAGTGGGGTATGGCCTCTCCTTCGATGTGTCTGTAAAACTGACCTTTTGTGCTGAGTTTTTGTCCTGAATTTTGACCCTTTGTTCTGAATTTTTTACAGTCATGTCCAGAATTTGCCTTCATGTCAGTTGGTCACCCTATGGCGTTGTAATGACGTTGATGTAATGCCTTGCGCGGTAATGCCAATCAGCATAACCACTGGCGTTACAATGACGTTGCGTGTTAATCCCATTGTCGTTGTTTCGCTCTCGCTAGAAAGGCTTTTCATTTACAAACCTTCGTCAAAAGTGACGTTTCCCAATATAACATCACAGGCCTATTTGTACACCACACGTTTCCCCAGTGGCGGTCTCTTGGAGCTATTGACAGATAATGATATATATTGTTACTCATGTTATCAACTCCAGGAGGATGAAACACTGAAAGGGCCCGCTGGGATTCACACTTATGACCATGGGACCCCTCTGCACTCCTGTTCAACTGGTGATTGCAGAGGGCCCGGTTACTGGGGGTGGGGCCTCCGTTAACACCGTACACCAGCACCACTGAGGGCAATCACCACACACCTCGATCGGTCCAGGCACATTTTATTTATATCTTCCGGCCGCGCCCGGACGTCAGATTGTATGTGTGGCCCCTAAACGTACGTAGTGGCCGGGTGGCTCACTACAGTGATCACCAAAAGGAACTACCCTCCACCACTCAGCACAAAGTATGCCACCTTGGAGTCCTGTCCCACGCAGACTTGTCTATTGAGCCTGAAGTCAATGCTGTTGCTAAAAACATCATCGACCAGCTGAGCCGCGTGCGAGAGCCCCTCTCCCCACAGCTCCTGTCACTCTGGGTCGCCCTGGTCCTTGCCGTGGCATTGTGTCGCTTCGACTGCTGCAACAGCGTCCGCGCTCTGCCACCTGCCGAGACATTCAACAAACTACAAAAGGCCCAGCTCTGCGCCGCCCACATCTTCTTCGGCCTGAAATGCTCCAACGACATCACCTCTGCCTTGAAGTCACTGAACTGGCTCCCGATCAAGTAACGGGTGGAATCCGAAACCCTCTGCATAATTCAAACAGCATTGCGTGGTCGCTTGCTGCAGTGCCTCATTCACCACAAAATCACACTGTTATGTAGGAACAGTGGGGCAACCCGGCAATTGAGGGCCCCGGCCACAGAGGGGGCCTGTAGCTGGCCCGGAGGAGGGGCACACCAACGTCACTTGTCACGCTGGTGCTGCTTTAAAATGTGCGCTCTTTCCCAGGTCAGCTGTGAAACCGAGGTTGGTGCCCATTGGCTGTCACAGGTCAGCGGGTCATCTGGGTGGCCGGCAGGGGCCTATAAAGGAGCATTTAAGCTGTTCTCATGATACCCACATCACTTTCTGGTTTGCTGTGCCCGTGCCGATGGTTGACGCACCCTTGCTGCCCACAGCCAAGCTTCTTGAATACGCCCACACATCACTATGCTGATGATTGGTTGTGGGGGGGAGGGGAGGGTGCCAGTAGGCAGTGGATAGTCTTTAGTTGATCGTTTTGTGTAGCTTTGAAGGGCTTTAAGTGTGCCGGGTCTCGCTGGTGCTGAGCATCAGCAGTTTTTTAAAGGGGGCCTCGAAATGGGTCTTTATCGGGCTTAGGGTGACCAACTGGCATGGGTGCAAATTCAGAACAGTGAGTGTAAAAATTCAGGCCAAAGGGTCAAAATTCAGGACAAAAATTCAGGACAGGAGGTCAAAATTCAGGACAAAAGGTAAGTTTTACAGACACATCAGAAGAGGTCGTGCAATAGTATATAAGTAAGTAAATAGACAACCACTTAAGCACAAGTGAAAAGAAGTTTATATTAGGTTGAGACAATTGTGCACCTCATGGTTTTTCAGTATGCGCGCAGCTTTGAGCAAATGTGCAGGTCTTTTGTGGTAACAAAACCGCCTCCCCTCCCCCACCTTTCCAGCCTCCCAGGGAAATGCCCGATGCCCGGTCCGGCCAGTCCGGCCTTGCTACCACCCTCCAATGGTGACCCTCCTCTTCACATGGACCCTCTCTCATGTGTATTTAATTTCTTTTATAGTGCTACTCATCCCAAGTAAGTAGGACAAGGTGTCGGAGTGCGTTACATCACACACATATTATATAGAGACAATGACTCTATAAATGTGAAAGTCAATCTATAGGAAATGTACTTAAGGTAATGGTGGTTACAAGGTGTAATCATTTTTTTATCCATAATTCAGTCTTTCACCATTTATTCTGTCCTTCCATCTGGGTGCCCATCCATATAAATATTCAACTATTTGCAAACCTATCCTTCATCTATCCTTCCATCCATCCATTCATCATTCCACTCATCCATCCCTCCATCCACCCTTTCACTCATCCATCCCTCCATTCATCCTTTCACCTTTTCCATCCGTACACTCATCCATCCACTCTTCCACTCGTCCATCCATTCACTCATCCATCCATCCACCCTTTCACCCATCCAGCCATCCTTTCACTTACTCATTCATTCACTCAGTCACTCATCCTTCCACCCATTCACCCTTTCAGTCATCCATCCTTCCATCCTCCCTTTCTCTCTCCATCCCCCTTTCATTTAGCCATCCATCCTTCCATCCAGCCATCCATCTACTCATCCATTCATGAATACATCCATTGACCCTATCACTCATCCATCCTTTCACTCATCCATTCATCCTTTCTCTCATCCATCCACCCTTTCACTCCTTCACTCATCCATCCATCCTTTCTCTCATCCATCCACCCTTTCACTCCTTCACTCATCAATCAATCCTTTCTCTCATCCATCCACCTTTTCACTCCTTCACTCATCTATCCACCCTTCTGTCCATCCACCCTCCCTTTCACTCATTCATCCAGCCTTACATCCACCCTTTCACTCCTCCATCCATCCATTCACCCTTTCACTTATCAATTCATCAATCCATCTATCAGTTCACTCATCCATCCACCCTTTCACTCCTTCACTCATCCATCCATCCTTTCTCTCATCCATACACCCTTTCACTCCTTCACTCATCTATCCACCCTTCTGTCCATCCACCCTCCCTTTCACTCACTCATCCAGCCTTCGATCCAACCTTTCACCCATCCATCCATCCATTCACCCTTTCACTTATCAATTCATCAATCCGTCCATCAGTTCACTCATCCATCCACCCATTCACTCGCCTGTCATCCACCCTTTCACTCATCCATCCATCCTTTCACTCACCCATCCATCCTTTTACCTGTCCATCTACCCTTCTACCCATACATCCATCTATTTACCTTTTCTCTCATCCATCTTTCCACTCACTCATCCGTCCATCCTTTCTCTCATTATTCATCCATTCATCCTTTCATTCATCCATTCACCCTTTCACTAATCCATCCAGCCATCCACCCATCCCTTCACTTACACACCTTTTCACATTAATTATGAGCTGAGCCTTTGTCTGCTGGGTTGCAGACAGAAGAGGCCCATCAAGGACTTCACCCCTGCTGTAGTTCCTAAAGCAAGGGGTGGGGCGGGGGAGGGCTCACTATGCCCCTGTACATAGTCAATCCGAAAAAGTGGAAGTCATGAGTCATGCATGATGCACAGTGCCACTGTGACATGGTGTTGTTTCCAGGGCTTTAAGTGGGATGAAAAAACTGGGGGGTCTCTCCAAAGGGGGTGTTCGATGTAATTAAGGGCATAGCTTAAAACACCTCAGCTAAAAATCTGTGCTTAGCACAGTGTGCCGCCCGACTGGTAATTTGCTGCTTCTGTCATTGCATCCAGATATATAACAAAACAAGTAGTGTTACACCTACAAGCCAGAACTACTGGCTTTGTCAATGGTTGTCAGTTGCATAAAATAAAAAAGCAGCAACCATGGCTTTGTTGAATATAACATTGAATATGTGTCAGTTTTAAAATGATGAGACAGTGAAAGACCCATAACCCTTTTTTTTTTTAAACTTGTTTCACCACCTTTTCATGAACTGGATTCTCACCTAGCAGCATGGCGTTTTTGTTAATTTCTTCCACCTGACTGAATGTCCTGCCCTAGTCCAAGGCAAGAGGAGGCCCACCACATGCAGCAAGAGCACAGACTGGCCCATTGTCATTCCTTATGTGGCAATCAGCCCCATACAGAAATGACAATGGGTGGGGTGGGGCTGCTGCTCAGAGGAGTGCAAGGCGGCCCCATCAGGGAGCTGAGGCTTCTGGCAGGGGAACAGTGATGTTCCCCAATGCCCAAAATTATGGCCAAAAGGCGTCTGTAAAAGGGATCGTCACGGACAACGGACGTGAGATCCAAATTACAGATGATCCGTGAAATTTACGGACGGTTGGTCACCCTAATCAGGGTCTGTTTTGTGTCCTGGCACAGGTGGTCCGTTTTCTCCGGACTGCAGTGACAGCAGGCACATTGATGTGCGCGTGCTCACACTGCTCACTAGTGGAGAACTTATGGCATGGCGTCATGCCAGGTGAGCGTTGTAGGGGAAGGGAAATCCTTTAAAGAGAGTCATTTTCTCTCTGGATTTCC
Source organism: Calotriton arnoldi (assembly GCA_963921515.1). Taxonomy (NCBI): domain Eukaryota; kingdom Metazoa; phylum Chordata; class Amphibia; order Caudata; family Salamandridae; genus Calotriton; species Calotriton arnoldi. The sequence goes on from CAWUFW010002211.1 coordinate 1,329,245, forward strand.
CTTCTCTATTTGAAACTCAGGTGCAGCAACATTATCATGGTGTCACCAGGGCTTTAAGTGGAAGCTTTTTCAATATTATATACAAGCCATGGTTGCTGCTTATTTATCTTATGCAACTAACAACCATTGACAAAGCCAATAGTCCTGACTTGTTGTAGGTATGATGTTACTTGCTGTATCATATATCTGGATGCAATGACAGAAACAGCAAAATACAAGTCGGGCGGCACACTATGCTAAGCACAGATTTTTAGCTTACGTGTTTTTAAGCCACGCCCTTAATTACATTGGTCACGCCCCTTTGAGAGACCCCCCCCAGTATTTTTATTCCATTTAAAGCCCTGCAGCTTTGCTTCATTTAGTTATGTTCTCATGATTAGTTGTATTTTGTTGCAGGGACGGAGTCAGTTTTGGCCACTAAACTAGTAGACATCTTTGCATTTGGAACAAAGGTAGGCAAGTTCTTGATGAGTTTATCTTTAAACCTTAGCTCACATCGGGGCAAGTGTACTACGGTCTGTAGGGCAGGGTCAGGGGTGTGCGCTACAGCGGTTGTCATTGGCTCCCCAAGTACTCTATTGCACTGCCTTGGGATTATTGGGAGATGGCAGCTTGCGCCAGGGGATCAAAGCACAGCCCAGTTGCCCAAGCCCATCTCCCGTACGCAGTGCTTGAAATGGAAAAATAGAAGTGCAGGTACTCTGTACCAGAGTACCTGCTTGTTTCTGAGAAGTGCCGGTACTCACCAATTAAAAGTATTACATTTCTCTTGAGAAGTGCCGGTACTCTCCCTCTCAAAATAAAAAAGTGCCAGTACTCAGTAACGGCCCATTTAAAGCACTGCTCGTACTGTGCCACTTGGGATACCTTCTATGGTTGGCTCTGGCATGGGTGAGTGTTTTAGGACTCAGATGGCTTTCTGACCTTGACTCCTCTCTTTGTGAGGGAGCAGGTGAGGTTGCCTTGTAAAGATTATATCTGGGGGGACCAGTGACTTGCATTCAGGCTCCTAAGTCAAGTAGCCAGTGCTCTAAGGGCCAGCCGGGTGGCAAAACATGACGCCTACAGTGTTGGTTAGGAGATCCCTTTGTATAGCAGTTCTCCAACTCTTTTCATCTTACTTGTAAAATTATGTGCAATGTGTGATGGAAATCAAATAAGTTATAACATAATTTATGTTTTGTGTAATATATATGGCCTGAGAATTGTTTTCTCAAATGCAAAAGTTTATTGTCTCAGGTCAGTTTTTGCCTTTCTTAGTAGGGGGTGGCCCCTTGTGCGAACTTTTGGGGTTTGTTCCTCTCAACTCCCACAGGTATCAGTGTGGTCCCCTACCTGTTGTTTCCGTCCTGTGTCCTTGCCTGCAAGAGTGATGCCAGTTTTGAGAATGTGTGCCGTGTGTGGACTGTATGGTGTCTGTCCCACATTGGTCATTTTGAGAAGCTCATTCCAGAATGAGTCATCATCCTACTGGGGGAGTATATTCCGGGACTAGTTCAGGGCCTGCACTTGAATGTCATTTGTAAAATTCAATTCTAATGGGGACTTGATGTAAACAAAACTGCTTATTCACCTACTACTGAGTGGAAAACTTCATTGTAACATGTAATTTATCAGATGAACAAAAGCCTAAAGCCAGCATGCCAACAAAGACCCCTGACATTTTCCCCTTTGTCAAGTGTGCCTTCTCATCAGCTGTTGTATTGCACTGTAAAACTTGTATAGTACTTCAAATCAGTAGTGTGGCCCCAATGCCGTGGTACCATCCACTATTAGGGGAATTCATCATATCTGCAACAAATGTACAGGACTCCTTTCATCGAGTCCACCTCCCTGTCGCAGTAAGATGGTAGTGAGGTAGCAATCAATTTGGAGGGCATTTTCAGCCAGTTTGATTTAACCAGCAGGTGAGTTATATAACGGCACCCCTTACATATTTTTGCAGTGTTATTTAGTGTGCACATGACCCAAGGGCATTGGAGCACTTTATGTGAGCACCAGTTACACTACACAATGGCAGATTCATTTTTTGCTTTTAGGAACAGGGAAATTAAGTGACTTTTCCAGAATTACAGGATTTTGAGTGGGGGTGGGCGGAACTCATGGAGTTTCACTCTGTGGAATTCCACAGAGTTACATAAAAAAACAGCAAGATTCTGCGGAGTTCCGCCAATCGGTGGAAAATATGCAGCTTGCGTCGCATATGCTGCAGTTTAGCTCCAGTAGCACAAGCTGCGCTGAAAAATCAGCACGAATGGCATCATGCGTTGCGCTAGAACGAGCAGCCATTTGAGTTGATTTTGCAGCCGCTCGCAGCAAAAATCCACTTGAACTGCAGCAAATGTACTTGAGTGGCAGCCCTCTGACCACGATCGCCTGCGACGGCCCGCGTTAGAAAATCGCGCTAGGGGACGCCAATCTCTCTCGCGCACGTCAGCTCGTATTTTCTGGAGTCTCACGGGAGAAAAATGACGCCACAAGGTGATTGGCGGAATGTGGCAGGAACTCTGTGTTAAAGAATAATGCGAAATGACCAAAATTTCGCCAACTCCACAGGTGGAATGAAACATTTTTCCCACCCCTAATTTTGAGCTAAAGCTGGCTCCCCAGTTCTGAAATCAGCAGCTCTAGCTGTAACACAGCATCCTCTCTTCTTTGCCCAGGCTCCAGTTGTATGCTTTGCATGAGTTAGGTTAACATTTCTGGTGCCAAGCACCATCAACCAATGCCCAAATATGTCCACTATATGTCATCATAGGAACATTTTTAAATTCTGAAGTTAAAGACCGCTGTTAAAGCAGTGTAAGTCCAAGATGCAGTATAGGAAGTGTAGATAAAAGGCAAATGTGGAGCATAGGGGTTACAGTTGCAAACCCTGGTAACCCCTAAATGAAATCAGTGCCATCATTATGGAATCGCAGAAGACCTGACTGCAGTATGTTGGAAACCAAAAGGGATAACAACCCCTGAACAACCTCCACAATAAAAAGATGCTCTGATCAATCTGCGACCCAGGCAACTCATGTGTCGCTGGTACAAACGTTGTACTGTATTGGTTTCCCCAGGGTTCTCCTGAAGGGTTAATAAAGAAGCGCTAAGAGAACAATTTCCCTGAAAAGTGAAAAAGAATATTGTTGAACCAGGAACCTCCAGAACTTAACCTCTGCCCTCACATCGCCAATAGTCAAGCAACAGTATGGATTAATCAGGCTTTGGAATATCTAGCTCCCATGAAATTGATTACCAGCACTCGCTCCAAACCCTTGGCAGATGGTTTACGGAGGAATTATCAGCTAAGAAGAAAGCTTGCAAATGGCTGGAATGCCTTTGGCGGAAACACTACAATGTAGTTGAAAAAATATCTACCTAAATGCACTGAAAGAATATCACAAAGAATTGAGGCACAAGCGTGACCAATTCTATGGCCAGAAAATTGAGCAGTCCAAAAATTCCTCTAGGGAGCTTTTTCAGATAATCAAATCATTGACTTCCTTAGAACAAATCTCTGTGACAATCCCTCCCTTGGCTACCTACTGTGATCGGGTTACGCTCTATTTTCTTGAGAAGATAGGTACCATCTACACATACTTTCATGAGAGTGCTCGGAACTTTCAGTTCCCCCATCCGATCAGCTACCAATCACTCCATCGGAAGTTCTCCTTAGTCTAAAGACCATATAGGTGGCTGAGACTCACCTTCTTTTCTCCAAAGTGAAATCTGGATCTCCACTTGCCCCAGCTTCCCCCGCCATACTTGAACGGGGAAGGGAGGTTAATGCCCCCTTGCTCTGCGACCTACTAAATCTATCCTTCTCTGCTGGCCGTGTTCCTTCTGATTGGAAACACGCCATGGTAGTTCCACTCCTAAAGAAACCTTCATTAGATCCCTCCAAACCTGAGAATTTGAGACCTATATCTCTGCTGCCTTTCTTTGCTAAAGTCACCGAAAAATGTGTCAACCAACAACGGATGAATTCTGTGGAAGAGAAGTAACTGCTACATGAGTCTCAGTCCGGTTTTAGGCCACTCTTCAGCACAGAATTTGCACTCTTATTCGCTTTAGAGTCACTGCGTCTCGCTGCTGATGAGGGCAAGACAGCTGCCTTAGTCATGCTTGACTTAAGTGCAGCTTTCGACACGGTGTCACATGGTCTGTTATTAGAATGGGTATGGAGATCCGGGGAGGAGGGCTCTGCGCTGGGCTGGATTGCTGATTTTCTGCAAGGTCGCACATTTCAGGTCTGCCAGCAGCCCTATACCTCCAAGATACTACCTTTTCAGCAGGAAGTACCACAAGGCTCTGCCCTGAGCCCAACCTTATTTTATTTGTATATGCGTCCCTGGCTGAAGAAATAGAGTGCCATGGTGTCAAAACAGTATCCTATGCTGATGACAACCAATTGATTATAACCCTGGTGCAGGACAATAGCGAAGCCGCGGGTGATTTTAAGGCATGTCTGGTGGACCTTGCTAAATGGATGAACACCAGCTGCCTTAGACTCAATGCAAGTAAAACCGAAATCTTGGTGGTAGGAAAACAACCCTCCATATGGTCCACTGCCTGGTGGCTGGACGAACTAGGTCCTATGCCCATTCCCAAACCAAAGGTAAAAAACCTTGGCATTTGGTTTGAATCCACCTTATCTTTTGAAGACCAGATTTCGGCCCATGTTGGTACCTGTTTTGGAACACTAAAATTGATTTGGAAAATCCTAGGGCTTCTGCCTGATCCCGCTAAAAGAACGGTAATCCAAGCACTAGTAGTATTACGCATTGATTACTGCAATGTGCTCTATTTAGGGTTCTCTAAGAGCAGGCTAAAAATGCTCCAAAGGGTCAAAATACTGCGGCACGTCGGCTTTTAAACATCACTAGACACACATCTATTGGCACAGCTCTTGCAAAACTTCATTGGCTTCCTGTTGAGGAGAGAATTTCTTTCAAAGCTCTATGTTTTGTACATAGAATCCTCAATCAGAATGGGCCTGCTATCTTTTCCCCCTGATTAAATTATATCTCCCAAGTCGATGTCTGAGACCATCAGGATTTGTTCTGACAGTGATCCCGAAGATTCGTAGAATACGTCTAGGTGGCAGCTCTTTCAGCTTCTTGGCTGCCAAACTCTGGAATCGGGTACCGCTTAATCTCAGATTAGAACCCGAAGTCCTCTTCAGGAAACATTTGGAAACCTGGTTCTTCAGAAAATCCATGTCTCATTAGTCTTTTAGCGGGCTCTCTTACTAGGCTTACAGCTGGAATTCAGCGTGGGGACACTCTGAATTGGAGTAACCATGTGCTCTATAAATCTCTAATATAACCTAGTATGACACAGGGCGGGCACAGCCACCTTGCCCTTAGATAGGAAGAGTAGCAGATGACGTAGAATTACCGCAAACAATTACGGCTAATACGGAAGGCCATCCTTGCCAATTTATTTTTTCATACTGCGAAGAATGCAGAGAGGTTGTCAGAGCACTTTGAATAGAGAAGTAAGGGCAATATGTATATAGGGATTGCGGTTTCCTAATTGCGATTCTTACTGTATTGCAATTATGAAGTCTCAATTCCTAAAGTAGGAAAACATACAAGCCTGAAATAGTGATTCCAAGCGGGTCACAAATCGACCTACCTCATGAATATTAATGAAGTAGGTCGCAGTTAGCAACTTATTAGGAACTGCAGCCATCACAGGGATGGTGGCCTGCTGGGGTCAGCAGACCACCATGTCTGTGATTGCTTTTTAGTAAACCAGCTTTTTTTTTTTTTTAAGTCAGCCCGTTTTCTTTAAAGGAAAACGGGATGCTTTTCAAAAAATCTAAGGGGCATATTAGCAAGACCCACGTTAAAATTATCGCCGTTTTAGCGGCAGGAAACTGCCGCTAAAACGGCGATAATGGGCTTGCTAATATGCGTTATAGAATTCCAATAGAAGCCCAGGTTAGATGTGCAGGACATCTAACCTGGGCTTCTATTGAAATTCCATAACGCATATTAGTAAGCCCATTATCGCCGTTTTAGCGGCAGTTTCCTGCCGCTAAAACGGCGATAATTTTAACGTGGGTCTTGCTAATATGCCCCTCAATTATATGTTTAAGTTTCATTTTTTAAGAGCAGGACTCTTACAAAATATTTGTTTCAACATTCTCATAGGGGAAGGGATCCCGTGCAGACCCCTTCCTATATGCGAATGGTTATCATCACCTTTGAGGTGTCGGTAAAAAATGAATGTTTTGCAACCATAATTCGGTTGCAAAACATTCATACATGTACTTCAATTCGGTATATGGAAGGGACGCCCTAAACACGCCCATTCCAAATACCGAATCGCTAAACAAAAATTTTGATTCAGAAACATGTTGACAAATCGCAATTTGTGCTTCGTACATATGAAAAGGCATTTTTGTGGTCAGAAACGGCCCGATTCTTTGAATCGGGCCGTTTCTGACCGCAAAAATGCTTTTGTACAAATGGTCCCTAAGTGTGCTTAAACAGAGCATTTGGCACGTCACATCCTCGCATGTCTGTTTCTTTTCCTACTCATGGGCTGGCATTATTACTCCCCAGGCACAGTTTTGTATTTCAGTGTGTGGTGCATCAGAGGGAACGGCGTGCAGCTCTTTAATCAACATTCCCACAGTGGTTGGGAGATGCATCGATCCTCACGGTGTTGGATTCCATCCCCGACCTCGTTGCTTGAAACCAGCTGCCGGGGCAGCAGCGATAGGCGTTTGTCTAGACAAGGGAATAGCCAGAAAATTAAAATACTCCCCACTTTGAACCAAACCTTTAATGACAAAGAGAGAGCGAAGAAATCTGACTGAACTTTCCTTCACCCTTTCATCCACACATCCATTTATTTGTCTTTCATGTTTCCATTTTTTCATTTTTGCAACCTTCCATACATCCATCGCTTCATCCCACCATCCATTCTTTTACCCATGCATCCTCCTTTCACTTTTAACTCCTCCCTCTGTTCATCACTCATTTGCCCATCCATCCATTCTCCCATCCATAGTTTCACCATTCCCTTCACACATTCCACCACCCATCCACTTTTCTATTTTTTCATGTTTTCACCCTTGCTTTCAGTTATCTATCTAGAAATCAGTCCGACCTCATTCTTTCATCCAAGTTCTGAGCCATCCTTTCATCAATGGACCCTTTCACTCTCCCATCCACACCCATCCCTCCATACACTATTCCCTTTTTTGTTCTTTTCACCCTTCCTTTCTCACACCCTCCTGTTAACCTTTGCTTCCTTTTTATGTTTCCTTCCTTTCTTCTTCCCTGTCTCCTTTCCTGTTTCTGTCTACCCATTTTTCTTTGTTTCCCCACATTATTTTTCCATTATTACCTTTCCGGACCCTACTCGTACTATTTGCTGCTCCGTCTGTCCTTTTCCAAGTTTGCATCATTTCTTTCCCTCATTCACTGAAATTGGCTCACTTGGCAGTCCTTGATTGACCCTCACCCCTCAGCCGTGCCTTACTATTCCCTAAGATTGTTTCACGGGCATTTGTCTGCAGCTCTGCAGGCAGAAGAAGCCAATATAAAAGAAATAAACCTTTTTCTGAAACCCAGTTTCCCAAGCCTAAGGGTCCCGTGGCAAACCTAACTTCAGCTGCTAAAACAGTGGCGTCACTGCACCTAACCCTTATTTACCACCTAAACCCCTTTTTCTGAGAGTAGGCGTGACTTATTCTTGACCTAGTCCTGACTTACTCTTGAATTTCCAGGAGCAAGTTAAACTTCCTGATTGAAGAAAGCTTTGTGAATCATACTTACTGGGAACCGGTTCGGCAAGTTTTTTGGGGTAATTTGGAATAGCAGAGATATATTTTAACCTCCTTCTTCCAATAAAACTCTGTGATGAGGGTGATCAGCGATCACATCATCAACTCGATCGACCATATGGTTCTCCTAGGGGGTCAGCCACGATAATCTTATGAGAGTCATATTGCTGGAAGGGGAAAAAAATTACCTGCAGACTGTGGTCACGCACCGCCCTGAACAATACTCATCTAGAGATTTTAATGTAGTGCTGCGTGTCGTTCTGTTATTCTAGAACACTAGAATTCGTGGACACATGGTATAGAATAAGAAGTCTCTGAGTGGCAGGCAGAGAGTCTGCTAGCCATTCAGCAACCACGTTTTCTTCTTATCGTTATGTTACACGAAACAAAATGGACAGTGGACCAAACAAGAACAAATGCAGCACCAATCACAAAGAATCACCAATATATTCAAAAATACTGAAATTTCTTGTGTGCAGACTTCCAAATGTGCCTCCTGTCCAAGAGCACCTCCCTTCACAAGGGGATAAACAGTGAGAAAACTAAATTAGAGCTGCACCACTATTAACCAAACAAGTCCATGTCGAAAATCATCATTCAGAGAAGCAAGATGTAATATACTCTCTTCTTTATTTCTCATTCGTAAATGACGACAGCCAACGCGTTTCGTCCTATAACATAGGACTTCTTCAGGGCTGTAAGTTAAAAAACGTATAAACATTTACAATACAAACATATTACTAAACATACACTGTACATAACGCACAACATTCATATACACACAATTTGTGTAATATTACAAAAGGTCACAACACGTTTGATCGGTTGTTGCCTCCCACTGATAGTGGTAGGTTTTTCCTATATATTTTTTGATATATGGTGTGGTGCCGTCTTTCACTAGGGCGTTTGGTTTCACCTCTAGTTCTTAGATTGGGGTGCACCTGGTCTCTTACGTATCGGTTTGTTTTCCGGACTTGAAGCTTTCGATGTGTCTGCTATTTGGACTAAACAATAGTCTTCTGTAAGAAGTCTTGCCACGGTTTGATGGGGACTCTTGTGATGTATTGGTTCACATTGTCATTCATGTTAATGACCATGTGTAACATTGGTTCTAGTTGTCTTTTCGTGTTAGTGCGGTTTCTACCATTGTTTTCTGGTCTTTCCTTCTCCTTTTTTTCTTTTTGGTATATAGCTGTCATAAAATATGTGTTGTATTATTACTTTTTTGGTTAAAATTGTCAATGTATATATATATATATGTTTTATTGTAGTATTTTCTATGTTTGTCTTACAGGGTATGGTGTCCTTATTGGTCTTTTGGTGTTTTTGTGTATATGACATTTTGATGTATATCAAATATTGTTTGTGGTGTCCATGTATGTATTTTAATATTACACAAATTGTGTGTATATGAATGTTGTGCGTTATGTACAGTGTATGTTTAGTAATATGTTTGTATTGTAAATGTTTATACGTTTTTTAACTTACAGCCCTGAAGAAGTCCTATGTTATAGGACGAAATGCGTTGGCTGTCGTTTTTAACGAATGAGAAATAAAGAAGAGAGTATATTACATCTTGCTTCACCGAATGATGATTTTCGACATGGACTTGTTTGGTTAATAGTGGTGCAGCTCTAATTTAGTTTTCTCCTTATCGTTATGTTATTTGAAGATTTTTAAATGAAGGGGCTTCCTTCGTGTCTCCGGGTGAGCGCCTAGACCAGAAGCTCAGGTCAGAGCTGGTGCCTTAGCTAGATCTGGCCTCTATGTGGCTTCTGTGGACTCCGTCAGGTGTGTCGGCTCATACCGGAAGTGTCGAGCCCAACTCACAGGAGTCACAGTGGGAAGTCACTTCTTTCCTAGGGGCGGGCTCTGAAGAGAGGAGAGGGCCCTCGCGCCGCAGGGACAGCTAGAGGGCCGTATTAGGTCCTTTGAGTAGTGGAAGAGTCCAGGGAACGAGTCAGTGGTACACGCGGTGGATGGCGTCCACCCACTATTGTCACAGGGTGGACGCCGTCCACCCTGCCAAGAAGTTGGGCCCCACAGAATAATGTGCTTAATGCGTCCCGGTGTAATTTTCAAACACCAGGACACATTCAGCAGCGACTGCATGTTGTTGTCTGCTTTCGGTCCTCAACACCGTTCAGACTCCTGCTGGGCCCATAACAAGGGCCGAATCTGAGGGGTCATCAGGCCTCCTTTTGTTCCAGTCTCTTGACTGGGAGCAGTCAGGAGCCTCACACCTGATGCAAATGAAGCAGAGGGGAAACAAAGGCTCACACCTTGTTAGCACTTCACACATACTTATGAGAGGCAGCTTTTCACTTTGTTCAGTCCCTGTTTACAAGATATGCATGCCCTGTAAGAATGTCAGATGTGTTGGTCTTTCCCAGTATTTACACAAAATAAATAGCTTTTAGATAGTGCTTACTACCTCTGAGGAGGCGTTGTAATAATTTAAATATCACTATTTTTTCTTGTGAAGCACTATGGGTAGAGGAAGTTTACTCTGACGAAAGGCAACATTGTTTTATGTGTAGCTTAAAAAAATGTGAATCTTCTGCCTAAATCAGGAGGGTTTGCATGTATACCCAAAATGTGCTCCAATGTACTCATGATAGACATGTTAAACATATATGCGAGGGCTTAAGATCCAATGTCACTTCTTATGATGCCACTTCCTGTGATGTCACGCTCCATGATGTCACATGCCGTGATGTCACTTGCATACTGAATAACTAGGTTAGTCCCCCCACTTATTTTTTTAGGACTTGTGCCCTGGAAGAGTCCAAGTGTGGGGACATGCGAGGGTGGCAGGCCGTGAGGGGCCTTGTGAAGAGCCCTGCGTTAGATAGCACGTTTGAGGGACCCTATCCGTGATCCTTTGCGGGAGCCTGTGAGGGCTTTGTGAGAAGGCTGGGATCTGTGTGCGAAGCACTCTCTGAGGGAGTGTTCTCTCGGCAGCCTTGGATGGGGCTTGTGAGGGCAGTGCGCAGGATGGAGAAGGAAACCAAAAAAGGAAGATGGTGAGGGAGAGGTGAGGGAAGGAACCGAGGGAACGGAGGAGGAGGGAGATAAGGAAGTAAAGCACAGAGTGAGATAATAGACAAGGCGGAAAGGAGGGTGAAAGGACGAGAGGGAAACAGGAAATGAAGGAGGTGGGAAGAGAGAAGGAGGAAAGGAGGGGGCGGGTGATGAAGGAACGCAGGGGAATAAAGGGAAGGAAAGAACGAGTGAGAAGTGGGGAATGGGAGTATAATGTCAAAAACGAAGCAAAAGAGTATGAAAGGTAGAAAATGGATGAAGGGAGGGAAGCAGGAAGGGGTAAAGAAGGGAGTGGTGAAGGGACGAGTGAGAGGGAGCGAGGGTGGGAGGGAGTGAGGAAGGAAGGAATGAGGGGCTTGGAGGACAGTAGGAAGAGATGCAGGGAGCCATAACTGACGGGAGTGACTCCTGATGGATGGGCTAGGCGTACTGCTGAAGTAACACTGCTCCGGGGAGAAACAGTCAAGTGTTGCTCTTTCAGTGACAGCTTCTGCCGGGGTCTGGAGCTTCAGATGAAGCAGCATAGTCCCTATAGAGAAAATGCTGCAGCAACACAACCCGGGAAGGAGAACAAGCACTGTTTTCATGTGACACCTCTTAGAGGATCTGGGGGTGCTGCTGAAGTACATCAGCCCCTAGAGGGAGACACCTGCTAGGGGAGGTGCTAGTGAAGAAACGCTGCCCCTGTGGAATGGGAGCCAAGTGCTGGCCTTACCCTGACCTGTTGGGCAGGGGTTAGTGCTGGTAGCACCACAGCCCACACAGACTGTTCAGGCAGAGAGCGAAGGCCGGCTGTTACACGCTGGCACCTGTTGCTGAAGTAACACAACCCCTGTAGGAAGATCCAAGCACTGATGTTACAGAGACACGCAGGAGTGAGTTGGGGGTGCTGGTGAAGTAACACAGGATAGACAGGGTGAGATGAATTCTGCTCTTACAGAGACACCTACTGGCCAGGGCCGGAAGTGCCGCTGAAGTAACACTGACCTGAGGTTGAGATCCAAGTGCTGCTCCTGTAGTCACGCCTGCTGGTCAGGCCCAGGAGTGCACAGCCCGTGGGAGGGCTTGCCAATGAATACTCTTACAGTGACACCCGCAAGAAGGGGCGGCAGTGCTGCTGAATTAACACTTCCCTGAATGGGAGAGACAAGTACCGCTCTTACAGTGACACCTGCTGTTGAGTGCTGGGAGTGCTGCTGAAGCAGCAGCCCCTGGGAGAGAGGGGGAGATAAAGACTGCTCTTACAGTGGCAGAGGCTGGAGGGAGGATCTGAGAGCTGCTGAAGGATTACTCCCCCTGGGGAGGCCGCATGCAGTGCTCTTACAGTGACACCCGAAGGAGGGTGGCTGTGAGTGCAGTTCAAGCAACACAGTTCTGAGGCGTGAGAGACAATTACTGCTCCCATAGTAACACCTGCTGGGAGGGGGGGGCACAGCTGATGCACTGATAGTCCTAACGATGGAGGTTCAAGTACTTTATAGTTATCCCTGATGGAATGGCTAGGAATGCTCTGGAGCAACACAGCTCTGTGGAGTAAGAACCAAGTACTGATTTTACAGTGACACCTGCTGGAGGGCTCGTTGATGGAGTACTACAGCAACAGGGTGAGACATATCCTGCTCTTTCAGAGACACGTGCTGGAGGGGCTGGGACTGCTGCTGGAAAATCAGCGACCCTGGGGAGGGGGCAGGCAATGCTCTTACGGTGACACCTGCAGGAGGCTGTGAGTACAGCTTAAATACAGCACCCTCTGTAGAGTGAGAGACAAGTACTTATTTCCGAACAGTCCTTTGAAGGAACCTCCACATACTGCTCTTACAGTGACACCTACTGGAGGGGCTGAGAGTGCAGCTGAAGTAATACAGCCTCTGAAGAGAGAGCCAAAAACTGCACTTACAGTGCCACCTGCTGGAGGAGCTGAGAGTGCAGCTGAAGAAATACAGCCTCTGAAGAGAGAGACAAAAACTGCACTTACAGTGCCACCTGCTGGCGGGGCTGGGAGTACAGCTTAAATGCAGCACCCTCAGTAGAATGGGAGACAAGTACAGATGCAGTAACGCTCCTTTCAAGGGTCCTCTAAATACAGCTGTTACAGTGACACCTGCCGGAAGGGCTGGGAATGCTGCTGAAGCAACACAGCTCCTGAGAGAGAAATACTTCTCCTACAGCGACACCTGCAGGAGGCGCACGGAGTATTGCAGAAGTAGGACAACGCTCGGGGTAGGCAGAGACCCCTCCTGCTCCTCCAGTGACACCTGCTGGTTTTGGCTTTCGTACAAGATCCTCTTCTTTTCAGAAACACGCCAGCGCCAGCAAATCTGCAAAAAAAATGAAGAGCTACAAGTGATTCATAACAATTTCTCAGAAAACGCACAGATAAGTAAAAGTCTGTGCTGCGAGGCTCTGATTTCGAGGATGGAAAAGCTGATGATGCACGAAACGGCGAGCGAGGGGTTAACTGTAGACGCGCGCACTCCTACCGCTTTGTACCGCAGCTTGGGCGAAAGAGGACAATATTGGATATAATTATGTGCGTTTTTTGTGCGATTTCTTGTGTTTTTCCCCCCTCTTTCTTCCTGCTCCTTTTCATCCGGTTCTGGTTGCTAAGGAACCGTCTTTTCAGGCCTTGGGAATCCAGTGGCGGTAATGGCACAGCCACCGCGCGGTCCTCCAACACGCCGCGCGTCGGAAATGGGCTGTCGCGAGCGGCGCTCGCGCTCTCGGCCGCCCTCGCGTGCAGTCACAATAGGTCCTTGCGGGTGACACGCGTTCGGGCCCGAGTACCGGCGCTGCCTCACTGGTGTCAGCTGTGGGTGTTGACCCCTTTTAACATCGCCGCCCCTAGGTGGGACGAGCTGATGTGGCCCGCGCTCGTGGTGTGACAAGTGGAGGGGGTTAGAATTCCGATATTTTCAGTAAACGCTGCACCACCGCAATTTTTCCTTCAGACATTTCGACTACTCAAACCTGATGAAATTTGCTGTGGAGAATGTTAAAAATTCTGCCACATGAATTCAGTGTGGAAAACACCAATTCTGCCTGTAATTCCTCATTTTCCAGACCAGAAGGACTAGAAGGTATTTACTTGACCCAGTAAATACCGCACCACCTGGTGTTGGTATTTAATGGGTGTGGCAAATAACTCACCCTTTTCCAGCCCTTTTGTAATCAGGGACTTAAAGACCGCTAGTACAACTTGTCATGTGGTTTATTAACCTATCCAGTCACTAAGTCACTTTTGATGCCCAGGAACACACCGTGTGTTAGGGGTGAGTCGAAGTTACATGTGGCGGCAATGGCATCTTGTTTGCATGAGAACAAGATACTACGTTTAATATCTATGTCGGACTGCCCTCTCAAAAGCCTTGATTTAGAGGAGGCTAGTAACGGCGGGTCTGCCAAAAGAGTAGATCGTCCGGTGGCTTAACTGCACTGTGTAGACATAGCTACATGCAAACATACTACTGGCAAACTCGTCGGCTCTGCCATTGGTCCGTCAAAGGTGCAATGGCAACTCCACCAAAGGTGTTAGTGGTTCTGACACTTCAACCTCAGACAGAACTTTGAGCCTGTTTAGCAACGTTATCGTCAAGGACTTCACCGCACCAGCTTCCACCACCAACATCACTCCTCCCAAGACCTGTGAGGCAACCTATTGGAATTCTTCAGCAGCAAAATCGCAACTATCTACAGATTTGATCTGCAACCGAACACCAGCAGTCTCGCCTCTAGCCTATTCGCAGAAAGCTCAGGAATCACCATGATTACTTGGAGATCATTCACCACGGAAGAAACAGCTAACATCATGAGAACCATCGACTTTGGAGCTCCGGTGCCCTCTTGCCCTCACAACAACTACAACTTGGGGGTCTCCCTGATGAGCGAAACACTCACCCGCATCCTAAATGCCTCTATCGTCATTGCCACCTTCCCGGAAGCCTGGAAACACGCAGCAGTCACTCCACTACTAAAAATATCTTCGGCAGCCCTCACCCAGCTAGCAAACTACAGCCGATCTCCCTACTACCATACCCTGCCAAGGTCAAAGAAAAAACAATCAACAAGCAACTCACAGACCATCTCAACCTACACCACCTTCTGGACACAATTCAATTAGGTTTTAGACCCAACCACAGCACTGAGACAGCCCTCATCACAGCAACCAACACCAGCATGATCCTCAACTGAGGAGAAACAGCAACCTCACCTTGCTTGACCTCATAGCGACCTTCAACACAGTCTCCCCTCTACCCTGATCAGAAGACTCCATGAAACAAGAGTTCAAGGACCTGCCCTCAACTGGATCTGCTCCTTGCTCACTGTGAGAACACAGAAAGTCATCATGTCACTTCGAAAGACAGGAACCTCATCTCTGAAGTCCCCCAAGGATTATCTCTCAGCCTGTCCCTATCAACATCTACGTGACGCCACTACCCAACATTGTCAGGCCTCACAGCATTAAAATTCTTTCCCGCACAGACTGCACACAACTGATACTCTCCCTTATGGACAAGATGCCTGGGACAAGAACCAACTTTGCCACCTGCATGATCGAAGTAGTCACCCGGATGCGATCCAACTACTTCAAGCTCAACTCAAATAAGACTGAAATTGTAATTTTCTGAAAGAAGATCTTACTGTGGGATTCCTCCTGGTGGCCACTAGACCTAAGACCCACCGCCCATGCCAGAAACCTAGTATTTATCTTAAGCGACAAGCTCACATGACTGCCCAGGTCAACTCAGTGACCCCAACCTGCTTCCACATCCTGAGGATGCTGAAAACAGTCTTCTAGTGGCTACCAGAGAACACAAGGAAAACCGTAACACAGGCACTCATACCCAGCAGACTTGACTACAGAAATACACTCTAAGCTGGAATCACCAAACAACTCCTGACCAGACTCCAAACCATCCAGAACACAACAGCAAGACTTGTCCTCAACCCACTTCACCCCCCCAGATCTCACCTCACCTCGGAGAACTCCACTGGCTCACCATACACAAAAGTGCCCAGTCAAACATCTCATGCACATGTAAAACACACTACACAACACTGGCCCGCATACCGCACCAGCTGCATACATTTCCACCAACCCTCCATACACCTTCGCTCAACTGCTTGCACACATACGTTGCATAGACAGTAGCAAAGCAGGAGGTCATCTCCCAAAAAGCATGGAATGACCTCCCATAAGACATCAGAGCCTCCTCATCACTTCTTTAGTTCTGCAAGAAGCTGAGGACCTTCTTTTTTTAATAACCTTCAGGGAAGATGGGTTGGGATGGCATAACATAACTATAAAGCATAACATCACAGATGTTGATGGATTTTCACCAACAGGTGAGTACTATGTCATAACATTGTGGAATAAAACCATCAAGTCAGGGCGACTAGGTTTGTGACTACAGGCAATGTATCACCCACTTCCAGGGTGCAATTCTATCAGGCTTATTTGGTGGTGGGAATTCCAGAGGTGTTAGTGGACTTTCCACCCGAGGTCCCTACACAAGGTAACTCCTCCCACAGCTTAAACAGCCACATTAAGGAGCAAATCTTTGCCACATTGGTGGTGATCCTAAAATGCTGCAGATTTTCAGCTTCCAATTTGTTGTAGCTTTGCCACAATGATGTACAGAAATTGCATCAGTCCAACTCCATATCAGCCCAACAGTTTCCAGATTTCCCTTCCTCAAGCCTTGTTAAGCGTCCCAAGATGGCTACTGGACAGTAAGAAAGTGCTTTCTTTTTGCATGGTTGCCCTCACTTTTTTCAAACAACTGATGTACTTTGACTGAGTGTGCCCTGTGTTCCTGCCAAACAGGTACCCAGGGCCTATGTTCTTTCCCTAAAACTGCATTAAGACAAAACCCAATTGGCACCTCTCTGGCCACAAGTCAGTCCCCTGTAAATGGTACCACTGGTACCAAGGGCACTGTGGCCAGGGAAGGCCTCTGAGGGCTGAAGCACTTATTGTGCCTCCCTTAGAGGCCCTGTACTTTTACACACACACACTGCTATTGCAGGCTGCATGTTTTGGTGCAGAACAAAGTGAAGAGTCGACATGACACACATCCCTGTGTACCATGCCTACAACCCACTGCCCTGGCTTAGGTCAGCCACCCCTCTAGCTGGGTGCACTATACCAGTGGTGAGGGTACAGGTGCATGAGCCCTGTACCCCTACAGTGTGTAAGTCAATTCTTAGACATTGTAACTGCAGTAATGCTATTAAGAGTATATGGTGCTGGGAGTTTCTCATTACGAACTCCCTAGGACCATAATGGCTTTAAGGGAAACTGGGAAGTTTGGTATCAAACTGGGAAGTTTGGTATCAAACTTCTCAGCACATTAAACCCACACTGATGCCAGTGTGGGATTTAATGAAAAATGCACTCAGAGGGCATCTTAGAGATGCTCCCTGAAAAACGACCTAACTTAGTGTTCTGGCTGAGTGGCTGCTCGCCAGCTGCCACCACCAGACATGTTTCTGGACCCCTGGGTCGAGAGCCTGCTGCACTCTGGGGTCTGAAACAATGCACATCCTGGGACGAGGTGCCAAGCCTCCTTCCCAGGATGGGTAGGGTCCACGAAGGGGAAGCTTCAAAGGCTTGCTGCCTTTGTGAGCTACCCCAGCCCTTTGCTGCTTCCAGCAACTGGCTCCCACTGGTTCTGACCCCCACTTTGGGCGGGAGAATCGGCGGGAAAACCAAGTGAGGAAGGAAGGTGTGCCCACCTTTGCCAACCCCACCCCCCAGGTGGGGGAGGCGGGGTGAAGCACAACTCTCAGTCCCCGCCATCTTGCAGACGGGGGGACTCAGCCAACCAGAGAGAGGCATATGTCACCCTCCCACTGGAGGGTGGCATAATAGTGGGTGTACCCACCCCAAGAAAGGAACCCATTGGTCCCAACCTTTACCTGAAGATAAAAACACAATTGAGAGAAGACAAGGGTAAGACACCGTACTTCCCTTTTTGAACAGTAAACACAACAAAATTGTACGGTGTCAGTGATACACAAAGAACAAGGGTGTATCTAGAGCCTCAGAGCATGGGCTCTGGTGCAAGTATGCCCACTTTGGAGCAGAGACCTCAGATTCCTAACTTATTGGGAAGTCATCCTTAATGGAAGAGGAAACCTCATACACTTATTAGTGTCATGTTTCATCATAGGAATCCTCTCCCCACCCTGGTAGGACAATGCCACCCGGGCGGACTCGACCTCCTCGAAGACTGACTAGTTAGGAGGGAGTTCTTGCATAAATCTTGCTGGACAACTCCATAAAACATGGGATCCAGATGAAAACTTTAAAAATACCTTAGAGTTCCCAGTTGAATATTACCTTTATTTGTGGGACACTAGGTAAGATTAAAAACGAAAAAACATTTGGGTATTGGAGTACAATGTCTCACCCCCAAACTATTGCCAACATGTTTCTGCCCACTAACAGCCTTAACGGTCTGGGGCATTCATCAGGGCACCGGATCCCTAGAGAAATACCTATATTAGGTTCCAATTGGAAATCATTGGATAGTGGTATGGTGGAGTCCTAATTAAGTCCTATTATAATTACCTGCCTGTACGTGGAACACTTGTTCTTGTTTCCTACAATAGGTAAAGAACAATACAGTACAAGGTACATTAGTAATTCTCAAAACTTAACCATACATCTAGTCGTTTGTATCTAGTTAGGCTCTGGACATCTAAGGTCTGTGTGGTGCCTGTGATCACTGTCACTAGGAGACCACGCATACATTCTGTTAAAAGTGGTTTTAAAAAGAAGGATGAATCCTTCGTGCTCTATAGTGTTAAGGCCGCTAGCCGATGTGCCACTACTTCTAATATTCTATCGTGATTAGTATCACTAGTTTAAAAAAAGCATACGTCCCTTACCCTTTAGTCAGAGTGCTACCATCCTCAAGGACACAGAGAAGACGGGGGTCCTTTGTAGTCAAACACTGACATAGAAAAAAAGTAGAAAAGGAAACCACAAAGGCCATCTCGTGAACCCTTATTGCATAATCAAACACTGTCATAGAGAAATGAAACATAAAAAGAAAGAAAGAGAAACCACAACATTTCTGCTTGTTCTGATTATAGTGCCCTGTTGTCGTAGGGCTCCCACTTATCCAAATGAGCCCAGTATTAATTTGGCTGTTCAATATGCTGATAATTTACAAGCTGACTGTCTTAAGAAAGTTCTGGTGTGTAACGTGTCCCATATATCTTGTTGTTAACGGGGTACATCAGCATATGAAAGGATTTCTGTTAAAAAAGCCCGTTATGTCACAGGCAGTGATCTTCTCATCGGTACTATTCTTTCTCTCCCCACATTTACGCGGGTGTGTGGTAGTTGTTTCCTAGTTGTCACCCCACATTTAAAGAGACGTGTGTAAATTAGCATTTTATAAACCTTTTTTATTTATTTATTTATGTGTTTTATAGAGCGCGAACTTGACCCGTTAGGGTATCAGAGCGCTTTACAGGAGAGCAACGCAATCTATAGACAGACTTAGAATCAACCAGTAGCAGCTCGAGTGGCCGAGGTACATGAGGGAAGGGAGCACGTATTTGCAGTTTACATAATCAGTTACTCAAGGCGAGAAGCCATATTTACAGATAAAATTTCAGATTATTCAAGTCGGGCCCCAGGTTCCTGATGGGGTGACAAGGTAGTCCGAAGGAGGTAGAGGATGGCCATTGGTCGGGCCTGAGTCAATGTTTAGCCGAGAAATTTGCCCATAAGGAAGGTTTTGGTATCCTTTTTGAAGCGAGCCAGAGAGGGGATTCTTCTGATGTTGGGTGGGAGAGAGTTCCAAATTCTTGGAGCCGCCCCTGAGAAGGCTCGATTGTAGGTTTTTTTTTTACGAAACATCAAGTCTAGTTAATAAATTCACGCAAATATGGCTGCTCACGATTGTCTAATTTAGATTGCAGATTGCTAAGCCACCTCTCACATTCATTCGTCAACTCATATCCGTGAGGGGTGGAGTTGTTTGGTGCTCGGAAGTAAAGGTTCGTCGTCACACTTGGACACCACTCACTTGAGTCCCCCGCACATAGCTGGCCCCCACTTACTTCGTCAAAAGGTACCTCCCGTCCATTGTACCTATCATTATCCCGCTCTGCGGCGAAATGCAAATTGGCGGTATGGCGGACTGCGATTTAAGCAGCCGCTTCCGCTCACGTGTCTGCATAGACTGGTCCCGATCTCGTCATCACGTAGGAAGCACAGGGAAAACTCACGGATTCTGGGAATAGTAGCCGTGTTTGGCGGATACGCCACACGGTATAAAATATTATAAGTAAAGGGCAAACAAAGTCGTATAACCTTGTTCTAAACCTCATGTGCTTTGCTGCTTGTTTGTCCTAAGTAATAGTCACGGTGTAAGTCGTGTTCAAGCTTCGTGGTTCGCTTGTACATTTCTTATCCTTGATTCCGGATTCAAAAGCTTTATTAGTACAGTGAAGACAGACACTAGTTACAGTGCTGTCTGTTATCACAGCATCTTTCGTGACACATCACCAGGTGCCTCTTTTTATCCACCCTCACAATAATTTTCTTTACTTTCTGCCATATAATTGGTCATCGTGTTGGTCGTGTTCACATGGAATCTTTTTAATGTATATGTACTTTTTTTTTAAAAAAGAAGGAAAGGCTTTACAACGGATTAAATCCCTTCTCGGCAAACAGGAAATAGACACTGGTGGCAGCACGGTCAAACGGGGATTACGTTAACACAGGGGAAGCTACTGTTATTGGACCTCAGCCAACATTCAAAATCACAAGGCTATATTAGCAATAGAAGCTGTATACAGGCCCAAGGTGGTATCATGTTCACCACGACTGAGCCTGCTGTGTACAATAAAATTAAGATGTCTATGGTCTGTCCATAAATTGTCTGTATTGGAAAAGCCATCTCTGTGTTAATTTGATCTCACATACTAGTGTCTTTCCACTGACGCCCATCCGTGCTCTAATTCTCACATTAGCCCATTGACGACAGATAGGTCACCAACCACCCAACTGAGTGTATTCAGTACTTAGTGCTCTGTGCCACGTACATGTATAGTGGGGTGCACATTCACTAGTTCACATTCAAACACCCCCAGGGGATGTCGTCATTTAGACCATGTCTGTCAGTGCGTAATCTATACACCCATCTCTGTTCAAACAGGAGCAAGGGTCTGCTCATATCAGGGAATTGTTTGTGTCAGTCATTCCAATATGTACCATTCCATGTCGCAATCGTTTTGACCTGCTTCTAAGTAGTGTTGCGTTAGTTTGGTGGCTTCTCTTTTGCACTGAATGGTGCTGCAATGCTCCGAGATTCTTGTACGTATCTTCCTCGTTGTCATGCCCTCATAAAGCAATTTACATGGGCATTTAATGATATATACCACATTTTTGGTGTTACAATTCGTTAATTTTTTTAATTTCCACTGAGTTTTTAAGCCAATGTCTAACTCTGTTACTCTTTTTGTCAAAGGGCACGCAGTACAGTTCCCACACGGTGAATGCCCTACTGGGGGGGAGAAGGGGGGGGGCGGGATTCCAGAGTTTTGTTGTGTGTTCGTTTGAATGCGTTTTTTGGGGCGGGTGTGAACAACCAAATCCTTGATACTGGTCCGTTTCTTAAAGGAAAACATTGGTTTTTCCATCCTCAAGCCTCCGGTTGTCAGTATGCTCCAATTTTTCTTTACTATTTTTTGGAAATGCTTGGACAGAGCATTATATGTTGAGACACAGATGATGTTATCTTTCTCTGGTCTTTTCCAATTTCCCAGCAGTAGGTCCCTGTTATTATTGAGGGCACTTTTGTCAGCTGCTTTGAGTAGTCTCTTTGGATATTGTTTCTCAATGAGTTTGAGACTTAGTTTTTTAGCATGTACCTTGAATTCGCTCATTTCGGTACAGCTGCATCTCAATTGGAGGAACTGACCCACAGGGAGATTCTCCCGTAGGCTACGTGGATGGAAGCTGTCGAACCGCGACAAATTGTTGCGATCAGTGGGTTTGTAGTACACCTCTGTTACCAATTCACCATTGTGTGCCTGTTTCAGAAGGTCTAAGAAGGGGAGCTTGGTGCCTCCTATTGACATTGTGAAGTGTCAGTGTTTGACTACAAAGGACCCCGCCTTCTCTGTGTCCTTGAGGATGGTAGCACCCTGACTAAAGGGTAAGGGATGTATGCTTTTTTAAAACTAGTGATACTAATCACGATAGAATATTAGAAGTAGTGGCACATTGGATAGTGGCCTTAACACTATAGAGCACGAATGATTCATCCTTCTTTTTAAAACCACGTTTAACAGAATGTATGCATGGTCTCCTAGTGACAGTGATCACAGGCACCACACAGACCTTAGATGTCCAGAGCCTAACTAGATACAAACGACTAGATGTATGGTTAAGTTTTGAGAATTACTAATGTACCATGTACTGTATTGTTCTTAACCTATTGTAGGAATAAGAACAAGTGTTCCACGTACAGGCAGGTAATTATGATAGGACTTAATTAGGACTCCACCATACCACTATCCAATGATTTCCAATTGGAACTTAATATAGGTATTTCCCTAGGGATCCGGTGCCCTGATGAATGCCCCAGACCGTTTAGGCTAATGTTATTGGGCAGAAACATGTTGGCAATAGTTTGGGGGTGAGACATTGTACTCCAATGCCCAAATGTTTTTTCATTTTTAATCTTACCTAGTGTCCCACAAATAAAGGTAATATTCCACTGGGAACTCTAAGGTATTTTTAAAGTTTTCATCTGGATCCCATGTTTTATTGAGTTGTCCAGCAAGATTTATGCAAGAACTCCCTCCTAACTAGTCAGTCTTCGAGGAGGTCGAGTCCGCCCGGGTGGCATTGTCCTACCAGGGTGGGTTGAGGATTCCTATGATGAAGCATGACACTAAAGGATGGGCTCCCGGTTGAGTTCTACCCCACATATGTAGACATTTTAGCTCCCCAACTGATGGCCCTCTATAATAGAGCGAAGCAAGATGGGTATTTACCCGCTTCGACGAGAGAAGCAGTAATCATCCCGCTGCTAAAACCTGGCAGGCCAGCTTGGGATCGCACTGCATATCGGCCCCTCGCCATGCTCAACCTGGATTATAAGATATTGAGCCGCATTTTGGCGAGCCGGCTGATGATTCACATGACGACGCTCGTACATATGGACCAGGCGGGCTTTATTTCGTCCCGGAACACAGCCATGAATATACGAAGACTTCTTCGGCTGCTGGACGCGACCACCTATAATAAAGAAGAGGCTTGCATTTTATCGATTGACATTGAGAAAGTGTTTGACAGCCTAGAGTGGCCATATCTTTTTGGTGTTCTGAGGGCGTTTGGGCTGGGGGAGGAGTTCGTAACCTGGACAGCAATACTGTATAAGAATTCTACGGCCAGAGTTCGCACGGGGGGATTGATTTCAGAGGCCTGTGTAGTGTGCAGGGGAACGAGACAGGGATGCCCGTTGTCTCCTCTCTTGTTCGCGCTGGCGGTGGAACCTCTAGCCGTGCATGCACGATCGGGTCGCTATTACCAGAGGTTAGATATGCTGGGACAACCCCAATTTATAGCACTATATGCAGATGATCTCTTGCTGTTCCTCGCTAACTCTGAGGATGCCCTGCGGGGAGCCAAAGATCTCTTGAATAGGCTCGGAAGAGTTGCAGGTCTCAAGGTCAATTGGAACAAAACGTGCCTTTTCCCGGCTTTGGCTGGGAGGGTTGCCCCACCGGACACAACAGATGTGGTGTGGGAGAGCAGATGCCTGACTTATCTGGGTGTTAGAATATACCATGACGCTGCAGACTTGTTAGAAGGTAATATCGGACGGGCGGTACGAGCCACCAAAAGTAACTTTGAATTCTGGGGGACCCTCCCGCTGTCAGTGGCAGGTCGGGTGGCTCTACTAAAGATGGTCACACTGCCTCGACTGCTCTATTATTTTGGCTCGTTACCACTCGGGATCCCGCGCAAACTCTTTGCCCAGCTTAACACCATGATCACAGGACTTTTATGGGGCACTGGGAGACGCAGGGTGGCGCTCACCACCATGATGAGGCCCAGGGCAGAGGGGGGCTTTGCAGTGCCGGATTTTGAGGCCTATTATCATGCAGCCCAAATACAGTGGTTCACGAAGTGGATGGCGGGACAGCTTCGAAATGTGGAGGACCTTGGGAACACGTATCCGGGGTTGCGACTACTATCCTGCGTGCTGTTACGTCTCCCTTTGAGAGATGGGGAAGCCCCAGGGGACTTATGGGCGATGCGTCGCTGCTGGAACCGGGCTTGTGGACGAGCGCGGCCGGGACCCCCGTATGCGCCTGAGATCCCGCTGATGGTCTGCGAGGCACTGCCCCATGGCGGGGATTGGCACGGATTGCGAGTTTGGGGGGAGGCGGGGATATCCACTATTGGAGATCCCTAAGAGAACAATACCTTACTCCCTTTTAACGATTTATTAGAGCGATACGAGCTTCCCAGGGGTGATTTCCTTTTACATGCTGCCCTGACGGCAGCCATCCGTAAGCATTGGAGAGAGGGGCTGGCAGAACCTCCGACTTCTCTAGCTTGTCAATACGTAGTAATAGTGGCTGGAACGATCAAAGCAGTCACTTGTCTCTACCGACGACTTACACAAGAGACACGGCGACCCCTGGAGGGCCTGCATCTTAAATGGGAGACAGACCTAGGCGTGCCCATAGATGAGAAGCCGTGGGATGAACTGGTAGAAAGAGCCTGGAAAAGTTCCAGATATGCGCGCTTCCAGCTGATACATTTTTTTGTCCTCCATAGAGCATACCTTACCCCGTCCAAGATTAACAAATAGTTTGGGGCCCGTACAGCTTGTCCGAGGTGTAATTTGGAAAATGCAGAGTTTCTACATATGTTCTGGGACTGCCCGTTACTGGGGGGTTCTGGAGAGGGGTAACGACTAGATTAGGGGACACAACGGAACGCGACATAACACTGACACCGGGGTATTGCCTACTACACTGGTTCCCTCACACCGCCCGGAATAAGGTCACCAGCAAATTCATAGACCTGGGGTTGGTATTGGCCAAAAGGGATCTCACTAGTCATTGGAAAGCGAAAAGCGCCCCTAGCCTATTGAGGTGGCTGAGGGAGTTTATAAAGTGGGCGGATTGTGAAGGGATCTTTAGACTGCAAATGGCCCAAAGGAATGGCAGTGAAAAGACACTGGAAGCAGCGAGGACGTGGGTGGCATTAGTGGAGGTGCTAAAACAGCCGAGTGGCGATAACGACACACCCCCTGGGTGAGCAGACCCAGGTACGGAGACCGAAACACCGGCCTAACCGTGTAATTATGATGGCCGTCCAAGAGAGCGTGGTGCCCATGGAGGAGCTGAATGGGAGCAGATCCTTTTAGGATCCTACCTTACCGGAAATAATGTACCTGCTGTCCTGTACGATCGGATATCATTACCAAACGGGGAGTTGGATGACTGAGCGACATGCCTGGGGGGTGGATAGCTGTTGGGCGGGTGGGAGGGGAGGAGAGGGAGGGTTCTTTTTCTTGATCATTACGAGTTAGTAATGGAACAGAATGCTAGGACGTTGAATGTCTACTAAGGGGATGCAGAGCCTGGCTAGCTCGAGGACCCTGAACTATACTCAGGGAACTGGCACCACCTTGCACAAGACCAAGATTGACGACTTCTGGTGGGCGTCGAACTGAGATTATTATGTATAGATGACTATGTCTAATTATCGAATGTGCCTTGTAAGATCTAGATCCTCGCTGTACTGCTATTGACTGCTTTGTTGCCACTGAATAAAATCTGTTTACAAAAAAAAATAAAAAAATGAAGCATGACACTAATAAGTGTGTGAGGTTTCCTCTTCCATTAAGGATGACTTCCCAACCTTTACCTACCTGTAACGCCCCTAAATCTAGTATTTAGGGGCAACCCCGAACCTTGCCTCCTCAGACAAGAACCGACAAGAAGAGAAGAAGAAGGACCGAAGAAGCTGTGCTGAAACTAAGAAGAGGAGGACGCCCATTGACTAGGCCCCAGCCCTACCGTCCTGTCCCCACCTTTAACCTGCTCCAGGGAAATCCTTGTGTGTCCAGCAGCCAGCAGCCTCAAGAACCCGAAGGACCTGCCCTGCCTTCCAAACCCAAGACTTTGTCTCCTGTGAGCACAGGATTTGCTCACCAACAGACTCTGGCCCCAGCCAAAACCGTGAGCCTGCACCACTCTGCACCCGATGCCTACGGCCTGAGTTCGAGTGGCCCAACACCACAAGAAGGTCTCCCCGGACATCCTGACCTGAGATCTGGTGATCTCTGACCTGCCTCGACTCTCCAAACGGAACCTGTAGTCTCTTTCTGGAGGACCCCCACGACCGCGACCGGAGATGGTAATAAAACCTGACGCCTAAAGACACCCCTGCACCCGATGTCCCACGGCCTTGGGTGGCCCAACCGACGGTGTCCCAGCATCCCCAGGCATCCCAACTTGCCTTTACAACTGGTGGTCACCTCCAGAAGATCTTCGTCCCCGAGACTGCAGTCTTTGTTCCAACCGGAGAATCCCCGTTGAAAACAACACGGCACCCGACGCCAAAACAGCACCCTGCACCTAGCCGCACCTGCACCACTACAGGTGTACTTTGGGTGCTAACTCGGACCCCCCTTTGCGCTGAGCCTAACACCTGGAGCTTTGCTCCCACAACCCTGCGGCCTGCTCGTGAGCAGCCACCAACCGGAGGTCCTCTATCCCCCAATGGATAACATTGGGCCTCAGCACTCTGCACCCAGCCACCCTAGTGCCGCTGAGGGTGGTTCAGGAGTGCATCCTTGACCCTGGTGGAACCCTGTTTCTAACCCCAGAATACCAACTCCCACAAACAGCAATTACTTGCAAACCGTTAACTTCATTTTTCCCCATAGGAATACATTGACTGTTTTTCCTTGAAAATTGTTCTGTGTGTGGAGTTGGTTTGTATGAAACACTGAAAAACCGCAAATGTACAAAAATTGTTTAACTTACCTTCTCTCTAGGAAATGTCCCAGTGTGATATCTAGGTATATCACACTGAGTAGAAAAAGTAACTTAAAAAGTAATCTAAAAAGTAACGTACAAAGTAATCTGTAAAGTAACTGAAAAGTAATTTCAAAACATTGACTTACCTGTAATTCAATCTACTGCATTTGAACCTGCATTCAACTGTAAAAAATTGCATAAGATTTTGCAAAGCATTTATTTCACTAACCTGCACCAGGATTGGCTTGGTTCTAGAAATAAAATAACTTAATATTTTTGATACAAACAAATTGGTCTGAGTTCAGTCTTTGAGTGTGTGACATCATTTGCTGCCTGAGAGTGTACAACAAATGCTTAACACTACCCTCTGATTAAGCCTTTCTGCTCGCCCACACTATCACAAATAGAGAGTAAGGTGCTATCTACCTTTACCTCTGCCTACCTTTGGGGTTCCACTGGACTCTGTGCACACTATATACCTCATTTTGGTATAGTATATACAGAGCCAGCTTCCTACACGGACTACCCATGTTCAATGTGAAGTTATGTATTGGTAAGACCTAGGATGGACTCCTTTGCCTAGCCAAACATGTCTGGGTATGGTCTGGGTGTGTTTGGGCATGTTCAGATCATGTCAGGGAATGTTCAGTATGTACATGGTGTTGTTCATAGCATTTCTGGATAAAGAGAACTATTGGGGGTGAAACCCACCATGTTGCTTAGGCAAACAAGTCAATGGAACCTTTACTCCAGCTCTGCCCCTATCTAAGGAACAGACAGAAGAGGGTGGGAACAAATCCCACCTGGAGGATCCCAGCTTCTCAGTACTTACTGAGCAGGCAGATGCTGTCTGCTTCCATCAGGGTGAGAGCAAGACAGCACCCGATGTACAATCAGGTTCACACGAGTTAAGGGTCTTCAGACCAAGTGTACATAAAGTACATGTGAACAAGCTGCCCAACAGATAGGATGGTCGGCCTGGTATTTAGCAACATGAAATGTACTTTCTCTACTTCCTACAAGTAATGTAAGTTGGAATTTTCTGCCTCTTACCTGACCATAACACATCAAGGAACAAGTCACTGAATATTGAAGCTTAAAGTAGATCAACTGAACAATGCTGCACAGTACCAACCACCACATTGGACCAGAAGAACTTCCAGACCCAATGACCCCAATACTGCTACAAAGCCAGGGATTTCAGTGGATGTGGTCCACACACTTTTCCTATCAGTAGATGGTTCATCCCTGCTGTGTCTACACGGTCTACAGGAAATAGAGAAAGAGACAGGAAGTGTAGGGTGGTGGAAGAAGGAGATATGAGTTGGAATTAAGAATAACCAGCCTAGATATTTGGAAGCCTTTCATTTGACAATGGTGGCCAACTAAACAAGCATTGGCAAACCTGATGGGTCTGAGTATAGTGCACTAGTGCATACAGGGCTAGCACATTATTGCAAGGCACTCAAGAAGGAGCCAACAGGAGAGATGGATATATTTGTATAGTTGTCCTTTATGCAATTCAGTGTAAGCATAGGAGTGGAGTTGGAAGGCCAATAGATTTAAGTGACAAATGAATACTCCACTGAGCTGAGTCAAGACATGTTTGACAAAGGGCCTGATTTACATCTTGGCGGACAGGTAACTCTGTCACAATGGTGATGGATATCCTGTCTGCTGAAATATAAATCCCATAGGATATAATGGGATTTATATTTTGGTGGACGGGATCTCCATCACAGCTGTGACAGAATAAACCGTCTGCCAAGATCTAAATCAGGCCCTATGTCTCCATCCAATGGCTGTGAAAGGCTGGTCAAAGCAAGCCAATGGCAGAAAGGGGAGAACCCAAAGCCCACTTTATGTAAATTGTTTACAGTAGATCTGTTTGATAGTTGCACTGTCAAAACCCAGTCCTAAAAAGACTGTGGACCCCTGCACAATTTTTTTTCAAGGGCCACACATTGTTTTATGCCAAGGGAGCTAATAGGCAGAACCACTAACAGGAGTTGGAAGGAAGGGACTCAGTAATCATCTCTGATTTGAATTAAAAGGAGAGCAACCATGTGGTGAAATGTTGGAAAAAAATAAAATTCCAAAGTGACAAGGGTGGAATGCTGGTGGGACTCCTGAACCAGTACTCTGTTGGCCATTAAGTGGTCATGCCAATTCACTGTGAATGGCAGGAGAGGTGCAGATGCTGTGGAGCAGCTAGTGGATGTAAGAAAATGCCTCTTTTTGCATGTTCACCTCCACTTTTTGGACTGATGCTGTTAGTTTTTCGACTCTGAGAGTGCACTGAGGCCTGCCAAGCAGACCTCAGTGCTAGTGTTCTTACCCATTGCAAAGTATATGCTGAATTGATTATCCCCAATTGGCAAGTACTGACTTACTTATAAATCCCTAGTATATGGTACCCAAGGTACCAAGGACATGTAAGGCAGTGTCTCCACCAGGGCTGCATCACTGATTGTGCCACCCTGGATGTACCAAGGAACAAAATGGCTCCCAGCCTGCTACTGCAAACTGGAAGGTCTGCTGTTGGACTTTGCTATTTAAACTAGTAGCAAAGCCACTACTTCCCTTAACAATATATGTAAGTCTTACCTAAGGAAGGCCTATAGAGCCCTATGGCAGGGAGCTATATATTGTTAAGTATGAGATATATACTTATATATGTCTTAGCAGCAAAACTCCCAAATTGTCATTTTGCTGTAGAAAAGTTAGTAGCCCCATAGGCTAATACAGGATTAACGGCTGGCATTGCAGTCTGGTTAACTTCTGAATGGGGCTACCTTACTAGGTACTGTTAGGTATCAAATTAATCGTGGCATTGAACCTGACTTGATACCCAGGTCAAATTTAATGTCACCATTAAAGTTAGGCAACTTTCAGAATGTTGCCACTCTGTGGCCCAGTAGCCTCAAATGGGCAGGGACCCACAGGAAGCTTTCTCCCTGCCTAGACAGTCCCGCAAATGACTCCCAGGCTTAGGATCAAACACAGCCTGCCGCAGAGTGAGGTGTTATCTTCCCTTTGCAGGAAGCTACTCTGGATGTTAGCCCAAACGGCATTCTTCAAAGGGGTAGCCGCCTTTGATGGGCAAATGGTGAGAGCACTCCAGACAGGCTGCCCTTTGGAGGTAAACAAGCTGGAGACAGGGACAGAGAGGAAAGACCAGTGCCCAAACTGTTTTTCCATGGGCGTGTAGCCCTCAGGTAGCCACACCTCTAAGGTGGTCTACTGAGCTCCTTACTTCCAGGGAAGGGTCCCGACATCTTGAGAGTGGCAGAATGGGGCACTCTGAGATTGTCAGATGCCACACATTGCTGGAAAGCCATCACCCAGAGGGAGGGGACCTAGTAGCCCATTGGCTAGTGACCACATGGTCCCCTGAGGGCACTTTAAGAAGAGATAAAGGTCATGCCAGCACCCCGGATTTTAGATCACACTGGATTTGGAAAGAGGATCAGAGAAGGACTGCCCTTGGAACTGCATGTTGAAAGGCTGCACCGTCTGATGGACTGCACCTGCTGCACCTTGGGCTAGCAAAGTTTAAACTGTACCTGTGGCTCCTAGCTCAGGAAAAAGTTGATCCCCAGCTCCAAACCAAAGCAGTGTCTCAAAGGATCAGTCTGCTGATCTCCTGGAACCAGATCCCGAGACAAAAGAACTGAAGTAGCCCAAACTGGCAAATTGCTAGCCACCAGAAAATGGCGGAGCTTGCAAAGTTTTTTTACTCCACACTCCACTTGGAACGCAGAGTTTGAGAAAAAACTCCTCTTCCCGCTTAGCGTAGCAGTGTTTATCGGCGCCAGCCCACCCCTACTGATCTCAATCATATTATAAGAGGGGCAGAGAAACAGTGCCCGCAGTGCACATCCGTTGAGGGGTCCTGCACTAGGAAGCTAGTCCAGCGCCAAGAAGAGCGGTCCAGTGCTAGCAGGGCAGGCCCATCAGCGGGGTCGATCCAGTAAAGGCAACGCTAGACCAGTATTTGCAAGGCCTGTCCTACAGCAGTGGAAGCCTTGCTAGGAGGACGCCTTCTGGGAGCTCGAGCCCTGCCTTCAAAGTCTCAGAAATCGAACACAGAGAATGTTGGCGCTGTCGGTGTTCGATTGTTGATCCATTGAAGGCAGGGCTCGAGCTCCCAGAAGGCGTCCTCCTAGCAAGGCTTCCACTGCTGCAGGGTCGAGCTCCACGATGTCTCTGCACGCCCGGCTCCTGCGCTCTATGTGCGCTTCGGTAAGTCCCTGAGCAGCCAGATTATAACGTCAGCAGGAGGGAGCCATTCCATGATGCAGCCCTGGATCTGGCGGTTGTTTACGGTGCTCGCAGGGCGGAGCAGAACTCTGCGGAATTCCACCTAGTTTTCATGCAACTCGGCGGAATTCCACATAGTGCAACTCCGCAAGCTCCACCCACCCCTAGAAACTAGCCCCCACTAAAGGATTTTGCTTCAACCGCTGTATCCGGAGACCAGAAGCCCAGCCACCACTGTCCTTCTACCCCTGGAAAGAGGACTTTGTGGGGCCCTGACCTCTGTGGCCAAAGTCACACCACATTACCTGTGGATTGAGGAATCACCACAAAGGCACTCCTGTCGACCGCACAGCCATCGGAGCATCCTTGAGCATCTTTTCTTCCTTCATCCCTAGCATCAGGACTACTCCATTATAGTCCATGGTTGTCATGCTGAAAAAGGCTGGAACTGGACTAGAAAATTCTCTAGTGGCCAGGTAACTGTCCAAATCTACCCCATTAGTCCCCCTAGACCTTCAGCCTGATGGATTTGGTCACCCAAGCCAGGCCGGAGTAGTTTAAGTAACTTTTACAAACTTTTGAAAAATTTACAAACTTTTTGTTGACCAATGTTTGGTTTGCGGTTGGATTTCAAAGTGATAAAATCTTTGAAAAATCATATTTCCGGAACCCTCCGGTCAATTTTGGTTATCTTGCACTCTAAAAATTAATTAAAATACACCTTATTTTTATTAATTGGTGTTGTGTTTCTTTCATGTTGTGTGGCCTTCCTATTTTGTTGTTTGCTACTGTTAAATGCTTTACACTAAGTTCCTTTGTTCAAGCTTTGCTGCTCGAAATCCATAGCTACCCAGGGTTGAGCTTAGAGTTGCTCAAACAAGCCTGACTAGACTCAATAAAGGTTTTGCGAGTGTCTTCCACGATAAGACTCACTGTGCCCGTGATTTTGTCTGCTTGTCTCCCCATTTTCCTTTCTGTGCCCCTCGCTGCCCCATTGTCGTTGTGCCCGTGATTTTGTCTGCTTGTCTCCCCATTTTCCTTTCTGTGCCCCTCGCTGCCCTATTGTCGTTGTGCCCGTGATTTTGTCTGCTTGTCTCCCCATTTTCCTTCTGTGCCCCTCGCTGCCCCATTGTCGTTGTGCCCGTGATTTTGTCTGCCTTTCTCCCCTTTTTCCTTCTGTGCCCCTCGCTGCCCCATTGTCGTTGTGCCCGTGATTTTGTCTGCCTTTCTCCCCTTTTTCCTTCTGTGCCCCTCGCTGCCCCATTGTCGTGGTGCCCGTGATTTTGTCTGCCTTTCTCCCCTTTTTCCTTCTGTGCCCCTCGCTGCCCCATTGTCGTTGTGCCCGTGATTTTGTCTGCTTGTCTCCCCATTTTCCTTCTGTGCCCCTCGCTGCCCCATTGTCGTTGTGCCCGTGATTTTGTCTGCCTTTCTCCCCTTTTTCCTTCTGTGCCCCTCGCTGCCCCATTGTCGTTGTGCCCGTGATTTTGTCTGCTTGTCTCCCCATTTTCCTTCTGTGCCCCTCGCTGCCCCATTGTCGTTGTGCCCGTGATTTTGTCTGCCTTTCTCCCCTTTTTCCTTCTGTGCCCCTCGCTGCCCCATTGTCGTTGTGCCCGTGATTTTGTCTGCCTTTCTCCCCTTTTCCTTCTGTGCCCCTCGCTGCCCCATTGTCGTTGTGCCCGTGATTTTGTCTGCTTTTCCCCCCCATTTCCTTTCTGTGCCCCCGCTGCCTCTCGCCATTCCCGCCGCTGCGTCCCCTGCGGCCCCGCCCCTCTGACTGCCCATTCGCTGCCCCTCCCTCCCACCTCCCCATAAATGGCGGCCGCTGCGCGGCCGCGCCGCTGGCGCGCCGAAGGCGTGCCTAAGGCAAGCCCGTCTGCGCCCGTCCGCGACTGGACCGCGCCCAGCGCCAGAACCCCTGGATCCCACCGATGCAACACCACTCGACGGACCTACGACGCCGCCACACTCACCGCACTCAATGCCGGCCGGAACCCTGCCTGCTACCGAGCCTCACCGAGACGCACCCACGGACCCTTCACCTGCCAAACCTGCCGATTCACCTGCCCCCGGACGTGCACCACCTCCGCCAAGCCGAGCACCAGCAGCAACCACCTGAAATGCATCCTGCTGAACACCCGCTCCGTCCACAGGCACGCCGTGGAACTCTGGGACCTGCTCGACGCAACAGCACCGGACATCGCCTTCCTCACCGAAACCTGGATGAACGCCTCCTCAGCGCCCGACATCGCCATAGCCATCCCGGACGGATACAAGATCACCCGGAGGGACCGCGTCAACCAGACGGGAGGAGGCATCGCCATCGTACACAAGAACACCATCCGCATCTCGACTAACTCCGACGAGACCTTCACCGCCGCCGAACACCTACACTTCCAGATACACACCGACCCCAAGACCACCCTCCGAGGCACCCTCATCTACAGACCCCCGGGACCACGCACACTATTCAGCGAAGACATCGCAGACTTCATCAGCCCGCACGCCATGCCCTCCGCCGACTACATCCTCCTAGGGGACCTCAACTTCCACCTGGAGAACAACAACGACAGAAACACCACCGCCCTGCTGGACAACCTCGCCAACCTCGGACTCAAGCAACTGGTGAACACGCCCACCCACTACGCCGGCCACACGCTTGACCCCGTCTTCTCGTCCAGCAAGCACATCTCCTTCAGCCACGCCACCGGACTCCACTGGACCGACCACAGCTGCGTCCACTTCAGCTTCAGAAAGACTGCGACCCACCACCACCCGCAACAGGCTCCCCGCCGGAGCTGGAGCAAGATCACCGCCGAGCAGCTCACCGCCTCCCTCAGCCAGAACACACCCACCAACACAACGGACCCAAACGAAGCAGCCAGCAACCTCGCCAAGTGGCTGACCGCCTGCGCCGACGACCTCGCACCACTGAAAAACCCTCCCAGCAGACCCGGAAGCAAGAAAACCCCTTGGTTCACCAACGAACTCAAGGAATCCAAGAAGAACTGCCGCACTCTCGAGAAAACCTGGCGACTCGACCAGACCACAGACAACAGGACCGCCCTCAAGCACGCCACCCGCAAACACCACCAGCTGATCCGTGCCACCAAGAAGTCGGCACTCAAAGAACGACTGGACAACAACGCCCATGACAGCAAGGAACTTTTCAGCATCGTCAAAGAGTTCTCCAACCCCAGCGCCGGAAACAACGACATCACCCCTCGCAAGACCTCTGCAACTCACTCTCCGCGTTCTTCCACCGCAAGATCACCGACATACATAACAGCTTCGACGCACAAACCACGCACCCTACCGCCGAACCAATGCCCGCCACCACCACCCTCTGCAACTGGACCCCGATCAGCACCGAAGACACCACCCGCACGATTAACTCCATCCACTCCGGATCACCAACCGACCCCTGCCCACACCACGTCTTCAACAAAGCCGACGCCACCATCGCACCCCATCTCCGGGACATCATCAACTCCTCCTTCCACACCGCCACCTTCCCGGAGAGCTGGAAGCACGCCGAGCTTACCGCCCTCCTGAAGAAACCAACGGCGGACCCCACCGACCTCAAGAACTACCGTCCCATCTCGCTCCTTCCGTTTCCGGCCAAAGTCATCGAGAAGACCGTCAACAGACAGCTTGCCGCCTTCCTCGAGACGAATGGATCCCTCGACCCCTCGCAGTCCGGGTTTCGGGCCAACCACAGCACCGAGACCGCCCTTATCGCAGCCACCGACGACATCAGAACCCTAACCGACAACGGGGAAACAGCTGCCCTCATCCTCTTGGACCTCTCCGCGGCGTTCAACACCGTCTGCCACCGCACCCTAGTGAAGCGCCTCAGCAACATCGGAATCCGAGAGAAAGCACTGGAATGGATCATCTCGTTCCTCGCCGGAAGAACCCAGAGAGTCCGCCTCCCCCGTTCAGATCCGAAGCCACCGAAGTCATCTGCGGCGTTCCACAAGGATCTTCACTCAGCCCAACCCTCTTCAACGTCTACATGAGCCCCCTCGCAGCCATCGCACGCCAACACAACCTCAACATCATCTCCTACGCCGACGACACCCAGCTGATCCTCTCCCTCACCAACGACCCCACCACCGCCAGAGCCAACCTACACGACGGGATGAGAGACGTCGCCGACTGGATGAGGAACAGCCGCCTTAAACTGAACTCAGACAAGACGGAAGTCCTCATCCTGGGCTCATCACCCTCCGCCTGGGACGACTCCTGGTGGCCCCCGGCCCTGGGCACCGCGCCCAAGCCAACGGACCACGCACGCAACCTGGGCTTCATCCTGGACTCCTCCCTGTCGATGACCAGACAAGTCAACGCCGTCTCATCTTCATGCTTCAACACCCTGCGCATGCTCCGCAAGATCTTCAGATGGATCCCCACTGAAACCAGGAAGACCGTCACCCAGGCACTCGTCACCAGCCGACTGGACTATGGGAACACCCTCTACGCCGGAACCACAGCCAAACTTCAAAAAGACTCCAGCGCATCCAGAACGCCTCCGCACGACTCATCCTGGACATCCCCCGACACAGCCACATCACCGGACACCTGAAAGACCTGCACTGGCTCCCCGTCAGCAAGAGAATCACGTTCAGACTCCTCACCCACGCACACAAGGCCCTCCACGACCTGGGCCCAAAGTACCTCAACGACCGCGTGACCTTCTACACGCCCACACGCCAGCTACGATCAACCAGCCACGCCCTCGCCACCGTACCACGCATCCGCAGAACCACCGCCGGAGGAAGATCCTTCTCCTACCTGGCAGCCAAGACCTGGAACTCCCTCCCCACTCACCTTCGGCGAACCCAGGACC
This sequence comes from Calotriton arnoldi, assembly GCA_963921515.1. Classification (NCBI taxonomy): domain Eukaryota; kingdom Metazoa; phylum Chordata; class Amphibia; order Caudata; family Salamandridae; genus Calotriton; species Calotriton arnoldi. The sequence goes on from CAWUFW010002211.1 coordinate 1,365,229, forward strand.
ATCTCTCCTTCAGGAAGCAGCTCAAGACCTGGCTGTTCGAGCAGTAACTTACCCCCTCCCCCAGCGCCTTGAGACCCTCCCGGGTGAGTAGCGCGCTCTATAAATGCCGTGATTAAGACCTCCCCAGTCATATAATTTAATACACCCAGATCCTCACAGTGGACTAGAGCGGTTGTGAGTTGCACGATTGATCTGGCAAGCGCCTTAGAGTAGACATATGAAGATGATGGGAAAGCTGTGCAGAGCATTGAGAGCTACTTGGTGCCCATCCTGATGTGGATGAGAATGTGGATTCCTTGTACAAATTTCTGCAGATTGCCAGAGTGTGTTGGAGGCAATGGGGAGCGGCAGGATTGTCACCCTAAACCGCCCAAGGTCCGAGAAGTGATGCTGCCCAGCAGCTTAATTGGGAGATGTCGTGGTGTTTGAGACCAGTCAAGTACGTTTGTCATGTGGCATCTACTGTATGCAGGGCATCACAAACAACATGGAAACCCATTGGGTCAAGGCGTAGCCATTTTTAGTTCTAAATTGCTGCTCGGCAGCGTACAGCCAACTGCAGGAGGAGTTCACGCTGTAATACAAAATGGTCCAAGATTACAGCTGTTATTGGGGCAGAAAGGCTACTAAATATCTCTGTAACACTCCTGCGACCCAGTCAGATGGTATGAGTACCAGTGGTGTAACAAAGCCCCCCCCCCCCCGCAGCCACCGCAGTGCGGCGGGGGGGTGGGCCCGAGCTCCAGGGGGCACCCTCAACACAGTAACCTGGCCGGAGAGCTCTTCAGTGTGTCCTGAGGGGGGCCCCTCCCTGTACTTTGCAGTGGGGTCCCCTCAAGCTTCGTTACGCCGCTGATGAGTACTTAAAGTTGTTTTTCTGCTTTTGAGTACTAAGCGTGGATATCAATGAAGTGGACATTGCTGGGGCTTTCAGCAATAACAAGTGCACGAAAAACATCATTGTTCATTGGATGCTTTGTTTATGACAACCACGAATAGTAGAGCAGCAAGAAGTCCCTTGGTGTAGATGAAGTTGACAACTTTAGTTAATTTATTTTGTTATTTTCTTTCCACAGGCACTGGACTATGGTGACTACTTTGTTTCTTCTAGTTAGATGTGTTAGTTTTCATTTCAGCAAGTTCAGTATTAGGCCGCCACCGCCATTTCTTCCTGAGCGTTAAACTTCCATTGAACGCGAAATGTGCCCAGATTTGTTTCAGCTATATTGAGATTTCTAGAGGTTTGAGAGGCGGGACACTGTACTCAGCAGAGACAACACAACAGCCACTTTCAATACGCTCTATAGGAGCAGTGAGAATAAAGGAGTTTTAACATTTCCCAAACTTTGAAAATCCTGGCAAAAATGGGTGCGTACTAAATTGCAGGAAAACAAATGTATGAAAGATATTGTAGGAAGTGAACACTGTATTAGAAAGATATATTATTTAATTGAGAAATCAAAAACAAGGAAAGACTGTTGACCAATTAGTAGCTCTGTTAAGAGTGATCGCTGTCACGTGATTTTCAGCACATCATATTTGAATGATCAGATTGTATGTGACAAAATTTGAATGAAGTCTAAAGCTTAAAAAGTACAGGAGAGATTATGATCTGGAAAGGAGACGACTTTGCAGTAGTGGCTGACGCGGCAATGAGCATGGAGTTATCATAAAATTATGTTGAGGAACTAATGAAGGAGTTCAATTTCGCGGGAGTATTGAATATTATTTGCAAGAACGGGAAGGATGAAAAGAGGATAAAGTTAAAGGAAATGAAACCAAGAATAGTGGCAGTGGTTATGAAACGAAAAAAAAGAGTATAATTGCTTTAGATGTGGTAGCTTTAATTGTTGTGTGAATGGCAAAAACTGCGCAGCTATAAGCAGGTTTTTCAAGAACTGTAAACGTAAGGGGAATTTTAGCCAGATCATGGATGTGCAAGAATGCAAAGAAGTGTGTGAATTGTGTCACTGAGGGTGATGAGGATGAAGTTAAGGGGGATGATGCAGTGCTATGTTTGAGTGATGCATCAGCGAGAAAAATAAAAATAAAGGGTTGCCATTATGCAATACGATAAAGGAGGGAGTGTGTGTGTAAGCTTCATAATGGACTCATGTTCTTGGTACACTGTTATTGCGAAGATATTGTTTGAGTGACTGTTGCTGGATAGTACAACTGCATACAGGCATGCACCCACGTGGTTACACAGGCAATATGATGGAGATGGAAGATTTCTGGGCACATTTAAAGTTTAATGGTAGAAGAACAAGAGGGAGATTATATGTCGCTTCTTATCTTGTCTTTCAAATAATTATGATAAAGTGTTGGAAGGCCTGAAAGGAGCACGAGTCTTCCTGGATGACATCCTAGTGTTTGGGAAGGACAGAATGGAACATGATGAAAATGTCAGGGAAGTATTGGTAGCATATAGGAAAATGCGCTTAACCATCAAGCACACTTAGGGGCATATTTATCATAGGGTAGCTTTGCGCCACGCAACGGGATGCAAAAGCGATGCTACACTTAGGTATGATTTATCAAGCCACGCAAGCAGTGGCGTAGCTAGTGGGTGTGAGGAGGGCATGGTCCTGAGTGGCTTGAAAAATCTGGACTAACGCAACGCTGCGCAAATCGATGCATTGCATTACTCGGCTCCAGGGAGGCATTCCACGTGTGATGCATGGATGGTCACATGCAACACCCATGGATTTTGACATATTCCTAGATTTGGACCACTTGTCCTGTGTAACCAGGGTCTTTATATATATAGAAACTTTCATAAAAACCCTCAAACAAGTACACAGGCCGTTGGCGGTATATCTTGGTTATCCGGCTTAGTGTACTGTTTCAGCATCATCATTGGGTCTTTTTTGGTAAGTTGCTGACCTCCACCTGGAGGAGGACCTACTGGTTTTACAGTAGTGGTCATAACAATATTCCTCTGATAACTTTACCCTTCCTCTCCACCAATACGATTTGTCTTCTCGTGTATGGATGCGTTTAATTCATAATTATGTAGTACTCACCCCAATGAATCTTTGTGGTTTCGAGTGTGTACTGTTTCTGAACAGACTTTAAGAAGAGAAAATTGTCCCTGTAAATACTTCTGTATGTTTTTTCTTTATCCAATACAGGTACAGATACTAACGGTCTGACCCTTACACCATAAGAGTGGCGAATATACCACTCCATAGGAGTAAAAATAAGCTCCCTATGATATATTTCGGTCCTGACGAAAGCCTCTAGAGTTTCCACGGGGCTGAAACATGTTGACCATGACAGTGCAACAGAGTAGTAACTTGATCTAAGAATGCACCACCTCGGTTTTTAATTTCCCACATCTCCATCTCCACAAATAAAATATTATCACTGATTGTGATGTAGGGAATTTTAACTCACTACACTAAGAGCACGAGCACTTTCTCTTTTTCTCTGACCACTACTGTAAAACCAGTAGGTCCTCCTCCAGGTGGAGGTCAGCAACTTACCAAAAAAGACCCAATGATGATGCTGAAACAGTACACTAAGGCGGATAACCAAGATATACCGCCAACGGCCTGTGTACTTGTTTGAGGGTTTTTATGAAAGTTTCTATATATATAAAGACCCTGGTTACACAGGACAAGTGGTCCATTCTCCCCTCTCTTTGATTAGTGTACCAACCATTGGAAGCCGAATGGATCACAGCTTCTTTTTCCTCTACATTGATTATCCTGAATTTAAGCAGCGCACAGCTGTGGGAAACCCAGACACAGAGAGTGACATTAGACTGTTCACTCACCTGAAGCAAGCACCACAAATAGTGAGCGCTCATCAATTCACTCAGAATAAGACTACTATTGTGGCATCCAGAGACAATATGGCGGACAACCCGGGATTAAGCTTTTCAGAGGAAGAAGTAAATGCCATTCTATCAGAAGCATCAGTATTACAGGATAAAGATTTGACACAGACATTGATACAGACCAACGAATGGGACGACTTAACAGAGATCAAAAAAGATCAAGAACGAACTGCAATCCATGGTATTATTATGAAGGAATATCTACGTGCAAATACGGCCCCTAAGGGCCTATGGGTACAAAATGCTCCACGGATTTTTCTCCAAGATATTGCCTTCAGAAAAGATTGGTCATCTATATCATGGAAGTGTACTAGAGACTATCTAGTACTCATAATCAAAACAGCCACAAGACTTGTGGAAGCCCTGACGATCAAGATTCAAGTCAGTGAAGCTAAATTGAAAACGACTGTCCACATCTCTGTACATAAGAAAAGATTAGATGACATAAACAAAGAAATGAACGAAACCAAGGAGTATATTACTCAGAATAAAATCCAGAAGTTGAGCAAAGATCTCAAGAAGTTCTCAATGGAAAAGATGCACCCATATGTGAAAGATGATTACATTATACCAGACCATCTAGGAGATGATGAATCAACAGGAGAAAGCTCCAGTAATAATTCTGACTGGAGCGGTGACGAAGGAACAAATCCTAGAAGAGTGAGGGGCCAATTTAGACGGAATCAACGTCGGAGAACTAACAATTGGCAAATGCCAAGATATTTTGATCACTCACATGCCAACTTTCAAGCCTATGTTCCCAACTACCATGGGTGGATGAACCCTTACTTCCAGGGACCACCAACCATGGCACCGATGATGAATGTACAACCACCTCCCCCTTTTTTAGGGAGAGGCCCAGGCACCCAAAGAGGAAGGAGAAAAGGAGTGACCTGGAGCGAACAAGGAAGACAAATACACACCCGGAGCATGACCAAGGAACAACCGGGGACCAGCTCAATGAATCACTGGTAGTTAATTTGACCAACTTAACCCTCACAGACGATCAAGAAGCGGTTCTGAACAAAGGACTTGGTTTCGTTCCCACTCCTACTTTGGACGTCTTTAAATTAAGATGTGAACTGGCCGAGTTCTGTAGAAAAATCAAGCTTAAAGCTTTCTTCATGAACAAAGAAGACCAAATCCCAGAGAGTGACACTAACCTCAGGCCCAAATCAACGTTCTGTCCACCGACCCACATGGTCCCAATAGAAATACAGGCCTTTGAAAAAGCAATTATGAGAGAAGTGGACAATATACAACCCACCACAAGACCATTTGTGAACATGACAAAACGAGAACAAAGAGCTATGAATGAATTAAAGAAAAATGAAGATATAGTAATCAAACCAGCTGATAAAGGTGGGGGTATTGTCCTCCTCAGTAAACAAGGATACAATAACCAATGCTTAAAGCTCCTCTCTGACACAAAATTCTATCATAAGATCACAGTCGACCCGAAAAAGAGACTTCAGAGAACTGTCGAATTAATGGTTGAAGAAGCTGTAACCAACCAGTGGATATCCAAACATGAGGAAGACTTCCTAAGAACTAAATCACCACGCACACCTTATTTTTATTCATTACCTAAAACTCATAAGAACAAGTTACCACCACCAGGACGCCCCATAGTGTCGGGGATAGGGTCGGTACTGGAACCTCTGTCTCAGTTTGCGGATCAATTCCTCAAACCAATAGTACAGACAACACCTACATATCTGAAGGACACAAGAGACCTCCTCAACCTACTAAATGGCCAAACATATGATGAAAGAACCATGCTGTTGGTAGGACTCGATGTGGAGAGTCTCTACACGAGTCTTCCCCAACAGAAGACCTTGGAGACTCTAGAGGATATTCTTTTCTCTGAAGAGTGGCACCACAGAACCCCAAGACACTTTGTGCTGGAATGTTGTAAGATGGCCCTCACTGAGAACTTTTTTGAGTATGAAGGAACCCTGTTCAAGCAGTGCCATGGCACTTCGATGGGCAGCACATTCGCCCCTAGTGTGGCTGGTCTGTATGTGAGCAATTTTGAACAACTACACATACAGAACCCTAACAACCCTTTTCTGACACGCATGAAAATCTGGCGTCGATATATCGACAACGTCCTGTTGATTTGGGAGGATTCTCAAGAAGTAATACAGGATTTCCTGACCTGGATAAATACCAGGGATGAATTTTTGAAGTTTACATGTTTGTCAGATAAAAGACAAATAGACTTCCTGGATGTTACAATTTACACAGAAAACAGCAGACTATATACCAGAACTTTCTATAAACCAACAGCTAAGAACAGCATACTGTCCTACAATAGCTTTCATCCCCGACCATTGCGGGATAATCTACCCTACAGCCAATTCCTACGATTGAGGAGAAATTGTAGTCAACTGAAGGATTACAAAACACAAGCAAAAGCTCTGGAAAATAAACTCACACTTAGGAACTATCCAATAAAAACGATAAAAAATGCCAGAAACGAGCCAGAAATCAGCCGAGAGAAAGTTTACTAGAGACCATCCCTAAGGAAGAACCTGAGGACCTACTGACCTGTGTAACAACATACAGCACATCCTCTAATGCTGTGAAGAAACTCATTAACAAGAATTGGAGGATCCTTACATCCAACACTCTCAAGTGGCCCAAACCGCGATTTGCAAACAAACGAACAAGGAACATCAAGGACGTTCTTGTACACACTAGACCAGCATCGCACGAGAAGAAGGAGACCCTAACAGCGATGTGGAATCTAAGCCCAATAGTGGGACATTACCCTTGTGGTTTTTGCTCTGTTTGCAAACTCACAAAACCTACTAAAACTTTACAGCTCTCAACTAACTTGAGATGGACATTACGTCACCATACAAATTGCAACACCACACATGTGGTTTACATGATCGTATGCCCATGTGGGCTTAAATATATAGGGATGACGTGCCGCAAAATCAAACAACGTATTTGCGAGCATAGGAGCAATGTAACATGTAAAAGAGTAACCACTAAGATGAGCAAGCATTATATTGAGAACAATCATGACTCCGATGATCTCAACTGGGTAGTCCTAGAGACATTACAAATCAAAACACACAACGCAGACAAGATTCTTTTTGAAAAAGAACAACGTTGGGTGTATCGCCTCAAAACTGACACTGAAGGATTAAACGATTCTATTCCGTGGAATTCACTAACGTGATTTGATAGATATCTTTGCTTGCATAAGACCCCTCAAAACATTCAAAGAAGGTCTGATCATTGCAACAGAGTCACGACTTTATTTAAGGTGCCTGGACTTGACCAGTACTCTAGAGATAATTATCTCTCTCTTTTTATCTCTGATTGTGGTATACACATACGATGGCTGGCTTGAGAACTTAGAACACTCCTATTACTTTCAATTTTAATTTTATGGAAGACTGTTCCAAACAATGCATTAATTCTCTTGACTTCAATGAGTGTGAATATCACAAAGTTCTAAACTATTCTAACATTTACCGTCAGTCTTTTCACTATGTTTTACTTCTACACTGTAGAGAATGCCAACCACTGCTGCCAACCACACATCAGTCCCCTTTTTTGTTTTTACCTTGACCGTGAATAAGAATGAGCTCTGGTCGGGCCCGCGTCACCCGGGGTAACGTTCGAAGAGCCAGTACAAGCAAATTGACTTGCGGGAACCGGTGAGGAGGCTTTGGGAGTTCCCGCCGACGCGCCAGAATATCCAAGTAAGATGCGGTTAACTTACTTTCTCATTTCCACAGATTTTGGAATTCTTAACTCGACGGAACCCGAGGAGGCCGCACTTAAGATACTAAAAGGTAAAACCTAATGACATAGGCCATTTTCTTTTAAAGCGGATTAATCCTTGGTTATATGCGCAGCGCTTCTTTAAGCTATGTATAATAATGCTGCATTTACAATCAGGTGCACAGCACAATGACTCCGTGACTACATACTCGTCACATTTGTTCCATTTTTCGCACCTTTGATAGTTTGGTCGCAGTGGACCCCAGACGCCTTAGTTCTCTAACTGAAACATGAACGTATAAAACCACGAGTACCAATTTACAGTGATTACTTTTGGACCACTAACGTCCTTTTATAGATGGCTTTTTTGATAATTTTAAACTTGGCATCAGTTACTTCTACTCATAACAATATTCCTCTGATAACTTTACCCTTCCTCTCCACCAATACGATTTGTCTTCTCGTGTATGGATGCGTTTAATTCATAATTATGTAGTACTCACCCCAATGAATCTTTGTGGTTTCGAGTGTGTACTGTTTCTGAACAGACTTTAAGAAGAGAAAATTGTCTCTGTAAATACTTCTGTATGTTTTTTCTTTATCCAATACAGGTACAGATACTAACGGTCTGACCCTTACACCATAAGAGTGGCGAATATACCACTCCATAGGAGTAAAAATAAGCTCCCTATGATATATTTCGGTCCTGACGAAAGCCTCTAGAGTTTCCACGGGGCTGAAACATGTTGACCATGACAGTGCAACAGATTAGTAACTTGATCTAAGAATGCACCACCTCGGTTTTTAATTTCCCACATCTCCATCTCCACAAATAAAATATTATCACTGATTGTGATGTAGGGAATTTTAACTCACTACACTAAGAGCACGAGCACTTTCTCTTTTTCTCTGACCACTACTGTAAAACCAGTAGGTCCTCCTCCAGGTGGAGGTCAGCAACTTACCAAAAAGACCCAATGATGATGCTGAAACAGTACACTAAGGCGGATAACCAAGATATACCGCCAACGGCCTGTGTACTTGTTTGAGGGTTTTTATGAAAGTTTCTATATATATAAAGACCCTGGTTACACAGGACAAGTGGTCCATTCTCCCTCTCTTTGATTAGTGTACCAACCATTGGAAGCCGAATGGATCACAGCTTCTTTTTCCCTCTACATTGATTATCCTGAATTTAAGCAGCGCACAGCTGTGGGAAACCCAGACACAGAGAGTGACATTAGACTGTTCACTCACCTGAAGCAAGCACCACAAATAGTGAGCGCTCATCAATTCACTCAGAATAAGACTACTATTGTGGCATCCAGAGACAATATGGCGGACAACCCGGGATTAAGCTTTTCAGAGGAAGAAGTAAATGCCATTCTATCAGAAGCATCAGTATTACAGGATAAAGATTTGACACAGACATTGATACAGACCAACGAATGGGACGACTTAACAGAGATCAAAAAAGATCAAGAACGAACTGCAATCCATGGTATTATTATGAAGGAATATCTACGTGCAAATACGGCCCCTAAGGGCCTATGGGTACAAAATGCTCCACGGATTTTTCTCCAAGATATTGCCTTCAGAAAAGATTGGTCATCTATATCATGGAAGTGTACTAGAGACTATCTAGTACTCATAATCAAGACAGCCACAAGACTTGTGGAAGCCCTGACGATCAAGATTCAAGTCAGTGAAGCTAAATTGAAAACGACTGTCCACATCTCTGTATATAAGAAAAGATTAGATGAGATAAACAAAGAAATGAACGAAACCAAGGAGTATATTACTCAGAATAAAATCCAGAAGTTGAGCAAAGATCTCAAGAAGTTCTCAATGGAAAAGATGCACCCATATGTGAAAGATGATTACATTATACCAGACCATCTAGGAGATGATGAATCAACAGGAGAAAGCTCCAGTAATAATTCTGACTGGAGCGGTGACGAAGGAACAAATCCTAGAAGAGTGAGGGGCCAATTTAGACGGAATCAACATCGGAGAACTAACAATTGGCAAATGCCAAGATATTTTGATCACTCACATGCCAACTTTCAAGCCTATGTTCCCAACTACCATGGGTGGATGAACCCTTACTTCCAGGGACCACCAACCATGGCACCGATGATGAATGTACAACCACCTCCCCTTTTTAGGGAGAGGCCCAGGCACCCAAAGAGGAAGGAGAAAAGGAGTGACCTGGAGCGAACAAGGAAGACAAATACACACCCGGAGCATGACCAAGGAACAACCGGGGACCAGCTCAATGAATCACTGGTAGTTAATTTGACCAACTTAACCCTCACAGACGATCAAGAAGCGGTTCTGAACAAAGGACATGGTTTCGTTCCCACTCCTACTTTGGACGTCTTTAAATTAAGATGTGAACTGGCCGAGTTCTGTAGAAAAATCAAGCTTAAAGCTTTCTTCATGAACAAAGAAGACCAAATCCCAGAGAGTGACACTAACCTCAGGCCCAAATCAACGTTCTGTCCACCGACCCACATGGTCCCAATAGAAATACAGGCCTTTGAACAAGCAATTATGAGAGAAGTGGACAATATACAACCCACCACAAGACCATTTGTGAACATGACAAAACGAGAACAAAGAGCTATGAATGAATTAAAGAAAAATGAAGATATAGTAATCAAACCAGCTGATAAAGGTGGGGGTATTGTCCTCCTCAGTAAACAAGGATACAATAACCAATGCTTAAAGCTCCTCTCTGACACAAAATTCTATCATAAGATCACAGTCGACCCGACAAAGAGACTTCAGAGAACTGTCGAATTAATGGTTGAAGAAGCTGTAACCAACCAGTGGATATCCAAACATGAGGCAGACTTCCTAAGAACTAAATCACCACGCACACCTTATTTTTATTCATTACCTAAAACTCATAAGAACAAGTTACCACCACCAGGACGCCCCATAGTGTCGGGGATAGGGTCGGTACTGGAACCTCTGTCTCAGTTTGCGGATCAATTCCTCAAACCAATAGTACAGAGAACACCTACATATCTGAAGGACACAAGAGACCTCCTCAACCTACTAAATGGCCAAACATATGATGAAAGAACCATGCTGTTGGTAGGACTCGATGTGGAGAGTCTCTACACGAGTCTTCCCCAACAGAAGACCTTGGAGACTCTAGAGGATATTCTTTTCTCTGAAGAGTGGCACCACAGAACCCCAAGACACTTTGTGCTGGAATGTTGTAAGATGGCCCTCACTGAGAACTTTTTTGAGTATGAAGGAACCCTGTTCAAGCAGTGCCATGGCACTTCGATGGGCAGCACATTCGCCCCAAGTGTGGCTGGTCTGTATGTGAGCAATTTTGAACAACTACACATACAGAACCCTAACAACCCTTTTCTGACACGCATGAAATTCTGGCGTTGATATATCGACGACGTCCTGTTGATTTGGGAGGATTCTCAAGAAGTATTACAGGATTTCCTGACCTGGATAAATACCAGGGATGAATTTTTGATGTTTACATGTTTGTCAGATAAAAGACAAATAGACTTCCTGGATGTTACAATTTACACAGAAAACAGCAGACTATATACCAGAACTTTCTATAAACCAACAGCTAAGAACAGCATACTGTCCTACAATAGCTTTCATCCCCGACCATTGCGGGATAATCTACCCTACAGCCAATTCCTACGATTGAGGAGAAATTGTAGTCAACTGAAGGATTACAAAACACAAGCAAAAGCTCTGGAAAATAAACTCACACTTAGGAACTATCCAATAAAAACGATAAAAAATGCCAGAAACGAGCCAGAAATCAGCCGAGAGAAAGTTTACTAGAGACCATCCCTAAGGAAGAACCTGAGGACCTACTGACCTGTGTAACAACATACAGCACATCCTCTAATGCTGTGAAGAAACTCATTAACAAGAATTGGAGGATCCTTACATCCAACACTCTCAAGTGGCCCAAACCGCGATTTGCAAACAAACGAACAAGGAACATCAAGGACGTTCTTGTACACACTAGACCAGCATCGCACGAGAAGAAGGAGACCCTAACAGCGATGTGGAATCTAAGCCCAATAGTGGGACATTACCCTTGTGGTTTTTGCTCTGTTTGCAAACTCACAAAACCTACTAAAACTTTACAGCTCTCAACTAACTTGAGATGGACATTACGTCACCATACAAATTGCAACACCACACATGTGGTTTACATGATCGTATGCCCATGTGGGCTTAAATATATAGGGATGACGTGCCGCAAAATCAAACAACGTATTTGCGAGCATAGGAGCAATGTAACATGTAAAAGAGTAACCACTAAGATGAGCAAGCATTATATTGAGAACAATCATGACTCCGATGATCTCAACTGGGTAGTCCTAGAGACATTACAAATCAAAACACACAACGCAGACAAGATTCTTTTTGAAAAAGAACAACGTTGGGTGTATCGCCTCAAAACTGACACTGAAGGATTAAACGATTCTATTCCGTGGAATTCACTAACGTGATTTGATAGATATCTTTGCTTGCATAAGACCCCTCAAAACATTCAAAGAAGGTCTGATCATTGCAACAGAGTCACGACTTTATTTAAGGTGCCTGGACTTGACCAGTACTCTAGAGATAATTATCTCTCTCTTTTTTATCTCTGATTGTGGTATACACATACGATGGCTGGCTTGAGAACTTAGAACACTCCTATTACTTTCAATTTTAATTTTATGGAAGACTGTTCCAAACAATGCATTAATTCTCTTGACTTCAATGAGTGTGAATATCACAAAGTTCTAAACTATTCTAACATTTACCGTCAGTCTTTTCACTATGTTTTACTTCTACACTGTAGAGAATGCCAACCACTGCTGCCAACCACACATCAGTCCCCTTTTTTGTTTTTACCTTGACCGTGAATAAGAATGAGCTCTGGTCGGGCCCGAGTCACCCGGGGTAACGTTTGAAGAGCCAGTACAAGCAAATTGACTTGCGGGAACCGGTGAGGAGGCTTTGGGAGTTCCCGCCGACGCGCCAGAATATCCAAGTAAGATGCAGTTAACTTACTTTCTCATTTCCACAGATTTTGGAATTCTTAACTCGACGGAACCCCGAGGAGGCCGCACTTAAGATACTAAAAGGTAAAACCTAATGACATAGGCCATTTTCTTTTAAAGCGGATTAATCCTTGGTTATATGCGCAGCGCTTCTTTAAGCTATGTATAATAATGCTGCATTTACAATCAGGTGCACAGCACAATGACTCAGTGACTACATACTCGTCACATTTGTTCCATTTTTCGCACCTTTGATAGTTTGGTCGCAGTGGACCCCAGACGCCTTAGTTCTCTAACTGAAACATGAACGTATAAAACCACGAGTACCAATTTACAGTGATAGGCCATTTTCTTTTAAAGCGGATGAATCCTTGGTTATATGCGCAGCGCTTCTTTAAGCTATGTATAATAATGCTGCATTTACAATCAGGTGCATAGCACAATGACTCCATGACTAAATACTCGTCACATTTGTTCCATTTTTCGCACCTTTGATAGTTTGGTCGCAGTGGACCCCAGACGCCTTAGTTCTCTAACTGAAACATGAACGTATAAAACCACGAGTACCAATTTACAGTGATTACTTTTGGACCACGAACGTCCTTTTATAGATGGCTTTTTTGATAATTTTAAACTTGGCATCAGTTACTTCTACTCATAACAATATTCCTCTGATAACTTTACCCTTCCTCTCCACCAATACGATTTGTCTTCTCGTGTATGGATGCGTTTAATTCATAATTATGTAGTACTCACCCCAATGAATCTTTGTGGTTTCGAGTGTGTACTGTTTCTGAACAGACTTTAAGAAGAGAAAATTGTCTCTGTAAATACTTCTGTATGTTTTTTCTTTATCCAATACAGGTACAGATACTAACGGTCTGACCCTTACACCATAAGAGTGGCGAATATACCACTCCATAGGAGTAAAAATAAGCTCCCTATGATATATTTCGGTCCTGACGAAAGCCTCTAGAGTTTCCACGGGGCTGAAACATGTTGACCATGACAGTGCAACAGATTAGTAACTTGATCTAAGAATGCACCACCTCGGTTTTAATTTCCCACATCTCCATCGCCACAAATAAAATATTATCACTGATTGTGATGTAGGGAATTTTAACTCACTACACTAAGAGCACGAGCACTTTCTCTTTTCTCTGACCACTACTGTAAAACCAGTAGGTCCTCCTCCAGGTGGAGGTCAGCAACTTACCAAAAAGACCCAATGATGATGCTGAAACAGTACACTAAGGCGGATAACCAAGATATACCGCCAACGGCCTGTGTACTTGTTTGAGGGTTTTTATGAAAGTTTCTATATATATAAAGACCCTGGTTACACAGGACAAGTGGTCCATTCTCCCCTCTCTTTGATTAGTGTACCAACCATTGGAAGCCGAATGGATCACAGCTTCTTTTTCCCTCTACATTGATTATCCTGATATTCCTAGATTTACCATAAGTGGTAGACCCAGGAAAGCGTAACAAGCATTGGCATAGCCAATAGGTCTCGCCTTTGGGACCTTATAAGCCTTATAGCGGCACAGACATGCGATCAAAAATTATATCAGAGGTTAGAGAACTGGATGCCTTCATTCCACTGAGGTCTAGGCAATTAGGGAGAATACGGGCAGTACAATGTGTGAAAACAAAAGGATTATAAATATGTTGATATGGCACTTCGAGTGGAACTAACCCTCCGCTGGTCCGTCCAGAAAGTGTCTCTACTCCCACTGAGGCATGTCAAGGTAATAAAAGTGAGACTCAAAGGAAGACCGTTAGGTCACGTGATAGGAAGTCATCAAAGGCAAAATGCTTCAGAGACAGGAAGCCCCTTGAATGTTTGATTCCTTCCTGGATATAAATGTGTAGCACCAACTGGGCTCCGGTGAGGAGGGGCCACGGGTTGGCTTCCGTAACTGGTGGGACACTGTGGGGGGCTGCACCGACCCTGGCAGGGTGGGTGTTCAGGGGAGAGACGCCAGCTGTGTGAGGGCACAAGTGCTGGTGCGAGAGAGAGTGTGAAAGTCGAGGAAGAGCAGAAGGGTCTGTATGCCAAGGATAGACACCAAGAAAGCGGATTTTAGGAAAGGGAGATAATGTAGGCGGTGTGGGAGGAATTTTGTATGTGTGCACGAGCGTATGTGTATGCAGGAAGCGCAGAGGGAGTCAAATCATATGTAGGAGGGTTGTGGGAAAGAAGGGAAGTAGCGTGGCAACTTGCTGGGGTAGCGGGTGTTTCATTACTGAAGGGAACAATGAAATAAAAAGTAGAAAGAGAAGAATGAAAAGAGGATGGAATAAAAGGAAAAAAAAGAACCCGAAGGTAACGAATGAAGAGTTGGTTCGTCCGCAGCATGGAAAGAAAAATGGCGGGTGTCTGTAAATTCGACAACACAAAATGTGATACATTATGCATCCCTTGAAATATGACCTGTGAGTTAATCTTACCCTTGAACCTAACATTACCCTGAAGTATTTAAACTCCATGGCATGCAACAGTGCCCCACACACCGTCCGGCTAACTCCTCCTCTGCAGGCTGGGGTGGTATACAGCAGCCGGGAGGTCTTAAGGATGCGCAGTTACAAGGGAGTGGAGGGCGAGGGAAAATTGCTAAAAACAGGGCTTACTTACGAGCAGATTGTCTTGAGGTTATGGTCATCGTCCAAGTCCTGTGGGTAGTTGGCCATTTTGTCGCCCAGTGTGAGCAGGCATTCTGAGCAGCCCCTAAAGACCGTATTGCATTGCATTTGCCCACTGCCCTCATTGCCAGCACCGGTGTGGAAATGTGTAATATTTTACGTTAGCATAAGCTACAGTCATTTTGCCTGTGGTGTCCATTTGTTAGCTTTGTAATTCTTTCGTTCTCTGCTCCTCGTCTTTTTCCCTGCCTGTGCTGTCTATTTTAGTGACTTCCTGACTCAGCTAAAACAATGTATGTGCTGCGGGATTCGTAAGCTGCCAGTGCACCTGGTCTTGAATGTAACTGTCGACCATTTACCACTGCCATAAGCATTTCTGCTCCTCCCTCTCACTTTGCTGTCCAAGTGGTTATTCATCTGCCCTTGTTTGCCGATAGTTATTCCTATGTTTAAACTTGTTCCTTTTTCTGTTATGTGCTTACGTTGCAACAAAGTCTGTATAAAAGGACACTGGTTTGTTAAGCCAGTGTGCCACCTCCTGCAACACTTGAGAGTGTTGTTGGACGTGGTTCCACTCATGAGAAGTTAATAAAATTGTTATTTTGAATCCCAGCTTCAGTGTTGATCTCTATTTTGTTGGTTTTTGAACCCGTGGACAAAAGGGTGACCCTGCACCAGTGTACCCCTAAAAAGGTACATTTCCACACCGGGTACGCAGGTGGAAAAGTGTCAATCTAATAGAGAAAAAGCAATCAGAGAGAAAGGCGAGAGAGGAGATGAGGAGAGAGAGATAGATAGAGAGAACAATGGATGGAAAAAGAGAATTTACGCAAGGAGATGAAGGGAGTGTTTTGAGCATTTTTGCCATGGCTGCTTTTGATTTCCTAGCTTGTAAAGATTTCAGTAAATATTTCACATGGTCTGCTTCGTCACGGTCTTAGTGTTTACACCTCTGTGTATCGTTTAAAAATAAATTGTATCAGTTAAACACTTTTGGTAGGCTTTATGCATGTCTGGTGGCACTAATTATATTTCTAACTAACAACAGGAAACCCTTAGGATATGGCGTAACAAACAGAGCTGCCGACTTTGTGCCTGGGGAACCGGGTTCAAGTCTCAGCTTTGGCTTTACAAAAAACATGCAGATGGTAACAAATAAAGGTAAACTCGTATTATTATAGTTGAACATGTACAGTTACCCGATCGGGTGAACAAACGGTGCTGGAGCAAAAGAAAACAAGGCGGAGGAGGGAATTCATGTAACAGGCGCCCTCTGAACTCGTCTGACAAACAAAGAAATACAAATGCGTGTGTGTTTGTTACCTCTAAAGCCATCGCGGGAGGGGGAAGTGCAGGGAACAGGCACCCTCGGAATGCGTCTGATGAGCAGGAAACGTGTGTTAGCTCAAAAGCGAAAGTCAACAAAAAAAAGCATTTGAAAAAAAAAGCACGGCGGCGCGTTCTGTTCAATTAGTAACCTGATCCAGGCGCGCCGCTGCTCGCTCCCGAGACCCAAAGGCCATGGGAGTCAACGTTTAGAGAAAAGGCGGGACATGCACCCGCCTTTGGCCAATTGCGTACTTTCATTTTTGAAAGCCACACGCAAAGGCCAATAGAATGTGTGGAAGTTGAAAACCAACAGGGACAAGTTTTGAGAAAGTCTGGAGTGATTCCAAGAGGCCTCCCCATAGTGCAGCGCATGCGCGCTGCGCTAGGCTCGACCTAAAAACTGGTACGCCTCCCCAGGGTAGGTGTAACAAGGAGAGATATGTTTATTTCTCCTTGTTTTTTCCTTTTTCCATAGAAAGAGGAAAATGCCTCAAGGGATTGTTTTTGTGCAGGAAGGTGTCCCTTCCTGCACAAAACAATCCTGCTTACAACACAGGCACCCTTGTTACTTGGTGAAAGGATGCCTGCATTAGTGCTAGGCAGCACATTGTGCACCAGCGCTGGGAAAAGACAGGAATGCGCCATATAATATGAAATATGGCACATTCCTGGCCTTTCCAGGTCATGCAGCACAGCAAGAAGACCTCCTGCGCTGCGTGACTTGTTGATAAATATGCCCCTAAATGCAAGTTTGGTTGACAGAAGGTGGAGTACTTGGGACACAAAATCTCCAAGGATGATCACATTGATGCAATTCTCAGGGCCTCAGAATCAGGGTGAAAAATACAGCTACTGTCAATGGGTACTTTAATCGGCTTAATAAAGCCTTAAAAGCCATACAAACAAATCACAACAGGATTAATATACATTTTATCAATATACATAAATAGCACACAGCTTAAAAAGACATCAGGGAATCCACAACCTGTAAAAAGATTTTTTTTAAAGAGTAAGCTGCAGCATCTTCCTAATTCTGAATGCACTCTGTACAAAATTAATAATAGCCAGACAAATAGTATCAAAACAAAGCCGTTATGCTATAGACATAGTACATCTCATATTATTCCCCATTAGTAACATACCCTTCCTAATAGCAACAGAGCATAAAACTATATGATGTTCTGATAAAAACATATTGTAAAAACCCTTAATCAAAATAACAGAGTGACATAAAATAAAATCTAGACCTCCAGTAGACTTCCTCTATTCTTCCAAATTTTACATAAAAAATTGGTACAGAAAAAAAAATACAAGGAGAATGTAATTGCTGTAAATACACCAGTGCCGGTTTACACTGCATAAACGTTAAGTGTTTCAACAAAGGAATAATAAACTCTCTCCTCAGTTTCACAAAAACCCCCATAGAAAAAGCACTAATGTAAAGTGCTTTGCTCTGAAAACTCATCGCATGGACAGAGCGGTAAATGCACATCAGTAGTGTTTTTATTATTAAAAGATAATCAATCAATCAGATAGAATTTGTATAGCATGGTTCATCCCCCCGGGGGGTATCCATGCGCTGTGCTGCAGGTCTCAGTCGAAGAGCCAGATGTTGAGTCCCTTCCTGAAGTGGTTCAGCGAGGGTGCAGTGCAGAGATGGAGAGGGAGGGTGTTCCAGGCTTTGGCGGCAAGGTGGGTGAATGAGCGTCTTCCGGTGCGACTGGGGTGGATCCGTGGCGTTTCAGCGAAGGCGAGGTGTGCGGAGCAAAGGTTTCTGGAAGGTTGGTGGAAGGTCATGCCGTGGTTCATGTAGTGTGGTCCTTGATCGTGGAGGGCTTTCAAGCTGGGGGTCAGGAGCTTGAACTGGCATCTCTTCTGGACGGGGAGCCAGTGGACGTCTTTCAGGTGCTAAAAGATGTGCCATGTTTAAACAAAACGTGGCCAATAAAATCTATGCTGCACTTTCGAAACCACGGTAATATAAGGTTGAGCACCAGGTTGAGTTAACAAAAGGCGTGCGCTGTGACTGCCACTTTTTAAAATTCTCTATCCCCTCCCCCTTCTCTTCTGATATTGGAGATCAAGATTTTGAAATCCCTTTTGATTATTTCCTCCATGAACTCTGAATCATCAAAATATTTTGAGATTCCTATATTCTCACAGGATTTCGTTATAAAATTCAATCATGGTATTTGATGAGCATCATCCAAATGCAAACACTCACGAATGATCTTTCTATTTAGTGAGGCCGCTGCTTTCATTCAAATAGCATGATAGAGTAATAAAGGAGCTGAATCAATAAATCTCAATAAAAGGTATGTCTAATTCACCACAACATATGTAATTGGCACAGCTAAAAGGAACTGCCGACATTTTTTTTAAACACTTACTTTCGGCTTGCTGAAGAAAGTCCACATTTGAATAACCCCAAATTCCCCCTAGGCAAATATGCCTTACAAAACTACCAACCTCACTAAACATCATTTTCACCTACACTTCCCACACCCACCCCTCTATAGTTCCCACCTACCCTTACCCCGAGCAGAATGCCTGTCACTGCATCAACGTTTTACTTTCATAACTTAATTTAATTTGTACACTGCTAAACCTTGAACTTCCTGCTTTTGGCAATTGTCAACTTACTCCCCCTCCGGGGCGTGGCCAAGACGTCAACCAAGATGGCCGCGTAGTCTTGGAGCTCCGCCGGACCACTCTGAGAAAAATGCATGCAAGACACGAAATCACTCATTAACTAACATAGAAACCACAGCGGGGGCGGCGGCAACGATGCAAGCATGAAATTCCGAAGTCTCAGCGCTCTGGTGGTTCCCAGAGCCGTTGATTGATGTGTCTGCATGGGCGCTGCGGCTGGAGCTGCGAGGACACCCGGGAGGACGTCTCCTACCCCACGCCAGTGAATGTCCCTAGCGGCGCCGGGAAGCAAAGGCCCACCACTGACCTGAATCAGGATCAGCTCAGTGGATGCTGCAACAGTACTGGCAAGGTTGTGGCTCACATGCGGCCATAGCAATAGCGGATCAACACTCACCGTTTGCTGAAGAGCGGTGGTGAGGTAGGCCTGCGCTACACTCATCCGTGGCCCGCCTACGCCCCCCTCTCCAAGCTACTGCGGACTTACACGCATCGGGCCTGGTGCCTGTATACCAGCGACTCATGACGAGCCCCTCATGTTAAGGAATAGTCCCCCATTCAACTCGGCAGTGCAGATCAGACTCCCGGAACCACCGACTGGGGCACTTACACACGCACCGCGATCGGAGCAGCAGGCACACCCAGGAGGATGCCCCCTCCCCCAGGTGAACAAACACACCGTGCGACCTCGGTGGGCACAGATCTACATCGTCCCGGTTCGGGACCAGCGGCGGAGACACTGCCTTGGGCTGTGGTAGTGGGATTGCGGCTCCATGAAACCATGAAGAAGCTGATTAATATCCTCGCTTCCCGGCACCCAGCAACCAGGTAGGCCTGCGCTATGTGTAATTGCATCCTACGAACGCTCATGTCCCTGCGCTGCAATAGTCTTGCCTGAACCGGACCGGGCACACTGAGCACCAGTGTTCACTGCCAGACCGCCTTGCAGGGGATCTTATTCCCAACTCAATCCAACAGCATCAATTGGTCCCCAACTCTAAAGGCCCCCCGCTAGAGGCGCATAGACCTCTTCAATAGTCACCGACACAAAGCACCCATAGCAGGGGTGGCAATATAGGGGCAGACTGAGCAATCAGAGACCCCGATTGGTGGACCCTGGGGCAAATTTAACATTAAGTGCACGAGCCAGAGAACGTGCGGCCGCCCGGGCCGCAGCCACGAAATAACCAGTTTCTGCACCACGGCTCGTGAGCAGAAGAGAGCGCTTGGGGCCCGTACTTGCTTGATCCATTGCCCGATGTGGCGGCTGTCTCCCGCAGCACCAAATATTGTTTGGGCCGAATGAGCCCTGAAAGAAAACTCCCTGGCTAGGGCCAATCTACTAGTCTGCTGGTGTTGCCTGGGGCCCCCAACCTGGGGCCCCCGTTGGCGACATATAGGAAGATAACGGCAGCCCAAGACACAGAGTCCCTAACCGGGCCCGGCAGGTGCCTCCACCGGCCGACCGGCCGCTTTCCAACATACCACCTAAGCAGGACCTCACGAACCACAACATTGCACTGCTAGGCACCAACACTGACACTCTGTTAGTATCGTGCCTTCTTGGCTGTAACAGGTCATGGTTCGAGGGGACCCGAAACAACGCAAGTTAACCTTCGAGAAAGCCGGGCTCCAGGTGATTCTACTGGCCCGGGACAAGCAGAGAGTGGGGAAAACTCGGACACAAATATGGCCACACAACAGGGGCCCGACTCAATATTGGCGGAACTATGTGCAGGCTTCAAGGCACTGGACACTCGCTTTGATGCCCTAGACAAACGCCTGGATGACATGGGGACATGACTGGACAAACCTGATGGTCACCTGGACACAGTGGAAGGCAGGGTCTCCGATCTCGAAGATGGAGCAGCCCAAACAACCAAGAGACTGGAACATGTTGAAAAACTCCTAAAGACAGTAGCCATGAAAAACAAAGACAGAATTGAGGAGTAGGCTAATAATATTCGCATAATAGGGGTACCTGAATCCACCAAGACGGGTCGCCTCGATGGATTTGTTGAACAACTACTGACAGATCTGTTTGGCAGAGACTCGTTTTTCCCAGCGTTCTTGGTGGAGAGAGCCCACCGGTCACTGGGGCCCCGACCGAACCCTGGTTGCCCTCCTCGTTCTATAATTGCCCGCCTGCTCAAC
Organism: Calotriton arnoldi; assembly: GCA_963921515.1. Lineage (NCBI taxonomy): Eukaryota > Metazoa > Chordata > Amphibia > Caudata > Salamandridae > Calotriton > Calotriton arnoldi. Next base: position 1,386,655 of record CAWUFW010002211.1, read on the forward strand.
TTTCGGATAGAGACACAGCATTGCGACAGGCGAGGAAGTGGGGCACACTCCACTGGCAGGGTGCCACAATCTCCCTTTATCCGGGCTACACCATCATGGTCCAGGAGACCCGCCGAAAGTTTACTGGTGTTAAAGCCACTCTCAGGAACTTGGGATTGAGATATGAAATGCTGAATCTGGCACGCCTGAGGGTGGATGCTGACGGCAGGTCCCGAATCTTTGAAACGCCATCGGAAGCGCAGGAGTTTTGTCACGCACTGTCCAAAAAGAAGATCACGCTAGTACCTACCTCCCCCACCAGATCACCTCCCGGCTCCAGTTCTGGAACCAGTGCAGACTTGTTTTCAGCTAGCGAAACTTGACGGACCTAATGTGATTTACATATTAGCTTAACAGATAAGGGACATTACAGATTGAGTTAATTTTTGATTGTTCTTACATGCCATAAGAAACAGCTATTATTATATACTCATACTGGAGGATCCGACGTAGCGTCGCCACCTCCCACGTGTTGACACTATAGAGCTATATGTAGTTAGTACTTTTGCGAAGTTGTGGGTACGTTAATGGATATGAGATCTCCCCATAGTACGAGAGATGGGGATGGGTGGGGGGAGGGATGGAAGGGTATTGTTTAAGTTATACTACAGTTCCTTTTACCAGAGAGAATAATCCATACTGTGCAATCACACAACCAGATTGGCTATATGAACCTACATCTCGACAATAAGCATTGAAGGCAGAATTCACCCATTAGCAACTCTCACACTAGTGTCATGGAACATCCGGGGACTCAACAATTCTCGCAAGGGTAAACAGGTGATTCAACATCTACAGCGACATCAGATAGATATATCACATTTTTGCAGGAAATGCACCTATCCCCTATTACCCCAACTTCCTTTGCTAGGAATTGGGGCCCACATTGTTACTTTGCAAACTACAGTTCGTATGCCAGGGGTGTTTCCATACTAATACACAAGGGAGTCCCATTTAGCCCAATAGAAGTGAAAAGCGACAGGGAGGGGCGATATCTAATTGTAAAGAGTCACTTGCTGGGACATACTATCTTATTAGTGAATGTATTTGCGCCCGATATAGATGACCCTGATTTCTACTCAGACTTATTGACCCAAATGGACCGTATGGAGGCAACGCAAGTATGCCTGGGGGGAGATGTGAATATACTAGTAGATCCCGCCCCAGACAGCACATCAAATGCCCTAGACACAAAACCCAGAGCCCGTCGTACACTTGCGGACCTCAAGGAAGAATACAGCCTAGAAGATGCCTGGTGCCACTTATATACCACACAGGTAGCTTACACGCATTACTCGGTATATCACAACACATGGACCCGTCTTGACTACTCGTTATTATCACCCAGTTTAATAAATTGGACAATTTCCATACAGCACCTACCACGCACCCTATAGGATCACTCACCAGTGTTAGTAAAGATGCATATTCCCCGCGAGGGAGGGACAGAACGTAAATGGAGATTTCCGGATATGGCCCTTAGGGACGAAGTATTCAAGTCAGAACTGGGCCAAGCAATAGTGGAGTATTTAGAGCTAAATGAAGATACAGTGAACTTATGGGCCACTCTGTGGGAAGTCTTCAAGGCTTATATCAGAGGGATGTGCATCTCCAAGCACGCCGGCATACTCAAAGACCTCCGACGCACACTCACCAAGTTAGAACAACAACTACAGGAAGTAGATCAAGCACAAGTGATGCACCCACAGCCAAAATATACAACCCTCCGGGCCAAACTGATAACAGAATTCCATGAGGACGCATATAGAGAGGCACACTACCTGGAAAAGTACGCAACCGCGAGAAGGTATGGGGAGGGCTTGCGTCCGGGGCACACATTAGCACGCACACTACAGCCCCCCAGAGGCCAGCCTTACATATCGGCACTTCAACGACCGGATGGCACTAGGGTAACAGATAGGAACCACATACAATACACGGTGCTTAATTATTACACAGACTTATATATCTCCCGTTCCCAGAGGGTACAGCGGAATGCGACAGTTATTTAGATGAAATAGCCATGGTATGGCTAAATAGCGTGCACCGCTAGTTTCTAACCAATCCCTTTACAGAAGAGGACGTCACCCAAGCAATAGATGCCATGGACGGTTCCAAGGCGCCAGGTCTCGATGGCTTTTGGGCTGCTTTTATAAAGCGCACAAACACTTACTCGTACCCTATCTCCTAGAAGTATACCAGGAAGCAATGGAAAAGGGCATCCTCCCACCCACTCTCTGGGAAGCAATGATAATTCTACTCCCCAAACCAGGAAAAGATCCATTATTCTGCGGATCCTACCGCCCACTGTCCCTGTTGAATTTTGATAATAAAATACTCGCCAAAATGTTAGCTACCAGGCTTTCACTTATATTGGATCAGATTATCTCCCCTGCGTAGTCCGGGTTCGTCCCACATAAATCCACGGCTCTGAATATATGCACACGCTTCGCGGTCCTCCACAGAATTTCACCAACTACCCCAGTTGCTGCCATGCTATTAAATGCTAAAAAAGCATTTGATTCCCTGGAATGGTCCTTTTTACAATCCACGCTTCAAAGAACGGGCATTCCAGGGATGTTCACTTCCATTATCCACCTATTATACACTAAACCCACTGCATATATCCGCTTAAATAGAATGCTGACTAGAGCATTCCATCCCACGTGCAGGACCAGACAAAGATGCCCATTGTCGCCCCTGTTGTTTGTTATAGCACTGGATCCACTAGTACATCAGTTACAAGAACAACATATTCACGGAGGACTACAACTGAAAACTGGACCTCTGCTCATCACGCTATATGCTGATGACATTTTGCTGTACATTAGTCAACCCAGTGACAACCTCGATCCTATACTTAGAGAGGTGGGTAGATATGGGGCATTGTCTGGCCTTCAGATAAACTGGGGCAAGTCTGAGCTGCTCCCACTGACCCCCTGCACTAGGGTAATTGACACTGAATACCCTCTGGTAATGTGTGAGGACTCAGTAAAATATTTGAGGATACATATCCATAGAGATCCATAGCAGATTCTGCATCTGAACTACGGAGCTGTGCTCGATAAACTGACCAGTCAAGTAGAACGCTGGTCAAAACTGCCAATAGTGATTGCAGGTAGAATTACTATAATTAAAATGGTTGTGCTTCCAAAATTTCTCTACTTGTTTCATAATATACCCATTCCGTTGACTTCCTCCTTCTTTATAACACTCCGTACACCTCTTCTGCCCCTAGTATGGGGCAATAAACAGTCCAGGATTCAATGGGATACTTTGACGCTGCCATACGAACGAGGTGGGATTGGGGTGCCGAATTTCCAAATTTACTATCTAGTGGCCCAGTGTAGCTTTGCTAGGAACTGGTATCACCCAGATGCCAGAATTCCATACACCAAACCAGAAGCGGACCTCACACCCCCGATCCCACTCTGCAATTTTACCAGAAGGTCTGAAATGCGACCCAAACCGTCTCTACAACTAGCTGGGCATGGAGGAAGTTAGCCAGATCCACAGGCGGACACCTACTCTATTTACCAGCCCTCCCGCTGGCGGCCAACATCTGGTTGCCCATCACGCAAGAGAACATCGTTAAGCACACACTCACTAGATTCTCCCTTGACACAACGGGAGACCTATTCCCCCAGGGCCACGTGTTCTCCCAGACAGAAGACACTCAATTACACTGGGCAACACCGATGGACCATTTTGTATTACACAGACTACAAAATGCTCTCTGTGCACAAATCCCCAGTTACCTACTCGAGCCACAAGACTTCCCCCCCCTGACCCTACTCATTAAAGACCCGGGCGGGGAGCAGCTAATGTCTAAACTATACAAAGCTTGCATCACATTACTTACCACTAATGACATTGGAATAAGGGGGGCTTGGGAGCGGGATTTAGAACGAGCAATATCCGACTTCCATTGGCAGTACTGCTGCACACAAACACGTTACATCTCCATGAACCATTACCATAAGTTGTTACATTTTAAATTTTTATGGCAGGCATATGTCACCCCTCACAAAGTACATCGTATGGACACTACTCGCTCACATTCATGACCTAAATGTCAGGCCCCTCATGCAGACTTTTTACACATGACCCGGACTTGCACCAAACTAGCTGGATTCTGGGTAGCTATATACATCGAATTTTCACACATGATACACCAGGCACTCACACCGATCCATTAAAGGCGTTACTCAGATTTGTGCACAACGCCCCAAAAGCAGGGCATAGATATGTGGCAATAGCCTTGATGCTAGCAAAAAGGAAAAGCTATACGCTGGGGTAGCAAGCATCCACCGACACTGAAGAGCTGGATCGCCAGCTTAATATTTTGCAGCACCAATAGTGACATATATGCTCAACTTCAACCACCTACCTCACACCCACGCGACATTAAGGAACCACTCCTAACATATCTTCTCAAAACACAAGCAGATTCGGATCCCACCCCTGAACCCGTGGCTTAGAAAGGCGCGCAACCAACACCTATGCCCTATCTGTGATGCACATTGAAGATCTCTAAAGCAGATCACTCAAGCAGCGGGAACAGAATTGGACGAGTTGTGGAAGGGGTAGAAGTAGTACTACTGATTGTAGATTACGAAATGTTGTTAAGGCAGTATGAAATGTAACACGGTATGGAAATATATGTCTGTCATAATCCTATGGTTTGTTATCTGAGTAAAAAAGGAAAATAACGTTTTTTTTAAAAACTTACTCCCCCTCCCCTTTCCGAACTGCTTCTCCCACCCCAACATTATTAAAACTAATTCAACATGAAAACCTGTCTGCAAATGGCCACACAGGAAAACCGCCAGACCCTTGACCTGCAGAGCTGTCCCTTAACTGAAGCGTCACTACCGGACCTCTAGCTCTTCTGACAGTGTCTCCCTCATCTGCCTCAATTAGAGCTCCGTACCCATCTGAGACAAATTTCAAATCCTGGTGTACTATCCTGCCAATTCCCTCCTCTCTGCAAAATTTTCAAATTTCTCTGTTTACCTTCCGCCTAGCTTTGTCAATCGCTGCTGACCTCTCTGCACCTCTCCATACTCTCCGGGGTATCAACTCCGTACACAACACAAAACATCCTGCCCAATTGGCCTGTATCTCCTTCAAGTCCCTCTTCATGTCCTTTATCAAATCCAGACCCTTCCATCTCACCAAATCGTTCTCCTCTAGATGGATCGCCAAAACATTTGGGCATCCTCCACCCTCCAACCAACCATTCAATGCTGACAAGAGCTGCCGCCCACACAATCCCTCCTTTCCACACTCCAATAGCCCATTGCTCAAAGCCCAAATTACACATGTATTTTCTCCCAGATGCCTGTCTCTCAGCCCATTTTACAAAGGAATGTCCCATGATCCAAACCAATACGTCCTCACTTTCTGGGACACGGCCAATGCCTGCAAAAATTATCACAATCGTTAGTTATTAACCTCTCCAGAACACACCTTGCCACCGCCCCCTGTCTCATGTATCTTTTATAACACTTAGAGGACCACCTCCCAATTCCTGTGTCTTGACCCCTGACCAAACCCTCCTCCCAGCTTCTTTAGCTGCCCATATTCCAATGAAATGTGTTCTGAAGTCCACAGGGAGCAATCCTATGTGTGCCACTGCATCCTCATTATAGCTAGCAATTAAAAGGCTGACACTCTTGACCCATCTTGATGGCGAAAAACTCTGTCCCTATCCGTAACCCCTTCACCTCTGAACCTCCTACACATGCCTACTGGGCAAACCTGCCTCTTCAGGTATGCTGATAAGCACACTGTCCTGCCCACCGTCCTCTGATCTGTCTTCAAGCGCCCCAGTATAATATTAACGCTCACTGTGCCAACTTCCACATCTGCTCAACACACCTCCACCCCGTCCCTGTCGTATAACAATTCTGACAGCCGAAAGGCTCCAAAGAGCATTTAAATCATTAGCAAGGCAAACAAATCCGCTTCACCTTCATCACAGCAAACTGCACCCAATTCACCAACAACCTTCTGCAACACCGACCAAACCAGCGGACGTCCACCGTTTCCTGTCTCTCTCACCCAACCTTCCAGCAACCGCTTCCCCAGTTCCCCTGCCAATGGTGCAAAGCCCCAATGCAGCTTACCTACGAACGCTATGCCTGCCAACTTACCGGCAATCATAACGCACAACCAATCTGTAGGAAAGTGTCTTTTTTAGGTCTCGCGCCTAGCGTTGCAGTGCGCAGCACTGCTCGCACAGCGCAGCACTGCTCGCACAGCGCGAGTCCTTTAGAAAGGGCTTCTGGAAACGACCCACACGCTCGTGCGTGTGGTTTTGTTTTCAGAAGCCCTCATTAGCTGTGAGCGTGCGTTTTTAAAAAACGGCACGCGATTGGTCAAAGGCGGGCGCATGTCCCGCCTTTGCCGCGCCCATTCCCGGACGGTGGCCAGAACGCGCAGCAGCGCGCGTTCGTCTGCTACCGCTGCCGTGCTCCCTCTCCCCGCTCCTATGTGGTGCGCGCGCACTACGTTTACTTTCGGAAGCTACACATTTCCTAAACTGCAATTTTACAATGAAGCGAACGTGCGTTCGCCTCGTTGTCGCGGCCGCCCTCCCTCCCCTGCTCGCTCCTCTGTGGTGGTTTCGATTCCGTGCTTGTTCTTCTTTCCGACTTCTATACTTCTAAATGTAATGAAAATCCCTGCATGCACGTAAGAACCGAGATGTCTTTATCTTTTAAAACGTGAAGTTCGTTATGCTATAGTGTGGAGTGAGAATGAATGTCAGACGGCGGCGTGGTTTTGGGTTCAGGATTCTGCAAAACCACGTATTCTACATGGCTTTTGATGTATGCAGTGGAATACATGAATCACAGTGCACACACTGGCGCGTGCGTTTGAGAGCCGGTGCAGCAATGTCGGGCGGGCATGTGTCCAGGTGTGTATAATGTGCTGAGGAAGGAAGCGCGTGGTCTGGTGTGTTCCTGAAGGCAAAGACACGGAGTGTTCTCAAACACAGGGCTACAACTTTTTGTAATTGCTCGGGACGCATCACTGTCACTTAGCCTCGCACCGACCCAGGGTGAGCTTGTTCCCATAGTGTTGGTGCACGTGGCTACTCTATTTTGACGATACTGTGTGTGGTAGTCTGGCCGGTAGCGCACTGACTGCTGAGGGGTTGCTGGTGACCAGGTGGCTTCAGACAGCAATGCCTAAGTAATGAATATTAATGATTTATGTGGAGCAAAAACAGCAGCAGCTGCTTGTCTAAACAAGTTTCCCGTTTTGTATTCTTTTAAAGACAAATAGATGAAAAGGATACATTATAAAATATAAATATATAATACTAATATGCAGTGGAAAAAATATTTTTCCTATCACAAAAGATGATTACATAGTCCCAAACATGCTTGCATAATTTAGCCTTGAGTAAGTCATTGAGTGTGATGCTTTGCATAGTCTCAAACATGGCTTCAGGGTGCTTCGGACTGAGACGTTTTTACAACAAATAGAAGAAGCCTGCACGACAGAAAGGATTCTCTCCTCACGGAAACAGAATGGAGAAGGCTTACTTGGCCCTACAGAGCCAGTACAATGTCGAGACAGTCTGCTTATGGATGAGGGTTTATTGGCCAGCAGCCATAGTACGTTGCGGGGCTCCACGGTATGTGCTGCACCCTTTTCTCAGACCTCCGGGCAGATTTTGATTAGGGGTGCAAATTGGTATTATTAACCAGCTCAGTGTCCTAGTCCTGGAAGGAGGAACGACTGAGTCAGCCCTGGCATGCTTGCTGGTGGATTAAGCTGCATCTCAGCAGCAACGATGTTACAAGCAAGCAGGGGCATTCTGAGGATGGAGGCTAAAGCTTGCGCTAAAGTAGGGATGACTCCTTTCCGTAGTTTGTAACGACGCATGATAAAATGTATACTGGGACAGATTGTGAACGTGTTAGTAAAGGAGTAATTAATATTGCTGTTTTATTTCAAACACGTGCTCTCAGTGGTGCTGGAACTTAGGGTGCTGGCCATCGACATCACCGTACCTTAGTGCCTTGATTGTACTTTCCATGTAGCTGATATAGATTTTAAGATAGCTGTACTTTACTTTGTAACGCACGCACGTCTTTATGTATCTGTTAGAAGACCTCTGAAGTGCTCGGACTTTCTCCGTTCCCCTATATCCCATTAAGAATGTCACTAGTTAAAATTACAAAATATCCTAAACCAGAGGTCAGAGACCCGAATAATGCACAGCTCTCTGCGTTTAAAGAATTAGCAGCACTCTGTCAAACAGAGGTGCCTGTCACGAGGCGGTTTGAACTTCAGCACACAGTAAATGCGTCGGGACTAATAAATAAAGGGATGCTCATTGTTAATTCTCTAGCTGAACTGCAAGGATTTATAAGTGGGCTGCAGCACCCTTCTTCCAGCGCCACTGTGTGCTGTCGAACAATAATACACAGCCCCATGGTTCCATCGACTCTCAGTTTGAGTGCTGGGCCCTGGTGCATCGATTTGTTAATTCCAGGCCCCGGCAACAGCACATTCAGAGGTAAGCACGCGCCTTTATTTCCAAAGAAAAACTAAAAACTGGGCCTTTCCCCATAAACTAGCGACTTTAATCTGACAGAAGACACCGTGTGCCCGGCTGTGTGTAGTGTCGTCAGCCCTAGTGCGTACTCCAGCCGAGCCCTCGCATCTTTCCTTAACCCCGACCTCAGTCAGACTGATTCCAGTGTCTCTCCCGTAGAGCCATTCTGTTACTGACAGGCCTTCCCTGTGTTCGCTCTCCCCGTTTTCACTGGCGCTGGGGTGCCACGGTGTCTAAGGCTGCACCGCCCTGGAGCTGTTGACGCGAACATCATAACAATTATTTTGACCACATTAGACTTACCTGTCAAAAACGTGTAAAAGATACAGTGTAATTTAGTGTGCTAAATTATTGCTGCGCCTGAAACAGTAATGGCGCTGTCAAGCGCCTGGAAACAGTAATGGCGCTGTCAAGCGCGGGGAAGGGCGCCAGCGCTGCTGCTTGTGACATTCCAGATCTCGGCCTGCTCTGGGTGCTCCTCTGCGTCGGGTGCTGGTGGTAATAGGCCCATCACACGCAGATCAGCTCGCCTTTGAGCGCTCCGATTTTCACATCGTAAATGCAGTTGCAGGGTTTCTTGTAGAAGGCCGGCTAGAACTGCTTGCGATCGGTAAAGGGCATATTTTTGCAGCTGGGAGGTGGTAGGGTTTTAGCGTGGGAGGCACGGCTTAGGGTGTGGGGTCTATTTTGATGGTGGGTCTAGTGGGCACAAGTTTTCATCAGTATGAGCTTTGCCCCAGGAGTAGCCAGAAAATTAAATGACCTCTCCCCACCTCCCCACTTTGAACTAAACCTCTGATGGCACCAACCAAGCAAAGTGAGTGAGCCCAACCCTCCCAGAAGAGCTCCCTTTTCTCTTCCATCCAACTATCTATCCATTCATCCTTTTACACTTCCATCCACCAGCTATCCACTATTTCACCTTTACATTCTGTCATCCATCCATTCTGTCATCCATCATTCAATCTTTCCATATTCCATCCTCCCCTCTGCCATTAATCAGTCTATCCATTCATCCACTCTGCCATCCATCCTTCCACCTATCCACCCTGCCATCCACCCATCCTCCCATCATGCATCCTTCCATTCTGCAATACATCCATCCACTCTGCTATCCAGCTATGCAACCTCTCTGCCTGCCATCCATACACCATCTGCCTGCCATCCTTCCATCCACCCATCCACCTACTCATCCATCATTCATTCATCCACTTTGCCATCCACCCATCCATCCAATTGTCCATCCACTCTGCCGTCCATTCACTTGTCTGTTTATCCACTCATCCATCCATCCTTTTACTCTACCATCCTTTCACTTGTCTGTTCACCTATCCATTCACTCATCCTTTCACCCATTCATTCATCGGCTCACTTATTCATTCACTTATCTATCATTTATACATACATCCTTTCACCCTTGCTACCATTCAATATTGGTTCCATCTTTCCCTCTTCTATTTACCCATCTTTTATTCTTCCTTGCTCCTGTTTACTTTTCGATTGAGGCTGTATTTCTTGTGAGCGACATTTATCAGCTTCCACCGCTGCTGAGGCTGATAAAGCGGGGTGTTCACAGCACCCCTGCTTTGCCCTGAGATTACTGATTGGTTCCCGTGTGTGGGGATGAAAAGACTGATTAGCAGTGTGAAAGACGTAGCTGCGCGTTGAATTGATCCATTGGATTTGTGTTACTGCAATGGCTGCACAAAACACAAACCGAATTATCTGCAAGTTCATTGAAACTGTTGGGAACAGGTGACAACGGAAGGTCTAAAGGCACTTTGGTAGTGCAAAAAACCCTATACAAAATGGGCTATACTTTTACACCGTTAAGGTGGCATGCTTTTATAATGTCACTTGAGGACCAGCATGACATGTATGTGCTCTTTGGTAGAGAGCCAATGAACCTTAGTCTGGCGTCATGGTCCTTAGTTACTACTCACAGGGCCACGCACATAGGCCAGTAAAACACTTTTAAATCTTGACATCTCACAACAGGTAACATTTCTGTTTCCCAGTTTAAGCCAGTAGGGGCTGAGCTCACTTTTGAATCGCCTTTCAGTGGAATGCAGTCAAAACAATGTCAAAGTAGCTTTCTTTGAAAAGAATGTTTGTGTCAACCACAACTTGTATTCTTCAGGTCAGAGGGGGCTCCCAGGGGCACAATGGGTGGGGCTAACATACACTTGAGGGGTAGGTGATTGAGTGTCAGCAGTGCAAGCGCACAGTAACCGTGCTGAACGCTTCTATACTTCAACCAGTGTCTCACTGATAGTATGTTAGCTTTTTAGGTCGAGCCTGGGCTGCGCATGTGCATGCGCTGCTCTGCGAGGCATGCTGTATTCATGGATGGACTTGAAGCTCCGCCCAATTTTTTTCATTGGCTTGTGTAATAGTCCCTTGTAAATGCTGGCTTCTGATTCGTTAATAGGCTTGTTAGTCCCTCCTTAGTACCGCCTTGTCTTCACTTGTAACCTCCCATGATGACTGGCCCTTTTACTTCTGTTGTTACACGGTATGTCTTATTTAGTCTGTAAGCACTATTTTCTTTCATGACTTTCTCCTACTGCAGGCACGACATGCTTTCCGGCAACATTCAGCGCACCATGCGCGCTTTCACTTTCCAAGCAGCCCGGGACAATGGCGGCCGCTTCTTTGAAATGAAATAGGTCTCGCATTTACAAGAGTTTCAGCTATTGGCATTGTAAATGACAATGCCTTTTATTTATGTGTTAATTATCAAAGCAGATAAATAAAAGGCATTGTCATTTACAATGCCAATAGCTCATACTTTAATAATGCGAGACCTATTGCATTGCAAATGCTTGTTTACATGGTCACAGCCACTTTTTACCTGGTATTTGATGTGATTTAGACTGGAAGAGCACTGGGTTCCTGCTAACCAGGTCCACAGTGCCAGATCTCTTTCCCAAAACTGTTTCCCCCAATTGGCGATTCCTTAGTACCCTCTGTAAGTCCCTAGTAAATGGTACTCCTGGTACCTAGAGCCTTAGGTACTAAAGAGGGTCCCCAAGAGCTGCAGCACAAATTGTGCCACCCTGAGGGATCCCTCACCAAGCTCATGCAAGTTGCCACTGCAGGCTGCATGTCTTTGTGCAGACAAAAGTGAAAACACAACATGGCACACAGCCTGTGTGCCCTGCCGGCCGACACTGCATGCAGTATAAGTAAGTCACCCCTACAGCAGGCCTTACTGCAGCCCTAAGGCAGGGTGCACTATACTACATGTGAGGGCATAACTGAATGAGCAGGTATGCCACTGTACTGGCCAGTTCCATTACTGCCAGTACAAGTGATCAGAGAAGCTGTTTTAAGAGCATGTGCTGGACACTGGTGAAAATGAGTTCCCCATCTACATGAGGGCTTCACTGAAAATAGGGATGCTTGGTATCACACATCTCATATTAATTAACCCACACTGATCCCAGTGTCAGATTTAGTAATACATGCACCCGAGGGCACTTTAGAGGTGCCCCTGAAAACCTACCTACTACTGGTGTGCTGACTGACTGGTTTTCTCCAGCCTACCACCAGAGACAGGTTTCTGAACCCCAAGGGTGAGGGCCTGTGCTCCCCGTGGGGCCATAAACCAAGCCTGCTCGGTCAGAGGGTGCTTAGCACCCCCACTCACAGGATGGCCTACGGATTAGCATTCCAGGGTTGGGGAACTTCAAAGAGGCCCAACACCTTTGGCATGCAAATCTGGCTTCTCTCACAGGAAAGGAAACTGACCCCCTTTTGTCCAGCGCCCTTTGGCACCTGGACAAACGGGAAAATGAGCTAATCAAGACAGACGTGTCCACCCTCAGGCGAGCACCACTCCTGAACTGGGCTACCTGCTACCTGAAGTGGATGCGACTTTTCAGAAGTGATAATATCTTGGTGATGGCAAATTTAGGATCTCGCGGACAGGGTTATGCCCACTTACCCCAGGAAGTGGTCATATAGGGGGGGTAGTGACCCCGAGGGTAAGTAGCCCATTGGCTACTACCCTATACTCACCAACCACCCCAAAGTTCAGTATTTAGGGGAGCCCCGGCACCAGGAAATCAGATTCCTGCCAACCTACGAAGAAGAAGGACAGTGAAGAGCTGCAAAATCACACTCTGTGGAAGAAGCAACTGACCCAGCACCAGCCTTTCCGGCCTGTCTGCTGTTCTCGACAGAGTGCGGCAAAAGTCATCTCATCCTGCAGCTGCTGTGCCTCCGAAGCCTGGATGGCCTGCCTGCCTTCAACAAAGAACCAGGGACTCCTGTGGAGCAGTGGAGCTGCTTCCCTGCATCCTGCAGGCACCCCAAAGAAGATTGTGAAACCTCGGTACCGCAAAAACCTGATGCTGCAAAGCACCACTGCCCCCACGCTTCCTAGCCCAAGGTGAAGTGGGCCAATGATGTCAGCATTGTCCCCCGGTCTTCCAACGACAAAGTCCTCCTTGAATTTCCCCACTGTGGACTTCCCACCACTGCCTGTAGCCTCTTTTTGCAGGCCCCCTCTACCGCGACTACTCCCAGTGATGAAAACCCGACGCCTAAGGACTCCTCTGCACCCGTCTCCCCTGGCCCATGGAAAAGAGGACTAAAGGTGTCCCCACGCCCCAAGCATCATGAGGCCTGAGCCCCCTTGTTTGTTCAGCCCAACTGGTCCCCCAGTCTAAGCCTGCAGCCTCGTTTCCGACTGACCGAACTCCATAGACTTGAATGGGGCACCCAATGCTGTAAGGCACCTCTGCACCAACCGCCCCAGTGTTGCCCAAAGTGAACTGTTGCTGCTGCCTTGGGCCTTGCCCCGTGCTCACCTTAAGTCCAGAAGAGTGGTCCCGTAAATCGCTGCTGAGTGCCCGCATGCAATACATGTTTTTCCTCCATATGTTAACAGTACAGCGAAGTGCTTCAATTACAATTTAAAGTATCAAAATCACCCGAATGTGAAAACCACACCTCTGCACCCGGATGCCCCAGTGCCTCCCAAGCTGACCTGTTGGTGCTGCCTGGGACCTTGCCCCATACTCACCTTAATACCCGGAGAAGGGTCCCGTAAGTCACAGTTAAGTGACAGTATGCAGCGTATGTTTTCTTCCAAGGTTATAATTGCCACAAAGTGCTTCAATTACGATTTAAAGTATCAAAAACCTATTTTCTTCAAACCTGCTATTTTAAAAAAGTACTTACCTGATTTTGATGATCTTGGTGCCTAAAGTTATATAAAGATACGTGTTATTTTTAAGAATTGGTGTGGATCTCCTTATTGTGTGTATCATTTATTGGCTGTGTGTGTGGAACAGATGTCTAACACTCCTCTCTGATAAGCATAAAGCTTCTCGAAAACACTACCCCCTAGAAGAGCACCTTGGGATTGCTAGAGCAAGCCCCTTTCCACTCATAAGGGAATACCTGGACTCTTTGCATGGTATACCTCTTTTTGGTATACCATATAAAGAGCCAGCTTCCTATACAACCTTTATCTATCATATCCATAATAAATTGAACCCCATCCTCACACCTTTGCCATTCTTCTTCCTCTACTCTACTCTTCTCTGCCTTGCCCCAGACTCCATGAATTCAGACCATGCCTGTGTATACACCCTTCTCGTTGATCTTGCCAATCAACCTATTACCAGCTGCAGAAACCTTTTATTTTGACTTGCCACAACTCCTGCGGCATCGGCGTCTTCACTGTGGCCACTCCGAATCTCTGCCACTGTGAACGAGACAGAGCATCCACAATGTTATTGTCAATCCTGGGAATGTACCACGCTGTAAACAATATGTTGTGGCTCAAACAACCCAATACAAAGACTCTCAATAGCCGCAGTACCTGAACATCTCTTGCTGTCTGTTGACCACATACACCAATGCCATGCTGTCTACGTTAAACAGCACTGTCTTATTGGCAAATTGGGTACCCCACCAATAAAGAGCAACCACCAACGGAACGAATTCTAAGAATGCTTTGCTCCTGCCTCCCCCTTTCCAGCTCTCTGGCCATTGCTCTGCACACCGACGTCTTTGCCAATACAACCCAAAACCAGCACCCCCGCTGCATCCGAGAAAACCTGTGCATGCCATACCGTCTTGTCGCCCAACCTCTTCAGTGATACCTCATTGAACGGCTCCAAAAAAGTGTTCCACGTCCTCAAATCCTCCTTCACACCTGCCGACAACCTCACCCTGTGGTGCGGAAGGGATAAACCCCTCAGTGCCAGACCCAATTGCCTGCAAATGGTCCTGCCTGCCCTGACCACCCTGCAAGCAAAGTTCAAATGCCCCAACGGCACCTATACTTCCCTTACCTGAACCTTGTTCTTCTCCAGCTTCTCTTCAATCAGCCCCATCATTGCCTTCTTTTTGTTCACCGGCAACTGTGCTTCCATCAGCAATCTATCAAGCTCTATCCCCAGAAATGTCAATTACTGTATCAGGCCCCACCATCTTTTCGCCCCCCAACGGCACTCCCACGTCATCCATTAGTTCTTTGAAACTGTCCAGCATCGGCTGGCAGTCGGTCGAGCCTGGAGGACCCACAAAAACAAAATCATCGTGGTAATGCGTCACTGTATTGTTCCCAGTCACAAACGTGTAAAGCCACTGAGGAAAGTACTGAATTTCTCAAAGAGAGCACACGAAACAGAACAGCCCATCGGTAATGCCTTGTCCACTTGCCACTCACCCTCAAACTATATGCCCAGAAGCTCAAAGTCATCTGGGTGCACCAGCAACAATCGGAAGGTGGACTCAATGTCGCTCTTTGCTATGTAAGCCCCCTCCCCCACAGTCCTCACCAACTCAATAACCATGTTCACTGTTGAATATGACACAGAAGATAAGTCATCTGCAATAAAGCAATTAACTGACTGACCCTCAGGCCATGCGAGATGCTGTATCAAGCGAAACTGACCCTGCTCCTTCTTCGGGGCCACTCCAATTGGTGACACAATCAAGTTAGGCAAAGGCAATTTCGCAAAGGGGCCCGCCATCCTGCCCTCGCTTACCTCCTTGTGGAGTTTGTCTCTCACCCCCTGAGGCCACTCCTTTGCGGACTTCAAATTCTCTGCCCATCTCCTCTTCTGTGGCCCCTCATACCCCAAATGCAACTCATCTTGGAACCCCTCCCTCAAAATGTCTGCGTCCCCACGATTATAGTACCAGTGAAACCAGTATGACAACCTCTGTGTCTTAACCGGCATATGAGCTTTTCCCCACTGGCCCGTGTGGGTTGTACCCACCTCTACCTGCTTGCGGCTTCAATGTACCTTCCTGCGCTCCCTGCTGACCACTTCCTGCTCCCCCAAAATGAATTGAGCGGGTGTCTCACTGCACATTTTGAACACGTGTCAGAATTTGCAGTACTCTCTGGTGCACGTCCCCCTGTTGTATGCCCAGCACTCTCCTGACTGTCCTGTCTGGCCTCTCCCACCTGACCTCACCCCCACCTGGGTGGGACGACCTTGAAAGGGCGGGTAAACTAAAGGCAGCCCACTTGCTGTGAAGACCGTGAGTGCCGGTCGCACTGGCCCCATTGTGTGCAGCCACAAATCATTATCCAGCTCCCCTTATTTCCCCTCTGCATCCGCCGCCAAACGAGCCCGGAATTCTTCGCCATATCTCATTCATGCATAGCCCCCAAATGTTAGATGGGGGAGGATGTAGCCTAACGGCTAGAGCGGTCGACCACGAAGCTGGGGAACCGGGTTCGAGTCTCAGCAGGGATTCTCAACATCCTGTGATTCTGGGCAAATCACGTAATCTCCCCGTGCCTAACAAAATGAATGCGTCCGTCTGTAATGCAACTGGTGCTCATGTAAAGCACTCTGATATCTTCGGGTCTAGTTTGCGCTATATAAAACTCCGGAAAAAGAAAAAAAAAGATGTGATTTTCTGATGACTTCCATGTACTTAACAGGGCCAAACATCTCTCAGGCAATTTTTCCCAGAAAACGCTGGCGTATATCAAAAATGCCCCTGTCACCTTTGCTCTCTTGGCTAGCTTATATTCCTCCTCTTTAGACCCCTCCTTGGCCCTGATTTCCCAATGTAACAACTTAAACACTTCCATGTATTCCCCGTTCCATATTCTTTCCTTCGTATACATGCTTGAGTTCCTCGGGCTTGCCCCTCACGCCTCCTGCAACGCTGGCATCTGCCCATGATGAATGCACCATGCTCATTTGAGGCCCGGAGGCCTCCTGTACTCCCTCACTGTTCTCCTCCTCATCTTTCTGGACTTCACCCGTGGCGGTGAGCAGGCAAAGACCACTGCCGCTATTCCCTCAGAGGCCCTACACGAGGGCCTTTCCAGCTGCAAATAAGGCCACTCCCCGATAGGAGGTCCTCGCATCCTCCCTCTCACAGCAGGCACTAGGTCAAATCTACACTTCTCCCGATCAACATCAGACGCGCCCCCACCCTGCACATTTTCAGGAGGGCCCTCATGACCTGGCTCTTCGACTGACCGGAGCTGCTCCCCCCCCCCCTCCAGCGCCTTGAAACCCTCACGGGTGAGTAGCGCGCTTAAAATTCCCTGATTGATTGAATGATTGATTGATAGAGTGGAGGATTGTTTCAACGCACAGCACCACACCTCCCCCGCAAACTGCCATGATCAAAGAAGTATACTGGGCCCTCTTACCCACTACAAGCCACCGTGTCACCAACAACAAAATGGTAGCTGGTAGCCCAAAACCCCTGCTATACCTACAACGGCCCCCAGTCCGCCAGCCAATTGTAGCCCTGAATCACCTCAGTCCCTTAGGACAGGACCACCCACCCAAAAAGCCCGGGGGCAACAGCTCCCTTTGATCGCCTGCCTCCCAAGCAACCATTTTGGGCAACTGAGTTCAGCACAACCTGAGCAGCTTTCAGTATTCCCACGCTGCAGGATGTCTGAGGAGCGCTAAAAGCATTACATTAAGCCTGCCCCGCCTTCTCCTCCCCACAGCGGGCTGTAGAACACCAGGGGAATTGTGGACAACTGAGTCCAGCCCAACCCTAGCAGCCTTCAGGATTCAGTTGCTGTCATTTTCTGGCCACCGTCTCACAGAGCTTTATTCCATACTTGCAGCGAAATGTTACAGATATTGATTAAAATGTGACATTTGTATGGGGTCAGGAATAAAAAGAATGTTTCAAATTGATCAAAATTGGAATTGTGAAGGCACCGTCTTTAAAACCATTTGTGATGGGGAACAATGCATGCTAGCAGTCGTTGCAAGTGGTTATGGATTGAGTGCAGAGTTGCTACAGAGGAAGAGTGTGGGAGGTGTTGTACATGTCATGCAGAAAGAAACTATTCCCTAATTGAATGCGAGTTGTTTTGTGTGCTTAAGCATCTGAGCATTTTAGAGAGCCATAAGGGCTACTAAGTATGCACTAAAAATGAACCACAAATCATTGGCCATTATGGTGGTTCCTGAGGGAGGTAAGAGTTTAAATCCCAGACTTGGGAGACTAGCTTTGAAGTTGAAAGCTTAACTCTGGTGGTTGAACATGTATGAGGCAGAACAAATAGACTTGTAGATGGGTTGTCTAGACTACATTTGCCTGTTGAAATGAGAGAAAGTGATGACGAGGAGGGTGAAGTTGCTTTCACTCATTTTATTGTAGTGGAGAGTGTAGGCAGATAGAGTGATGATAAGTCAAGAGAGAGTACGTGGATGCGGAAAATGGCGAAGGACATTGAGAGGAAGAAAACTGAAGAGTATCTAGTGAGCGGTTGGCCCAGACAGAATAAGGTGACTGTGCAGTATATGGTAACTTTACGAATGAGCTGATGTCAAATAATGGTGTTATCATGAGGGGGAGGGGGGATAAAATTATACCACATGTTGGCATGCGCAAAGTGTTAACAGGGTTATGTTATGAGGGTCGCTGCAGAATTTCAAGTACAAAAAGAAAAGCAAGAGACATATTTGGTGGCTTGGAATAGACATTGTGAACGACAAGTGGGTGAGAAATTGTGAGGTTTATTGTAGGAGTGGTAAATTGGACAACGCGTGCAGTGCTCCAGCCGTGACAGAAAGGGCTCTGTTGTAAGGTGGCAATTGATTTGATGCAAGCCTTTTCTATTCTTCTTCAAATGGAATTACATGAAACAGATACTCCAAATGGCTAGAGGTGCATGTGGTTGGAAGCGTCACCACTGAGGTTATTTTGTTCTTAGAGGATCTTTTTTGTAGGGAAAGAATACTGCAAGAGATTTCTTCAAATAATTGAGTTCAATTTATGTCACAAAATTTCCTAAGGAACCGTGAAACCAGGCATTCTCGTGTGACATTATACCATTCTGAGGCTAATGGCCAGGTTTAACATTTTAACAGGGTGGTAAAGACATTCAGCCAGATGGCACTTAAATCATGAATTAGATGGGGGAACTCCTTAGAAGATTCTTTGTTGTCTTAGAAAATTATTCCTAATGCTGTGATCCGGAAGACCCAGCTCAAATTTTTGAGAGGGTGCAAGCTTGCTACCAAGTTAGCTCCTTGTTGGTTGATTAACAGGCAGAAGAGGAATGGTTTGCTGCATAAAGATAAGGTAAGAGGAAAGGTAAAAGGAGGGAACACATAAATCAGAGACGAGGTAATGATGAAACCAAGTGGTCAAAAATTAATGTTGGACAGTATGTTAGAGTCCAAAACCCTGGTTTGTTAGAAGAAGTGTTGCCATATTTGTCAATTCACAAAGAGCAGTGCTTTAAATGGGCCGGTACTAAGTACCGGCACTTCTAAATTTTCTGCCTTTGAGTACCGGAACTTTTTCTCGTCCCAAAGAGAGTACCGGTACTCATGGGGCAGCAAGCCAACTTAGTGCAATTTGGCATGCTAAGAAAGAAGCGTGACACAGCTGAGGAGTCGGTCCCTTTTCGTGAAGCACTCGAGTGCTAATCTCCCTTTACAATCTACTAATTGACAACGCCCATATGTATTCAATCAGAGCAGGCAGGGAGTTTGGGAGGGGCCCGCTTCACACTGTGATTATTGACACAGTGTCCACTCAGGCTCTGTGGAGACAATAGCACTGTAGGTGTGGGAGAAGGGCCTGCTAAAAGGCACTTCTCGTGACTCAGGGAACCTAAGAGAAGGCTTCCTGCTGGCGAGTAGGGCAGCACTTGATTGGAGCCAGATCGAGGAGAAAGGTGGTGATGATGACGGCTGTAGCACAGCAGTGGGGAGTGCGGTCGGGGAAACAAGGTGTAGTAATGTGGACAACAGAATATGCGTTTCTAAAACACATGAGCTAAATACCCTGTCTGCGTGAACAAGTGCTTCTATGTCCCTGTGCATGTATTTGTATGACTGAGTGTTGTCTGCAGTGTGCATATCTGCACACCATTTAAACCTCAATTAAATTAAATGTGTAATGTGTGCCTCTGGCCCCGTCCCTTAGTACTGCCCGTAGCCCCGCCCCCATAGCCCTGCCCCCCTAACCCCGCCCCCCTAACCCCGCCCCCTAATCCACATCTCAGGTGAGTACCTGCACTTATTTCTTTCCATTTAAAGCACTGACAAAGAGCGATATAAGGGATGAGATATGGTGTTAGGTTAGAATATCGAAGAATTTAGAATCTAGATAGATTGCACTCATGTGAAGATAAATGTGGTGAGATTAGAGATGTTGATAAGAAGAGAAAAACATGTGTGTTCTTGTTTGATGTGGGGGGGGGGGCAGATTGTACTAGGAGTTACATCTGCCAATGTTGAAAGCACTGAGTTTACTGGTGGAATGCATTCTTGTTCACTTAGTTCGGCATCAGAGTATGTTAGACCGATCAGATTAGAGTCCCAGAATTCTGAGCAGGTTGTTAGACGCAGGGTTTGGGAATGTAGGGTACTAAAGTGATCTCTTGACTTTGCTTTAGGGTAAAATAATGTTACTAGCTCTTGTTAGGTGTGTGTATGTGAGTGTCTGCTTGTGAGTGTTGTGCGTCTGTATGGTGTGTTGGCGAAGATGTGTTGTGTTAGTGTATGTGGGAATTATGAGTGTATGGAATGTTTTGGTGAAATGTGAAGTGTGCGTGCTATAATGTAAGGCTGGAATGTAAATATTGCATCTGGTGGACAGCAGGTAGATCATGGAGGGCATTGCTCCTCACTCTGTACACCATTGGTTAAAAGCATTGATTCAGAAGCACTATTGTGTCTTCACACTAACTTAACAATTAGTCATAGAATTCACTCCAAACAAATTCACTCTAAACTCTTCTATAAAGTATCAGGAATCAGCAGGGTTTCTGAGGTTCTAGAAAGATTACAAGAACAGCAGTGAGGCATTTTCGTGTAAGGCTGTGGCATACTGGTCTAAGGCACCATGAATGGATCAATGACAATATAGTAGTAAATAATATCGTTGACAAAAATATTGTGTCAAAAATATTGTCTGCCACAATATCGTGATCTTATAAAGGAAATAACAAAAACATTGGGAAAAATTATCGTTGACATTAATGTTGTTAAAAAAACATACACAAATATTGCTTTTCTACTATATTTGGCGCCTAGACACCTTTGGGTAGTAGTGCGTGGTATACATTTTCATTTAATTTCATTAATTTCATATTTACACTTTAAAGTAGCAAATATTAAACATTATAATATATTAAATTAATATATTGTAAAATACATACATTCCACTATTTTTTATACTATATATAAATATATATTTATATAAACACACATATATATCTTTGTGTGTTTATAAAAATGGTACATATATATATATGTACAATATCATAAATAATAATAAATATATACTGTACATTATATTAATAAAACACATCTAAAAAATACATGTGTAATACACATATAAATACTAATATACATATAAAAATACATTAACCATTAGAATATTTACACAATCATTAATAAAATAGTTAATTTACATAATTACTAATCAAATAATAAATAATGTAAAAATAAACATTAAATTAAATTACATTACATTTTATTTAACTTCCCACCCTATACTCCTACTAACCCAACAACCCACACTAAAATATAACTTAGATAAATCAGCACTAAGCAATTTACATAATTATTAATCAATGAAATGATTAGTTAACAAATAAGAATTAATTTTTAATTAACTATTACTTAATTAACTTCCCATCATATGCCCCTACAAACCCAAAAGCCCACTACTAAAATATAGCTTACGATTACCAATAATAGCAATAAAAAAATAACATTTCAATTGTAAAATCAAAATACATAATAATATAAAAAAGTTACATATTAATTAATACATTAAAAAGTAATTAACAACAAAATACAATAATCTTAAAATAAATATAATTCTAATTAAAATAACTTCCCACCCTATCTCCCTACAAACCCAACCAGCAGCGGCCCGTACAGGTAAGAGTGGTGGGGCCCGGTTGGGGGGGATTCGACAGACAACCACGAGGGAAAATTAAATAAATAATTAATTTATCCTCGTTGTCGTCTGTTGAAATCCAAGGCCCCACTGCTCTCACCTGCACGGGCCACTGCTGAACCCAACAACCCACTACAACACTACAAATTACTAATAACAATTACATTAAAAATACAAAGTCACTCAAAACACAAACTATATTTTAAAAAATGAATAACAATTATGCCAGCAATAGTAACACATTAAATTAATATATTAACTAAAACACATTAAAATAATTTAAAAACAATATTTTTATTACTGAAAACAATATTAAACACGACCCACGATATTCGGAAAAACAATGTCACCTGCCCAAAAAAACAACATTCTCGCCAACGAAATTCTATACCACAATATTTTTACATTAATGTGTTCCAATATTTTGAACTCAATATTTTGTCAAAACACTACCTTGGATAGCTAGCTGGCTGGGGTCAGGGGTGGGACTTCTGCACTTAGAACCTGCCTGGCAACTTCTCGCTGTATTGACTTTTTGCTGTCTCTAGTTCGTCCACCGTTCCAGTCCCTCATCTTTGCTGTTTTCTTACTTAACAGTTAATCGGCTGCCTTAATTTGCATGCCTGTTTATACTGACCTTGCACCTAGGATTCTGTTTAACTTTGGCTTTGGTTTTCCTTCTCTCCAGCCCTTTGACTCTTTGCCTGCTTATACGGACCTCGCTCTTCGGATTCTGTTTTGACTCCGGCCAAATGTGGATTGACCTGTACAACTGACTGTTTTTCCCTGTTATGCTAACTTTTCTCTTTGGACTCTGCTTTGGTTTTGTTCTCTTGGCTGTGTTTCTCCCACTCCTTTTCCTTACTCAGACATATCCCGAGTCCTTTCCTAAGTTTGGGGCTTACCTGCTTCAACTGTTCCTGGCTTAGGTTCACCATGACCTGCCTTTCAGTATCCAGTATACATGCTCATTAACCTTTATTAGGAATATAATGTATTTCTTACTATCACTAAAATACTGTGTGTACCTTTTTTGACTAGTGAGTCTTATAACCTCCTGAATGTTTCCATGAATACTGCGTCCAGAGAGGTAACACCAGAGAGGGAGGTACCAAAGAAGAGTTGGGTGTGCCACTTCTCTCTCTCTCTCTCTTCCATTCTTCCACACCACCAGGGTTTGACACTCTCTGTTGCAGTCTAGCTAGGTTATAGCACATGCCATTTTGGAGATCCAAAAGTATCTAAAGAGCGCTCATATTAAGTGGCCTTATTTGTTAAACCAGTTAAATCAAGTTTTCCCATATTCGGAAGAAACAAGTACTGCTGCCCCGACTCATACAGTTGGTGAGCCCGGGCAAGAGTGTAACACTCTCTTGGCGGGAATGGCTCCGCCGAAGAAGTTTAGTAGGGATCCTCAATATTTCCAATAATTTCTAGTAAAATGCAGCATACATTTTCTAACTCAACCCACACAATTTGCATCAGATGCAGCAATTATGGCTTTCATTTTGTTATATTTTGCAAAATACGCTCTCATTTGGGCCCCACCTTTGATATTGAACTAGAGCCCTTGCTTATGCAAAACACTGTGCTTATCCAGCAATTTAAATCTGTCTTTGGACAAAGACAGACCACGCACATGGCACATACTGGATTGTTATCCTTATGACAAGACTCCAAAGATATCATCTCTTATATTAGCTACTTTAGTCAGAAAGTGAAACGGGATAGAAGGATAAAGCCTGCAGACACTTTTTATTGTGGACTTTGAGATGCTTCTCGCTGTCATAGGTCACTAACTGTCCCACTTCTTCTAATGCATCGATTTATTTGGTGTTTCAAGTTGATCATCAACAACGAGAGAAGATCTGAAAGAAGAAGCAGGTCTCGTTGATGGGTAACCAGTGTCCCTTTGGAGACTCCTTCAGTTTTGACTTCGGTTGAACTAATAGGGATTGGATAACTGTGCAAGTCCTTTTCATATGAGGAGAAAGAGAAAAGGTGTAAGACCGGAGCTTGTATATACTGTCAACAAACAGGTGGATTTGTAAGGAACTGTCCTCAGCAGCAGAGAAATGCACAAGCCCTGTCTTATGCTGCAGACCAAGATCGGGCTAGAAGGGAATTCTATTGTCTGCCGAGAGTCAAGCATCATTTTTGTCAAAAGTTACTTTGCCAACTCCAACAAGGCCATTAGATTGTTGGGCCCTGTTAAATTCGGGAGCAGCAGGTTGCTTCCTGGATATCAAGATTGCTAAAGCCCATCATATTCCTACTCAGAGAAAGAACAGATGGAATTCACCCAGGGGATTGACATTACTCCTCTTTACTCAGGAGAAGTATCCAAAGAACTCAGTGGAGTTGGTCATGGCTGCATACCTAGATCAATCTGAAGCTATATACTTTGATCATATAGATGCTCACAATTTTTCCATTGTCTTAGAAACATCTTGGCTATGACTGCACAATCCACAAGTGGACAGAAATGCTTCATAGGTTCACTTTACTTCAGAAGTTTGTGAGAACAAATTTTTTCTTAAAGGCAGCATTATCCCAGCCTATTTGTTGTTGAGTGGCATACTCTCAACATCTCAGAAAAGAACTGTAACATTCCTGATGCTTACAGTGAATTAACAGATGTGTTTAGTGAAAAAGGTGTGGACACACTGCCACTGCACAGAGAATATGTATTGTGCCATAGAATGAATACCAGATGACAAGATTACACATGGTCGTATCTACTCTTGGGCTAAACGGGATGAATATCTGAAATAATTTATTGAAGAGAACTTCAAGGAAAGTTTTATTCGCCATTTGACATCCCCTGCTAGGACACCATTCTTTTTCACCCCCAAGGAGAATGGTGAACTTTAACATTGTGTTTACTACAGAGAATTAAACACTATCACAGTCAAGAAAAGGCATCCATTACCTCTAATTTTGGTCTTGCTAAATCAAGTCTGTTCAGCTAAGAAGTTCACTAAATTAGATCTCCGAGGAGCATATATCTCATCCAAATTGAAGCAGGAGATGAGTGGAAAATCGGTTTAAAAAATATATACAGACAGTTTCAGCAAATAGTTGTGCCTCTTGGTTTATGTAAGGCTCCCGCTTTAAAAAATATCTACTGTTGTTACTCAACCAACAACGCTGTGCAAACTGTGCACAGTAAAAATACAAAAACATATTAAAAAAACCTATATTATGACCTAATTTTAAAACAAAGATATAATCATAGACATATATTTATCCATATAAAAATATACATTTTATAATCATACATAAGATCACATAAAAAACCACAACTATTTGGTTTTACAACTCTTTCTCATTACTCATTATTAAGTGTTGAATAAATCCACAGTACTTATTTCAAGGATTAGGCGTTGTATAACTTCCTGGCTCTCCTGCATATTTTCATACCAAGAGAATAGATGTCTTTGAGAAAGAGGCATTCACCTCAGATTCGAGACATGTTTTCATTGTCAAAATATGGCTAGATAATTTATCCACAAATAATTGTTATTGTTTGGAAGTTTCACAACAACGTTTTGTCCTGAAGAAGGTGATTTGTTATCACATTTTACCACCAAAATGTGTTGACGGGTTCCGTGGACTCATTTCTCTCCTCACATTATTGCAATGAAATACCGATTGTGGATTTATTCAACATTTTATGATGAGTAATGAAAAAGAGCCATAAAACCAAAATAGTTTTAGTTTTCATATGTGATCGTCCTTATGATGATGACATTTTTTAGATATAAATCTATACATAAGGATATATGCTTTTTTAATAATGAGGTAATAAATGATCTTTTTTTGTTTGTTTCGCTCAGTTTGCATTGAGTCGTTATTTGTTTAACAACAGTAGGTATCTTAGAACCCACTGGAGTTTTTTGTTCTTTTTCTCTAGACACCCTGTCCCATTGATTTAGATGGGTAGCTTTCTTTTTTTGCGAGACGCTTCTGCTTCATTCCAACACATGGTCAATTAGATATTTCTGCGACATATTAGATATCTTCATCATCATCATCGACTTTGACATCCTCATTTTTTCACAGACCTTGAAGAAACATAGACAACGTGTAAAATAATTATTGAGCAGACTATTTGCACATTCTTTACATGCTACACTGGAGAAATGTCTTTTCAGAGCTAAATCAGTATCTTTTCTAGGATTCATCTTGTCAGACTAGGATATCAGCATAAATCCTCAAAGGGTATTAGCGGTGGCTGAATTACTGATTCCATTTACTGTAAAGGAGATACAAATCTTTTTGGGTTTTGCTAACTTTTACAGACACTGTATTAAAGATTTTTCTACAATTGTGGTACCCGTTGTACGTTTAATGAAGAAAGGCTCCACATTTCACTGGGGGGTCAGAATAACAATGTACTTTCGACTTACCAACAGAAGCTTTCACAAAGGCACCTATTTTGCAACATACCGATCACACGTATTGCTCTGTGCTCAGATGAAAAATCACATCAATAGACACATGGCCCCTTGATTCCTCTCTCTTCACCAAAGCACCCCTGGAAGAAAATCTCAATGGGTTTACTAATGGATTTGTCCTTTTTATGAAACAATACTGCTTGCCTGGTTGTCCTGGATTTCTTTACCAAGTACACATATTTCATTCCGCTATATAGGTTACCTACAGCCCTATAATCAGCCATGGTTTTTTTTAAGGACATTGTGAAATTGTATGAACTACCATCGGAAATAGTGACTAAGGGCCTGATTACGATCTTGGCGGATGGAATACTCCATCACAAATGTGACAGATATCCCTCTGATGTATTATGAGGTCCATAGGACATTATGGAATTGCGATTTGGCGGACAGGATATCCGTCACATTTGTGACAGAGTAACTCTGTCCGCCAAGATCGTAATCATGCCCTAATAGAGGTACACAATTCATTGAAAAATTCTGGAACACCCTACTCCATAATCTGGGCACAGTCAACTTCAAATTAGCCGGTCATCATCACAGATTGATGGGTAGATAGAATCAATGAATTCTTGGAAAAATAGCTCTGCTGCTATGCTATGAACCAACAAGAGAGGTGAGTTACTTGCTTACCTTTTTCTGAGTTAACATATAACAACATATTACACTAATCTCTTGGCTACTCACCATTCTATTGTCCTTTTAATTTTCATCCTCAATTCTGTCCAGATCTAATTCCTCAAACTTAAGTCCCCTCTGTTACAGCATTATTAACAACATTTTCTAGCATACATGCAAGCACTTGACTACACTTACAGCAGGTTACGGCTAAATACAAGCGTTTTGCAGATCGCAAGAGATGAGAGGCATCACAACAGAAAATAGGGACTTTGGTTGGGGTGTCAAGTCAGTCAGTTAGAATAACTTTATTTCGCCGATACAGTATCAGCATAAAAAGTAGTCTACAAACATACTTTCATCAATGATTAAGATCATCCATTACAAATTTAGACTAACATGCAGTTAAAACATGATTTAAAAAAGATAACAATAATTTTTTTAAAACAGCCATGAGCTAAAAAGCAATAATTCATACATATATACACAGCCAGCGTCTTAAATTGCGTCTTAGATATCGGGTTAAGGATTTAATCTTCTCCTGCTAAAAGCAGAGAGGAAAAACGAGGCCAAGCAAACACATGTGAAGGGATCCGATAATGACTATAGGTAATATAGGGCTACACGACATTGTCTAAAATTCAATTTTCGGATAAGGGGGAGAATATATATTTTTCTTTCATTAATATAGAGTTTACAAAAGAATTCAAAGTTAAGTGTGGGCAGAGAACTCCGCTTCGCTGGCGGAGCTTGCGGATTTTTGCATACTCCGCGTCCTGCTGAGAACGCGAAGTTTATGCAAAACTCCGACTCCGCAGCGGAGTGGAGTTCAGCCCTGGGCCTTCCCCGCCTCCACCCCCCCCCCCATAAATATTTTTTTTTTTAGATTAAGATAAAAAACACACTTACTTTTATCGCGGCGTCTCCGGGCTGCCCTCCTTCTCCTCGCCGTGGTCTCTCCTGCAGAATCCCCTATGTCAGACGTACGTCATGGTAGGACTGCGCATGCACGCGCAGTCCTACCACGATGTACGTCTGACGTAGGGATTTTTGTTTGCAGAAGAGACCACGGTGAGGAGGAGGAGGGCAGCCCAGAGAGGCCGCGATAGAGGTAAGTGTGTTTTTATGTAATTATTATTATTTTTAAAATATTTATTTATTGGGGCGGTGGAGGCGCGGAGCGGGGCTCCACAGAGTTTTTGCCCAACTCCGTGGAGCTCCGCGTACTGCAACTACGCCAGCTCCGCCCAGGCTTATACAAAGTGCAAGTCATTCTGAGTGGATCGCTTATCACAAGGACAGGGTGGAAGTGCAGTGGCTGCATACTTTTTAGACGGATGGCCTAACATAAGAGGAATATAATTTAGGCAAAATCTCACTAAGATATATCTGTGTTGGAGATTTGTGACGAAGGTTAAATAAGAAGATTTGATGTTAGTTATACTAGGTGCCACGTGATATTGTCTAACTGTGGACAGTTTAAGGTTAGATTCATACCTTTTTGCGGCAAAGTAGACCAATAAGCGAGTCTTCAGCTCCTTTTTTGTTATTGACATGCATAACTTTGGATCCTCATATAAAATATGTAGGCCAACGGCCTGCAGGTTAGTCTCGATATATTTGAACCATCTTATTTTACTTACACCATCTAGATTCAAAGAGTCATTTATAATATCTCTAGTTAATGAAAGGGTTTCTTTTCGCCAAACTGAGTGCCACGTCAAAATTGGTGCAATACGGATCTTATCTGTAATATAGGGAGCTCTCAGCTCCATGTGACAATTGTAATTAGAACAGGCTTGGGGGAGGGATGCCAAGTTTTTCAAAAAGCCATTCTCTATGCGCTGAATTTTAGAGATATCAGATATACCCCAAACGGCTGTGCCATAAGAGGCAACAGATAGTGTTTTTGCCTCACAGACCTTTTTTATTACTTCAATTGGCTTAGTCCCAATTTTTTTCACAAATTTAAAAAGGCCCCCAATATTTTTTTCCATCAGTATTTCTCTGTTGGAGACCATATTTCTCCAGTTGTTATCCCTATCAAACATGATCCCTAGATAGTTAAAAGAATCTACAACCTCTAATTTTAGCTCTTCAATATACATTCGAGGCTGTTTCTGCTGCTTTGGACCTGCCACAAGGACAAAGGGCTTAGTATGGTTAATTTTCATATCCAAACTGTTCATAAATTTTATGTACTCCTCTATGAGTCACTGCAGCGCATTGCCTGTGCATGCAAGCAGCACTGCATCGTCAGCATAGAGGAGTATCGGGACAGGAGAAGAGTTAATAAGGGGAACATCTGTGGTAGACCCTAGCAAGGCAGGTTTGACGGCGTTAGTGTATAAAGCAAATAAAAAGGGTGCGAGCACGCACCCTTGCCTCATGCCCCGAGTGATTCTTAAGTGTCTCGTGCATTCTCCTTTCTTACCAAATCGAACACAAGCCGTGGCTTTGGCATACAGATCACGGATTACGTTAATTATCTGTGTCTCAATTCCCATATCCTCCATGATCAGCCTCAGCTTAAATTGAACCACGCAATCAAAGGCTGCCGACAAATCCGTGAAGGCCAGATATAAGCGGCCATGCTTAGCCGCTGTATATTTTGCTACTATTAAATTAAAGTTCAAACACTGATCCACTGTTACCTTTCCTTTTCTAAAGCCATATTGACTTGGGATTATTATATTCTTTTCCTGAGCCCATTCCTCCAGTCTATTTAAAAGTAACCAGCCCATTAGTTTGGCTGTGGAATCCAGTAAGGATATAGGTCTGTAGTTTTTTGGAGCTGCCGTATCCCCCTTTTTGTAGATGGGTATTATGACTGTCATTTTCCAGGAAGATGGAGCACCTGTTTGGACTATTTTATCAAAAACGTTTGTAAGGAGTGGGGCCCAGAGGTCTTGATTGTCTAGTAGGAAATCAATCGGGACCCCATTGGGTCCAGGTGCCTTCGATCTTTTACACTGATTGAGAGCATGCTTTGTTTCTTCCAGACTAAAAAGAAGCCTATCTCCTAGACTAGATGATGACAATAGGGTGGGATGATCAGTTACCTCCAGTGAGTTCCCAAACAGACTTTCAAAATGTGCTACCCGCGCTTCCTCATCCACATGAGTATCCATAGTCATAATTGTTTCTTCTCTCAAAAAGGGAGCATTAATTAAAGACCAGAAATCCCGGCTATTATTTATTACTGCAGCCCTTTGTAACTTTTCCCACATCTCCTCCTTTAAAAACTTTAGCCTTGTTGACCGTGCTTTTTTATATGACTGCCGCAAAGACTTCACTAGGTTTTGATCTCTAGGCTTTAACTTCAATGCCATATGGAGGTTTTGTAAGTGTTTTCGCACAATCGTCATCAAACCAAGAGGGCCCCTTGCCGTTCCCATTCGATATGAAACGCAACAGGTTATTTTTAATTTCCAATAGGATTCGCTAAAAGGCTAAAGGCATTTCATTATTTATAGTTGAATCTAAGCAAATCATTATCTCTGGTGCCAGTTTGTCTACTATGTTCCCAATAAACTTCACAGTGTCCACTTTTTCCCACTTCAAGACAACCCCATTTTCCTTGCAATCACAGGTTTAGTAACTAAGTTAACACGAGGTGTCTGGTTTTGTTCTAATGGGATATGATAAGTGATTGCAGCATGGTCACTAAAAGCGTTAAATTTAGTCCTAATTTGAGTAAAATACGTTCTGATTGAATCAGAGACCAAGATATAATCAAGGGTTGAAAAATAGGAGCCGGTGGAGAGCGTGAAGTCTAACTGTCCAGTTACAGTATCAAGCGGGTTTATCATTACTAGGTTGTTTGCTATTAATAACCTATTTAGGGTGCCACCATAACCATCATGGTTGAAATGGGGAAGAAGATCCCCATCTCCATCTATCAACCCACATACTGACGAATTAAGCCTATTACAGGAATGGGCATTAAAATCGCCCATCCAGACTATATCACAGGGTTTATGATATGCTTTCTCCAAGTTGGCAATGTCTTTTTCCAAAGGGTCCAGAATCATTGCTCGGTTACCTCCAAAATAGTTATTATAAAAGTTTATAAAAATCCAGGTTCTATCTTTATAGAGCTCACAGAGGATGATATGATAGTACGGTGATGTATTTAAAAATGTTTTTACCTTTAAGGTAAGTGTATTAGAGAATAACGTTAATAAACCTCCCCTTGAGCAACCAGCAATGGTATAGCGGGTGTCTGAAATGAACGATACCCGTTTAAATTAATCTGATCGCTTTCCCAAGTCTCCTGAAGACACAAAATATCATAGTCGGTTAACAAAGATAACCAATCAGGGTTACTCTTTTTTTGATTGTACCCCGCAATGTTCCATGAGATGACTGTGGCGTACTCCAGAACATTTCCCGTACGAGCCGGGCTTGAGGCAGGGGGGAGCTATCATTCTGTGTACACAGTTTTACTTGCGATTTAGGAGGAAACAATGGGACCATGACTTTTTCGTTAGGCAATAGTGCATGATGGGGATTAGGCAGTATTATATGTGGGTCAGCAAGTCAATCACATTCGACCATATCCCCCAATAAAGTAAATCTATTACTGAGGGGTACAGGTAAAGTTATTTGAGGGAGGTGTAAACTAGATAAACGGTGGGGATAATGAGTGGGGTATACTTCAGGTTATGCAGATGGAAATGGCCTAGTAGGTTTATAAAAGAAACCCAATGGGAGAGCGCAGATCTCAGAGTGAAAAGAGGGAGTGCTTGGCAGCGATCTCAAGAGGTCACCTACCCAATTTACTCTCCTAGCCATAATAAGGTGTTGATTCAAATTGAATCTATCCCCTGTATATTTAAAAAGCCAGTGAAGAGCTTTATGGATTAACTGCTCTGTGGATTCCTCTTGATCCAGTTTTAATTTTGGCGTATTAGCTAGAACTATAACAAAGGGACAGGCTGCCGGTGGGAGATCCAATCTCACTCCTGATTTGAGTGTCAGGTCCTCTTGTTGGGTGGTGTGCCCTCTTTGGTAATCACCTGCACCCCCCCACCTAAGGGGCCGCTATTTGTAAGTGGGACAGTTGGGACAGTGGCATCATCCCTCCCTGCCACTTGAGGGTGGTCTACAGTTAGGGGGAGTTGCGTGTTTAGGGGCTGGAAAGTCTGGGACGGACACCTCTGTCCTGGCCCAGTCCGAGAAAAATGGGTTTTCTTAGTAGGATGGATACTATTGGAGACACTACCGGTAGATAGATTTGATGAGCTTTGTGTTGGTACGGGCTCCTGGGTTAAATCATTTGGGGCGGAAGAATGGGTCATGCGAGGCAATGATGGGTTAAAATATTCAGAGCTAGGGGTTTGTCCCCGGCCTCGACCCGCCCTCACCCCTCCCGTGGTAGTAATGGGAAGACTGTTACATAACAAAGTCACAGATTCCTCTATTTTAGTCAGTCTAGTTAGAAATGGCTGCAGGAGAAGGATAAGTGATCGTTCCAATTTTTGGCATAGTTCATCAGCCAACGACGGGGCAGCCCTCAGACCAGCTGATAAAAAAGATTCTGTAACTTGATCAGTACTTTTCTGTGGTTTCACAGCCTTTGCTGTAGTGATTTTCTTCACCCTCCCCCTTCTCTTTTTACTGGGGGTTTTATCGCTGGGCTATCTTCAGGTTGGATATCTGGAACAATGTCAGGTGATGCAGTAGTGCCAGCGAGTACTGTATGGGTTGGCGTGACTAACGGGGATCCCGATCCAATTAAGTACAGGGCAGATCTTACCTCCTCAAGTGAGAGACGCCGCTCCGTAATCTCGATCTCTTTAGAGAGTACATCCGCCACTCTTAGTAAAAAAGAGTCTAGTGTATTAATGATTTCGCCTCCTGCTTCAGTTGATTTTGTCTTCCGTTTTACCATCTCTGAGGTAAAGTGATACACGGAGGCCTAATGCCAGATGTTAGGAGGGTGTCCCAGCCCAGCCTCTTCTGGACGTTGACGGGCGCGGATGGGCCCGACCTTGGCTCGGGCTTCGCCCAGGCACGGCCTGGGTGCGCTCCCCGCCACGAGGCGGAGGCACGCTTAAATGCGCAATGTGTAGAGCGGTGGATGACGGGAGTTGGAGTTTTCCCCAGCGGTGCAACAGGCTTCCCAGCACGGCTTCTCTCCTCTGCTCACAGGTCAGTTTACATGCAGCTAAACAGGCCGCGAGGCGGTGGCGCGCTTAAATGCGCGATGTGTAGAGCAGTGGATGACGGGAGTTGGAGTTTTCCCCAGCGGTGTGACAGGCTTCCCAGCGCGGCTTCTTTCCTCCGCTCACAGGTCAGTTTACATGCGGCTACACAGGCCGCGAGGCGGTGGCGCGCTTAAATGCGCGATGTGTAGAGCAGTGGATGACGGGAGTTGGAGTTTTCCCCAGCAGTGCAACAGGCTTTCCAGCACGGCTTCTCTCCTCCGCTCACAGGTCACAGGTCAGTTTACATGCGGCTACACTGGCCGCGAGGCGGTGGCGCGCTTAAATGCGCGATGTGTAGAGAAGTGGATGATGGGAGTTGGAGTTTTCCCCAGCTGTGCGACAGGCTTCCCAGCACGGCTTCTCTCCTCCGCTCACAGGTCACAGGTCAGTTTACATGCGGTGTCAAGTCCTTTTCTGCCATTACCTGGCTTCCAGTGGAGAGGTGTGGTGCAGCGGCCAGGGCAGCTGACTTCAGAGCACAGCGCTCACGGTTCGATATCCGGCTCCGGCGGTAGCGCAGCTCAGCACCATGTGACTCTGGGCAATAGCTCACTTAATTTCCACGACGGCCCCCAGCGCCTTGAGACCCGTAAGGGTGAGTAGTTCGCGCTTTACAAATACGGATTTACATGCTATGTTCATACCTCCATTTGTAGGCACCAAATATTATATATGCTGTATATTACAAAAAACACTTCTGTAGTTTTGTGTAAATGTTTTTTAGTTTAAAATGCGATATAATCACAAACTTTCTAAAAATATGTTTCTAATCATATTATATATATTTCTACATGTTAAAAACATTAACTATTGATAATAATTCCCATCTCACATATCATTACACCTCATACAGTAATTCATGTCGAATAGATGTGATGGGAATGAAAAACTCTTGATGCAGTGTTTCAGTGGAGTCACAGGTCTACCCTGCCTTCTTTAGAACATATATTGCACATACTTCTGATAAAAATCAATACATTGTTAAAAAAAAAAATATATATATATATATCATTGTAATACATAGCAATAAATTTCTCCTGCTTCTCCCTTCAACACATACCCCATAAAGTTAAAAATATTTAAGGATTAGGTACCCTAAGAAAAACTCTATAAATAGTGGACGTTACATGAGATGTTGAGAAATGTCAGAAGTCTATTGTGAATAATGAATTGGCCAGGATGAGGGCAAATCCATCTTGACAAAAGGATAAAAAGAAGAATATGAAAAGTGAATTAGGGGGGAATATGGGTAGAAGAGAGAAGTAGGCGAAATTGAGATGCTGTGTATTATAATAATATTTTTGTTTTATTTGTTTTTAGTGTATTGAGTGGGTTGGTTTTTATCAGTTTTATGTTTGTTAGGAATATCATGTCTTTCTGACTATCACTAAAGTGCTGCATGTATGTTTATCGATTAACGAGTCGCACTACCTCCTAAGAGTCTTCATTAATACGTGCACTGTAAACAGAGATGTAACACCAGAGAGAGCTGTACCAAAGAAGAGTTGGGCATGCCACTTTCCCCTCTGTCTCTACTCCTTTCCCTTACTCCTTCAGTGTTTGACTTTCTGTGTTGCGGTATAGCTAGTAAGGGCAGGGACAGTTGTGGGGAGTGAGGCAAATTATCAGAACTCGTCGGCTAACACTCCCAAAACCTGACCTGGTGCCCCGGCGCCCTGACACTTTTCTCAATTTTAAATTCGTGTCTGAATGGGCAGCACACAGCTCTGAATGTCTTTCAGGAGCCCTGGCCAGTTTTCAAATATCCCTGTTGTATTGGAGTTTGAGGCGCCTCGAGGCCTGAGTCAGGAACAGCAAATACAGAGTGAAGCCAAGGCTTTGAAAACTGAATTCTGCATGATTCACTCTAGAAACCTGACATCTGCTGTGTTATTTTGAATTTCATGATGAGAAGCGAAGCCAGTAACAGCATGTGCTCAGCCCAGGCCGCTGCCGGTGGGGCCTCTCTACCATACCCTCCACCACCACCGAAGGGTCGGGGGTTCAGTGCGGATACCCAGTCACTTCTTGGCCTCTCGCCAAAGGGAACGCCGATAAAAGGGGCAGACAGGGTTAAAGTCTGCACAGGATCCTTTTTCCGCACACTGCACCCATTAGCACCACCCCACGTACCCCGCCCAGGAGATCTCAGTACCCATCTGTACAAACACGGGCAGCGGCCCACAGTAACCATGGCATGCATTACACCCAACCGCTGTACCCCGAACAGAGGGTACCGCTGTACCCACATGTAGCCCGTCTAAGTACACTCACCCACTCACTGTACCCACCTTAGTCTGTGGCATAGTTTATTTATGCGTTTTTATATAGCGCGGACTTTACCCGAGGGTGTCAGAGCGCTTCACAACAGGAACAGCAACATTACATAAGGAGGAGGATACAAATGAGCATAATACAAAGGCAAGCGTTACATTGCATGAGGAAAAGTGACAATTGTGCAAAAAACAAACAAACCAAATACAAAAAGAGGAATAAGTTCCAAGAGGACAAAGTGACAGGTGTGCATGAAACATGGGGTACAAAATACAAATAGAGGTATAATACTGCAATAAGTGGCAGTCACTCATAACACACTGGGAAGGCACTTCTATAGGCTTGGAGTACAGAATTTCCTATTGTGGAAGAACTTCCTTGAGGTAGTAGAGAGGGCGTGAATACAGCAGGGGGTACATGGGGTACAAAATACATGATACATGGGG
Organism: Calotriton arnoldi; assembly: GCA_963921515.1. Classification (NCBI taxonomy): domain Eukaryota; kingdom Metazoa; phylum Chordata; class Amphibia; order Caudata; family Salamandridae; genus Calotriton; species Calotriton arnoldi. Next base: position 1,422,668 of record CAWUFW010002211.1, read on the forward strand.
TACAAAATACAACTAAAGGCATAATTCTGTAATAAGTGGCAGTAACTCAAAACACACTGGGAAGGCACTTCTATAGGCTTGGAATACAGAATTTCCTATAGTGGAAAAGCTTCCTTGAGGTAGTAGAGAGGGCGTGACTTCACAGGGGACTTGTAATGAGGGGAACACGCACATAAAAAACCAACACAACACACAAAATAAGGAATGAACAGACAAAAGTACAACTTTACACTGACGAGCGAACTTCCTAGAGGGTCTGAGAAGCGAAAGTATTAGTTCTGGAAGTGTCTTTGGAAGAGAAGAGACTTGAGGTCAGCTTTGAAGATCCGGGTAGAGGAGGTGGCACGGAGCAGTGGGGGAAGCGAGTTCCAGATTCTCACTGCATTGCCCGAGAAGGATTGAGCCATCGATCCTTCCCTTTTGAAGACGGGGGGCTCAAGCAGAAGCTTTTCCGCATTGCGAGAAGGGCGAGAGCCACCGGACAATTTCAATTTATTCGCCAGGTAACGAGGGGAGGACGTGTGTAAGGCTTTGTGTGTGATGCAGGCAGTTTTGTAAATAGATCTTGCCTCGATCGGAAGCCATCGAAGAGAGGACAGGATAGGAGTGATGTGGTCGCTTTGTTTAGACCCTGAAATGAAGCGAGCTGCTGAATGGAGGATGGATTTGAGAGGGGAGAGGTGGGATTTGGGTAGGCCAGTCAGAAGAGAATTGCAATAATCCAGTCTTGAGAGAACCAGAGATTGTACCAAGGTTTTTAAGTCATTCTCCGGGAAGAACCGACGGATCCCCCACAGAAGGCGCAGCTGGTACCGTGCGTTCTTAGCAATAGAGTTGATGTGGGAGATTAGGTTGAGTCTTTTGTCAAGAATGACACCTAGGGATTTAGCGCTGTCGACAATGATGGGTTTGTTGTTGAATAGGTTCAGCTGATCCATCCAAGATTGAACAGGAGGAGGTGAGAGAGAGGTAGAGAGGAGGAGGAATTCAGTTTTGGCGGGATTCAGAATGAGTTGGTGGGCTGACATCCAGTTGTGAATAGAGTTGAGGGTAGAATTGAGTAGGGAGAGATCGTGTGCGGAGGACACCTTAAGGTAGATTTGCGTGTCGTCCGCATACAGATGGTAAAGGATCCCAGATTTGCTTAGGAGGTTCCCTAAAGGTTCCAGGTAGAGATTAAACAAGGTGGGTGCCAGGATAGAACCTTGAGGGACGCCTTGACCTACGGCCACAGGAGATGAAAGACTGTTCCCTATCTTGATCCTTTGGGATCTGTCCGAGAGGAAAGAGGCAAACCATTTGAGCACTGTGCCATCCAGTCCCATTCTCTGTTGAAGAGTGTTGAGGAGGGTGCTATGATTAACCGTGTCAAAGGCTGCAGAGAGGTCTAGAAGAATCAGAAGACATGATTCCCCAGAGTCGAGTATATGCAGCGCATCGTCAATCACTTGCAGCAGGGCTGTTTCAGTGCTGCAATTTTGGATGAAGCCCGACTGGAAGACGTCGAGGAGGTTATTGTCCATAATATGTGAGGAAAGTTGTTTCGCAACACATTTTTCGGTGATTTTCGAAAGAAAAGGGAGATTGGTGATAGGGCGGAAGTTGTTGAGGTCGTTCGCGTCGGCGGCGGGTTTTTTAGAAGAGGGGTGACCTGACCTGATTTGAGGGCAACCGGGAGGGAGCCTTGACTGAGGAAGAGATTGACTAGCTTGGTCCAGTAAGAGAGAGTATAGGTGTAGAAATCGATGGAGATGTCGCTAGGGATGGGGTCGGAGGAATGGTTGGAGGGTTTAGTTTCGCGGATGCATTTGAGGAGGTCATCTTCCGAGATGATGTCAAAGTTCTGCCAGGTGACTAAGGATTTCCGCTCCTCCATGGGGGGGTGGGCGACCTGATCCACCAGTGCTTTGACCTTTTCATCGAAGAATATAGCAAAATCTGCTGCTTTCTTTGAGGAATCCTCAGGCTTAATGGTTGGGGGAGAACAGGTTGGGTTTTTGAAGAGGTCAAAAAGCTTTTTGGGTCTGTTTTTGGCTGAGTCAAGGAGGGATCTGAAATGTGATGCTTTTTCAAGGAAGATGTGGTTGTGATATTTGGATCTTGCTGAGCGTAAAGAGAGAGATTGGAGGTGGAAGGAGATTTTCTCCAATGCTTCTCCAGGAATCTAAGGTTTTTCCTTTCAACGTAGAGCGCTTTATTGAACCAAGGTGCTGAGGGGGTGGGTCTTTTCCTTTTGCTTTGGAGAGGAACAACAATGTCGATTTCGACTGCTAGTACTGAGAGGCACTGAGAGGTGAGAACGTTGACATCCACGCTAGGGTCTAGTCTAGGAAGTGCCCGCATAGCGGAATCACAAAAAGTGTCAAGATCAATGTTCTTAGCGTTACGGAACCAGGTAGTAGCTCTTTTAGGTTGGCCGAGAGTTATAACGTGCGATGCAGGTGAAGACGGAGGGGAATGAGGAGGTGGTCAGACCAGTCTACATGGATCGGGGAGCAGTGGTCAGCAGGTCTGCTTTGGATATGACAAGGTCCAGAATAGAGCCCTTAGAATGTGTGGTTTCCGAGCAATGTTGGAGGAGATCATTGGCTGAGAGAAAGGAGGCAAGCTTGTTGGCAGCCGAGTCTTCCAAGGAGCCCCACTGGAGATTAAAGTCACCCAGGAAGATCTGTCTGTCACTTTGAGAGAATTGGCCACTGATGAAGTCAGTCAGTTCCTCCACAAAGGAAGAGCAGTAACCAGGCGGGTGGTAGATGGCATGGAATCTAAAGGGTGAGCCGTGATGTATTTGAAGTTCTAGGGAAAGGCATTCGAATGTACGGAAGAGGGTGGTTGGAACCGCTTTAATTTGAAGGGAGTTTCTGAAGATGATAGCGACACCTCCTCCAATTTTGTCTGCCCTGTCATTTCTGAGGATAGAATAGTCAGTGGGTACCAACAGATCAAACAGAGTATGAGAGGAGTCATTAAACCAGGTCTCAGTGAGGAAGAACATGTCAAGATTTTGGTGTGTGATAGTGTCAGAGATTTCCACTTTGTGTTTGATTGCAGATCTGCAGTTGTGGAGCAAGCAGTGCAGCTCTGACGCAGATGTTTTGGTGATGGGGGTGTTAGGGTTGTTCAGGGAGATAGGGATAAGATTCTTGAATGAGGGAGCCCGGCAAGAGGGAGGTTGGTGAGGTCTGACAGAGGAGATGATCTGAATAGGAAACTGCGTAAAATTCTTAGGAGAGGAAGGCGGAGGGGAGTGACATTGGTGGTCTTGAGGCTGGCCCGTAAATTGGTGATGTCTGCAGAGGGCAGACTGTGGTTGGTTTTATTGGGGCGCGGGAGCAAGGAACTCCTCGGGAGGGTGTTAGGGACAGGGGACAACTTGGCGCTTAAACGTGAGATGGACGCTACAAGCTGGGAGATGGAATAGATGAGAGAATCAAGTTTATTTTCCAGAGAGAGGAGAGCTGAGCACGGAGTGATTGGTGGCTCGATGGATAAAGGAGGGAGTGCAGAGGGTGAGGGAGGACAGGGAGGGGTGGGGGAACGAGTTGAGGGCGGTGGTGCAGAAGGAAAGGGAGGACAGGGCAGGCTGGAGGAGCAGGATGTGAGAGGGAGTGCAGAGGGTGAGGGAGGACGGGGCGGGGTGGTGGAATGGGATAAGGGAGGGAGTGCAGAGGGTGAGGGAGGGAGGGGAGGGGTGGGGGAATGGGTGGGGAGTTGGGGAGCACGGGAAGGAGGTGAGGAACGATGGTGGACAGAGGGAGTGGATGGTGAAATAGTGGTGGGAAGAGAAATATTTTTACTGGAGTTGAACAGAGGGGAAGAGAAGAGGGCATACGTCAGAGGAGGAAGTTGAGGGGTAGGGGGGGGACAAAAGAAGGCCGGAGGTAAGGGGAGAAGAGGGGAGACGAGACTGACCCGGGCGGGGTGGGTGGGGGGACAGATGAGGTCCGAATGTGCGTGGAGCCGAAAGAAAAGGGGGCTGTAAAGGGGGGAGGGCGGGGTGTCCGAGGAGGGCCAGAGGAATGGGGAGAAAGGAGAGGATGGTGCAAGATAGGTACTGTAGGCTATGCAAGGCGAATGTAGGGGGACAGGTAACAGTTGGAGTGGGGGGGAATTGACTAGAGGGAAACTGAGAAAGGAGAAAGGGACTGCAAGGTCAGAGGGAGAGACGAGGAAGGAATTGTCAGGGAGGGAGACAAGGTTGGGAAGCAAGGGAAGAGGAAGGTGGGGTTGAGGATAGATGGGAGGTGGAAGAGAAGAATTTAGGGTACGGGGACGGGGAAGAGCGGAAAGGGATGAGGCGAGAGGGGGAGGGAAGGGGGAAGGTAAGGACAGTTGATCGGAAGACCAGGTTGTACGAGAGGTGAGTTAAGAGGGGGCGGAGGGAAGATTTAGTGGGATTAGGGGGAGGCGAAAATGTTGGAGAATCGAGCAGGTGCAGGGGTGGGGAGGGGGGGTGGAGGCCAGAGGCCGGAAAGACAAGATAGGGGGAGGGGCATTTTGGGAAGGGGGAAGAGAGGGAGATGAGGGAGCAGTGGCTGGGGGAACCAAGGGTAGGCCTGTGCCTCCCGGGATAGCGGCCTGCTGGAGTATCGGGGGTCTGGGGGAGAAAGGGAGAAAGGAGAGGAGTTCAAAGAGGAGTTGGGGGAAATCATAGTTGTGTGGGTTGGACGAAGGGAGTGGAAGAGATGGTCAAAGAGGGAGAGACAGGAGTCTGTCGCTTGAATCATGACGGTGCCATTATTGTAGAGTGTTATGGTGAGCGAGCCCTTAAAGCTCGAGGAGGGGAAATTTTTAGCCGCTGTCCATGCGGGATAGATGAGGAGGAGGAGACGTTGAAGAAATTGAAGAAGCTGGTGGACCAGGAAGGGATGTCATGGGTGAAAAAATTAAGTCATTTTTTAGCTTCCCTAGGTGCCCATTATGGAATTGATCAACAAAGAGGGAATCAGGGAAGTGTTCAATGGTGTTGTGCTTGAACCGTTTTGCTGCTGCTTTGGACAGATTGGGGGATAGATGACTTTGAAGCAGTTAACTCCCGACTTAATTCGAATGGAAGTCATGATAGGGAGAAGAGGGTCACTAGGGTAGCGATAGAGCAAAAAGAATAATATGAAGAGGAGGGCACATAAGCCGGAGGACGAGTGCGGATAATCCAATGAGATAGCAGTCAGGAGGCTACTAGACATGCAGGGCCAGGGACTCTGGTCTAACTCCCTAATAAAACATCATACCGGTGGGATAGAAGGCTGGCTTGCCTCCAGCAGTGGAGAGGGTGTGGGATCATACCGGGGCAAACCCTACCACCCGGGATTGGGACCTCCCAGTGTGGAAACCCGCATGGAAATGGGAGTCGCCTATAGGATCGCAGTGATGGGGAAGGACATTCTTCGGCTCCCCAGGGAGGAGGCCCAAATGGACACCATACCTCAACCAAGAGCACAATTAGAGGAGAGCAAAGTGGGCGCCAATTATGTGAATTACTCATCCCATGGGCCACCGATCGAGCCAGGACAGCCCAATAGGAAACACCACACCCAGTCAGGGACACCAGTTAGAAAAATGTCAGCAAAATGTGAGAGTCATTAAACCCAAGTGACCGTGATCCCGTGCTTGTTACTTGCAAAACGAAGGGATAGACAGAATAGTTTCACCGCAGCAGGACTACTAGGAACCAGATGGCTCCTTGGACCAACAAGTACCACTCAGAGTCGCAGTACACACTACGGTGGTTGACGATACCAGCCAGCAACGCGTGGGTATATTAGGCCGGCAATCGGGCCTGGCGCCCTGCAATCCTAACAGTCCCCCGGGCCAACTGGCCATCTCAAAGAGGGGCTCAAATGCCCTATGACCCAAAAGTTCCGGGCGCGCTGCCTAAGCAGCGAAAGTCAAGGGTGCGCAATCTGCGCAGGACTAAACGTTGCAGCTGGCACTAAGTGCTGCGCAGCTGTGAAGGTCCGGGCTAAGGGAGGGCATCTCACTCCTAACTGCCGAGGTATGTCCCCCAACCCAGGTCTAAGCGTTGCAGCTGGCACTAAGTGCTGCGCAGCTGTGAAGGTCAGGGCTAAAGGAGGGCATCTAACTCCTGACTGCCAAGGTATGTCCCCCAACCCAGGTCTAAACGTTGCAGCTGGCACTGGGTACTGCGCAGCTGTGAAGGTCAGGGCTAAAGGAGGGCATCTCACTCCTAGCTGCCAAGGTATGTCCCCCAGCCCAGGTCTAAACGTTGCAGCTGGCACTAAGTGCTGCGCAGCTGTGAAGGTCAGGGCTGAAGGAGGGCATCTCACTCCTAACTGCCAAGGTATGACCCCCAACTCAACATTAGCCTAGCCGGTGCAGCTGCACACTACTTGCTGGGCAGCTGTGATGTGGTAAGGCCTGGTACTCATCGTGACTTTGGGGCCTCACTTGCCTCTGCGCCGCTGATCCTATTTAGACCTGCCCTCCCCCCTCGCGACACCGTTAACTAGCCCCAGCCGCAGCATATCTCTATACCACCACGAGCCATGACAGACTTCTACCTAGGCCACGTCACTCAGGTGTACCCTCAGCAAATCCAACGGCTATACAGTGCTGGACTGGCAGCAGACACCGGTCGTTTTCCCGGTGGGTCGTGAAGGGCGGGCTGCAATATCGTTCCCCAGTAACAAAGCGGCAGCCCCCCCCCCCCAGGCCGGGCCAGCAGAATTGCCAGGGATGGTTTGTGTTCTCAGTCCGGCCTTGCGGCTATACAACTCTAACCCCCGCCATAGCACCCTTCATGGACCCTTCTTGCAGCAACCCCCACTTGCAGCGTCCCTCAATGCCTCCGTCCGCAGTACCACTCTGTACCCCCAGTTGCAGCACTGCACACACCATCAGCCCCACCACAGCACGCATCCCTTATTCCTCCCTCCCTCAGCACGCCCCTCCTCCTCTCTATAGCTTGCCAGCCCCCAGTGTCCTCTCTGGACCGCCTGCTTGTCGGCCCCTCGGGCTCACTCAATGAGTGTCTGTGCCAGCCTGTGCCCCTCCCACATCCAAATCGATGTACCCTCCAATGCTCAGCTTTGATAGGCATCCTTCTCCCCACACCCACACCCACCCAGCGCCCCCCGCCGCATACGGTGCCAGCTTGACAGGCAGATTGTGGCAGGATGTGCCCACGTACCCTGGAACCAGCCGAGGCTGGCATATGCCGAAGCGGAGCTCAGCGCCAGGACACCAGCGCATCCGCGGGTGTGCTGGGATCCGACTCGATTCTAGCCTCAAAGAGACACGGTGCGTGGAGGGGGAGAGGCGGAACAGAGTCAGAAATAGAAGGGTGCACGGGGGCAGAGGTAGTCTGCGGGTAAGGGGTTCGGAGTCCGAAATACTCTTGAAATACACAGCCAGCAGTAACAGAGGGGCACAGAGTGCGAGACAGATGATGTGGTACAGAGTTAAAGGCAGCAGGAGGTACAGAGTCAGAGCAGGAGGAAAAGAACAAGTGGGAGTACGGGTATACAAAGTCAGAGAGAGCAGAGGGATTTGTAAAGTCAGAGACAGCAGGGTGCGCAGGGTCAGAGGTAGTGTGGAGGTACGGGGGCACAGAGTCCGAGATAGTTTGAAATACAGTCAGAGGTAACAGAGAGGTACAAAGTCAATGGTAGCAGAGGTACAGAGTCAGAAATAGCAGGGGTACAGAGTCACAAGTAGTAGGGGGTACAAAGTCAGAAGTAGCAGGGGTACAGAGTCGGGAAATAGCAGGGGTACAGAGTCAGAGGTAACAGGGCTACAGAGTCAGAGGTAGCAGGGGTCCAGAGTCAGAAATAGCAGGGGTACAGAGTCAGGGATAGCAGGGGTACAGAGTCAGGTAGCAGGGGTACAGAGTCAGGGATAGCAGGGGTACAGAGTCAGATAGCAGGGGTACAGAGTCAGGTAGCAGGGGTACAGAGTCAGAAGTAGCAGGGGTATAGAGTCGGGAAATAGCAGGGCTACAGAGTCAGGGCTAGCAGGGGTACAGAGTCAAGGATAGCAGGGGTACAGAGTCAGGTAGCAGGGGTTCAGAGTCAGGTAGCAGGGGTACAGAGTCAGAAGTAGCAGGGGTATAGAGTAGGGAAACAGCAGGGGTACAGAGTCACAAGAAGTAGGGGTACAAAGTCAGAAGTAGCAGGGGTACAGAGTCGGGAAATAGCAGGGGTACAGAGTCAGAGGTAGCAGGGCTACAGAGTCAGAGGTAGCAGGGGTCCAGAGTCAGAAATAGCAGGGGTACAGAGTCAGGGATAGCAGGGGTACAGAGTCAGGTAGCAGGGGTACAGAGTCAGGTAGCAGGGGTCCAGAGTCAGAAGTAGCAGGGGTATAGAGTCGGGAAATAGCAGGGGTACAAAGTCAGGGATAGCAGGGGTACAGAGTCAGGTAGCAGGGGTACAGAGTCAGAAGTAGCAGGGGTATAGAGTCGGGAAATAGCAGGGGTACAAAGTCAGGGATAGCAGGGGTACAGAGTCAGGTAGCAGGGGTACAGAGTCAGAAGTAGCAGGGGTATAGAGTCGGGAAATAGCAGGGGTACAGAGTCAGGGATAGCAGGGGTACAGAGTCAGGTAGCAGGGGTACAGAGTCAGGTAGCAGAGGTACAGAGTCAGAAGTAGCAGAGGTACATAGTCAGGGATAGCAGGGGTACAGAGTCAGGGATAGCAGGGGTACAGAGTCAGAAGTAGCAGAGGTACAAAGTCAGGGATAGCAGGGGTACAGAGTCGGGAAATAGCAGGGGTACAGAGTGAGAGGTAGCAGGGGTCCAGAGTCAGAAATAGCAGGGGTACAGAGTCGGGAAATAGCAGGGGTACAGAGTCAGGGATAGCAGGGGTACAGAGTCAGAAGTAGCAGGGGTATAGAGTCGGGAAATAGCAGGGGTATAGAGTCAGGGATAGCAGGGGTACAGAGTCAGAAGTAGCAGGGGTACAGAATCAGAGGTAGCAGGGGTCCAGAGTCAGAAATAGCAGGGGTACAGAGTCGGGAAATAGCAGGGGTACAGAGTCAGGGATAGGAGGGGTACAGAGTCAGGTAGCAGGGGTACAGAGTCAGGTAGCAGGGGTACAGAGTCAGATGTAGCAGGGGTATAGAGTCGGGAAATAGCAGGGGTACAGAGTCAGGGATAGCAGGGGTACAGAGTCAGGTAGCAGGGGTACAGAGTCAGGTAGCAGGGGTACAGAGTCAGAAGTAGCAGGGGTACATAGTCAGGGATAGCAGGGGTACAGAGTCAGGGATAGTAGGGGTACAGAGTCAGAAGTAGCAGGGGTACAGAGTCAGAAGTAGCAGGGGTACAGAGTCAGAAATGACAGGGGTACATAGTCAGAGGTAGCAGGGGTACAGAGTCAGAAATAACAGGGGTACGGAGTCAGAGGTAACAGGGGTACAGAGTCAGGGATAGCAGGGGTACAGAGTCAGAAGTAGCAGGGGTACATAGTCAGGGATAGCAGGGGTACAGAGTCAGGGATAGCAGGGGTACAGCGTCAAAAGTAGCAGGGGTACAGAGTCAGAAATAACAGGGGTACAGAGTCAGAAAGAACAGGGGTACAGAGTCAGAGGTAGCAGGGGTACAGAGTCAGAGGTAGCAGGGGTACAGAGTCAGAGCTAGCAGAGGGGTTTGTAAAGTTAGAGACAGCAGAGCGTTCAGGGTCAGAGGTTGTGTGAAGGCAAGGGAATACAGAGTCAGAGAAAGCAGGGTATACGGGGTTGGAGGTAGTGTGAGATTAAGGGGGTACATAGTTCGAGATAGCTTGAAATACAGAGCTGGAGGTAACAGAGGGGCACAGAGTCAGAGAAGGAAGAGGGGGTACAGAATTAGAGACAGAAGGGGATACAAAGCCAGAGAGAGCAGTAGGAAAAGAGCAAGAGAGACCTGGGGTGCAGAGTCAGAGATAGCACGGATACAGAGTAAAAAACAGCAGAGGGATTTGCAGAGATAACAGGGGTACAGATCCAGAGGCAGCATGGGGTGCAGAGACAGAGAATGTTGAGTTTAGAGAATAAGAGAGCAGGAGAGAGGACTGTAAGAGAGTCAGAGATAGCTGAGGGAGTACCAAGGGCAAAATGACAAGAGGTCTAGAGTCAGAGACAGCAGGAGATACAGAACCAGAGATGGCAGAGGGTACAGACTCAGAGGCAGTAGAGGGGTAAAGAGTGAGTGACAGAGCCAGAGATGGCAGAGGGTACAGACTCAGAGGCAGTAGAGGGGTAAAGAGTGAGTGACAGAGCCAGAGATGGCAGAGGGTACAGACTCAGAGGCCGTAGAGGGGTAAAGAGTGAGTGACAGAGCCGTAGATGGCAGAGGGTACAGACTCAGAGGCAGTAGAGAGGTAAAGAGTGAGTGACAGAGCCAGAGATGGCAGAGGGTACAAACTCAGAGGCAGTAGAGGGGTAAAGAGTGAGTGACAGAGACAGAGATCACCGGAGTGGGGGCGAGAGTCAAAGATGGCTGGGATTACAGTTTCAGAGATAGCGGAATTTAGAGAATCAGATAGGAGGTGTGGGGGTAAGAGTAACAGAGTCAGAGATAACAGAGGGTAAAGATAAGAGATAACAGAGGGAAAGTAGAGGGTCACAAAGAGCAAAGGGTACATAGTTAGAGATAGCAGAAGCATATACAGAGTCAGCAAGACCAGAGAAATGGGTACAGACTCACTGATAACAACAGATGTAGAATCAGAGATAGGTTCAGAGAGAGTGATGGCAGCAGGTATAGAATCAGAGAAAGCAGGGGTACGAATAGCAGTGGGTATAGAATCAGAGATAACAGAGGTACAGAGTAAGATCTAGCAGCAGCTATTGAATCAGAGATAGCGGGGGTAAGTGTAAGAGCAGCAAATATAGAATCAGAGAGAGTAGGCTGTACAGAGTTAGCGATAACAGTAGACATAGAATAAGAGGTAACGGAGGTACAAAGTAAAAGATAGCGGCGGATATAGAATCAGAGAAAGCAGGGGTACCGAAAGCAGTGGGTATAGAATCAGAGATAACAGAGGTACAGAGTAAGATCTAGCAGCAGCTATTGAATCAGAGATAGCGGGGGTAAGTGTAAGAGCAGCAAATATAGAATCAGAGAGAGTAGGCTGTACAGAGTTAGCGATAACAGTAGACATAGAATAAGAGGTAACGGAGGTACAAAGTAAAAGATAGCGGCGGATATAGAATCAGGGAAAGCAGGGGTACCGATAGCAGTGGGTATAGAATCAGAGATAACGGAGGTACAGAGTAAGATCTAGCAGCAGCTATTGAATCAAAGATAGCGGGGGTAAGTGTAAGAGCAGCAAATATAGAATCAGAGAGAGTAGGCTGTACAGAGTTAGTGATAACAGTAGACATAGAATAAGAGGTAATGGAGGTATAGAGTAAAAGATAGTGGCGGATATAGAATCAGAGGTATCAGGGGATACAGAGTAAGAGACAGCAGGGGATGTAGATTCAGAGATAGTGGGTGTAATGTGTAAGAGATAGCAGCAGATATAGAATCAGAGATAGTGGGTGGTACACAGTCACTGATAGCAGTGAATATAGAATCAGAGATAGTGAGGGTACAGAGTAAGAGATAACAGCAAATATAGAATCAGAGAGAGCAGTGGGCACAGAGTCAGTGATAGTAGCGGGTATAGAATCAGATCTAAAAGGGAGTACAGCCTAAGAGATAGCAGCAGATATAGAATCAGAGACAATAATAGGTACAGTCAGTGACAGTAGCGGGTAGAGAATCAGATATAAAAGGGAGTAAAGAGTAAGAGATAGCAGCAGGTATATAATCAGAGAGTCCAGGGCTTAAAGAGTAGGAGATAGCAGTGGATATAGAATCAGCGATAGCAGGGGTACTGAGTAAGAGATAGCAGCGGATGTAGAATCAGAGAAAGCAGTGGGTACAGAGTCAGTGATAGTAGCGGGTATAGAATCAGATCTAAAAGGGAGTACAGCATAAGAGATAGCAGCAGATATAGACTCAGCAAGAGCAGGGTTTACAGAGTAAGAGATAGCTGTGGATATAGAATAAGAGATAACAGGGGGTACAGAGTAGGAGATAGCAGTGGATATAGAATCAGAGATAGCTGGGGTACTGAGTAAGAGATAGCAGCAGATATGAAATTAGAAAGAGCAGGCTGTACAGAGTTAGTAATAGCAGCAGATATAGAATCAGAGATAGCAGGGGGTACAGAATCAGTGATAGAAGTGGATATAAAATTAGAGATAGCAGGGGTACTCAGTAAGAGATAGGTGATATAGAATCAGAGATAGCAGGGGGTACAGAATCAGCGATAGAAGTGGATATAACATTTGAGATAGCAGGGGTACTCAGTAAGAGATAGGTGATATAGAATCAGAGATAGTAGGGGGTACAGAATAGGTGATAGAAGTGGATATAACATTTGAGATAGCAGGGGTACTCAGTAAGAGATAGGTGATATAGAATCAGAGATAGCAGGGGGTACAGAATCAGTGATAGAAGTGGACATAAAATTTGAGATAGCAGGGGTACTCAGTAAGAGAGAGGTGATATAGAATCAGAGATAGCAGGGGGTACAGAATCAGTGATAGAAGTGGATATAACATTTGAGATAGCAGGGGTACTCAGTAAGAGATAGGTGATATAGAATCAGAGATAGCAGGGGGTACAGAGTCAGTGATAACAGCAGAAATAAAATCTGAGATAGGAGTGTACTGAGAAAGCAATAGCAGTGGATATAGAATCAGAGAGAGCAAGCTGTACAGAGTTAGTGATACCAGCAGATATAAAATCAGAAATAGCAGTGGGTGCAGAGTCGATGATAGCAGCGCATATAGAATGAGTAATAGTGAGGGTACCAAGTAAGAGATACCAGCAGATATAGAATCAGAGAGAGCAGTGGGTACAGAGTCAGTGATAGTAGCGGGTAAATAATCAGATATAAAAGGGAGTACAGAGTAAGAGATAGCAGCAGATATAGATTCAGAGATAGCATAGGGTACAGAATAAGAGATAGCAGCAGATATAGACTCAGAGACAGTGGGGGTACCAAGTCAGTGATAGCTGCAGATATAGAATCAGAGATAACAGGGGGTACAAAGTCAGTGATAGCAGCAGATATAAAATCAGAGACAGTGGGAGGTACAGCGTCAGTGATAGCAGCAGATATAAAATCAGAGACAGTGGGGGGTACAGAGTCAGTGATAGCAGAAAATATAGAATAGAGATAGCGGGGTACAGTATAAGAGATAGCAGCAGATACAGAATCAGCTAAAGCAGGGGGTACAGAGTAAGAGATAGCATTGAGTACAGAGACAGGGATATCAGAGCTGGAGAGTCAGAGATTGCAGCGGGTGCAGAGCCAGAAATAGCGGAGACGGCACAAAACCAGAGAAGTATAAGAGTATTGAGATTCCAAGGTGGGTATAGAGTAAGAACCATGGCAGTGAAGAGCTAGATATAACAGAGCGTACAGAGTCAGAGATAGCAGGGCTGTAGAATCATAACTAGGCCTGGGCGGTGAATTCCGCTCCGCTCGCGGAGTTTGCGGAGTTTCCCGCACTCCGCGTTACGCGGAGCTCACGGAGTTCCGAAAAACTCCGCTTCGCGGAGCGGAGTTTTTTTCCTCGCTCGCGTTCACCAACGTCAAGTTGGCGAGTGCGAGCGAGGAAAATCCACCTCCCGGCGAGATTTTTCCTCGTTCGCGATCGCCAACATCAAGTTGGCGAGCGCGAGCGTGGAAAATAAACCTCCCGGTGAGATTTCTCAACGCAGGGGGTCAGGTTTCTCATTGCGAGTGGTCGCGTATGCTCGCGACGGATCGCGTTGAGAAACTGCCCGTTCGCGTTGAGAAAGCTGCCGCTCGAGTAAAAATCTACTGGAGCGGCAGAAAAGGTAAGCTTGCGCTGTGCATGGTGCTGTTCGCAATGATTGCACAGTGCAGACAAGCATCCGGCACTGTGCAATCACCGCGAACGGCATTTTTCTATCGTACTCCGCCGCTCGCGGAACTCCGCGTAGTGCGACTGAGTTTTTTTTGCACTTCGCATAGCTTCGCATAGTGCAACTCCGCGAACCGCCCAGGGTTCATCATAACCAGCAGGGATACAGAGGGAGATACTTAAGAGGTACAGAGCCGGAGAGAGCAGAGGGAGGAAAATAAAGACAATGATAGTTGAGGATTTGAGAGTCAGAGACAACAAAGGATTACAGAGTCACAGATAACAAAAGGGCAACAGAATCAGAGACAGCAGAAACTGACGCTCTGTGCAAAGGGCACACAGTGCGGAAGATACAAGAGGTGCAGAGCCTGAGATAGCACCTGAGGGTGGTGTAGAGTCCGAGAGAGCAGGAGCCTCACAGTCACAGATAGCAAAGGGGCGTCAGAGTTAGAGGTAACAGAGGGAGGACAGATATCAGTGGGCACTGAGCCAGAGAGAGCCCATGGAGGGCAGCATGGGTATAAAGAGGGCAAGGGGTATAGTGTGAGAGCTAGCAGGGGATGCAGAGTCAGAGAGAGACTGTGCTGGCCTACAGAGATAGCAAGGGGGTCCAGAGTTAGAGCCAGCAAAGTGTGTAGAGCTTTAGGGATAAAAGAAATACTCAGTCAGAGAGAGCACATGGCACAGTCATATTTATTTACTTTACTTTATTTTGCTAGTTTTTAAGAGCGTGAACTTGACCCTTGCGGGTATCAGAGCGCTTTACAAATTTACAGAGAGCAGCATAGTGATAACAATAAAATCATATACAAAGAAGAAAGATACAGGATATAGGTAGCACCCAGAGAGGGGAGGGTACGCTTTACTATGTTCAATGGTAGAGGAGATAACTCAATAAAAGCCAGCATATCATAGACAATAAAACTGTCGGATCAGGCCGTGTCAAGAAACGGGAGGGTAGAGTCAGGAGCGCTAAGTTTAAAACACTGCAGTTGCCGGTGAGAGTAGTCATGAATGTGATTGAGGAAAGAAGGGTATAAAAGTATCTAGGGAATAAATTTGTTCATAAGGAGTACATTGACTTCTTTCTTGAAGGAAATAGTTGAGGGATTCATTCTGACTTCAGTGGCAAGGTGTTCTAAATTCTTGGGGCCATCCCAGAGAAAGATCGGTTGTAAGTTTTCTTCTTGTAGAATCTCTGTGGTTTCAGAAGAAAGTTGTTGGAGCTTCTTGATGATCTGGAGCCACCAGAAAGTTCGAGTGTCTGAGCAAGATACCTAGGGGTTTGAAGTGGAAAGCTTTATGTGTCATACAGGCAATGTTTAGCTGGATTCTCGCTTCGTATGGGAGCCATTTGAGGGATTTCAGATCAGGAACAGCAGCAGGGCAGTAATGCATGCCCCTGCAGCCCATCTGGTGCAGGGGGTCCCCCAACCCTTCAAGGAGCCCAACCCTTCTGGGAGCCCCCAACCCTCCTGGGAGCCCACATTCATTCCAAGGCCAATGAATGTCTGTGTGATGTGAGAGACTCTGGGGGGCTCATCACATTCTGCAGAGGGAGCCATCATTTTGCTTTATGCTACTGGACAGCAGGGGATGCAGAGTCTGAACGAGCACAGGGAGAGATACAGAGTCAGAGAGAGCAGGGGGTGCATAGAAGCAATGATAGCAGAGGGGATCAGGGTCAGAGATAGCAGGGGAGTGTAGAGCCAGAGACAGCAGTGGTACCTTGTAGGAGACAGCAGGCGTGTACAGAGTAAGGGGTGGAAGAGAGGGCAAAGAGTCAGAGATAGAAGACGGATACAAGGTCAGGCTGAGTTTACAGAGTCAGGGGTAGAAGGGGCAGCAGAGTCAGAGACAGCCCTTGTGGTACAGAGTGAGCGAGAGCAGGGGTTAGAGATCCAGAGATAGTTGGGGATACAGAATCAGTGACAACAGGGTTATAGAGTCAGCGATCACAAAGAATCAATGTTTCAGAGAGTAGATGTACAGAGTCAGAGACAGCAGATGGTTACAAGGTCAGACTCAGTTTTCAGAGTCAGGATTTGAAGGGGTACAGAGTCAGAAATAGCCTAGTATAAAGAATCAATGAGTGCACAGGCCGGTTACAGAGTCAACTATAGCCAGGGCCACTGGATTTATGCGGTGGAGGAGGACCAAATTATCCGGCAAGAAAAGCCAAATTGCATAATGCAGCACATTTAATGATATTATTACTTCATTATTTTGTCATTTTTACACCTGGTAATAGTGTCTGAGAATAGAGTGCACCTTATTAGTTACAATTTAGGAACCAAATACAGGAATAAGCAACTTAAAGATGATCAGACAATGTAAGCAAAAAGCGTTTCGGTGCGCAGGAATCCAAGTCCCAGTATCTTTTTTAACTTTTGATGCATTTTAGCTAGAAACACATTTTTTTGTTAAAATCTGCAGATTATGCAGCAGATGATGGATTATGTGGCAAATGGGGCAAAAGCATAATTATGTGAAAACCGTGGCAGAATATCATCATTCCAGAGTTCCTGGCTATAGCACAGGATATATATAAATACATATAAAGGTACGCTTGATACAGAGTCAGTGACAACAGGGGTAACAGAGTCAGAGACAGAAGTTGGCACAAAGTCAGGTGTAGCACGAGCTGAACGCCCATTAACAACAGGAGATACACATTCAGATGCAGCAGAGGAGCAAAGGGAGTACAGAGACTGAAGGAGGTACAAAGGAAGGGAGGGCAGAGGGTACAGAAGCAGACATATCAGAAGGACACAAAGTGGGAGACAGCAGGGAATAAAGAGTCAAAGATCAGTGGTGTTTTAAAGGTAGCAGAGGGGGCACAGAGTCATACACAGCCGGGAGTACAAATTCAGAGACAGCAGATGGGGAACCAAGTGAAAGAGAGCTGGGTTTCAGACCCAGAGACAGCAGTGATATAGATTTAGAGATAGAAGAGGATGCAGCGTCAGTGAGATCGCAGAGAGGGGCACAGAGTCAAATATAGCAGAGGGTGTACTGAGTCAGAGACAGCATAGGAGAATAGAAGCAGAGACAAAAGGGGTGTTGTATTCCTCTTAGGGTATCCATAAACGGGCTTTCCAGTATCATGTCCTTATATAGGCACAATTCGCCCTGCCTTATATAGGCATAAAATCCCAGCCCTTATTTAGGCATTAAACCGTGCACTCCAAATACAGGCATGGTCTCTGACATCCGTCCACCCTAACGTCACAACGAGTTCATGAAGAACAGACCCTTAGGCTGCAGGAGTTTCCCTAGTCCAGGACTATTGATTTCTTCAAGGACTCATATATTATGCATGAACCATTATTCCTTAGGGGGTTCATTCATGACGTCTTTCGCTGTCCAACTCACGTCAATGCTAACATTCTTAGGTGCTCTCAGGTATAAATATACCTTCCCTAGCCCCTGTAAACCAGAGGAGACCTCGACTTCAGAGGAGCCCGTTTCCCGGCCTGACGCACTGAGAAGACGCTGCCATTCCCTGCACGCAGAGAGCCCAGCTTCCAGTGATCTGACTTCCCTTGCGGGGTGTTGGAGTTCGAGTCTGGCAAAGAGATTCCTACCTCTCTCATTCTTCAGGTATGGAGCTGACTAGAACCTAGAGGGACTCTTGGCATACTAGGCATACTAGACTTAACATACTCTTAGTATACCATAGTAAGGAATACTTCACCTACTTCTTCCCTCTTCCTACACCTAGGTTAGGTACATTGGGGTAGAACTAGCTTAGCAACGCATCGTATGAGTACTCGCATTTTTAGTCTGTGTTATTTATGTAAATGCATATGTACTAAAAGATAATGCTATCGCAGTATTATTTATTTCTACTGCTCACCATGTACATTATTTATCTCGCATACTGTCTTGTGATCGTAACAGCACATTTTACTTACACCAGAAACAATACTGTTCAATAAATCCTTTATTGAAACGCCCGTCTATTTCTTTCTGTGTAACTTGGAGAAAACTAAGCATGCACGACTGAGCTGAGTGAAATAGTTATCTATTGTTTCCACGACTCTGGGACACGTTCTGATTCTAAAGGGAAACACAGTGGTCATGTTTTGCGGCTGCCAGAAACTACTCCTTCTTGTTGTCAAGGAGTTTCTAGTGGCTTCTGAGCTAGCTGGCACAAGTAATTAAGTTTAATATACTCGATAGGGACATACTGACCTTAGTCCTATGTCAAACCTATAGGATATATTATTCCAATGCGCAGAGCCTATTAGGGAAATAGGAGCTACACTACATGGCACCCAACGGTTTGGTAAGGCAGTAATTCAACGTTAGATACTGAGTAACTCAGCTGTGCTTTTTCTCTCAAGACCCCTACCCATATACTCCAAAAGACGTCTGGAGTGGGCAGGGTTAAGTATCCACCAAGGCTACATAGGGAAGCACCCTATATATTAGCTGTTTGGTTTGCTCAACGTTGAAGGATACAGTGTACCACAATATTGTGCACCTTATCTTTGTTTCCTTGAAACTTGTTTTTCATTTTGCAAAAAACAAAATGACTGAAGACGCCGGAGACGGTGTAACTGTGGCTGATCCAGCCCTACCAGCAGTTTTTAACTTTACCGGTTTAAATTAAACCGAGGAGGGTGTTATAGACATCCCTCAAAACTTAAGAAGAGCCATCACTCTAAAACTTATAAAACATGGCCTACCACCAAGAGGCGGTAGAGAAGTTTTCGTGATAGAGGCACATGAATCCTTTCAGACAGAGGTATTCTATTCATGGGTAATATTTCCTGAATCAAATTCAGTAACACACATGTTTCACTTCTACAAAGAAGATGAACCACCAGAGGAATACATTCCTTTCGAGGATATAGAAATTTCATTAACATACCAAGAGCATCAGCTCTGGTTTAAAGGCGCCCTAAAACATCACAAAAACATTACTAGGCTCGGTCCACTAGGTAGACCAGGAGCAACATGGCCGATTTTAGCCGGCTACACACCTCATCCTGACATTGAAGAGATGTCAGACGAGGATTTACTTACTCAACTCACAGAATTAATAAAGATTTACAGACAATTGGTCCAATATGTCATGCAGACTTTTACAGTCCGACCACCATTGACATATCCAAATCCAACTCCCCAACAGGGGAATACACTAAAAATTACACCACAGACTCTATACGCAGTCATGGGTAAAATGCCCACAAAACGTGAGCAAATTCCATTTTGGATAGCTCAAAAAATTACTCAAATCGAAGCAGTATTTCCAAATACTAGCCCGCATGAGAAGCACAGAATCCTAACAATCAGTTTACCGATGGGGATCACACCACAACTGGAAGACTGCACCACTTGGGGCTCAGTCTTTGCTGCCATCTATACTAAAACACATGGTATTCCATCAATTGCTGTAATACCTGATGTCCTAAAACAAATTCAAAACGAATACGGGGCAGAGCCTGCTCTAAATTTAGGTATGAAATTACTGAAAAATTTCGACCAGGTCTCAACAATAATATTGTTTAATATTAAAGGGGAGGCAGCAGCAGTGGCGATCCGCCAAAAATTGAGGGAATTCGATGTTACAGAACATCAAACTGAGCTACCCAGAATTATAGAACAATCTTATGCAGAATTAGGCAGAGATAGTTTGGGTGGAAGACCAGTGAAGCCGAAACTATCTGAAAGTCCTGAGAAGGACTCAATAAAACAAACTCCTACATCTTCTAAAAAGAAGTGGGAGTCTACTAAACAAAAATCAAACGAGAAACGTTCTCAATCCCGAGGTAGGTCTCCTCAAAAGGAGCCCTCTGAAAGGAGGTATAACCTCAGGAACAGGGATAATTTGAGAAAACTTGATAGGTATCAAGATACTGATACACGTTCCTCTCGTCCCTTTCAGATCTCATCACAGACTTCGGAAAGAAGAGGACGAACAGAACATAGAGAAGAACGCGTGAAATCGAAAGACGACAAACACGCTTCAAAAACCAAAGTAAAACCTCAATTCTCCAAAAAGAAGGTAGCAGGTCTGAAGATCAGACATTCAGAGAATACTGAGAACACAACTCAAGAACGGAGAATGGGCTCAGACCATGCTGGACAGTGCAGCAGAAGTCACAATAGTTCGCCAGACCGTGAAGGAACTTCTGGAGATAGTGGACTTGAATGAGTACATCACAGTAGAGACTGTAGACACCAGGGTTAGTACTCCACAAAGGTTATATGAAATAACACTCCGGATGGAGGGAGACAAACCTAGACAGGTGAAAGCACTTTTTGGGAAAGACTATCAAGAGGCTATGACATACTTCTAGCAGAAAAGGACTGGCCACCACAATTTGTCAGGGAGTGCCCACATGGCGAGGACATTATTATGCCTGCCTTCTCCAACCATATTCCAATTCACCTAAAATATACATATGCCAGGAAATGGGCAGTGGCCCAGGCCCCAGCATTATATAAAAATCATGTAGGATGGGTTGAGGACTCACCTCACCATAAAATACATCTGAAACATGAACCAACTGCACAAAGGCAGTACCCAATAAAGCAAGAAGCTAAAAAACAGGTCAGGGAGATCTTAGATCAACTTGAATACCAAGGGGTGATTGAAACATGCACCTCCTCAATGAACAATCCTTTGTTTCCTGTCTCCAAACCAGACAATACATATCATCTAGTTTTGGATTACAGACACCTAAACACTTGTTCTAAAACTTTTGCAGTGCAAAATGCACATAGCACAGCATTAATGAATAACATTGTGCGTAAAAAATATAAAACCACATTAGACATCTCAAATGGTTTCTTTTGTCAAAACATAGCACCTGAAAGCAGGTACTTAACTGCATTCTCCATAATGGGGACCCAGCGTCACTTTTGTAGACTCCCACAAGGGTTCAAAAATAGCCCAGGTTTATTCTCAGCGAGGGTAACGGAGTTACTACAAATTTATGACAATGAGGCATTGTCCTATGTCGATGACATATATCTGACAGACGATGACCTGGACAAACACTTGAACAGGGTGAGCACCATTACACTGGGTTTCGCCTCTGAGGGCTACAAGTTCAACTTTAAAAAGTCCAGAATTGCCCATCTCAATGTCCTATTTCTAGGATATGAGCTTTCAAGTGAAGGCAAGAGCTTGGCAGCTAACTTTTTAGAAAAGTGTGCGCTGCTCCAACCTCCAAAAACGCTAAAAAACTTACAATCCATCCTGGGTTTCCTAAATTTTGGAAGAACATACATTCTAAATTATGCAGAAAGGGTTAAACCTCTCTACGCATTAATCAAACCTGATTTTTCAAACAAAAACTGGACACAGGAACACACAGAAATCTTGCGTTCACTCCAGGCTAACATGTTAGCAACAAATCACTTACAAACACGTGTAAGTCAACAAAATTTGGTGATCCGAATAATTTCGGGTCAATGTGGATTCACCTACTTAACCTTCAATGAGGGTGAGAAAATACCAATAGCATACAAATCTCATTTGTACACACAAGCGGAAATGCGCTTCAGTTCAACTGAAAAAATTCTAACCGCAGTTCAAACCGCTGTAGCAAAAGAAAGAGCCTTAGCCAAAGGGAAACGCATTATTGTCGTAACCCCAGTACCGGCTTTAGAAGCTGTTACAAAAGCGAGCATTCCAAATGCTAAAGCATTACATCCTAGATGGATACAATGGGTTAATTCTCTTGCTGCAACAGATGTTGAATATGTTTTTGATCCAGATTTAAAAACACAAGCATTCCTACAATATGAACAAGAATGTCCTCTGCCTACTGAAATTCTGCCTCTTGATCAGTACGAATTTATAATTTACACTGACGGATCCGCACAACCCGCAATAGGGGTAAGCAAGCTTACAGTGCAGCGTGTGCAATCGTTAAAGGTCGCATGCGAGATGGCATCTTCAGACCTATGGTCACTAAAACACAATCTCTAGGGGATTGAACAGCTCAGCGAGCTGAACTACAAGCAGTCAAACTGGCACTTGAAAGTACAGATCGAGAATTCCCCACACTAATAGTGTGCGATTCCTTTTACTGTGTTCAGTCGTATAATGAATATATACAAAACTGGCTTGAAAATGGTTTCAAAGATGCGAAAGGTGGCACAATAAAGCACAAATTGCTTTGGGAACAAGTAGTTCAGTTGAAAAACGAACTACCAAAGGCTCACGTGATACACACACTGAGTCATCAACGTGATGGCGTTCACGTTGCAGGGAATTCATTGGCTGACGAAGCCGCAAAGGGGGCTGTGCAAACGGCTTCCGTAGCTGCGATCACTCGTTCCAAAACAAAAATAGACGGTGAGATAATGTTGGCTGTCAATGCATCAAGCAAAGGCAGAAGTGCAGCGTTACCAAAAAAGTACTCTTATGTAATTGATGCGAACAACGTTCCTTTTGCTCGAATCCCTGGAGTGGGGGATAGGGTAATTCCAAACATGGAACGTAGAGCAGCCTTGATTTATGAAACGCATTTGGGGGAGGGTCTGTCACATCAAGGGATCTCTAAAATAATTTTGACGTTAAAAGAGATGTACTGGTGGCCTGGGATGAATACAGAAATTCACATATTCATCAACAACTGCTTAGACTGTAAATTACAGCGAGAGAGCCACCAGACACCATGCTGCGAATGCGGCAGCCCAGTACAGACACCATTGTTAGACAGCATTAGACTATCTACGCGCCTGCGTCCTACTGGACAAAGGCATTCCCACAAATAATGAATCTAGGTTCCTATGGTTATGGCCTCAGCGCTCGGCTGACGCTCGAACTGTTATAAAAGATTTGCGAGTCTTTATCGGCACATACGCAATAGGCACGCTACATTCTGACCAGGGTCCTGCGTTTAGCTCTAGGACTTACAAAGAAGCCATGGCCAGTCTGGGCGTTGCATTGCGGTACTCCTCTCCATTCCATCCTGAGGGAAATTCGGTTGTGGAAAGGAAAAACCGGGACATAAAGCAGTCTATAACAGCTAGGGTATTAGGTTCGGGTGATGGGTGGCTCAAACACCTTAGTGGCGTACAGCGCTCAATGAACAATCTGCCAAGAAGTTCTCTAGGGGGGGTCACTCCATATGAGATCCTATTTGGGACAAGAATGTGGGTACCGGACCTTGAACACGTAGGCACAGTGGTGGAAAATAAACCATTTGATATCAAAGATCGTTTGGCTGTTTTACAGGACTTAAACAAATTAAGAACGAAACGAAGCAACGTATTCCTACAGTCAACCACCACTGGGGATCAACCGGCTGTCCCAGCAAGGCCTGTCTGGATTCCAAAAGTTGGGGATCTAGTCAGAGAAATAATTGCGGTCAAGAAGGAATTTGGACCTTCTTACAGACAACCAGTACCTGTCCTAGCAGTTCAAGGAACAAGAACAGTACTTCTGCCGCCCCTTGCTGGAAGAAAGGAGAAAAGATTTGTGTCCATCGACCTGATCAAACCACAGTATGTGGCCAATACTAAATAGTAGGCCTCGTGGACTCCGACCTAGTAGCAGACGCACTCCTCTCGCTACTATCCAAGAGGTTCAGACTGAAAGACTGATAACAATCGAGAATTCAGCTGTAACAGACGGAGGACTATGCAACAACGCTATGGAACTCATCCCTCTTGAACACCAAGTAACAGTTCGTCCAAATACACCTGTCTACACCAACGTGGCAAGTGATGAACTGGTTCCAGTGATTTCTACAAATCCTGATGCAATTCCAACAATTGACAGAACTGCTTCTGGCTATTTCATTAACTTTGATACGTTCTCAGAAGATCCAAGTGAACCTGAAACAACGCCAGTGTCATTGAAATTCAAGCAGCAAGTACAAGACTTTCTTCACTTTCTGAAAAATACTTATTTGGTTTCTCCATGGATTGAACTCTGGATTACATCTGGACTTTTTGTTTTCCTGCTCTGGCTAGCTTTGGTTACAACTGTAAGCGTGCTTATAAGTGGCAGATACATCCATGGGAACACTGAAGGAAAAGACGTAAACGTACTTTTGAAACCTCATAAATCTTCCCATCGTGAAGCAAGAGACTTGTCATCAGTGAACATCACAGCTGTTCCTATACAGGATGGTATAGTGTGGGACAAAACAGATTATGATATCTTCGGCCCGAATGAACAATTGAACATTCCACATTTGTTTAAAATTTCACTAAGTGATCTAATTACGTCCAGTACTTATTCTGATGATTGGGACTTTGAGACTGTGACTGACATTATGTTTGACCTAGAAAAATCTGCTGCATTTTCTAAACATGAATATTTAGAGGGTTCATCAGACTATGAACAAATGTATTGTTTTAATCACTATGGTCATCATTATTTGCATAAATCTGCATATCCAAGAAATGTGTTTATGTTTAACCAATGGGAACATTGTCCTACACCACCTAAAGGTAGTTCAAAAACATTTGCTAATAAGTTTCCATATTTTTCAGGATACTATACATCTGAACCAGAAATGTTTTACTATAAAAATGTAAACAAGACAGGACTGAAAATTATGTTAACAAATACAAAACAGATTTATTCTGCATTTTTAATGCCCAACTGTCTAGACAGGGTTTCGACTTTTGGAAAGACACAATTGACACAAAAACTGTGTGGGGTACTAAAGATTGGCAAGTGCAGGGGATAGAAGCTTTATTTAGAGCCTGCATCATCCCAGAACAAATAATGTTTTTGAATGAAACTATCCAACAAACATCTTGTCTTGGATTAGCCAAGATAAAAGAGATGAACACACCTTCTGTACCAACACCTGCCAGTGAAAATAATACAAAGGCAGTGGTGACAGTTGAGAATATACTACAACTCAACAGATCTAATCCTGATTGGAAAAAATGGTTGATCTGGCCCACAGACACGAATAACTGTCAGGAAAGATTCCTGAATAAAACTCAGGGCTTTACTATTCATAGGCCAGACCCAAGATACGTCCAAAGACAACATCCGGGGTAGTAACAACATACAGTGTAGGGAAATTATGCCTCGATTGGCTGCATAAGTCTACACTACAGGATGTGAAACAACACTTAACCTTACTTAAAAAGGACGCAGACCTTAGGGAATTCTTGCTTGGACCAAGAAAACCGCGTCAAAAACGTTTCATATATGCCGGCATTTATGCTGCTTATAATGAAGCTTGGAAGGTATCACAGACAGAGGCCGCAGAACGAATACGTGAACTTGATCGTATTAATTTAGAGAAAACACTCTCTGTAGTCGACAATGGGTTAACAACTTTGTCCTCCAGAATATATTCATTGGATGGCATTGTATCCTCTGCTATCGACATTCTAGAACAAGATTTGGCGATGTTACAACAAGGCCAATCTCAATTACGTTCTATTATGTTATTAAGCTGGACGCTGCAATCTTTGCGAGCGGGCTATGTGCCTGGCGTTTCATCAACACAACGGCTCTGTTTGCAGAATACAATCTCACTGATAAACAGATCGAACTGGCACAAAGAGGAGCAAAGTATACAGTGCTGAGCATTGAAAAATTGGAGAAGTTACCATTCACTGTGGCAGAAAAACCAGCTACAGAATGGCTTATTCATGGCAAAATAACATTACCTGTGAGTACTTTTCAGATTCAGTATTGCCTCAGACAAATGCAAGCAGGCAAATATGAAAGGTTGGGTAAGGAATACATTAAGACATCGTGGGATTTACCGTATACATATAGATGTTGGAGTGGGGATCGTGAAGTGTTTTTGAGCGGTTCAAACTGTAAACTTGCACTGAGTGGTTCACTTATATGTCAAGACATTTCCTTGCACGGGGCTTGTAATGGTTCAGTGGAAAATTTGTCTTGCCATCAGCAGGAGTACTCCAGCTGCTGTGATTAATCCAACGTTTGGACAACTTTCTAATGGGAGTTACCTCATGTTGAATGATCAGAGCTGCTGCGGAATGCTGCCAGGCATCCCATATCTAGTAACAGTCAACTCCAGGGTCACTTGCTGTATGCAAGTATTGTTTCCCCCAATAGACACAGTCAGGGAGTCGCCTCTATGGCCTTCGCTGAACGTCTCTTTTATAAGATTTGATACTCTAAGCAGAATGAAAGCCATGCTTTTACAGCAAACAGTGCCTTTGACCTCGGCCAAAGAAACCTATGATCTACAAGTAGCAAGGACTTCGGCTGAGATACAGACAGGAAAGATGGCGGGGCATTGACACTCTGCATGACAATGACTCCTGCGGATACGGGCTTACACACACACAGACACACATCTTCTCCTGCTGATTCCAGTTACCACGTCTTCGTTTCGACCAGCAGCTTCAGTCAGTGAGCGGGAGGACATCGTGCGGGCGAGCTCACAGCTCCCGGCTCCTGGCTCCTGCCGACTTTAGCTCCAATTTTCCTCACCGGAGCCTAAACTAAACGCCATTCGGCCGGGGCCGCGGGCCGCATCCGGCCGCATCCAGTGTCCAGCAACCAGCATCGGGCAGCCAAGTGCAACCTAGCGTGTTCAAGCCTCGGTCCACCCTATCTAGTGCCCGGGTCGGCCTGGCCATCCCCGAGGTTCCCTCTTGACGGCAGCGGGGCGCCTACAGGAGGAGGGTGCTGTGGTTCTCCTGCGTGACCACTCGGGACAAGACAGGAGACAGGAGGCAGGGCAGGACTGAGTAATACGAGTCACCACCAGCCAGACTGTCCCAAGAAGCAGGTGAGCGTATTTGAGTGTGCAATATGAGCGCAGTCCTTCATTAGGGAGGCTGCCAAGCGTGTGCTCGGTGACCCCGCAGAGGCGGCCCGGCTAGGTCCGGGTGCGGCTTGCGGCTCGCCCGTCAGCCCCGCTCATAGAGCCACTGCTCACAGTTCTCCAATTTCCAACTTGCAGCTCGCACTTTTCAACTTTACAGCTTGAGCGGGGCAACAGCACAAAGCTACAGCATTTGGCATAAAGCACCAGTTGTGGTCAGTGGGTGAGTGAGATCATCTGTGAAGCCTTAAGACTGAATGCTCACCACCCATCCCTCACATCCTCTTACATTCTTTGCGTCCCGGATACCTCATCATATCCCCCACGCTGCCCGGTCCTTGCTCAGCCCCACCAATCCTTGCGGAGGAAAGTGGTAGGGGTATCTTCTCCTACCGGGAGCACATAGGACACAGGAGCACAGTGGTGGGGGCTACAGACTGGGGGGCCGGTGGGAGCTTTGTGGCAAAGGAGCAAGTGGGGGTGTCCGCACGCATGCACAAAGGGACAAAAGGGCTAAAGGCAGTGCAATAGCAGAGAAGGCCGCCGGAGCAAGGGCATCCCACTCTTTGGCTCAGTCCAACTACCTAGCCTAACCACGTGGTGAGGAGAGCGGCATAGGTAGCCCTAAAAAATAAGGGAGAGATTTCTAAGACTCCCAAAACCCAGTAAGCACCCCAAAATTTCCTCTCCTGGTGCGGGAAGACAATGCTAAAGGGAAATTGACCAAATCAAAGAGGATGGACACTGTCTTCGACAAAGAATCTCACAAGGGCCAAGCAACCAGGGTCACAAGGAGCACGGCTCAGAACCCCAGACAAGAGTCGCACACCGGGAGCCCCTACTACAATCCTTTCAACAAGGGCTCATCACCCACTATTTACAGACGCCGGGCAGCTTGCCACCCTCTGGCATGTCTGCCAGGGGGGCTGAAGAGGCGGAAGGGACTGAAGAGCTCATTGCAAGCAACCTTCAAGTACCCTGTCCAGGTCAGGCTTCCATCAAGTAGCTCGACATCAAAGAACCCCCACTCGGGGGAGGCTATCTCCTGTCCAATGAAGGGGGCCAGGACTGGGACTCATCAGTACAGGGTGATCCAAATCCACCCCTGATCTGCGGGCGCAAAGCACAAGACACAGTGGAAAACAATATAATATATAAAGAAAGGATTGGCGCATCCAATTCCGAGAGGCTCACAACAGTCGCTGGGATTGGAATGAAGCCCACAGATCTGATACACAGACTCTCACCAATCAAAGTTTTGATCCATCGGCCCCAGGAGGAAGACAGGCCGGAAGTTATGGGTGGCAAAGTTCCAATGCATATCAGTCCACGAGACGTCTCACGACCAAGCTCAATGGTTTCATCATCATCACCTGGGCGCCGACATCTCGACTCACCAGAGACAGGAGATTTCACCTACTCCTTTCTACAGAAGTTAGAGCAGACAATTGAAAGGACCTTGGATCTCACCCCCTCCTTATTGGGAGGGAAGCGGCAGAAAACCAGGGCAATAAACGAGCAGGGATGTCCGTATCAACAGACCAGAAGGATCAAGATGAGCAAGGCGAGGCAAGACTCCTCTCTTCTGACAACGATCAGAGAAGCTCAGAAGTCAATAGCCAAGGCCCTGATATGGCAAGCAACTAAAATGGAGATCCAAGTAGACCTCCTACAATCAATAGCCCAGTGCCTAGAGAAGCAGGGCTGCAAATTGGACGAAATGGAGTTAACAATCAAACGCAATCAGACAATGATAGCCCGGACCAGCTCAAGTGCCGCCATAATAGCAAAGTGGGCTGAACTGCCAGAAATATTGGGGGACGTAGTGGCACTAACCAAGAGCAGCGGCGTATTGTTAAAAAAACCAGGAAGAACGGAATTATCGGACAAGGGCAACTCCAAAGTGTCCTCCAAGG
Organism: Calotriton arnoldi; assembly: GCA_963921515.1. Classification (NCBI taxonomy): domain Eukaryota; kingdom Metazoa; phylum Chordata; class Amphibia; order Caudata; family Salamandridae; genus Calotriton; species Calotriton arnoldi. Next base: position 1,451,217 of record CAWUFW010002211.1, read on the forward strand.
GCGAACACGGCAGAGCAAGGGAAATGGATACAAAAGCCCCAGAAAATGAGATGAACAGCCAAGTGAATCTGGCATCCCCGACAAAAGTGACACTGAGGAAGCTCTGGCAAGATCGGTTACAAAGGAAGCCGATGAGCAGGAAAAGATCATGGAGGGGGAAACAGAAGCCAGAACAGAAGTACCCCTGACAAGGAGGGCGAAGAAAAACTAAAAAAACAGCTGAAAAGGTCAAAAATGAAAAGAAGATCGATCCTGCCGGCAATGCTGAGTAGCCACAGATCTGAGGAGAAAAACACCTCAATCCCACTCTACCCGATCTTTAACCTCAAACAAAAGATCAAGGGCCAGCGCTTGCCGGTAGACACAGGAAAAGCCGAAGAAAGAGAAAGGGACGATGTAATACAACGTGGCGGGATCCAAGCAACCCAGGCAACCCAGGCATCAACGGCCGTCCTGGCGAGAACAAATAGGGACAGCATGGGTAAGGAGGACGCCGCCACACAAATCAGGCCCTATGACCTATTGGAACTGGAGGGCCATAAAGGCACCATGGAGTACACTATATCCCCACCGACGGAGCAAATGCACATGGCTAGTATGCTGGGAACTAACAACAGGGTGGAAGAGGAACAATATTGGCGAACCCGGATCAAACCCCCCCCACAGTCTGAGATCAAACAGCAAGTGCAACGGGGGGGTTACACAAACAACAAATTCTGCGGAATCACAGATACTACACGAGGTAGTGCTTACCCCCAGGTACCACATGGAAGGGCCTTATGACATCTTAAATAGAACTAACATCCTTCGACTCTTTGGCCATGTCAACTCACTGTCTCAGATCACATTGGAAAATATAGAGTGGGTAAAGTTCAGAAGGACACAGGGAGATAGCCATGGCGATTCAACCGTCCTGGGCTTTTGCGAGCGCTCCCTCCAACGGGCAGTCCTTGGTGAAGCCCAACAACTCACAAAGTGGGGCATAGAAGCAACAGAACCCATCAAATCTAATTATCCCTTTGTCCTCATACCTCAAAAAGAGAGGTCGGGGTCTATATCAATCCTGACAGGTACCATCCACAACAGGAAACGAGGAGATCATACAAATGATCGCTCTAAAACTCCAATAAACGTCTCTATATTTCAAAGTGACAACCTGCGAAGAGTGTTAACGGGCCAATCGAAACAGACTACAAGAGGTGACAGCTGGCAACAGCACCCCTAGCCAAAATCAAGCATTCGCTAGAGAAGGAAGGGCAACAGTGGTACAGGAAGACCAACACCAAGGCCAAAACGCGGAGCTCCACCAAGAACTAACCCTCATATCATGGAACATCGCAGGGTTAAATAATAAAGTAGGGGTCAAGGAAGTACAGGACTACTTTGCAAAAGGGGACATTATTTGCTGTCAAGAAACTTGGTCAATGACATCAACACCCATAGCGGGATTTCATGAACATCGAATTAATGCAACAAAAAGAAACATCTTTGGCCGTCCATCGGGGGTCTCTCTATCTTCATAAGCCACGCGAGAAAACTCAAGCCCACAGAAATAAGAGTAAACTCCCTGATCTGCAAGCAATGACAATTGCTGGGCTAAGGGAGGGCCACTTGCCGTTCAACCTGCTGCTCATAAACTGCTACATCAACCCGTCACTGACCACTGCCAGTATGGAATCTCTCACCAACACGCTGGAAGATATATTAATAAAATACGAGCACCACAATGTAATAATCACAGGAGATTTTAATCTGAGAGGTTTGGAAAGTGCCCGGGAAAACAAATTAAAGGGCTCAAGGCAGGCCCACTGCTCTGTCTTCTTAAAAATGCCAAACTTTACTCTACCCACTTCCTGATGAAACTACGATCACCCTCGTGGTGCTCTAAACCATCGTTTCGAATATATCTACTATAGATTATATCTTAATCAATGAAAAAATAGCGGACAGGTTGGAGGATTTCCAGGTCGATGATAGAGGAGAAAGTGACCACAGGCCTCTATGCGCAAGGTTTAACTTAGGAACGGAAGCTGCTGAGCTACTGAAAATGGTGGGAGAAACCACAGGGGACGAACGTTTCAGAGCTATTAGAAGAATAAAATGGACAACCTCCCTCGAAGGGAAAATGCAGGAGTGGGCATCAATGTGGCTGGCCCGTGGACCATGGGAGACCGAATCAGAGGTGATCAGCCTCTGGGAAGAACTGACAGAAGACCTATGGCGGAAGCTGGGTAAAAACCATTGTAAGAAAACTTTCTGTCACAAGGCCAATTCACTAAAGAACCCACAGCCACCTAAGTGCCTGAGACAATGCAAAGGAGCGCTAATGAAGGCACTCAGAAGTAGGAAGAAAGGAGGAACATCGGCAGAGGGGGCCTCTATAGCTGCACTGAGAGCCGCCCTTAGGAGGAAAGTAGGTGAGCAAAAGAGAAAAGAGATGGAACAAAAATGGATCACAGTATTTGCCCTGCTAAAGGAAAAGAACAACGCTAAATTATGGAGGTACATCAACCGTCTGAGCTCCCAACCCAGGAGCAAGGAGAACAACATTGCAAGCAACGAGTGGGAAGATTACGTAAGGGGACTATATACCAGAGGCACACCAGCCATAGAGCAAGCCCCACTGAAGAACATCTGGGAGTAGGCACCCAGACAGCCACTCTTCCCAAGTACCCAGACGAGGCAGGACAAATAAAGCTGGAGTGCGCAGGCTTTACGAAAGCTGAAATAACGATGGAGATTAGGAAAATGAGGAATGATGGGGCGCCAGGCCCAAGCGGCATTCCAGCCAGGGTCTTTAAAACAGCTCAAATACTCTTCTCCACAGTTCTCACCCCCTATACAATTTCTCATATGCAACGGCAGTAATTCCACTCTCATGGAAAGGATCTATCCTCTTCCCTATTCATAAGAAAGGTGACCACTCCGACCCCGCAAACTATAGGCTAGTGGCCCTGTTGGATGTAGAAGCCAAAGCTTTTGCCAAACTACTATTGAGAGATCTAGAGGATTGGGTTAATAACAACGACATACTCCCATTTTACCAGACTGGCTTCAGGAAAAATAGCGCAACAACAGACAACATCATGGCCCTGGCCTACCTCTCAAAACGTGCTGTGGAAGCCATGCACCCGCCGCTGTTCTGCTGTTTCATTGACTACAGCACGGCTTTTGATAGAGTCGACAGGGGCAAACTCTGGAGTAAACTGTCATCTTGGGGGGCGCCTCCTAAGCTACTGAGGGCCATTATATCCCTCCATGAGGAGACTTGGGTACAAGTCAAGATAAGCCCCACAGCTCTATCAGCAAAAGTTGAAACCAACAACGGATTGAAACAGGGTTGCGTCCTGGCCCCCCTACTATTCAACCTTTACACAGCAGATATGGGGCAGCCCTGAAAGAGGCAAGTCTAGTTCCACCGAGACTGGGCAAGGAGAGAATGGCAATCTTACAGTACGCAGATGACACCGTAGTGATGGACCATACAAGGGTAGGTCTCCAAAGAGCCCTCACAGAGCTGGGGAAGTACAACAAGGAAAATCATCTGACAGTTAATCAAGGTAAAACGAAGATAATGATTTTTGGCAGATACTCGCATAAAAACAAGCGGTCTGGAAGATGGGAGATAACCAAATCGGGACCACTGCAGCCTATAACTATCTAGGAGTTTGGCTAAACGAGAGGGCAACATCGGCAGCTCATATAAAACATCTAACTGCCAAAATCAACAGAGTAATCTTTTCAATAAGACGACTAAGCCAACGCCTGACCAGCCCCTCAGCCGAACCCATGCTGAAGGTCCTTAGGGCTAAATTAATTCCAGCCATCAACTACGGGCACCTGGCATTTCCAGGAGTTTTAGATAAACTTATAGCTGCAGCGCAGATCAAAGCCCATAAGATCGTACTGCAAGCACCCAGGAATGCTAGGAACAAGAGATTACGGCTGGAACTAGGGCTCGCCAGGCCGGAACTGGCCCTCCAGGGAGACCTAATAAAGTATTATATTGGAGTCCTTAAAGCACCGCATAACTCTTTAAAACATCATTTGGCACCAATCTTCAAAGAAGAGGTCTCCCCCTGGCCCACCAAGCTGGGTAAAGCAATAGAGACCCTAAACATAGATCGAAACAGTCTGCCCCTAACAGAAATCCTGCACAAGGCCTGGCTGAACACCATGAGACGGCAGGTTCGCTCCATCTCTTATGAAAAGGATTTAACTGCACTCCGACACAACACCTATACGAAGGCACTGGACGAATCTTACACCATGGGGAAAGTCCAACCTTACCTAATGGAAGCATTAGGGGCCCAGTCCCGTAAGAAAATCCTTTTCATGAGGCTAACGGCCCTAAGAATTTGGGACTTCAATCCAGCATGGGCACGAACAGATGGAGCCGTTTCATGTCGCCTATGCAACTACCAACGGGAATCTTGGCTTCATTTACTCTGCTGCTGTCCAAAACTCATCAATGAACGACAGAGGCTGCTTCGTCCCATCTTTAGAGCCCTTGGCATTAGAACCTGCAAGGAGGCATCAGATTGGTGCTTCTCGGAAACAAAAACACACCTCCTTGCAAGAGCGGCAAAATTTATTGACCAGATTAGTCATGCTCTGGACGCAAAGAGTGCAAAGGACTTTCCATAAGCTCTCAAAACCAGAGTTTACAAACGCACCAACAAATGGTTGCCGCAAACACCAATGGGCAAAGAAGACCTTGCCCGCTACCCCAAGTGCTCTGTCTGGAACCCTGCCGCATTAAAATCAAGTACCCGGATAGAAAGCCGAAAGATCCCTGCAACACAAGATTGACTGTTGGAATGGTTTTTTTTTTTTTCTTTCTTTTTTCCCTCACAGGAGGCACCGGGAGGGGGTGGAAAGGGTGGGTGGGTAAGGGGGGTGGAGTTTTTATTTTAATTTTAGCCTTTTACTGTAATGATTTTAACTAATCGAACGGTTAATAATAATAAATCAAATCAAATACGTACAAACTGCCCTATACATTTCGTGGAAATGATATCACGTATCTTCAACATGTCTGATACAACAGGAATTGTACATGTATTTAAGAGCATCTGCTCAGGTCTGTTAGCACCTTTCCAGGCAATACTCGGAATCATCCCGAACTTTGCACATTCGGTGTTTGGTGGCATACCATTAATTCTAGCACTTGTTGCCGGAATTCTATTTCTCTTCCTGCTATTGCGCAATGGCCAGCCTATTCGCAGACATCACTCCGAGCGAACTGGAGAAAGCTCTCCTTGAACGAAAGTGCCGTGAGCAAATAGTAAAGCTTTTTGGCATGACTCGTCTACGGGACCTTAATACAACCTGGTTCCTGTCATTTAGACCAATCTGGCAAGATTGCATCTTACCTGTTCTACGATGCCTGCTATGCGGTGAAGAATGCGTGTTGGACACCTGTCTAACATTTCCATCAGCAACGCCAACGGATGTCGATACTCTGCTGGACCCGATAACGGCCCATGCTCTGTGTTGTTCCCAGAGGCTTCCTATCCTGCTGTCAGCATTCATTGAGATCTCACAGACGCTTCCGGCTGCTGCTGAGGTACGAGAAAGAACTCCAGGCACACAGGTAACAACGGACGCGAACATTGCTGAGGCAACCTATGCTGGAAGCAATGCTTCCCATCTCTGTGCAATTAATCTACTACACGAGGTGTTCCAACTGACACCAACAACAGTGGATGATGTTTTGTCTATTGAAATAGATGATCTCATGTTTACACCAGACCCGTGAACTAACTCTGATTCGGCATACAGTGTTCCAGAGTTGCAGTGACAATTTGGCCTTCATTTTTAAACAACTTGGAACTCTACCAAAATTGAACTTTTCCCCCATTTTTTTGAACGAAAATGGCACTACAATCTGCTTAAAGTAGAACTAGCCTTATAATACAGACTTCTAGGTACTTCCACGGACACTTAGTCATCTTGTGTGTCTAAAACAGTTCATTAATTTTCATGACATGAAATGACTTTGATTTTTGAGAAAACTTATCGATCATTTTTTGTCAAATGTAAATATTACTGCTTATTTCATTCCAATTGCATTTATTTTCGAACTTTATGCCTGTAATGAAAAGCAATGCTTCAAATGTACAGTACCTTTTGCATTCTAATAAGTTTTTTTAATGCCTTTTTTAAATGGTTTTATGAAAAATTTTAGAAATATGCGGTACTCCATTTTAATGTTTAGCATTTTAAATGTTTAGCATTTTAGTATTATCGTACACACGAAAGAGGAGTGGGTGTTGTATTCCTCTTAGGGTATCCATAAACGGGCTTTCCAGTATCATGTCCTTATATAGGCACAATTCGCCCTGCCCTTATATAGGCATAAAATCCCAGCCCTTATTTAGGCATTAAACCGTGCACTCCAAATACAGGCATGGTCTCTGACATCCGTCCACCCTAACGTCACAACGAGTTCATGAAGAACAGACCCTTAGGCTGCGGGAGTTTCCCTAGTCCAGGACTATTGATTTCTTCAAGGACTCATATATTATGCATGAACCATTATTCCTTAGGGGGTTCATTCATGACGTCTTTCGCTGTCCAACTCACGTCAATGCTAACATTCTTAGGGTGCTCTCAGGTATAAATATACCTTCCCTAGCCCCTGTAAACCAGAGGAGACCTCGACTTCAGAGGAGCCCGTTTCCCGGCCTGACGCACTGAGAAGACGCTGCCATTCCCTGCACGCAGAGAGCCCAGCTTCCAGCTTCCAGTGATCTGACTTCCCTTGCGGGGTGTTGGAGTTCGAGTCTGGCAAAGAGATTCCTACCTCTCTCATTCTTCAGGTATGGAGCTGACTAGAACCTAGAGAGACTCTTGGCATACTAGGCATACTAGACTTAACATACTCTTAGTATACCATAGTAAGGAATACTTCACCTACTTCTTCCCTCTTCCTACACCTAGGTTAGGTTAGGTACATTGGGGTAGAACTAGCTTAGCAACGCATCGTATGAGTACTCGCATTTTTAGTCTGTGTTATTTATGTAAATGCATATGTACTAAAAGATAATGCTATCGCAGTATTATTTATTTCTACTGCTCACCCTGTACATTATTTATCTCGCATACTGTCTTGTGATCGTAACAGCACATTTTACTTACACCAGAAACAAGACTGTTCAATAAATCCTTTATTGAAACGCCCGTCTATTTCTTTCTGTGTAACTTGGAGAAAACTAAGCATGCACGACTGAGCTGAGTGAAATAGTTATCTATTGTTTCCACGACTCTGGGACACGTTCTGATTCTAAAGGGAAACACAGTGGTCATGTTTTGCGGCTGCCAGAAACTACTCCCTTCTTGTTGTCAAGGAGTTTCTAGTGGCCTCTGAGCTAGCTGGCACAAGTAATTAAGTTTAATATACTCGATAGGGACATACTGACCTTAGTCCTATGTCAAACCTATAGGATATATTATTCCAATGCGCAGAGCCTATTAGGGAAATAGGAGCTACACTACAGGGGTGCCTTGTAAGAGAGCACATGCGGGCACAGAGTAAGAGGTAGAAGAGAGAGTAAAGAGTCAGAGAGAGGGCACCTGTAGGAGAGAGCAGGCAGGCACAGGGTAAAGGGTCAGAAACAGCAGGTGAGTATAGAGTCAGAGAGAGTAAGGGTACCTGTAGGAGAGAGCTGGTGGGCACAGAATAAGAGATGGAAGAGGGGGTAAAGAGTTAGCGATAGCAGGGGGTGTAGAGCTACAGAGAGTGGAGGTACCTTGTAGGACACAGCAGGTACACACAGAGTAAGAGGTGGAAAAGAGTGTAAAGAGTCAGAGATAGCAGGGGAGTAGAGAGTCTGAGAGAGTAAGAGTACCTGTAGGAGAGAGCAGGCGTGCACAGAGTAAGAGGTAGAAGATGTTAAAGAGTCAGAAACAGCAGGTGAGTATAGAGTCAGAGAGAGTAAGGGTACCTGTAGGAGAGAGCAGGCATGTACAGAGTAAGAGGTAGAAGAGAGGATAAGGAGTCAGAGAGAGTAAGAGAGCAGGCGGTCACAAAGTAAGAGGTAGAAGATGTTAAAGAGTCAGAAACAGCAGGTGAATAGAGTGAGAGAGAGTAGGGGCACCTGTAGGAGAGAGCTGGTAGGCCACAGAGTAAGAGGTGGATGAGAGGATAAAGAGTCAGAGATAGCAGGGGAGTGAACAAGAGGTGGAAGAGGGGGTAAAGAGTCAGAGAGAGTAAGGTTACCTGTCAGCGATAGCAGGTGGGCACAGAGTAAGAGGTGGAAAAGAGTGTAAAGAGTCAGAGATAGCAGGGGAGTAGAGAGTCAGAGAGAGTAAGAGTACCTGTAGGAGAGAGCTGGTGGCCACAGAATAAGAGATGGAAGAGGGGGTAAAGAGTCAGCGATAGCAGGGGGTGTAGAGCTACAGAGAGTGGAGGTACCTTGTAGGACACAGCAGGTGGACACAGAGTAAGAGGTGGAAAAGAGTGTAAAGAGTCAGAGATAGCAGGGGAGTAGAGAGTCAGAGAGAGTAAGAGTACCTGTAGGAGAGAGCAGGCATGTACAGAGTAAGAGGTAGAAGAGAGGATAAGGAGTCAGAGAGAGTAAGAGAGCAGGCGGTCACAAAGTAAGAGGTAGAAGATGTTAAAGAGTCAGAAACAGCAGGTGAGTATAGAGTCAGAGAGAGTAAGGGCACCTGTAGGAGAGAGCTGGTAGGCACAGAATAAGAGGTGGATGAGAGGGTAAAGAGTCAGAGATAGTAGGAGAGTATAGAGTCAGAGAGAGTAAGGGCACCTGTAGGAGAGAGCAGGGGGGCACAGAGTAAGAGGTGGATGAGAGGGTAAAGAGTCAGAGATAGCAGGGGAGTGTAGCGCTACAGAGAGCCGGGATACATCGTAAGACACAGCCGGCGGGCACAGAGTAAGAGGTGGAAGAGAGTTTAAAGAGTCAGAGATTGCAGCGTGGTATAGAATTAGAGATAACAGGGGCACCTTGTAGGACACAATAGGCGGGCACAGAATAAGAGGTGGAGGAGCGGGTAAAAAAATCAGAGATAGATGGTGAGTATAGAGTCAGAGAGCTCAGTGTTTTAATGTCTGAGAGAGAAGATGTACAGAGACAGAGACAACAGGGGGCACAGTCAGATTTAGCAGGGGTACGGAGTCAGAGAGAGAAGGGATTAGAGATTGAGACAGAAAAAAAGGGATTATTTAAAGGGACCATATCTATGGATAGCTTTTCCGCACCTGGAAACGAAGTTTACCTGCAATGTTACATCAGACAGGGAAAAAGGCAGACTAGAAGTGCCTAGAAGCCTCAAACGCAATGCTATTTTATTTTGTTGGGTTTTTTTTGCTTCCCTTCAGCTTATGCCCTTGTGTACTACCCCTGCACAGGTTCCTTTTATTGCAACCCTGTAATGTTGTTTATCTCTCTAGATTTATTACAAAAAGTAGCCTGCAAGGAAGAGACCTTCTTAAAGATTATGTTTTCAGCACCACAGAGGTGTTGGGGTTTCTAATCGCCCAGGGACAGTGCTGGGCCTGTTAATTTAACACACTATTGACCACGGGCAAGAGCACTCAGCCTCAGGGTCGGACTGGGACAAAAAATAGATCCGGGCACCAAAAGTAAAGTGGCCCCGTTAGTGAGCCAGATAGCTAAAAAAATGGCCCACATTTGCAAATCAGTCCAGTTTTGAATTTGAAAAGACATGCTGTATGGGCACCCTCCTCGACTGAGGCGAAACCACTGCCCTCATCCTCCTGGACCTCTCAGCCACCTGTGAATATGTCTCCCACTACACCCTCTGTGCAAGACTGCACGACGCCGGCATTCACGACAAAGCCCTAGAAAGGATCCGCTCCTTCCTCACCGTCCGAAAACAGAGTCAGATTCCACCGTTCATCTCAGAACCCACAGAGATCAGCTGCGGAGTGCCTCAGGGATAAGCCTGAGCTCCACCCTCTTCAACATCTACATGGCCCGCTTGCAGCTATAGTCAGAAGCCACGGACTCAACATTGACTCCTAAGCCGATGACACCAGCTGATTCTATCCCGCACAGATGAACCCACAGCCGTAAAGAGCAACTTCCACAATGGGATGAAGGTAGTGACCACCTGGATGAAGGATAGCTGGCTCAAGCTTAACTCCGACAAGACCGAAGTCCTCATCCTGGGCTCCACCCCCTCCGTCTGTGACGACTCCTGGTGGCCCGCAGCGCACTGCCCCCCTGCCCCCCCAAAACACCCACAGACCAAGCACGAAACCTCAACATCATCCTGGACTCCTCGCTCTCAATTAACCTCAAAATTAATGCTGTGTTGTCCTCCTGCTTCCACACACCCCGCCTCCTCCGTAAAATCTTTGAGTGGGGCCCCAACAAGTCCAGGGAAACGATCACCCTTGCGCTTGTCAGCAGCAGACTCGACTACGGCAACGCACTCTATGCCGGCAACACCCAGAAACTCCAAAAGAATCTGCAGAACATCCAGAACGCCTCCGCCAGGCTCATCCTGAACATCCCATGCCGCAGCCACATCACCGGCCACCTGAGAGATTTTCATTAGCTACCTAGCAACAAAGAATTACTTTCAAGCTCCTCACGCACACCGACAAAGCTCTCCACAACACCAGACCTGCATACCTCAACCATCGCCTCTCCTTCTACATTCCCATCAGACATCTCCGCTCCCCCCAACTGGCACTGGCCACCATCCCACGGATCCGCAAGACCACAGCTGGAGGAAGATCCTTCTCCTTACTCACTGCGAAGACCTGGAACTCCCTGCCTCTGCACCTCAGGCAATCACCATTGCTGCCACAATTCAGGAAGGACCTCAAGACCTGGCTCTTTGACTGAATCGCAGATCCTCCTTCCCCCTCTCAGCGCCTTGAGAACCTCATGGGTGGGAAGTTGCGCTACATAAGAAACCTTATTGATTGATTCAGTGATTGATTATTTTGCAAGATATGAGAAACTGTATGAATTTGTGTTTACTGTAGGCAATGCTTGTGGTATTATCAGGGAAATCAAAAGTAAAAACTGGCCCATCTGACCATAAAACCAGCTGATAAACTGCTAAACATCGGCCCACACACTGATCTGTAAGACCAGCCCATCGGGCACTGCCTGATTGCCCTATAGCTCACCCTTTTATCCTTTCAAAGTGGGAAAAATGTGTACCTTTCAATTGGGTGCCATTTACTCCTAACATTATTATATGTTTTTGTGTGGTATGTCACACGATTTTTGTATAGCACAGAATTCACCAGTTCATTGACCTCTTGGCGATGATCTCCTGCTACAAATCACACGCTAGTACGCTTAAAGCGTTAAATAAACCTTTCCACCTGCTTGAGGTGTTACATGGGTACAAACGGAATAACAGAGCATTGCACACGGTGGCAGAGGCGTCAGTGCTATGAGGCGCTTTATTAGCTAGGACAGGCCGCCAGGTCTTCGTGACCGACAAACACATGCATGGTTAATAACTACGATTATAAAGAGCAGGCAAGGGCAAGGCCTAATGCTGTGTAAAGTGTTTCTGTTCTCAGCACCTGGCCCGCGCTCTCAACCCGCGGAGCCTGACTCATGCATGAGTAGGACGCAAAATAACTAACACTATACATATAACTATAGATATTTAAAGAGAGAGAGAGCAAGAGAGGTGTTTATTCGTACACATTTGTTTTGTTTCTTTTGATGATGGGGCACCAATAGAATATATGACTAGAACTCAGTTTACACCCATCTGCAATCAAAACTTTCTAACTGACATCAGAAGATGCTGTTTTTCAAGGTGGAAAGCTTGGAGAGCTTCCAATGTGAGAGTGGGGACACCTTCACGCCAAAATGTAGGACAATGACTCAGGCAGCAGAAAGTCCCATTAAGAAGCGATAACTACACAATGACTCCCAGCTCCTATACTGGGCTGACATGTTTTGGCACTCCAGTAAAACAGACGAGTCAGCATCAGGAGATTGTTTCATCAGTTTACATTCTAAACGTCCACACAACAGGAAGATCCGCAGATGAAGAGCATGATGAAAGGGAACAGAAAACCCCCTCACCAACAAGACCAGACTGGACTTGAAGCGACCGGATTTGTATTGAAATGATTTCTAAGGTTACAAAACCAGAGGGAAACCTGTATCAAGTGACAGAGGGAGCCATGCTTATGTTCCCAATCTCACCACAACAGAAGGCTCACATCTTTACAAGGACTAGAAAAGCATATCTTTAGGTCCCAAAGATGGATAACTTTCCACCTACATCCCAAGACGAATAACCCATTGTAAAATTGCTGATGAATTTGTACCAGGCTGTGAAACCCTCCAAAGTGGCTCACATAAATTGCCCTCCCACCACATTGACTCTCTGTCAATGTGGTGTCCAACAGGTACTGCAAGTGTTAAACTGAGAAGTGTTAGATACCACAATTCAAGCTTGTTGGTTATTGAGACGGGAGGCAATTGCCTTTCCTCAGTTTGTACAGCTCAGAGTATTGAGGGGCATATTCACAAGGAGCCATCGCCGAATTAACGGCACTTTATCGCAGCCAAAGTCGTAATAAATATACCTCCCCATTCACAAGCTAGTGTAAACAGCCCACAGCACCAGTTTACCCGTGATAGCAGCCGCAAAAAAACTCGTCACAGAGAACCCCCGCAAATATCGCTAATGAGATGCAGAGTAGGCGTTCCCGTGCCAAAAGCCAAGACAACATCACACCTCAACATTCACAACGACCAGCCACATCGGCGATAAGAACACAAAACAGGCGATAAGGCGCGTTAGCACCAGGAAATCTACACCTGCTCTGACCTGGTGTAAAGTCGGACGGCAGCCAGCACCACAAAAGGGAGCACAGCCCAGGGCCACATCCGAAGGGCAGCAGATGCCATGGAGCCACTCATCATGCGGCCCGGACACCCAAGATGGCCACAACACCCACTGCCACCACCCCATGACCCCAACCCACACCCGGAACACCCCCCCCCGGACCACCACAGATGCAGCGCAGTCAAAGACAGCAGACCCCCAGGAAATGTACTACCCGCACAGACCCAACATCTGACAATGTGAATGTCACCGTCCACTACAGGCTGAAAGGGACAACCATCCTACGCATCCTGACCATCATCGCCTAACAGGCCCACGACACCAACACAGCGGACAACCAACATCCCACCCCACACAAAGCTGCTGGCTTGGCTGCACCTGTTGGCCCCTGGTACCCCCCAAACAACACCCGCCAGAGTCGGAGGAGTCACACAGCCAGCCACATCCAAGTCCCCCACACCTGTCCTGGACATCACCATCACCCTGGTACCCCAGTCCCCATACGTACAACACAATGCGCAGGATCCGCTGGAGACCAAGCAAGGACCATACGCCATAGCAGGATGCACGCACGTGTTGGGGGCAATCCACAACACACATGTACTACCTGTGCCCCCTGGTGACACAGCAAACAATCACTGCAACAGGAAGCACACGTCTCACATCAATGTGCAGGCAACAACAGAACACCGTGGAACCTCCAACAATGTCGCCTTCAAATACACAGCCAGTGTGCATGATACCTACATCCTCCGACAGTCCATCATCAACCAGCGTTCCCAGGATGGCAACAAAGGAAATGCACACCCCCTTGGCAAGTACAAAATGAACACCCCACACACCTCAACTCCACAACCATGCAACTCACAACTCTGGCAATGCACACATCACAAAATCACAACCAACATGCACAACAACATGACCACCCACCAGACACGACAGAACAACTTACAATGGAAACCTGGGCAAGCCCTGAACATGAGCCATCAACGGCATGGCACCTCAGCCACATAATAGCCGAATGTGGGGAGAGGTGGCAACCAGGCATGTGTGAAGGATGCAGTAGAACCATGATCGGGAAAGCACACAATGCCAAGAGTGGCGGAGATGTGCTGGACAGACCGCAGTATGCAGAACACACCCATATCCATGGCGACATACACCTCTGGCGTATGGAGTGCAGTGGACAGTGGACGCAACCATGTCACCCCAGCCAGTGGAGGACCTCGTGGAAATGTTGCGTGTGACGCCACCCCCTAAGCGTCACCGGAGTGGGATGGCCCAGCGTAGGCCACGTCAGCATAGGGGTGTGAATAAAAAGCACGTAGGCCTGGGCGTGGTCCTCTCCCGGAAAGCCCCACATCTCTGCCAGGGCGATGCCTCCCACCCTGCCATGAGGCCGACGCCGTCCTCGTGAGCGGAGTTGCATGCAATGCTGTGCACCTGCCGGACCCCGGCACGCTGGACCACGAACCCGTCAGGCCCGCCCCTGCGCAGCCAGGCCACACTGATCACCTGCCGACACCGGCGTGTGTCAAGGAGGGCCCACCACGTGCCGGCGCAAGCTCCAAGCCCGAGTCCCGCGACCTTGGCAGCCACCTCAGACCACCACGGCCTCCACAACACAGGCCCGCTTTAGTCCTTTCTCGGTGACGTACTCTACTGCCGCCTTCGGCCTACTCTTCGGACCATTAGGTCCCATATGTGAAACTGTGTCCTGAGTCATGAATGGCAGTGACCCCAAATCCGGGCCAGCGGCCACAGCACCGGACCTCCCCGATCAGTGAGGCATAGTTCCATATGGGCATCTTGCAACACGTGGTGCCACTAACCCTGTTCAATGCCAGCCGGCTACACGTGGTGCCACTAACCCTGTTCAACGCCAGCCGGCTACACGTGGTGCCACTAACCCTGTTCAACGCCAGCCGGCTACACGTGGTGCCACTAACCCTGTTCAACGCCAGCCGGCTACACGTGGTGCCACTAACCCTGTTCAACGCCAGCCGGCTACACGTGGTACCACTGAACCTGAACAACGCAGGCCGGTGGGGCCATCCAACCTATGCCGGCGACAGTAGGTGAATGGGCCGTGCTGACCACTGCCTCAGGCCTACACCACGGTCAGGTAGGTCACACATTTGGAACTGAGTCTTGATTTCACCATGGCAGTGAACATTATTTAAGGCAGAGAACAATTCACTATACACCCTTCGATGTGGTGGCAACAAGTCTGTGCATGGCATCACAACCACACGTGTCTGTGGGCCTACGCAGACTACTGCACTCGGCCTACGCTGCGCTCGAGTGGGATCACAGATTTGGAACTGAACATTGGTAATTCAAAAGGCAGAATACATTTCATCGCACGCACGGAGAGGAATAAGAGGATGACGCGTTGCAGTCCGGAGGGAACAGGATCATCATTGCTACGGAGGTGATTGAACACTACCGACAACTGCCACTGCGTCACTAACTCTGTGCCTCGCGAGCCAATGACACGTGGCTGTGGGCCACTGCTGACCGCTGCCTCCGGCCTACACTGCGGTCCGGTAGGTCCCATGTGTGAAACTGTGTCCTGAGTCATGAATGGCAGTGACCAGATGTCTACTGCAGGGGTGATATCACTAAACTCCCTGCTATCAGTGAAGCAAACAAATGCATCACAAGCACACAACACGTATCTGTGTGCCCATACTGACCGCTGTTTCCGGCCTACACTACGGTCCAGTAGGTCACAGAGTCTTGATTTGGCAATGTTGGAGTTCACATCTGTGTACCAGCACCATCGCAGACTGCATCCCCTCTCAGCACCTGTGCCACTGAGTGTGTTCCCCGACATTCATGAACACTCACTGCTCTTACATTGGTGGTGTTTGAGTCTATGGAATAGGGGCTAGTTTTTATCCTCATGTAGCTGATACCGAATTGTTGGTGAAAACGAGGGTTGTGCTTTCCACTCCTCCATTTGCTGCTTCCAGATAACATCAGACCTTCCGCATCATGCCCTGGAGGACACCTTCCACTGTCCCCCGCAACCCTCCACAACATACACCTCGGACATTGATGGGGACCCGCTCAGGTCGCATGGCCCATCTGACTGCACCGCAAGTCACCGTCCCGTGGCTGGGTGCCTGTGCCGGCCGCAGTGCATCCGGGGCCACTAACTCTGTGCTGCTCAGGCCTAGGACCCCTTCTTCTGAGACATTGAATGGCCTCTGTAGCGATGGTCTTGGGGTCATCAATGCCATGTGTCTGTGGCCCTGCGCTGTCCGCATCCTCCGGCCTCAACTGCGGGCCACCAGGGCCCACACATAGCATCGAGTCTTGACCGGCCCGGACGTCGCAGCACCGCAGGAGGCACACACCACCACCACAAGGACCACCTCCAACCGCCATCTGCCAGAGTCTAAACGGTGGTCCTGACAGACCTACGGAGTTGCTCAGACCTGTCGTGGATGCCATCATCGGTCTGATATCCTGCTCAGCTCGCCAGGTGCCAGTGACTCAGTGCACCGCAAGCCATTGTCCGTTACTGATTGAGTTTTGTGCTGTTGTGAGGTTGCGCAGCAATGTCACCTCATGCAGTGGGGAAGACCTGGGACTATGATGAGGAAGATGTGTCAAGTGTGCGGATGGGAGAAGGCACAGACAATGGGAGGGCAGGAGGCAACAGCCCAAAGGCAGGAATGCAGACTGGTGGTGGTAGTCAAGCTACACACCCGGATCTATTACTGGGTATTGCGCTGTGGTCTGCGGACGCAACTGTCACCTCAAACAGTGTGGGAGCCCTGGTACGTTGATGGGGGAGATGATGCAGGTCTGACACCCCCAACTGAACCTGCATCAGGAGTATATATCGTAGGGACACAAATCGAGACTTTTTCTTCACATGAGCGCTCATCTCTAGTGCCCCAACCCCAGTGCACTGCAACTCACGGACACTTCTGTTTGCATGTTGGCTGTCCTCTGTACTTTCTCCAGCTCACTCCGTGTTGCTCAGCTGTTGACTCTGTTATGCATGTGTTTTCTGTTTCCCTTGCACTGGTGCCCAATGTTCAAGTTGTTGCCAGCACCAAGCATTCCGTGCGGACTGGCTTACACTCACCCCACACACATCCAGCACAGGCGTCACTGGACATGTGGCCCTGCCAATAAAGAGGCCGGGCGCACGTGCCCGTGGCCAGTTCAACATGATATATGCGTGTGTCCCTGTGGTCTTGTTGTATGCATGAGGGCCCTGGGCCCTAGGACATTACATTGTGCTGTGTACATCGGATGCAGACATGTCACGGCAGGCAGCGGGTGGTAGCTTGGACATGTAGTTTTGTTGTCACCCACTCAATTCGTAAGGGGAGTGGCCGGGGCCGTTGTACGCAGAGCCAACATGGATGTGTGACTGCTATTTGCGTGCCCCTGGGTGTGGTTCTGTACTGTGAATGTGCATCTGCATGTGTCTTTATGGCAGTGTGGGTCTCCTTTGTGGGGTGTGGGTGGTCCCTGAAGGGTGATGGACACCTACGTAAGTGTTCTAGTTCGCATTCCAGGTGTTCGGCCCCCACCCAGGCCTGTTGGGCCACCTCCTTTTGGCGTTCTAACACCTGGCATTGGCACATGTGTGGGTGGGTGAAGTGTCGTGAGCCAGCTGTGCTTGTGTGTGCTTCCTGCTGTGTGGTCTGTTGCAGGTTCTGTGTTCTCCTCTGAGTAGCTCGGCTGCCCGGGTCCTGGTGGTGGGTTGCGTGGGATATCCATGGGCTGTTGTAGGGCGTCGGTGTCGACGGTGTGGTGGTCCTCTCCGGCATCGCAGATGTGTTTGTCTTCTGTGCTCTGCTGGAGGTGTTGTGTGCCCCTCTGCAATGTGCAGGGGAGATGCATGTTGACATTGTGTTGCAATGTATGTTGGCGCATTGTTCTGGTTTACATGCAGACTGTCTGGCAATGTACATTGTGACTGTTTGGGAGGTGCTGGATTCTTCTGCGGGACAGTGTACATTTGGACTACATGACGGATGTGAGGTCGTACGCGTACATTTCCATTACACACTTTCCAGCTCTGTCAGGTGTAGTAGGAATGTTTCCGGGCATGTGCGGAGCCAGTTGTGTCCTCTGTTCTACAGTGTCGGCTATGCGCATTGTACCACATTATCGTCGATGTGGGTGTGCTGTTCTTGCTATGTGTGTGTGCTGCAGTGTACCAAGGGGATCTGGGATATGATCCTGGATAATTGTGGGTGTGCAGTGTGCTACACCTCGTTGTGCATGTGTTCCATTGTGCCCATCTCCCCCCGTCCTCCCAGTCCCTGTTCGTTACACTCCCTGTTGATGTTGTGTCAGGTCCTCTCGAGCTGTGTCCGTACTCCCTACTCCTTGCACCGTCTACACACTGATGACTGTGGCCTGGGTTTCCTCCAGCTCCTCCTGTGGCGCAGGACTGCCACCTCCTGTCGCTGTTGCTGCCTTCCTGTTGGCAGTGGGTTTGTACCTGGTTTGGGTTGTCACGTCCTGCCGGCACCTCTTGGCCTCCTGCACTGGCCTCCTCGGCACTCCAGACTGCATTCCAGGTGGTCTGCTTGTGGGTCAGTTGCTGGTAGTGTTCTGTCACCTCCGTGACGCTGGTCTTGTTTTCCTGCGGTGTGCACCCCGTCTTCCTCTCCCTTTTCTCCTTGGCCTTCCCAGACCCAGTTGTTCCTTGCTGGTGGTCTGTGGGGGTTGTGGGGTTCGCGTTGACCTCTGCGCTGGGTCAGGGTGCATCCATGTTGCTACGTGCTTTGGCTTGTTTCTGGTGTGTTGTTTCTGTGGTTTTTATGGTGCCATTTCCCACCAGATGCGTGGGATTTGCAGACCTGTGGCTGCTTTTCGCTACTTTTTGTGCCCCGATTGGCCTCATCGCATGAATTCTCACGTTCGAGTTTCGCATTTTTTCGGCGTGGCGTTGATTTTCACGCTGACATTTGACACGTTATCTGGTGACTATCGCATGCTACCGCCTTGTTGTGAATTCCACGTTGACACGGGGTTATTTTCCCGCGATGGACTGCGTTATTGAAAGTTGCGTTACGCTACTCTTGCGGTAGTTATCGCACGTTCTTGTGAATATACCCCTTAGTGTTTTCTACAGCAGACCCTCAACAGCGCCATCTTATGTACTCCAATTCATTTTCAGGAATATTTAACGGTGTTTCCAAAAGGCAGGTTTCATGATAAAATCATATCTTTGGTCTTTTCAGGATTTGCCTTAGCATCACATCTACTCTCTTGTGGTAAGCAGATTAATTCTGTTCTACCTGTGTGCTAACCAGTCGGTTAACAGGCTACTTACCCAGTTAGTTGACTACTTTTGAGCACAGTTTATTGAGTACTCAACTCATTTGGTTGATTGCCTACTCAACCATTTGGCAATGACCGAATCAACCTACTTTAATGATGGACTATTTTTTTAAAAACACTTTTATTAAGCGTTTGCATGGAAAAACAGGCGATATGCATGGTAAGTACCGTGCCATAAATCGGTTCAGATATTACATATGCAATGTCCCAAAGGAGTGGTGCCATACATATGGTTGCTGTGACATCTATGGGAACATATGTTCAGTCTTCAGCTTAACTGCAACAATAGACATGATTAACAGTAGAAACAAGCAGCGCACTAACAGTTCCAAAGCTAATATCCGTATCTCCCATGCAGGAGGTGTATGCATGATGCATAGGGGGAATAAAGCTCCCCAATTCCGCCACAGCCCGCATCAGGCGCACGCACAACGTACTAGCACCGCTCCATTCACACACAGTAGGGTGAGCGGGCTTGATGGGGGCAGGAGCATCCCAGGCATGGCATCAGGCGCAATGAGAGAGGGGGGGAGAGGGGGAGTCACAACTCGCTGCCCGACCCCCCCCCCTCCTCAGGTCCCTCAGAGTAAATTTTCATCTTGCGCACAAGGACATCCCACTCTTGCGCAATGGGGATGTTTCCTAAACCTCTAGCCTCTTCTCTGCGCAGTGCTGTGGACTCTGCTTTGCTCCATTTCAGCATTGCCGCATACCAGTAGGACATGCTTGGGAGGCGAGCGCTCTTGCAATTCATTGTATTGCACGTTTAGTTATAATTAGGGCTAAGTCTATGAAACGGGTTGTCGCGCCTATCCGCCTTCCCCGCTGGTAAATCCCCAGCAATCCTGCCTCCATGGTACCAAGACCCGCTCGACCCGTGACCGGCGCTAACGCGTCTAAGACCATCCCCCTTAGTGCTTGTGCGTCTGAGCAATTCCAGAACATGTGCGCCATATCCGCGTTGCTGGAACCACATCTAGAGCTAACAGCACTCTTCCATACATTCGGTGCAGTCCCTCGGGGGTGAGATAGGCCCTGTGTAAGATGTTTTGTTGAACATATTGAAATTTCACAGTACGGGGATAGATAAGTGCCTTATCCCATTCTTTAGATGTGATCTTTTGGCCGATGTCTCGCTCCCAATGCAGTTTCACAGGCTGCATCAAGTCTTGGGAGTTAGAGGCCATCGCGCGTGTGAAGCATGTAATGAGGTGCCCGCCGGAACCCATCACGTGGACCGTGTGTATCAATGGATGCGTCTCAGGTTCTTCGCCCATAATGCGCCAAAGTCGCTGCAATGCTGCTAGTAGTGTGCGGTGTGCTAGGAAATTTCCTGGGAGAATGTCATAATGTTCGCATAGGTGTTCGAAGGACGCAAGAGTTCCCTCATGAAATAAAGAGCCCAATGTGTCCGCTCCTCCCGCCTCCCAGAGATCCACCCCCTCCCTGCAGAGCAAATCCCTAAAGAGTCGTGTGGACCGTATTCTAATCTCTGGTATATAAGGGGCCTGCGTCGGTGTCAAGCGAAGACTCCTAGTGTAGCTGGCATGCGCAATAGCCAATACGTTGTTGGGTCACGGGGGGGAGTTTGCTATCCGGCAATGATGGACTAGTTAATTTAGTTGATGACCCTCCTACTAAGCTAATTTGGTTACATGCCTACTCAACTTAATTGATTCAGAGCCTGCTCTAGTCTGTTCAATTAATCTTTATTCTGCAAAAAAACAATGCCATAAAAGATGAATGATATAAATAAAAATCCATATAAAGATAAAACAATGTTTCATAAGAACATCTAATCATAAAAACATTGTCAAAAGAGAATACTTTAAAGCGATGCCAATTAATCGAGGATTTGCATGCCTACATATTCTGTCATCATCTTACATGCATATCATTGCCTCTCTAATTCTAATGCACTGTTGGACATACCTGGCAATAGAAATACATGCAAGATTAGTTCCAGGTTATTGTAGAAATAAGAGAGCGGTTTTGTATGATCTAAAAATACTATCACGAAACAATGGGAATAAAAAACGGATCCTAGACTGTTAATAACAAGCATTTGCAATGCAATAGGTCTCGCATTTGCGAGAGTTTAAGCTATTGGCATTGAAAATAACAATGTCTTTTATTTATGTGTTTTGAAAACCTGCAAGCGGTGCATAAACATGCACTTTGTACTTATAGTAGTTGCTTACGAGAAGCAAGGCTGGCAGTAACTGCGCCTCTTTTACTGCCAGTCTTGCTCTTATAAGCAAGAACTATAAGTACAAAGTGAGTGTTTTACGCACCTCTTGCAGGTTTTCACAACACATTAATAAAAGGCATTGTCATTTACAATGCCGATAGCTCAAACTCTGCAAATACGAGACCTATTGCATTGCAAATGCTTGTTTATTTTCTCCCCTTGAGTACCGGAACTTCTCGTCGGGCAAGGAGAGTACCGGTACACATGAGGGCCAGGCCTTGATGAAGGTGGTGCTCCGCTCATTATCTCGTACCTCAGTAGCACCTTCAACACGTTCCACACAGATTGACGATGGAAGCCTGGGCTGGCTGCCCTGGTAAAGAGCACCAGAAAAGCAGCTCTTGTCACTCACTAGGACACAGCAGTCTGCCAGTGCTTCTCTTAGTCATCAGAGCAGGAGTGTGGTTGCAGGGTGTTTACTTTATTCTTCGATCTTGCATAGTGGGGCTATAGAGGGGACTGTAAAACCTAATGGTTGGGGTTGGGGGGGTGAGACACCCTGTTAAGGGCAGTTCGGCTTTTTAGCATCCTCCTGGTTTTAAATGACTGAAAATCTTCACCCATCATCAATTTAAATTAAAGGTATTTACTTGAAAATAAATCCCTGCCCTCCACCAATTTTCTTATTAACTTCAAAGAAAGAAAAACATAAAAGGCAAAATAAATGTTTTCTAAACTTTTTACAGAATGGTTTGGTTCATTTAAATCCCGCAAATTCTTGTTTCGCATAAGAAACCAAACATAAACCTAATGTGACACGAGGCTCCATGGAATGTATGACACTTTCTGATAGTTCTGGATTTTGGCTAGCAAAGCTTTTACATTCTGGGACTTGTAGCTTCCTGTATGCAAAACTTTGATAGCAAAAATCAGAAACTGGTCAAACATACATGTTCCATACCATGGAGAGCTACCAAGTCCCTGTTTATATATTTTTGGGGGGTACACACATCATCCATATAAACAAATATCAACCATGACCATAGTTTTGGCTTTCTTATAGTGAATAAGGAATTCTTTCAGGACACTGTTTCTTGCATAGGGTCTATCAATTCCTCTAGGCTATCGCTGAATCCTTCTATCTCTTGGTATCTATTTAGATAAGGGATAAGATCCATCCTGGCCGAGTATGAATCCTCCACACTATAGGCACTTCTGATGCCTGAAGTGGAAATATTATGCAGGAGCTGAATAATGCACTTGCTGGAGAAATCTGAGCAATTGTCATCAAAGGTTCGACTCGCCATAAAATTTCATAGGCGGTCAACGTGCTTGCTTGAAAACACAGCATTCAAGAAATTTGTTTTTATGTGGATAGCTCAGTTGGTTACTGTTTTTATTGCAGAGATCCTTGTGTTACCTGTAGATCACAAGTTAAAATCCTTGTGACATTGCTTAGTGAGTTATGACCATGTAGCAAGAAGCTGCATGCAAATGACATCTTGTCCTTTGTCCTTTCCTCAACCTTTTGCTATTTTAAGGTTCCTAAAAAAAAGTGTTACTTTGGGTAATAATAAACATTTGTTAGTAAATGCTATACAAACTGCTCTTAGTGTAATAACTCATGGACAGATACTTCCAAAATTCTTACAATGCATGCAGATTTCTTGCATACAAAGCTTGGAAAGGTAAAAAAACTAGCCCCGCCCCTTATGCCTACTCCACACTCCATCCCCAGTCCACTGCTCCTTTTGAGGAGTACCTGATCTAATTCTTTTCCATTAAAAGCACTGTCTAAAATTCCTTGAGGGAGAACCTAAACCCACCTTAAGAGTTGTTAAATCTTTTTATGCTAAGCCCAACGTTAGTGCACTTAAAAAGGCATTACTGGCCACATATCATTGAGAATAATGACACCCCATATGAGGTATTGCACCAGAAGAGTGAAGGGACCCCCCCAGCCCTCCACAAGTCACTTTGATACAGCTCTGAAGGTGGCCCTGCCCCCACAGCCTCCTGTCCCCCGAAGTTTGGATCTGGGTGGCCCCTGTTAAATATAAACTGACTTTATTTCACCCGGTATCAATGGCAATTCGCTACTTAGCGGTAAACATTTGTTTACAGCAACATTTACGAGTACGCTTTTTAGCAGAAGGGATATCAGGGAAAAAGATAGATAGAGAGAGAGGGAGGGAGAGAGAGAGAGAGAGGGAGAGGGAGAGCGACGGAGAGAGCATTTTTATTTAAATAAAGGATTGTTTGATAATGTTCTTGCTGGAACGCTATTTGTGCTGCGGAAGGCTGGAATGGCCCGACGGCTGCCCGTCTTACATTGGGAGGAGGTGTGAGGGAGGGGGGGGGGGGAGATAGATTTTTCCAGCTGGTTGAATTTTCGCTTTAATGGACGTGTCATCTGTTAGGCTGCGATGCGAGCGGTTTTGTGGAACAGCAACACTGAGTGCAGGCGCGATTAAAGCGCCTCTTTTCTCAGTTAAGAGAAAGCTCCAGCAATAGAGACTTCTTTAAGACGTTCCCAAAGAGAAGAGTTCTTGGGCAAATGAGGTTGCAACATATACAGGTGTTCCAGATATTGGTAGCGATGTTAAAAGTAAAATGCATATTATATGAATACACATATACACTAAAATAACGTAATGGTTAATTTATGATTTCGTCTACTCATAGCATATTAACACAGTTTAAAAAATCTTAGATATTCAAATAAAACACGAGGTGAAGAAAACCATTATGAAATAAAACTGAAATCTCTCTGAAATTGGCCTGTTAAGGGTAGCCACAAAACCAAAGCTTCCGCTCCGCTGTGAAAAAAAGTTACTTTCTACCCAAAATGGACAGCTTATTACCTCACAATATATATATATATATATATATCAATATATATCAGGACTTAACAACATATCGTTACATAACGCATACAAATAAATTCTAATGTATCCTTATTGATAGCCGGCCGAGTGAAAGTGTAAGTACAGACTGGCCCGGCTGCGGCCCATGGCGGGGAATTAAAGCGAGCGACATCACCGGGACTGTCAGTGACAGGTACCTCAGGGAAAGGGGTGGAATGCCCTGGCACAGCACGAGCGGGCACACTGAGCCCCTCATATGGCTAGCGGCTTGAAGCTGGATCAGTGCCAGGGCCGTTTCTAGGTGTTTTGCCGCCCTAGGCGAGAATGGAAAAATGCCGCCCCCTCCCTTTTACTAACATCACTCTCTCCCCCTGTCATCCAGGCTAGAAGCCTCAATCATTTCCTGCTTTGATAGAGTTTCTATTACGCTCTTTTGGGTCTCTTTGAAGCATTGCACTAACATATTGGTGTTGGTTGGCACACAGCGATGTGGTAAATTACTCTAGCTTGCTCTCACATTCCCTCAAAGGTGAAAAGGTAAAATCTGTTACTTGGCGGGATACCACATTCTTTGGAAATCCAACCATGAAGACGAGTGCAAGAGGGCCCTCGCCATTATCTCAGAGGCACCACCTGGAGTACATATTGGCATGGTCCACCACACCTTAGACACACTTATGGCCTGTGTCCATCATCTCACATGGGACACCAATCATTGGTAGAGGCACTGAAGGAGCCTTGGAATGGCCTCTAGTCTTGCCACTCACTTTAGATGTTGGGTATGGTGGTCATACCTGGCTAGTAGAACAATAGATCTAACCTGTCCTTTGTCTGTTTGGCTGAAAGTAACTTATGAGCCAGAAGCAAGATAACGTTTCTGTGTGCCTCTAGAGCTATCAGAACAGGTACTTGCACCTGTTCTGGTTCTATAGGTTTGCTGTACGATAGACCTTCCTCCCAGAGCAAGCTTTGACTGCTAACCACCCCAGTGGCAACTTGTTCTTTGACCACCATGCATAGGCCCTGTGGAGTAGGACACTCTTCCTGTGCTTGTTTGAACTTCAACCTGTAGCTCTGACAATGACCCTGAGTCCAATACAAGAGTGACCCCAGGGGCCTCAATGTCTGGACTAGAGGCAGCGGGCACCATAACAATATATTCTCAGACCCTGCCCTGGTTTGCACTACAATACACTCTCTAGATCCTTCACCTCCAGGTGTGGAGACAACCTCAGCCTAAAGCTGAAATGCTGCCTGTGATCTCGACAGCAATGTTGTCCAGGAATGCAGGCTTCTGGCCAATGGCCGAGGCCAGACACACAACACTACAGCTGCCTGGACGAAGATCGGATCACCAAGAACAGAGTTAAGTAAAGTTAGTTTTGCCACCCCCACCCGAGTATCTGTAAGAGTGCTAGATTAGTGCCCTTCAATTTCTGGTACTGTGCAGTACGTTTAAAATCTTCTGTGTATTTCTCGTTGCTGAAATTAGTGCATTTTCTGATATTTATGTGCTTTCCTCATCTTTATGTTGCTTGCCAGAAAGTGTCACTCATAGTACATGAAATCAAATGTCACTCATAATTACACTGAAATTATGCAAATGTCACACATAGCATTCTGAAACCTTGGCTGGCAGCTATGGTTTTAGTGCCTGGAATGAGCCGGCCCTGCAGGCACTTCAAACCCCTTGGCTCCAGACACGACCGCTCAACTTACTGCTTGCTTACTTTACCTAATACTTAGCCTGGGCCAGGTTATAACTAACTGACCAGGCCTTTAGCCCCTATATTTTTACATCTATCTGCCTGCCGCAGCCGACCCGGATCCCACCCTGGCCTCCCCGGTACCTGATAGGCCTGCAGGCCGCAGCGGGAACTCTCTCTCTCTCTTTGCCTCTTGCCGGCCGCGCGCGCACAGCCTCCGCCCGTGGCGCCGAACGTGACGTCTAACGTGACGTCACGTCGACGGTGGAATTGAAGGCGCTACGCTACCTCGCCTCACGGGGATTGCGCTCGAAAAAGTCATGGATGCAAGGACCTCCATCAATGATCGCAGCTAATTTTTGATGGTAGCTATGGGGAGAAAGCACACCTCCCCAGCCGAATTTTTTGGGCTGAATTAATGCGTTACGGAATTTGAGCTTCAACTCGGGCACCTGCTTTATTTATATCTGTAAGTGCTTCCTGTTGAGGTTTAATTTTTTTGCCGCCGGCCGCCCTCCACCTTTTGCCGCCCTAGGCGGCCGCCTACCCCTGCCTAGTGGTAGAAACGGCCCTGATCAGTGCTGCTCTTGCATAACTTCTAATTGCAGTCACAACTTGCAGACAGATTTATTTATGTCTTATGCATTCTTCTCTTCCAAAGTTGTAGCGCCAAATGAAGTCCCTTCAAACCATGACGAGGGCTCCTAAAAATCCCTGAGTCACACAACCTCACAGTTGCCCCCAGGGTGAAAAGGGATCCCCCTTAAAGGTGACCTTTGCATGGGAGTAGGGGCTGGCTTATGTTTCTGCCTTTTAAAACTGTAGTATGTCAAGCAGGGTCGTAGCTATGAATTTTGCAGGAGGTAGAGTGGCGCTGGAGCCCAGGTATACAAAGGGCACACTTCACACCAGTAATGCCTGTATTTTACTCTCCAGGCATGGGACTAGGCCCACCTCCTTACTTGCATTAGGGCTCATGGCACCTTCGTTACGCC
Organism: Calotriton arnoldi; assembly: GCA_963921515.1. Lineage (NCBI taxonomy): Eukaryota > Metazoa > Chordata > Amphibia > Caudata > Salamandridae > Calotriton > Calotriton arnoldi. Next base: position 1,478,125 of record CAWUFW010002211.1, read on the forward strand.
ACGGATGTCAAAGCAGTTCAAAGCGAATCGCTCTTCCCTTACTTTCATCTGCGCTCCGCCTTTCACCTTTCTCATGCTGACGCACTCTCCCGTGCCTGGGTGTTGTTGATAGAAGATGAAGTGTCGTCTGGCGGCCTGTCTCGCTCCTGCGAGGGAGTGCTACATGACGGCTATTTTTACCTCAGCCCATCGCATAGATCCAGAACTTAGTTTCACTGGAGAACAAGCACGGAATCGAAACCAACGCGGGAATCGAAACCAGTGGTGCGCGCGCACCACAGAGGAGCGGGGGGGGGAAAGGGAGCGCGGCAGCGAGGCGAACGCGTGCTGCTGCGCGTGCTAGCCATCGATTGGAATGGGCGGAGCAAAGGCGGGACATGCGCCCGCCTTTGCCCAATTGCGTGCATTACTTTAAAAAAAAAAACACGCTAAAGCCAATGTCAGCCGGAGAAAGCAAAACCACACGCACGAGCGTATGGTCTGCTTTCAAAAGCCCATACAAGAGGTCTTGGGCTGCGCGAGCAGGGCAACGCACTGCAACGCTAGGCCCGAGACCTAAAAAATGACAAAAAAATGTACATTGCTTGGTTCATTGAGCTGAACGATTATCACAAGGACAAGGAGGTAACGGCTTGTGACACAGACCCTTCTCCGGAAAAGTCAACATGACATGCACTTTGTTAAGCCTAAATCTTTTGAGGGGGAATCTGTGATAAACATTTGATACATTGACAAGGTATGGATCCATTGCACTTGTGGTCAAAATCAGAGTATAAGTATACACCAAGGGTTTTGTTACCCCCCTTTTCAATCTGGCCAGATCACATTTATCAAGGAAGGATGCGGTTGAGTTCAAGTTCCACTTTAGACCATTTTGAAAGCCTGAGGACAAGTGACCGTAAGATAATGTAGTGCTCCAGGTAACCAATACCTAATTCCGTGTGACGAATAAAGTTAGGGGTACTTTTTGGTGCAGAGAGAAATTCATTCTTGATCTTTTATAAGCCATTCTGCTCTTTATGTGCCCATAATTCCACCCCATAAGTTGCGAGGGGGACACATCTCCTCCTATAAACAGCTATTATCTCATTCGGGGTTTCAAGCCCAACTTTCTGGAAAACCTGAAGACCGTTTCAATTGCATGTTCAAATTGCCGGGCTCTTGTTTTACATGGGTGATCCTATTTCAAGGCTGAATCAGAAGGGATACAAGATACTGAAAGGTTTTAACCTTCTGTAAGTGAGTACCACGCACAAAGTGAGTCCTGAATTTACAGTATGCGGGCCACAGATCATCACATATGATTTAGCAAGATTGATCTGGTGGTATAAATCCTCCATAAAATTGGTGAAAGAGTCAATTAATAATTGGAGCCCATTTTCGGTGCGGGCCATCAGCACCGCATCATCTGCATAAAGGAGTACAGGCAAAGGAGTAATGCTATGTGGGGCATTCCTGGTCCCTAACCATTAAATATCCTTCCAATTCATTGATGTGCAGAGTAAAGAGAAAGGGGCCTGTACGCAGCCCTGTTGGACTCCCCTACTGATCTTGATGGAGTCTGGGCATTCACTCTTACAGCCATGGCATATATAAGCAATAGCGTCTGTTTGTAGCTGTATCATAAAATTAACAATATAGGGTCAGCACATAGGTCCACCATTTTATTCCATAGTTTAATTCGACTGACACAATCAGATGCGCTTGAGAGGTCCATAAAACCAGGTGCAGTGCACCACACTTAGCAATTGAGTATTTCACTGTCAACATATAAAAATTAAGGTGCTGTTCAATAGTCCCTAAACCCTGGAGAAACCCATATTGAACATCTGACAGTATACTATTTTCATGGATCCATGATTCCAATTTCTCTAGCCAGACGCACCCTAACACATTTACTACAGAATCCAACAGAGAAATCGGTCTGTAGCAAACAGGGTTGGCCATGTCCCCCTTCTCGTAAATAGGCACTTTAATTGAATTTAACCAGACCTGGGCAGTTCGGCCTTCGCGGCGGCCCTAAGTACGTTTGTAAATAGCAGGGCTCAGAGATCTGCGTTGTCCTTAAAAAGATCAACTGGTATTCCATCCGGGCATGTCGCCTTCCCTGTCAAGCTCTTATTCAGAGCAGCCTTAACCTCTAGCACATCAAAAAGAACCAGTCCTTGTGGCTTATCTAAAAGTGCTCCTTGTATATCATTACCACACGGAGTACCTACTGTAGATGAGTATACACCTCTGAGGTACTCTACCCACTCTCAGGTGGGATAACTGTTGCTAGGCTTAAGACTGCAGTGTCCCTAAAAAATAGGGAATTTGTAAACCATCAGAATTCTCGTTATCTCCAGTTACGCTGACAAGGTGGAGTGAGCAGGGCCTGACTGACCGTAGCGGGCACCGGGTGTTTCCCCGGTGGGCCGGAGGGGTGGGGGCGTTTTTCTGGCCTTGGGTGCCGGTTTTGTTACTGGGGGCCGGTTTTGCAGCAGTGCTTTGCGTGCTAGCCTGCATGCTTGAATCTCCCTGGGTATACGTTTTTTTTTATTTAGCTCCGCTTTAAGGATATTGTGTGCAGGTGAACATGCCTGGTCAAACCAACAATGCTCCTTCCCCTAGGGCGGCCTCCAGTAACTTGTATTATCTTTTTAGTTACTTGGCAAATGCCCTCAAATGCACGTATATTGTTAATGGATTGATATAATCGTTGAGACAGGCCATAACCTTTGTGTTAGCGGTCTGTAGCAATTCGGAAACAACATTGGAGGGTTCAGCTTGGACAACTTTCAAAATATCCCTTTGTTATTTGATAATTCATGCTCCTTAATGCACAAAGCTTGGGGTACAAAGCCTGGTTCAGTGCAAAGTGTCAGTCTTAAAGGGTTATGATTGCTTGCGCAATGTGAAACCACCCTAAAATCTTGAAGAAAAGTGGCCAGATCTTGTCAGAAAAGGGCAAAGTAGATAATTGAAGCGGCTCCTCTGCCCGTAAAAGTTGGAACCTGAGTGTGTCTGAACTTGCCAGTGGTGGCTCCTCCGCTAAGGGGGAGGAGCGTCGCCCCACTGCTTTAAGAGCAGTGCAAAGGAAAAATAAAATGATAATAACGAAAGGTTATTATCCTTTTATTTTTAGTATTGAGCTTTCAGTAGCAGCCAGGTAAGGTTAGGGCGGGGCAGGCGGGGCTGGGCTCCCGTGACCCAGAGGGAGAAGGAGTGGTTGCTGCACCGTAAGTGTGCATGACGGTTTGGTCGGCCATTTTGGGCCGGCCAAACAGTCATGCGCACTTTGCATGTTCTCCACCACCTGTATTGCACAGCCTGGGTGCAGAACATGCACAGCCTCCCAGTCCCTTTCTGTGTGCTGAACCATGGCGCTCAGACTAATCACAGCGCTGCTGTAACACAGCATTGTGATTGGCTAGGGGAGTCTGGGAGCCTGTGTGCTTCCTGGTTCCTGTAGCGAAGGAGAGGCAGTGGCTGGTGACCGGTGACCAGCAGGTAAGTTTTCTTTTTTCTCTTTTTTCTAACCCCCCGTAAGTCCCTGCCCCCCACCACCATTCCCTACCAGCCACCACTGGAACTTGCAGAGATCTGATGCAAAGAAAAACCTATTTTCCGTTAAAATACTATTTAAGGCGTCACCCTTCACTTCATGTTCGAAAGCAGTGCAATCAATACCTTTATCGTTCATAATACCACAGACCTTCGATGATGATTGGTTACACAAACAGGTGTTAAAGTCACTACTCACAACTATATCTATTACAGTAATCCCTTCCAGGCAGAGCATCTGATAGTGAGGTGAGTTAAGTGTCTGCTCTGTTACTGAGCCAGAATATTGATGTGAAGTTAGCAGGGCTGAGCCTACCTTTGCTCTTCCAGCCTGGGAGGGGTTTGCGGGAGTACAAAAAGTACGATGGCCATCAATGAAAAAGGGCCCAAACTCCCATGTCTCCTGGAGGCAGATTCAATCAAACTGTTTGATGAAAATTAACCAGTCAGGGTTTGCAAGCTTAGAACCAATGCCTGCAGTATTCCAAACAACTGTTGGAGCAGAATTGTTGTTGATTGCTGCTCCAGTAGAAAAGAATAATGGAATACTTTGAGGGAAATATTCAAAGGCCTTATTAGGAGGAGCAGGTCTGGCCTATGAGTTAGACCCGTATATTCCCTTTCTAGCTGTCAATCATTGTCTTCTAGGGATTCTAGAGGGGCAAACATGTTGCTTACGGGGACACTTAAGGCTGATGGACCTGCCAGTATATTAATGTGCAGAGGACGACAAATTCCCCCCTGTGTGCTATATAAAACCCTATAGAAATACCCCAAAGGGAATGCTCTGATTTGAATCAAATTTGATTTTTTTGGAAGATCACTTTCTTTGAGGCCTTTTTGTCCGGTGTGTTACATTGTCTTTTGAGGTTCTGTATTTTTTCTTTTTTTATGTTCTGTTTTAGCTTGTATTTTGTACAAATGGTTTTAGATTGTTGGCATATATGTCAAAATGTAAATGAATATGTATTGACTACGTTTTTTTAATGTAGTTATGTGTTTAGTTTGATTTTAGGTGACATATGTTCTTATCTAAATGAGCTTTTATGGTCTATATTGGCTGAATAAAGAATCATTGATTGACTGACTGTCATGTGTTAAGGCTATGTAGGAACATTGTGATCATGCGAGTATCTCTAAAGTTGACCACCATACAGGCTCCAATAATTTGGTTGGGGCCACTAACCACCCATGGGACTCTTCTAGCCACAATTATTTCATCAACACAAACCTTGACCAACATTTTGACAAATGCAAAGATATGTTTTATTTTTCAATTGCAGACAATCTTCCCTCTGATTCAATCCGAGCATTGGTACATTGTATAAAACAATGACATACTGAGCTAATTTGGCTACATGCCTACGCAATTTAGTTGACTGAAAGCCTACTCAAAACATTTGGTTGATTGTCTGTCCAACCCTTTAAGTTGGCCGCCTACTCTACTCTGGTCAGTTATGACCTACTCAATCTAGTCTATCAATGGCATGCTCAGCCCACTTGAGGAGTCACTCATTGTAGTTGAACAACAACTTACTGAATTCAGTTTGTTAGAGAGATAGTCAATCAAATTTGTTGATTGAATAATCAACTCAGTTGGCATTTTATACCCATTTTGTTGACAGTCTTTGCATCTCATCAGGTTAACAGTCAACCTGACCATGACATTGTCTTCGTTTTTTGGAGGCTGACTCTCTTTGGGCACAGGAAGTGCTAAAATCAAAGAGTCATGGTGATTTGTGGAGTTTTTAATGGTAACACAAGTATTCAGTGTTATGTTGTTCATTTGTCCGAAAGGCCTCTATCTCCCATAGCTGAATCTTCCCACTGTGCAGAATCACCCTGTGGTCCCAGACGGTGCAGGCTCCTTCCAGCAATAGAAATGGATGGTATTATTCTGCAATGAAGACAATGCAGGCCTGGGACACAGAGAAGTAATAGGACAGAGCAAGCAGTGTTAATCCCTAAGACTGTGGAAAGCAGGACAATGGATGGGTAGGCGCGATGCAGGCAAGCCTTTCCCTCACAGCCTGCCTCCATTCACTGCTGTACCATACCATCTGCACCAGGCTGGATTGTGTGCTGTACAGGTGGCCATTAACAATAACAATAGCCAGTGCTTTAAATGGGTCGGTACTGTCCGGTACGGAGTACCAGCACTTTTTTATTTTGAGAGGGAGAGTACCAGCACTTCTCAAGAGTGACGTAATACTTTTGATTGGACAGTACTGGCACTTCTCAGAAACAAGCAGGTACTCTGGTACCTGCACTTCTATTTTTCCATTTCAACTACTGACAATAGCCCCAGCAATGCTGCAAGGGGATTGTGTCCTTCCCTATCACACCCCCTCACTTGAGGCAGCCACTGCTTGTTGTATTTGATCCGGAGGTGCCGCGGAGCGAACAGTGCTGAGAACTCCTCCTTACCTCAGTGAGACAATCCTCACATGTGTACCTGGCTTTGAGTACTCCCTGACTCAGAACTCCCTCTCTGACTGTGTATTGCCTGCTGTCTCTCACTCTGCACATCTTTCTAACTCTTACCCTGTACCCCTTGATGTGTTTGGCTCTGTTCCCTCATGGCTATCGCTGGCTTTGTACCCGCTGCTATCTCTGTCCAAACCCCTTCTGCTATCTCTGTCGCATACCCTCTCTGCTATCTCTGTCGCATACCCCCTCTGCTATGCCTGTCCATACCCCCTCTGGTATCTCTGTCCATACACCCTCTGCTATCTCTGTCCAAACCCCTTCTGCTATCTCTGTCGCATACCCTCTCTGCTATCTCTGTCGCATACCCCCTCTGCTATGCCTGTCCATACCCCCTCTGTTATCTCTGTCCATACACCCTCTGCTATCTCTGTTGCATACCCCCTCTGCTATCTCTGTCGCATACCCCCTCTGCTATCTCTGTCCACACCCCCCTGCTATCTCTGTCGCATACCCCACTGCTATCTCTGTTGCATACCTCCTCTGCTATCTCTGTCGCATACCTCCTCTGCTATCTGTCGCATACCCCTCTGTTATCTCTGTCCATACCCCCCACTATCACTGTCTATACCCCCTCTGCTATCTCTGTCGCATACCCCCTCTGTTGCACACACCCTCTGCTTTCTCTGTCGCATACCCCATCTGCTTCTCTGTCCACACCCCCTGCTATCTGTCGCATACCCCCCTGCTATCTCTGTTGCATACCCCCTCTGCTATTGCTGTCGCATACCCCCACTGCTATCTCTGTTGCATACCCCCTCTGCTATCTCTGTTGCATACCCCCTCTGATATCCATGTCCATGCCTCCTCTGCTATCTCTGTCGCATACCCCCTCTGCTATCTCTGTCCATACCTCCTCTGCTATATCTGTCGCATACCCCCTCTGCTATCTCTGTCCATACCCCCTCTGCTATCTCTGTCCATACCCCCTCTGCTATCTCTGTCCATACCTCCTCTGCTATCTGTCACATACCCCCCTGCTATCTCTGTCCATACCTGGTCTGCTATCTCTGTCCATACCTCCTCTGCTATCTCTGTCCATACCTCCTCTGCTATCTGTCACATACACCCCCTGCTATCTCTGTCCATACCTCCTCTGCTATCTCTGTTGCATACCCCCTCTGCTATCTCTGTCCATACCTGGTCTGCTATCTCTGTCGCATACCCCCTCTGCTATCTCTGTCGCATACCCCCTCTGCTATCTCTGTCCATACCTGGTCTGCAATCTCTGTCCATACCTCCTCTGCTATCTCTGTCGCATACCCCTCTGCTATCTCTGTCCATACCCCCTCTGCTATCTCTGTCCATACGCCCTCTGCTATCTCTGTCGCACACCCCCTGCTATCTCTGTTGCATACCCCTCTGCTATCGCTGTCGCATACCCCTCTGCTATGTCTGTTGCATACCCCCACTGCTATCTCTGTCGCATACCCCCTCTGCTATCTCTTTCGCATACCCCCTTCTGCTATCTCTGTCCATACCTCCTCTGCTTTCTCTGTCGCATACCCCCTCTGCTTCTCTGTCCACACCCCCTGCTATCTGTCGCATACCCCCCTGCTATCTCTGTTGCATACCCCCTCTGCTATTGCTGTTGCATACCCCCACTGCTATCTCTGTTGCATACCCCCTCTGCTATCTCTGTTGCATACCCCCTCTGATATCCCTGTCCTTGCCTCCTCTGCTATCTCTGTCGCATACCCCCTCTGCTATCTCTGTCCATACCTCCTCTGCTATCTCTGTCGCATACCCCCTCTGCTATCTCTGTCCATACCCCCTCTGCTATCTCTGTCCATACCCCCTCTGCTATCTCTGTCCATACCTCCTCTGCTATATCTGTCGCATACACCCTCTGCTATCTCTGTCCATACCTGGTCTGCAATCTCTGTCCATACCTCCTCTGCTATCTCTGTCGCATACCCCCTCTGATATCTCTGTCCATACCCCCTCTGCTATCTCTGTTGCATACCCCCTCTGCTATCTCTGTTGCATACCCCCTCTGCTATCTCTGTTGCATACCCCCTCTGCTATCGCTGTCGCATACCCCCACTGCTATCTCTGTTGCATATCCCCTCTGCTATCTCTGTTGCATACCCCCTCTGCTATCTCTGTCCATACCCTCTCTGCTATCTCTGTCCATACGCCCTCTGCTATCTCTGTCCATACACCCTCTGCTATCTCTGTCCATACCTGGTCTGCTATCTCTGTCGCATACCCCCTCTGCTATCTCTGTCCATACCTGGTCTGCTATCTCTGTTGCATACCCCCTCTGCTATCTCTGTCGCATACCCCCTCTGCTATCTCTGGCCATACCTCCTCTGCTATCTCTGTCGCATACCCCCTCTGCTATCTCTGTCCATACCCCCTCTGCTATCTATGTCCATACCTCCTCTGCTATATCTGTCGCATACCCCCTCTGCTATCTCTGTCCATACCCCCTCTGCTATCTCTGTCCATACCCCCTCTGCTATCTCTGTCCATACCTCCTCTGCTATCTGTCACATACCCCCCTGCTATCTCTGTCCATACCTGGTCTGCTATCTCTGTCCATACCTCCTCTGCTATCTCTGTCCATACCTCCTCTGCTATCTGTCACATACACCCCCTGCTATCTCTGTCCATACCTGGTCTGCTATCTCTGTCCATACCTCCTCTGCTATCTCTGTTGCATACCCCCTCTGCTATCTCTGTCCATACCTGGTCTGCTATCTCTGTCGCATACCCCCTCTGCTATCTCTGTCGCATACCCCCTCTGCTATCTCTGTCCATACCTGGTCTGCAATCTCTGTCCATACCTCCTCTGCTATCTCTGTCGCATGCCCCCTCTGCTATCTCTGTCCATACCCCCTCTGCTATCTCTGTCCATACGCCCTCTGCTATCTCTGTCGCATACCCCCCTGCTATCTCTGTTGCATACCCCCTCTGCTATCGCTGTCGCATACCCCCTCTGCTATCTCTGTTGCATACCCCCACTGCTATCTCTGTCGCATACCCCCTCTGCTATCTCTTTCGCATACCCCCTTCTGCTATCTCTGTCCATACCTCCTCTGCTATCTCTGTCGCATACCACCTCTGCTATCCCTGTCCACACCCCCCTGCTATCTCTGTCGCATATCCACCTGCTATCTCTGTTGCATACCTCCTCTGCTATCTCTGTTGCATACCCCCTCTGCTATCTCTGTTGCATACCCCCTCTGCTATCTGTCGCATACCCCTCTGTTATCTCTGTCCATACCCCCGCTATCACTGTCTGTACCCCCTCTGCTATCTCTGTCGCATACCCCTTCTGCTGTCTCTGTTACATACCTCCTCTGCTTTCTCTGTCCATTCCCCCTCTGCTATCTCTGTCCATACCCCCTCTGCGATCTCTTCCGCATACCCCTCCTGCTATCTCTGTCGCATAGCCCCCTGCTATCTCTGTCGCATACCCCCTCTGCTATTTGTTGCACACACCCTCTGCTATCTCTGTTGCATACCCCCGCTATCTCTGTCGCTTACCCCCTCTGCTATCTGTCGCATACCCCCTGTTATCTCTGTTGCATACCCCCTGCTATCTCTATCACATACCCCCTGCTATCTCTGGCGCATACCCCCTCTGCTATCTCTGTCACATACCCCCTCTGTTATCTATGTCCATACCCCCTCTGCTATCCCTGGCGCATACCCCCTCTCATCATGGGCCCAAACCCCGACGCCTGAAACGACACCTGGTGGCCCCCAGCCCTCGGAAGCCCGCCCACCCCCACGGACCACGCACACAACCTGGGAATCATCCTGGACTCCGAGCTCAAAATGGACCACCAGATCAACTCCGTCTCGTCCTCCTGCTTCCACACCCTCCGCCTCCTACGTAAGACCTTCAAATGGATCCCCCTCGAACACAGAAAGACCGTCACTCACGCCCTGGTCACCAGCAGACTCGACTACGGCAACGCACTCTACGCCGGAATAAACAAAAACCTCACCCGCAAGCTACGGAACATCCAGAACGCCGCCGCAAGACTGGTCCTCGACCTGCCAAGACACTGCCACATCTCCCAGCACCTGCGCACACTCCACTGGCTCCCCATCGAAGCTAGAGTCACCTTCAAGATGCTCACCCACGCTCACAAGGCCCTCCACGACACCGGACCACCATACCTGAACAGCCGACTCAAATTCCACGCACCCCATAGGACCCTACGATCAGCCCAGCTCTCCTACACTGTGGTCCCCTGCACAAGAACGACCAGATCGAGAGGCCGCTCCTTCTCCTTCCTCGCAGCCAGTGCCTGGAACGCCCTTCCGCTCCACCTCAGACAGACAACATCGCTCCCCATCTTCGCAAGAAACCTCAAAACCTGGCTCTTCGACAGACCCCCCCCCTTGATGGACTGGAACCTGCTAACCCCCCCCCCAGCGCCGTGAGACCCTTACGGGTGAGTAGTCGCGCTTAACAAACGCCTGATTGATTGATTGATCTCTGTCGCATACCCCCCTGCTATCTCTGTATAATACACCCTCTGCTATCTCTGTCGCATACCCCCTCTGCTATCTGTCGCATACCCCCTCTGTTATCTCTGTCCATACCCTCTCTGCTATCTGTCACATACCCCCTCTGTTATCTCTGTCCATACCCTCTCTGCTATCGCTGTCGAATAACCCCCTGCTATCTCTGTCCCTTACCCCCTGCTATCTCTGTCGCATACCCCCTATGCTATCTCTTTCGCATACCCCCTCTGCTATCTCTGTCTATACCCCCTCTGCTATCTCTGTTGCATACCCAGCGGCGTCACTAGGAGGGTGCGGGGGTGCGGACCGCACCGGGTGACACCATCACATGGGGTGACACCGTGAGCCTCTGCTTTAAATCGCTACATAAATCAGGAGGAACGGTTCCTCCTGATTTATGTAGCAATTTAAAGCAGAGGCTCACGGTGTCACCCCATGTGATGGTGTCACCCGCCCCGGTGCGGTCCGCACCCCCCGCACCCCCAGACTCGGAGGAGGTCCATCATGGAGGGGGTGACACCATGAGTTACCGCACTGGGTGACACCAACCCTAGTGACGCCACTGTGTATACCCCTTCTGCTATCTCAAATTGACTCCTGTTGTTGGCGTTAGTTGCATGTGATTAACACTTGTGCTTAACCCTTCAATGGTGGGGTCTCTCCTGAGTAATGTTTCCTCCTTTGTACAATACCTTTCTGTCTATTCTATTGTTTGATGGGGCAGGCCATGCTAACAAGTCTTTTGCAACTGGCAGGGGAAACCCTGCTCCTGGTGGGGTGTGTCCATCACCCACCCGGAGTAGGGATCGCTGTGACTGTGTCTCAACCAGGCTGATGCGGTCACAGTTTCGAAATGGTGCGCTTGAGCAGCCTCGTTGTGCTAAGTGTAAGCAGCGCTAGTACCAGGTTCAAGGGGACCGCTCTTAGGTCACACTGCTCATGGTCCAGTGGATCTTGATTCCTAGGATCATCCTCAGGACCAATCACGGTCCCACCGCCAAAGCAAGTTGGAGCCTAGCTCAGGTGCAGCAGTAAGTCTGAAGTGTTGGTCAAGGTCCCCTCGGACAGTGGACACGGCTTCCTCTTTGGCACAGCACCTCTTCCCATGCTCTGGCTCGTCAGTGGCGTCCGGCAAATGTGGTCAGCTTCCTTTAGCACCCCAATACTCGTAGACGCTTCAGCTCTTGAACGAAAATCCCACGCAGTTGGTTTCCTCAATGCACCACAGTTACTGGTGTTCTGGTTTCATCAGATGCTGCAGAAATATCCTGGGCTTCTAGTCCTCACCCTCTGGCTGAGCCCTGCAGGTCCTGCCCCATGTCACAGTAGACCAGTTCAGTTCATCCTATCTCTGCTCCTTTGCAACACCCTCTCTTTTAGGCAGCAGCTTCCTCAAGCAAAGGCACCTCCAATACATCTTTTAAGCAGTTGATCAGCTTCTACCTTCAAGACAGGGTGAAAACAGCATCTCCTGGCAATCCTGTGGAACTCTCCAGGTGTCTGGCCCAAAGGAGATCTTACAGTCAACCCATGAGCACAGGAGAATCTCTCAGTCGCCACTGGTGGGCCCCTTGATTCTGGTACAGAAATCTTGGCTGAAAGATTTTGTCCTTTCTTTTAAAATATTGTTCAATAATCTGTTGACGTTTCAGTCCCACTCAAATCATTTCAGGGGACCATCTTCAGGACTTCATGAGGATTACACATTTTATAGGGTACTGAAATAATCAGTAAGATTTTTCTTCAAGGGCCCTTGTAGTTGCTGAAACGTGGTTTAAAACACCATTGATCCCAGATGCTCATTGTTCTGGCTGCCTCAATCACAAGTCATATTGTTAAAGTTAAATGGAACACAACAACATCATATTCAGTCGAAACTGATCCACTTTACGAATCCTTATCCTTCGCGTCCTTCAGTTGTTAGCAAGTTCTCACAGCCACATCACAGCGCTTACTGGAGGTCCATGAGGAGGGGCACAGCTACTGATAGGACAGCATGTGCTGTGGCCCTGGGGCCCAGGGGTTTGAGGAGCCCAATGCACACCAATTATAGTTGTTTTTTTTACTATCAAACAAGAAGAAGAGGGCCATATTCCTTGCCCATAGCATGAGCCGTGGCACCCTTGCAACGCCACTGGGCATGAGTGGTGAGCAAGCGCTGTCACCTCAAGACGCTGTGTGGTGTGTTGTGTGGCTCTGGTCGGGGTGTCTTTGGTAGTTGTTCCTTTCCACTTCTCATATACATGTGACTTGTATAGCGGCGAGCCCGTATGTATGTGACTTATGTATTGTGGAAACCTATCTACAAAGTAACGTAGCGCTGTACATGACGGAAATTTAGGGGCCTATTTACAAGCCCTTTGCGCCACCGATAAGTCACTTTTTCCCATTTTAAAAGTGACGCGCCGGCGGCGCAAGGGGCTTGTAAATAAGCCCCTTAGAGTGCAGAGCAAGGGGGGGGGAGTCGAGGGGGATGGGACTCCAGCATTATAGGCACCTGAGCCCCTTCAACATGCACAGCTATGTTTGTAGATTTATATAGCGCGGTTTATCACCTGTGAGGGTATCAAGGCGCTGTCCAGTGCGCGGGGAGATTAAGTCATTTGCACAGACACAATCACCGGATGTTTCGCTGATGCCGAGACTCGAACCCGGATCGCCAGCTCCCAGGTCGACAGCTCTGGTCGCTGCGCCACATCCTCCAGTGCAAAAATAAATAAAAACATTAAAAATATATGAATATTTTAAATCGGAGAAACTTTGTGCATGATTTAGAGTTGGGTGGTCAATGGAAATCCGCTGTTGAAGGAAATGACAAATCCCGAGGAAAAACCTTTGGCATTTTCATCAATCGAAGTGATAATATATGGGTGACAAAATTCCACCAGTGGATTCTCCACCAAAGTTCGCACCTTCTCCAGCAATAAGAGAACATTTCCATTCCATTCAACTCTAAATCAGACCCAAATTGCCTTATCTCGGAAAGAAATCTAAATGATTTTGTATTTGCAGTTTTGGATGTTGCGGTGAGCGCGGGTGTGGGGCACTGTCCTGTCCCCACGGTGGAATAAAAGTCAGCTGGTCGGTTTGCCTCCGTCTGCATCCGGCACTTTATGTTCCAGTGTCCAGTCGGAGTCGGAAGGCGTTGGGAAGGCGACAGAGCAGAGAATTGTGACAAAAACATACTTTTTTTTAACCTCAAAACCGGATCACCGCGGGGCTCCCCTGTGCTGGCATGATGAAGTGCATCTGTTGCAGAAACAAGCCGCAGATCAGTGTTTCGCTTATTCTTATTGGCACCGGGCCAAGTGTGCAGGTAACATGTTTCCTATCCCTATGAAGTCTTCTCAATTATTTTTTAAAATATATTTTAGCAAGGGGGCGTGGTTTGCGCGCAACCAAGATGGCCGCGCTGTTCTGAGCTCCGGCGGATCACGGAGGCGGTCTTTCAGTTCCGGATGATTTAATCCCGGTTTTCTGCTCTTTGAACCGCAAATATCGGCAGCGGAACGTCGCGGGACCAGTCTGTGAAAATTTCAGCGACTTTGGGTCGCTTTTGGCCATGTGAGAGCGTTCGAAGTCTTCTCCTCACAGACCCTACACAAAATGGCGGCTCATGAGGAATCTTGATGGAAGGCTGTCGTTTTCAGGACGTTTGCGCTGTGGTGACCCTATTGAGCCTCTTTTTCTTCTGCTTATGAGGTATAGTGTCTGAGCATGATTTTTCTCTGGCTTCCCTGAGAGGGCTTATATGTGGTGCTATGCTATCTCGTGCTTGCACTGACGAAAATATCTACTGCTGGTCTTAACTATACTACGCAGCTAAACTCCGATGCAAGTTGCCTGCTTACGTTTGCCCGCCCATCCACTCATGTATATTTATACATATGATGCTGGTCGCGCTACTACTACTAGTTTGTGTCCTCCAGTGCGCTTGCTGAATCTAACATATCCTCTGGTGGCAGATGTCTCTCGTTGACAAATATTGGAGCCTGCTGATGACGCCATGTGATGTGCCTTAGATGTCTTTCTGGAAACAGTCTGTCAAGGGATCAGTATCTGGTGCTCTTGCTTTTGGTGCCTATATTTTACATGCTTTGTCAAGAGGAGAATTTTAGCCTCAAGTGAGTAATCAACGACGCTATCTGGCTTCCTTTGTTTTTCTCTTTTTTGTCATCTCTGAGGAGAAGTTTGTGATTCTCGCTTGGTCTCACGAACTTTGTATAATCCTTCATCTGCTGACCTCTTTAACCTGCTTCAATGGCTGAAAGTATGGGGGTCCCCTTAAAAGATAAGGACTCTAAAGGAGCTCTAAAGAGGGCTAAGCAAGCCTCTCCCACACCGGATATTTCGCCTAAAGATAAAACAGAATCTGGGGCTACTTTGGACACCATTCTCTCTCGCCTCAACTCTGTCCATGAGATTGCGCAGGGCACAAAAACGAACACTGATCTACTTCAGGTGGAAGTGGCGGCTATCAGGAATGAGCTTAAACACTTATCACTACGTGTTTCCAATGCTGAGTCCCGGATTGGGGCAGTTGAAGATTCCACACATAAGCAGAGCAAACATATGCAGAACATGGAGCGTACCTTAAGTTCACTGAGAAGGGATCTCACGGAACAGGAAGATAGGAACCGTAGAAGTAATCTTCGTATTTTTGGTCTGCCAGAGGACTGTGAAAAAGAGGCACCATCCATGTTGGACTTTTTACTCAAATGGATTCCCACGACGCTAAATCTCTCTTTTCAAAAGGACTTTGAAATAGAGCGTGCCCATAGGGTTCCTACGTTTAAATCCAAGTCTCTCACTAATCCAAGACCAGTGATATTTAAACCTTTAAGACACCAACATTCTGAACAAATTTTAGCTCACATGAGGAAAATTAGATCGCTCCAATGGGAAGGACATAGAATCGCTATTTCTCAAGACTTTGCCAGAGACACAGTCATCCGGCGGAAAGGTTTCCTAAATCTTCGACGACGACTTCAAGAGATGAATATTCCGTTCTCATTTGCTGGTCCCTCACGCTTCAGAATAACTTTCAGGGGTCGCAACCAGATTTTTCACGAACCAGAGGATCTGTCCACTTTTTGGACAATCAGTTTGAGTCTCGGATGGACGCGGAGTCTATTGCAGGCCCATCTAACCCCTAATCTCTTCTTTTTCAGGTGGCTGTATTAATGCGCATTTGTGTGTTTCTAGGTTCCTGTTGCTTTAATGTTATCTCGAAATTTGTGGTGAAACATGCTGAAATGATCTACGTTGTTTGAGTGTTGCGGCGCTCTCCTCATAACGTTACTAACTTTTCCTTTACAGATGCCTTCATTCATCCCCAAGATAATGATTTCTTAGTATCTTTTGGCTTTATATGTATCTTTGTTATTTATGTCTTCTTGTCTTTTTGTGCTTGTATATTCTCCTTCTATATATATTTCTCACTCGTCATCTTCTTTGACTCACTTTACCTCTCTCCTTACTTGGTCTGTTTTTGTGTAAATTCAGACATCCTTCTTTGATTTCTTCATCCTGTATTATAGATTTTCTCTCTAGTATTTCTGTGCTTGATGTCGGTCATATCATTGCTTTTTGTTCCAAGAAGTAGAATATGGTTAGGGTCTGCCCTTAGATGTGATATTCACCCTCTTATTCTCCTTTGGCTTTTCTTTTATATGTCTTAGTCCGTGTAGTTACTATATGTTGATTTATAGATTATCGTAAACATTTATAGACGTGATCAATAAATTATTCGAGATAGATAGTATGTTATGTATATCATTCCTTAGGTATTGTTTATTGCTTTATATGTTTACTATCTTTTCTACTAATAGATATGGAGTAATGTTTTATACTTACCTTTAGGCTGCTTTTAATATTTATAAGATGTTTCTAATTAATTCTTTCCCGTTATATAAATTGCTCATTTCCTTGCATATTCTCTAAATTTCCATAATGGCTTTTTATCTGAGTATGTATACCCAGATTTATTTAATATTTTATTTCTAGGATTAGATTTTTATTATTCTATTTACATGTTATTTGCCTTACCATATGCGATCTGAGATTTATTAGATACTGTTATTTACTTTTTTCTTTTAATTCAGTATGTAGTATCTATTTTTGTGTCTTTGATCAATTAACGGAATTAATTTATACAGGTTTCTCTTTAGATTCAAATCTTTAGGCCTTTTGATATGCTGGTAAATTTAAGTTTACTGAACATTAGCAGATTATTGTTGCTCTGCTGCTTAAACTTTATATATGATGTTGAGCAAACTGAGTTATAGGTGCTGGCCTCTGTGGTTGCTCCTTCACGTTTTCCTCCCATGCATTTTGTCTACTACAGACTACCCCTGCTGGGGTTTTTTCTCTTTGGTATTAAGTTTTCTCTTGTATTTTCTTTCGCTATCCTCTTCTTTTTCCTAACTTTTGTTTGCTCTTTCTTTATTTCTTCTTTCTTGGGGACTTCTGCTCCGGTCTATGCTTTCTGTTTGCTTTATCTTCCACTCACTACTATATTCAAGTTTAAATTAATGTGCCTCTCCTTTTTTCATACACCATATGTGCTTATCTATGTTGTTTTCTGTTCACTATGCCCGGTCTGAATGTACTCTCACTTAATGTGCGTGGTTTAAATCACCCTGTTAAGAGGGCCAAGATCTTAGATTACTGTAAAAGCCTATCCGGCGACATTGTTTTACTTCAAGAAACTAAGGTTGCTTATAAGGAAGCCTTATTTTTACGGAAAGAGTGGGTCCTTGATGTAGCTTGTTCTGAAGCTTCTGGTAAAAGAAATGGGGTTATTACGCTGATTTCCAAAAACTCTGGTCTAACTATTGTAACTGCCGAATACGATTCAGATGGTAGATGGCTGCTCTCTCGCTTGTCTAATGGTTCAACGGATTTTTACGTTATGAATATATATGCCCCTAATACTGATGATCAATCTTTTTGGCGGGCTATTAGTAGGAAGTTGTCTGATATCCCTCAAAATGCTAAAGTGATTGTTGGCGGTGATTTTAACCTTCCTATGGATCCTATTTTAGACAGACAATCGGCTTTTAAATTTCGTCCTCCTAGGGCGCATAAACAAATGTTGGATATGTGCTCTTCTCACCATCTTCTGGATGTATGGAGAATGCATAACCCTACTGGTAGTGATTTCACCTTTTTCTCCTCTCCACACTCTAGTTTTTCCCGTATTGATTATCTCTTGGTTGACGCAGCACTTTTGAAACATACTACTAATGTGATAATCCATCCAATTCTTGTCTCTGATCACGCGGCGGTCTCGTTTACTCTTCTTAATTGTACAGATACTCATAGATCGCGAACTTGGCGTCTAAACACAGAAATCTTGGATGATGGTGAGGAGGTTAAACAATTAAACGTGGATATTCATAATTTCTTCAAAGAAAATGTGTCATCCGTAAGCTCCCCAGTAGTTTTGTGGGATGCCTTTAAATGTACTATTAGAGGTCATATTATAAAAAAAATGTCGAAAAGGAACGCTGATATTAGAAGAACACTCACTGCCTTGGGGGATGAAATTAAAAGTAAAGAGATCTTATATAGAAGCTCCAAAGACAAATCCCTTCTACAAGAGATTAAGGACCTAAAATATTCTTATAACTCCATAGTTACCAGAAGAGCTCACTTGGGAGTACAGGCGCAAAAATCTAAACGGTTATTGCTACGAAACCGCGCAGGTAAATTGTTAGCTGCTACATTAAAATATCAGGATTCAAGTGTTAAGATGACTCAGATCCCTTGTATCACTGATAAGGCTGGTGCCAGGAAGTTTCATACTCAGGACATTCTTGAGGTTTTCCGGGATTTTTATAAAAGCTTATATACGCCCAAAGATCAATGTAATCTTAGTACATGTCAACAATTCTTGGCTACTATTCCCACAAATACTGTCTCTGATTCAGATATGGTTGATTTGGGGAAACCAATTGACTCTGAAGAAATAATTCAGGCTATTAAGACTACTAGATCAGGGAAGGCGCCAGGCCCTGACGGGTTTCCTATTGCCTTCTATAAGACATTTTTATCCTCATTTTTAAATTATCTCAAAGATGTTTTTGATACTTTTGCTTTATCGGGAAAGGTTTCTGGCTCAGCTGCGGAAGCCACTATAGTGGTAATTCCTAAAGATGGAAAGGATCATTCAGACCCTAAAAATTTCCGACCAATCTCCCTTCTTAACATGGAAGCTAAGATTTTTGCTAAAATTCTGGCTAAACGTTTAGAGAGCCATACGCCTCATCTTACACACTCTTCCCAGACTGGTTTTGTTAAAGGTAGGTTGGCTAGAGATAATATTCGAACTTTCTGTCATATTCTGGAAAAAGCGAAACTTTCTAACCTTCCATCGGCAGCGATTGCCCTCGACGCCGAGAAGGCCTTTGATAAGGTCTCCTGGCCATTCCTACAGGCAGTTCTTCAATCTCATAACCTAGGAGATCCATTTATCAATTTGGTAATGTCCTTATATGCTCAACCCAAAGCTAATATTAGAATTAATGGGACTACCTCTGCTTTTTTTAATCTCTCCCAGGGCACAAGACAAGGTTGTCCGTTGTCCCCTCTTCTTTTTCTTTTGTCTATAGACCCTCTCCTGCGATTACTCAATCTAAATCAGGATATTAGAGGTTTTCAATTTGATTCTCAGATAATTAAAACGGCCGCGTATGCGGATGATGTGCTCATTTTCTCTGAAGACATCGTAAGTGCTATCCCTGCCATTTCCAACACAATCAAACAATTCTCTCGTGTTTCAGGGTATACCCTGAACAAAGATAAGACGGAAATGTTTCCCCTGAATGCGTCGTGTTTCTCTTCTCATACGGGGACAGCGGGTTTTAAATGGCAACCGACTCATATTAAATACCTAGGGATTTGGTTCTGTAACAATATATCAGATACTATTGCTCATAATAAATCTCTTCTCATATCTAAGGTTAAAGACCTACTGAACGCGTTGTCGCCTAAATATATTTCCTGGTGGGGTCGCCTTCAGTCCATGAAGATGATGATAACTCCCATTGTTAATTTTGTTTCTTCTATGCTGCCTGTGAGGCTCTCTTCCTCCTTTTTCCACGAGATTGATGTTCTTACTTCTAAATTTTTATGGAATGATAAATGTGCTAGAATAGCATATAGACACCTGAGGAAACCTTATACTCTGGGTGGATGCAATCTTCCAGATTGGAACTTGTATCAAACTGCCTTCTTAGCGTCTCAAGGGGCTCTCTGGTTTGCCCCAGACTCCAGCCTTACTCCTCCATGGATTTATATTGAACGGGAGTTGTGCTCCCCTCTTTCCACTTCTACTTTCATGACCGCATCTAAGCTGATCTTACCGTATTCAGGCCGTATTATCTCAGATACAATTAATGCATTAAAACGCATAGACAAAAAGGTCTCTAAACCAATTCATAAGTCCAGGTGGTCCTCGATTTGGCATAACCCTAAAATTGTGACTGATATTGACTCTATTACAGTGTCTTACTGGGCGACCAAGGGTATTGAGTTGGTCAAGGACCTTTATGATTCTAATCATGACCCGATTCCTTTTTCCTCCTTGGCCAGAGATTATAATCTCAGTAATATGGATTTTTATTCCTTTCTGAAAATAAAGGTAGCCTTATCCAGAGTACTCCTCTCTCCTGAGTCTACTACCATTTCGCTTCTTGCTATGTGGCATAGATCAGGCCATATTGCTTCCAAGATCTACAAGTTTCTATCTGACTCGTCGCCCTCACAGCCTTCAGTTACACAGGAGAAATGGCTACACCATTTTGAACCTGATACGTTTCAACATATCTCACGAGAGACCTGGCAGCTCATTGGCAAGCTTTCGCTAAAGAATAAGATTGCTCCTTCTCTTATTCAATCCAAATTCTTTACGCTTAATCTTCTACATTGGACCCCGGTTCGTCTACACAAATTAAATCTTAAAGATGACGATCTTTGTTGGAGTTGCAAATCAGTTCCTGGCACCCATCAACATATGTTTTTTGAATGCTCATTATTGCAACCTTTTTGGGAATTGGTCCACAAACACCTCTTGTTAATTTTTGGTATTAATTTTGAGCTCTCAATACCTTTAATTCTTTTAGGTCCATGGGCTGCGCCATCTCTGTTACCGCTTGATGATACGGATATGCAATTGCTAGATTTGCTTATATCAATTGCTGTTAAGATTATACTAACAGAGTGGAAATCGTTTAACTCAGTATCATACCATACTTGGTGGGCTTGGGTATCTTTTCTTCGCGGGGCTCATACCTTAGTTGAGGAGAAACGGTATACACCTGTTATTTCTAGTGGGGTCTGGAGTTCTCTGGATAGATATATGGACTTGGCTTCGCAGGGGCTGGTTGAGCAATTTCCGTTTGTGTCTTCCTCCTAGTTTATTTCTCTCTATGAAGCAGACGTCCCCTTCTCTTGCACTTGCTCTCTCTTATATCTATTCTCTTCTTTTCTCAATATGCTCCTTCTTTCCTTTCTTTACTATCCTTTTCTATCTTTACTTTTTTCTCTCTTTTCTCTACTTTGCATATTTGTTTTATTTATGCAGTACAACCAGTTTCATTAAATTGTTTTTCTGCTCAACTAGATATCTATACATTACTTAAGATTTATTTATTACATGAAATATATTTCTATTTATGAATTGCTTATCTTGTTCTGGTTCACAGGATCAGTTGTATTGCATTATATAATATCTTAACTATTTGTATTCCTTTATTATAACAATAAAGAATATTAGAACTAAAAAAATATATTTTAGCAACCTTTCCACTGTACTTTTTGGTGCTTTCCATGTGCATGTTTCTGATTTACCCCTGCGCAGTGCTTTAAATGGGCCGGCACTGTCCCGTGCGGAGTACCGGCACTTTTTTATTTTGAAAGGGAGAGTACCGGCACTTCTCAAGAGTGACGTAATACTTATAATGGGAGAGTACCAGCACTTCTCAGAAACAAGCAGGTACTCCGGTACAGAGTACCTGCACTTCCATGTATGCCATTTCAAGCACTGCCCCTGCGGACACCGGAGAGATTGAGAGAGAGAGCAGGGCCGGCTTTAGCGCTGGAGGCGCCCAGTGCGACAATGTTTGTTGACGCCCCCCTGTGACCACTTCCGCCACAGATTCCCTCACTACCACCCTTTACAGTGCCCCTCAAGTCTCCATAACTACTCTCTCTCGGATGCATTTAATTAGTTTTATAGCGCCACTCATACCAGTTTAGGGTGTCAGAGCACTTTACATCACACACACTACACTGAGACAATCAATCATAGGTGTGTAAATCGGTGCATAGGCTACATGGTGTAGGAATCCCGTCATCCATACTGGAAGGCACTATAGTTTAATAGTGCTTGGTCTGGAGAAGCACAAACTCAGAATTTAAAATGTGACACCTTGGTTGGGCGTTCTCTTTAATAATTAGAATTGATTTCTATCCAACTCAACATTAGAAAAATGAAAAACTGGGGAAAAAATCATAACGCTCTAATCTAAACCTTGTAGTTTATATGCAGCTCTTTGATGACAGTTAATAGCTCACTGTTCTATGTTAGGATTTTAACTTATAAACTGCAAGTAACAAAAGAATCTCTCAGACAGCAGTAGCCCATTGACCTATTTATGTTATATGCACTTTGTGATCTGCATGGTACATGTTCTTTGCAGCAGGCATATTAACCCTTTGCGCTACCTTACCATGAGTCAAAACTTCCACTAGACAAACCTCCAATCTCTCTCTAGAAAGAATATTAATCACCAGAGTTATCTTGACATTTCCTGAAAATTGCTGGAGGCCAGGAATGCGGCAGCAGGTGCTTTTCAAATCATAATATACTTGCAAACACAACACCCCCACCCAAAGTCAGCGTCAGGTGCAGTCGCACCAGTCGCACCACCCTAGAGCAGGCCTTGAGAGAGAGAGTTTGCGTCAAAGAAGAGGAGAATGGATGTGCCAAATTGTAACCTTTGGTTAGCAAATAAAAAAACTGGTATATATTTTTTTTACAGGTAGGAACTTGCAGGATAAAACAGTGCCAAAATCTGAAATTTCAATGTTTTTTTTTTGTCAAACTAATTACTCACTTCCTGTCAAACGGTCATAGTATGAAGTTAGTTGGGAACTGCAGTGGTGGATTAAACTAGATTGGCCGATCTCTTAAATTATTCCATGTCTGTTCAGTTGATGATGGGTGGTTTGTTGCTGTGAAGTGGTACACTCGTGGGTGATTGACATGACTGGTCAAGATTCTGTCTAATATGAATGGAAGAAGGCCAAGCAATATGAGAGTACTATTATGCACCCTGTTTGCACTACAATCGATTGCATGACCACCGAGTAGTATATTAGTGAGGGTCAGGAGGATTATGTATGAATTAACATTTCTATATAATACTCAGGCTAGACACAGGTCAGCTCTTCGTAACTTACCTGGGCTTAGAAAGTTCTTAGAGTGTTTGCCAACATGAGGAGAGTATTAAGGGTGTGCAAAATTTGCGTCATTTGCTTTTGCGTAATTATGGCAAAATTGTGCGGGATGTAAATCCATCATTTTGACCGATATTTTAATGTGAAATGCGTCCTTGCATCAATTTTTGGAACAGAAAAGCACTGGGGACAATTGCCACTTGGGTTCTGTTGTTCACATGCCTTCAAGGTACATTTTTTATGCAAATGGCGCATTTTAACGCAAAGTGGCATAATGGTATCATTTCAGGAATTTCACAATTCCTGAAATTAAGCGAATTACGCCTCCGTAATTTAAATTTTGCCTAGGCCTAGAGAGTATGCTGGTCAGGCTGTTCCATATCTGTGGACTGTAGATTCTACTTTAAGAAGCAAATATTGGTTCAGGTTATATCTCAGGGCTATAGGTTGCTCTAGCTATTGTGGAAACAACCATGTTTTTACCTCTCTTCTGAATTGTAAAAATGCCTGGATGTTTCAAATTCTGGCTGGTAGTGCTTTCCAGAGCTTAGCGAAGTAGACTGAGAAAATAGTGCCTCCTAATATTTTCTTGTGGCAAGGCAGTATTTTGCTTGTATCACCTGAATTTAATTGGTAGGCATAGTGGCCCTTTTCCTTGGAGGCTCTGCGGTTGATGCAGACTGTCTTGAACATTGCTCGTCTAGCTGTAGGTAGCCTAGTAGAGCGCTTGGGGGACTGGTCAAAATTGAAATGAATGAAGAAAGTGTGCAGAGATAATGCTTTAGACATTTTTATACTAAATGAAAGTTATTTTCCTACACTGTATGATTATTGATCTGGCCTTTGTTAGTTGGTTTCCCACCTTCCCATTTTAAGAGGCTTGGTGATCACTTTTTGACATGAAAGGAGAAAAGTTCAAACAAATAATCCATACTAATATGTTATGACATAGTGTGGGTGGAAAATGCATCAGTAATGTACAATTAAGTAAGAATGGTCTGGGAAATAATGGCTTTGTTTACATTGTAATGTACCCTTGTTTCATAAGACCACCGTGCACAGCTTTGGCAAGCTCAGTTCTAATAAAAACCCAACAACAACTCCAGCTTCAACCCCAAACCCACGATAACGCCAAATTATACCTAGCCCCTAAATCAGCACCAACTCCAGCTGAAACCCCACAAAAACCTCAACTCCAGACCTATAATCAAACAAACCCAACCACAATTCCAAATCCCTACTCAAACCGAATCACAATGTAACCCCCTGATCCATTCCCTACCCCAACC
The DNA here is from genome assembly GCA_963921515.1 of Calotriton arnoldi. Classification (NCBI taxonomy): domain Eukaryota; kingdom Metazoa; phylum Chordata; class Amphibia; order Caudata; family Salamandridae; genus Calotriton; species Calotriton arnoldi. Next base: position 1,502,400 of record CAWUFW010002211.1, read on the forward strand.
TTATCTCCAACTCCTGCCTCTACCTCAAACCGAACAACAGCTCCAAACTCTAACCAACACCGCACCTCCAACTCCAAATCCAAGCACAATTACAGACCCCTATTTCTGACCCCTACAGGAACACCAACCAAACCCAACTCCAACTCCAACACTTACCCCAACCTTTAACACCAATCCCACACCGCAAACACCAATCCCAATCTAACCGCAACTACATTCATAATCAAAACAACATTTCCAAATGTATACCAATTAACATTCCCACCCTCAGTCATAACTCTAGCTTAAACCCAACTACTGTTGACTTGTTGTGGACTTGTAGAGCTCTTATGATGCTTGGTCTGCTCTTCACTGCTCCCTAACAGGCTTTGGGCCTCTGTTGGATATAGTTTGCCTTGTGATGCTGCGGTTCTCTGCAATGGCTTTGGATTTCCCGAATAGATTGTGGAGGTTGGGTATGGGTCCTCACCAATGTGCTACCTGCTGGGTTTGGTGGGTGATGTATTCCTGCCCTGTGTGCATCACTTGGCCCCCTTAACTGGTGACAGATGAGTACCCATCCATTGACCTGGTATATGGGCTAGTCTTGGGCTTCCCATTGTGCTATCTGCTGGGCTTGGGATGTGTGCTTCCCTGCAGGGCTATAATGTATGTATGTGCGATTTGTGTTGTGCAAGCTTTATATCAAAATGCTGTGTAAACTGTTGGAGACTATGTTGAAGTGGTTCCGATATTTAGCCTACCCTTCACTAGCTTCCCACTGGAGAAAAGATGTGCCTGATCAGAGTGAGGCACCGGAGACTCCTTCTCTGATAGACAGGTGTATTCTCATCCCCACTCAAGTCTCTTGTGCATTATGCGCTTTTCTCCTGTTGGACTTGGTGTTTGGCCCATTGAGTGCCCAGCGTAGTTCTCACTTTTTGCTGTGCCTCCAATTGCTATTTGCCTCTAGTTGTTTGGGGATGCTGTGGTCTACGTTAGCATGCCATTTATTTTCTTCTTGCTCCTGTGGCACCACCCACTCCCTTGAGTGGGTGGTGCTGCTTTCCTTTTGTCTGGGGCTTGTGACCATTGTGGGCTTCCCCAAGCTCTTGCAGTGTACCGGGGATGTGGCTTCTTCTGTGATGGTCCTGCCCTTCCAGCTTTTCTGTGCTTCCTTGGTCTTTGCTGCACGGGTGACTACTTGTGCTGCTGCAGTTCACTTATCTTATGATGGGTACTCCTTATTGCAACTTAGTATCTTCCTTGTGGTTTTGTAGTCCTGGCAACTGGTTAAGCATTCAAGTTTCAGGTGTGGGATACCAAGGACATGCTTCTTCTTGTTGCTGTTTCCTTCCTTGTTGGGTCTGTTGGCTCTGGGTTCTCAATGTTTCTCTCCTCTCTGCCCCTTGGTGTGATGAGAGCTTGTAAATAATCAAAGGGAGGGAGAGAGAAGAACAGTTGGGATACACCAACTTTCCTGAAATGTCCGTATATAAATCAAAAGAAGGGGTCCCCTACGAGCCCAGTCCATCTGGGCGGTATCGGCACATGAGTGATTTTTAATATATAATTCTCACCTTTTGGAAATTCTGACGGCATGCTTCAACATAGAGTTTTCACGATGGAGTCTAATACTCTAATACTTCTACCGCGGGCTTCAACCTGATCTCTTTCAGGACGCACTTACACATATTTCAAGGGATCTTAGCAGTAAATAGTTAAAGGATGCCTGAGGCACACCTGCAACAAACTTTACCATCAGAATATTGCCTTGGCAGTGTTAAAAACAAATGTGGACACAATGTAGGATCTAATTACCCAAGTATCCTTCCTCACGGTCTACATGTTTCAGCCTTCCTAGAAGATAGTAAGGCTTTCGTCAGGACCAGTATTTAAAGGATCCCTATGGATTGCCTAATCCTTTGAAGGTCAAACAAGTGGGGAAGTACCCCTACCTGTGCATCATACTCCCATTCATCCCATGCATAGACTTTATGCTTATGCTCTGACCGGCTAAATCATCAGTGGGCATCTGTAAAGAGATAAGAAAAATCACCACACCATTTTATGCTATTTTAATTAGTATACATCTACATATACCACTTTTTTGTTCTATTGCTTAAACCTTCCACCAAACACCTGTGCATAGGGTCACACTCTACACAAAATAAGTGAATATAGCTACGGGCTCCTAATAAGTCCTGATACTGGCCCACTATGCTAGATAGTTTTAGGTCACCAATGTGTCTCGCTGTATCATATAATTAGTAAGGTGGTCCTGTACCCCATACGTGATCTCCAGACACACTCCTTACTGATATATTTAGCTCGTCACTCCTTTTCTATAGATGAGGGATGGTTAACTTTCTTATAGTCGCACTTTCATTTTGAGTCAGAGAAAATGAAAAAAGAGAAAGAAAAACTGTGTTTTATATTGGTTTGTCATTACTGTTCTCTGTACTACACTACTGTGCCTTATTGGAGATAGAGTTGATACCGCCATCACATGTTTGCAATCTCTGCCCAAGCTTCCTACTACCCACAAATCTACCTTGTTATTACTAGTAATCCTCTACCAAGGTAATATTCCACTCCCCACTTTCTTCTTCAAAGAAATGCTGGGCTTAATCACCTAAGCGCCCTCACTTCTCGCCAGGCAGTATGCAACTGTTCGAATGCAGCTGCTGGTTTTATAGCCCTGTGGGAATTTCTCCTCCTACTTCCTGGTCGCATGTGATTGGCCCTTCAGTCAGATCTCTCGACATTGTTGTGTTATCATTTGGTCCATTATTAAGGAAACTTTTTTACCCATGGGAATGTCTCCTCCCATTTCCTGGTTCCATGTAACTGGCTCGTCAATCAGATCTCTTTACATCGTTGTGTTATCATTTGTGCTATTGAAAAAAGAATAATTCACCCGGAGCTTACTGCTCGCATGGGACTGGTTTCACGGGTTGGTGACTCCAATGGTATCAAATTACATGCAATCCTGATTACGAGATAGCCTCATCGGCATCTCACTTCTTTCGGGTGATAAGAGACATTAGGTATTTTTTCTTGTTCATTCTCCACTCGTAAGTTTACACTCCAGCACTGTGATGAGAGCTTGACCTGCCCTAGGCTTGCTTACCTACTGTTGTGTGCCTCCCTGTTTAAGCCTTGGGCTTCCAATCTCTCTACCCTTTTTAGATTGTGTACTGGTAGCGTGCATTGCCTCCCAGTTGGGCACTGGGCAGGGAATTCCTCTCCTCTGGGCAGGGGCTGTTTGGTTTCCTGCTTTGGGTTGTGTGGTGGTTCTCAGCACGGTTTTCTTGTATTCTGGAGGTCCTGCACTTGCCCGGTCTTGTCTGTGCTCTGGAGTGGGCAGATGGCCTTCGTGTACGGAGTGCATGTCTCCTTTTGTGGAATGTTAGGTCCTCACCTTTGTGTTTGGTGTGCTTCCTCTGGGGCTTTCTTGGATTATTTTGCTCTAACATGCCTGTTCTACTGGTCTGGGTCTCAGCGGTGGCCCATGCAGGTAAGAGCGGTGGGGCCAGGTTGGGGGGGGATTTCGACAGATGACGACGAGGGAAAATTAATTATTTATTTAATTTTCCCTTGTGGTCGTCTGTCGAATCCCCCCCAACCCGGCCCCACCTATTTTACCAGCACGGGCCGCTCCTGCTGGGTCTGCCCCCTTATGTGTCTTGGACAGTGGTCTGCTATATTTTGGGATACTGTTGGCTGTACTTCTGGTTTCCCCTTTGGTTTGTCTTTGGTACCTAGATTCGGCCGGTGTGCTCTTATGCCTCTTTGTGGCCTTTTCATTGAATTTTCATAGTCCCATTATTGGCAACACACCCCACCCACACCACAACAGAGTATGCATGCATAAATAAATACACAACACAACTTTTGTTTGGGAAAATTAGTGCTGCAGGTTTATTCCATACAAAAGTATGCAATATGGTGGGTTATCTTACGGGCGATCCAAGGGCAGGCAGCTGTACCAACCTATGCTGCCCTGCCCGCCTGATGAGCCAAGCACTGTGGAGTAACCAATCAGCGCTACCCTTATGGGGGTGATCCCCTTACTGGATCACGTGACACATTGGTCCCTATTACTCACGCCCCTTTCAGGGGGAGCGTAGCAAGGCAAGCCCCCGGTTGTTCAGGCCCACAACCGCCCGAAGGACTAACGGGGCGCCGACGTAATTGTTCCAGGACCCTCCCATGAGGCTCCTGGGATTTGGCTCTGGCACCCCTATTGTGCTCTTGCAGAGGTACTCTTCTGTACCCATTTGCTTCCAGATCGCCCTGTAACTCCTCCTGCAACGAGAAAGAAAACATTACAACGTTCTATGTATTTCGCCTGCCAACCTCACGCCGGGTAAGCGGTAGGGTGGGAGACGGCGTGTCCGGCGCAAAGAGGACGCCAAGATGGCCGGGGGAGGCATAAATACCTCCCCACCTCCTCTGCGTGCCGGAAGTGACGCGTCTGGTAGGGGGACTCCTCCTTGAGTCCCGTATATCATTGGGGGTGGGGAAGTGCCCAAATGGCACTAAAGGGGCCGCCCGTTTAGGGTGGCCCCCTGCGAGGCCGCGGGCAGCCGCATAGTCCCATTATTGGCAACACACCCCACCCACACCACAACAGAGTATGCATGCATAAATAAATACACAACACAACTTTTGTTTGGGAAAATTAGTGCTGCAGGTTTATTCCATACAAAAGTATGCAATATGGTGGGTTATCTTACGGGCGATCCAAGGGCAGGCAGCTGTACCAACCTATGCTGCCCTGCCCGCCTGATGAGCCAAGCACTGTGGAGTAACCAATCAGCGCTACCCTTATGGGGGTGATCCCCTTACTGGATCACGTGACACATTGGTCCCTATTACTCACGCCCCTTTCAGGGCGGAGCGTAGCAAGGCAAGCCCCCGGTTGTTCAGGCCCACAACCGCCCGAAGGACTAACGGGGCGCCGACGTAATTGTTCCAGGACCCTCCCATGAGGCTCCTGGGATTTGGCTCTGGCACCCCTATTGTGCTCTTGCAGAGGTACTCTTCTGTACCCATTTGCTTCCAGATCGGCCTGTAACTCCTCCACAGCTCTGGAGGCGGCCCCCGTCGCCTAAAGAGCCCCCACCAAAACAGCTCCTTTCTCACTGCAACCTGCAATTTCCCAGGCCTCATTCATGTCCAGAGGAACAGATCCAAGCCCACCTGTGCAAGTGCACCCCAACATTGTCAAATTAACCTTTGGTGTTCGCCCGGCATAGCTCATGCCTGATGAAGCCAAAGCCCCTTGTTCTGCAAACTTGCGCATGGAGCGGTTTATCCTGCTCTGGGAATGTACCAGTGCCTCACATGCGCTGCAAGAATGTGATGGCCTCCCAGGAGGGAGCTCTACCCTTAAACATCGCTGTATTACCCTTCAAGCTGATGTGGCTCCCACCTCCTGCAACCTGAAGTTGCAGGCCTTCTAGCAGTTCGTGCTCCCTAACACCTGTTTCCCCAATACCTGGAACAGCAGCACACATGCTTGAAGACCGCTTCCACAACCAGGCTATATACTCTGGCTATACGGGCGGGGCATTTCCTGCTTAACTGGAGCAACCCGTAACCCGCCCAGGGAGCAGGGTGCACCTACTTTGTTGAGGTTGACCAGACATGTGCACCGACCTTTGTGATTAATAAACCATGGCGAACAGGACTGATCGCCTAGCGCACACTACTGCAGTACAACAACCATTTGGAGTGACAACTTCGCCACCTGCCAGGCTTGCTTAACTAAAGCTCGATGACAGATACACACATACTTGCTAACCAGCTGTGACCCTTGATGCCCAACCCAGCTAATGACCTAGTACTTTAACGCAGGGAATATTTCCTTCCACAAGATCAAGCCGCACCTGAGCACATGGCCTTCACCTACTGGGCTGAGGTGCAGTGTGTGCTCTGGATTTGTCAGCGATGGTGCTCCAGACACATTCCAAGCTGCTCTTGGAGCCACGGCACACATTCTGGCCTAACCAACTGACACATGCCACCTGGCTAACTTGCCGCTGCGAGATTTGCTCTTAGCACCACCCTCTTGCGGTTACCGGTGCACATCGTCTATAGGTCTTGCCCCCACTCGATTTATGCAGGTACTTGCAATGTACCCTTCTGCCCCTGTGTGGGCGGGAAAATACCTGTAACATTGCAAATCCCACTGCACTCACATTCTCGGGCAGTCCGGTGGGGGAGAGAGGTCCTTAGAATTGGTTCTGCTGCATAGCCTGGCCTCCTAGCCCGCAAGCACCCTCGTCTGACAGCAGACTATCTGCTGTGCTGCCCGTGCAATATCCGCACCCGGGCGCAAGACGTCCCATTCTATACCTCTGCTAACAGGCTACCTTTAGTGAAGCTGGAGTGAACGGTTGTATGTTGTGCATCCAAACATAAGAACCTTGGATTGCTTGGCAGGGATCAATTGTTGCATCTGCCACACTCAAAATAGTGGCAACGTGCAGTTCTTTTGCATTCCACACTGCAGAGTGTGCCTGGACGATTCTAGACACCCCTGTGTGCCAACCCGCTTTGACCCAAGATGCAAAGCACTAGACCAGATACACCTGGTTACCCCCGGACTTAATTGCCCTCCACCAAAATCCATGTGTAAAGGTAGCTGGAAATGCTCTGCTCAGAGCAGCCCGCTAGATAATGGCTTCCATTGAAAGACGGTGCCACAGACCTCCAAGCACTTAAGGCGGTACTTCTGATATAACAGATGCCCCTGCATAGGATACAGCATCTGGCTGAAAGCCTCTCAGTGCTACTGATGCCTTGGCGCCTTCCTGACCCACGGCCAGCTCACCCTGATACAATCCGCTCGTGACTGGGACTCAGCCGTGCGGCGAAAGCACGAGACATCCTAGCCTGACCTTAGCTCTTCACCAGGCTCCCACACAGGAGCCCTCCACAAACCATGTGCCCTAAAGCATTCGCCCTGTGGGGCGGTTGTGAATGGACTGCAAACTCCTCATATGCATTCTCTACCATGTTGTAAGTGGAGTTTCTGGTTGGCTAGGGTAGCGCCTAAGCCTGGCCAAACCCACCTCTCTAGTCAGGAGAAGGGAGTACACACTTAAGCGGACACCTGCCCACCCCTTAGGTGGCTAGGCAGGGACTTTGGCTTATCCCAGAGGCAGTGTAAATTTAATGTGCCAACTGCCAGATGACGACGAGGGAAAATTAATTATTTATTTAATTTTCCCTTGTGGTCGTCTGTCGAATCCCCCCCAACCCGGCCCCACCTATTTTACCAGCACGGGCCGCTCCTGCTGGGTCTGCCCCCTTATGTGTCTTGGACAGTGATCTGCTATATTTTGGGATACTGTTGGCTGTACTTCTGGTTTCCCCTTTGGTTTGTCTTTGGTACCTAGATTCGGCCGGTGTGCTCTTGTGCCTCTTTGTGGCCTTTTCATTGAATTTTCAGAGTTGCTCGATGTTAGGGAGATTTTAGGTGCCTCCGTTTTCTGCCTTGTGTAAAAATCATTTGCAAATAATCAATGGAAATTTCTGACATGGAAGGTCCCAGATGTAGTCCACGAAGCGTAGTTAACAGCTATAATTCTATGTGAAAGTTTAGACGTAAATATGGGGAATGCAAAAATAAACACCCAAACATGTCGACCTCTACATGGAAGAGTCAAAAATGTAGACTGCCAAAATAGTATTCAGTGGAGAATTTTTATCTGCAAACATTTTGTCATAGTCAACCAAACCACGACCTTGTGTATATTTCAGGGAATGAATTGATGGTTAGAATAAGTGTCATGGCAATAAATGAGTCGAAATGCATTTTTCTGCAGGCTTTATTTCTGCAGTCTACATTTTCAAACATTATTTTTGATGCTGATGTTTTCGCATGCTACCACAATTACTCCTTCGTGTCCACTTTAAACTTCTGTCTTTAAATCCTTTCTCATTTCTCACTCCAGTTTGAACTAGCATGTCTTTTTTAGCAGGAATATGAATTTGCTGCTCTCATCCCATGGGCGTTGATTCACCAAAATGCCAGGGGTAGCGGAAGTGACATCATACACCCTTTGACCTTAATGATGTCACAGGAAGTGGTCACATGACCTTAACCATCATGACATTACAATAATTGCACTCACTCTTAGCCTTACTCACTCGCTGTCCCTCGCTCTCTCTGACTCACCTATGCTCAGTCACTCATTTTTACACATACACATATACACTCACACCCACCCACCCACCCACCCACACACACCCACGCACACACACACACGCACACACACACACACGCACACACACACGCACACACACACACACACTATCCCACATACTAACAAACATGCTCACACATAGACACGCTCTCTCACCCAAACTCTCTCACACACACATGCATACGCATAAAGTATATTGATATGCATTTTATTTTACTTAATTACAATGCCAGTGAAGGGCCCCTCCCAGATCCTGCTGCTCCACTTTTAATTGCATGAATAGTGAATGATAGATTATTATTCACTATTAATGTAATAAACAATTAGCAGAAAAGGAGACTGGGGCCTGATGTTGGTAATGTGAGCCACCCCTGCATGGTTGCCACTGATTGTGCCACCCCTGAGGCCAGGGGTCACAAAAGCAGTGTCAGGGTCACAAAGAGAAAGCCAGGGGTCACAGCTGTGACCCCTAAATGAGTCTATGGCTGCTCTCGCCATACAATCCATCATCTATGGCAACATTTGCAGATTTTAACAAAAATGTTCAAAGTTGAGACTTATTAAAATGTATTTAAATCGTTTTCGGGAACTTTAGAAAAGTTAATTGGTCACCTCGATTTGTTGATTGCTGTAATTAGGCACGTAAAGAGGTGACAATGTAAATATCCCTATTTGTTGGGAGCCTTTGCAGGGTCACTCTTGGCTCAAATGCTTTGTTCAGCAGCTTCCTCCTGGTAATCCACAAGCTGGAAACATGCTGGTCCTCTCTTCCACAACAGTCTCTTCTGCGGCAGGGCCAGGCATACTCCTCTCTCTCAGCAGGCAGACAGGCTTCTAGGCTCTTTATCAGATCCTCAGTTCTTCTAGCAGAAAGTGCAGACTTCATTGGACGTCCTCCCTTCTTCTAGGATACTGGCTGTCAGATAGACACGAGCCCTGGCTACACAGCAGCTCCTTGAGTACTCTGTGGAGCACTCCCTTCCTTGCTCCAGGCCAAATTTGGACTGGACCAAAATGAGCTGGTTTCGACCCAACGTTTATACAAATTTGCTAGAAAGAGAATGTAGAGCCACTATCTAGGTTTCAGAACCAGTTTGGGTTGGTTCTCTTTCAGTAGTCATTTACAGCTTGCTGCTCTCAGGACACAGCTTTGTACAAAGTGAGGTTTCTCATAGCAGATAGCAATGGGGACGGCTCCAAGCAGGAGTACCCAAAACACAAGGTCAATGAAGTGAGCGCTCACTTCAGCTGTCTGTCATCAGCCTTCCAGATGCATTTATTAGAGACAGAAATAGGGCATGCTCCACCTTGATACTTCATCACCGTGAACCACAGAAACTGCAGGTCCAACCATCATTCCACATACACAATGGGAGCAACAGGGGGATTCCAACCATCCACCAAGTGGCCTGCTTGGAAAGAACTAATCAGCTGTCCTTTACTAAAACGGACTTCACAGAATTTCTAAAGGCAGCCCTGTCTCCATCCTCCTCACTTCCGTGTCTGGGTCTCCACCCTCAAGCCACAGGAATGCAGGCAGTACACTTCTACTGTCCGGAGAAGCCGTCCTCATCCTCCACTTGTGCCATGGTAAACCAAAGGCATCCAAAATGGACACCATTGGCCCCAGTACTCAGTCTCGCACAAAGCAGAGTCCTTCCACCATACATGTGCGTGCTACACATGCTGTACACACACAGATACATACGCACACCACACAAACACAGGATGTTAGCACAAGGTTCTGGATTTCAAATAATAGCACAACTTTACATGAGAGTGGCCAGAAGACTGCACTCTTCCTGACACAGAATAAAATGGTCTGGTCAGACTACAAATTCACAAAACAGTACAATACCAGCATCACTTTATGTCATGCACTCAGGGCAGGGCCAGTAGTCCCCCAGGGCTCCTCGCTGAGCCCCACTCTATTCAACATTTATATTCAACTGTTGGCTCAGGTTGTGAAAGCCTTGGGGTTCACGCTGGTGTCCTATGCTGATGATACCCAGCTCGTGCTCTCCCTCTCCAACAATCCCACTTTGGATTTGGTTAAATTCCAGAGAGGCATGATGGCTGTTGCAGGGTGGATGGCAGCCAATTGCCTGCAACTGAATTCGAGCAAGTATAAAATCCTTCTTCTAGGAAAAGATATCCACCATTGTGGAGACCATTGGTGGCCCGCTTCTTTGGGGCTCCCTCTGCAGCCCATGTCTGTGGTAAAAAATCTAGGTGTCTGGATGGACAATGCTTTGACTTTCGAAGCTCAGGCGAAATGGGTGGTAGGCACGTGCTTCAGGCTTCCACGTGGTCTCAAATCTATTCTTGGATTCTTTGATTACCACACTCAAAAGGTTATTATTCAGTCAGCCATTCTCTCTAGGGTAGACTACTGTAATATCCTACATCTTGGATCTAATAAGATGGTGATTAGAAGACTCCAGGTGGCCCAAACTGCTGCAGCAAGACTGTTATTCTCTCTCCCGAAGTTCTGCCCGGTCTCTAGTCTCATCCGCAGATTGCATTTGCTCCCTGTGGACAAGCGTGCCATGTCCACTTTAAGGTCCAGTGCACGGCCCATAAGATACTAGTCTCTCAGGGGCCCCCTATTTTGTCCAATCTGCTTTTTCCGTATCTACCCCCTCAGGCCCAGCGCTCAGCCAACCTTAATTTGGCCTGTGTTCCACGTGTTAAAAGAGTAAGAGCAGGTGGCCGCGCTTTCCGCGCCTAAGCACCCACTGTTTGGAATACACTTCCCTTATCTATTAGGATCATTTGGTCATTCAGGAAAGCCCTGAAGACCTGGTTGTTCTCTCTTTAATGCTCTTGCGGCCATTTCTGTCTGTCTTTTTTCTGCAGCTCTTTTGCTTGAGGCTAGCGCTGGGATGCCCCGTTGCTGGGGCAGCCATGCGCTTTACAAATTCTTTAACATAAGATAACATAACTGCCTAGCAAGAGGGCATGTTTGGTTACCCTTCCCGGTCAAAGAGCTGGATCTGGACCATGCATTCACAGGGGCACTTGTAGGTGACTAGGCACACACTAGATTAGTATGACACCAGGGCCAAAATAAAAGTCAAGAGCTCAGTGTAACATATAGTTGGGCACTCATGGCAGGGGTAAACACTGGTTTACTATGCAGTGAACATTCCCATTCCAACAGCGGTAGAGACTTCTCTTATCTGACTCCCTCTCCTTCGAAGAATCTCACTCTGGAGCCTAGATCCATCTTACCATACTTGACTTCTAAGAAGTAATTAAAAATTACCTCTTCTCTAATTATCTCTAACTTCTTGCAGATTCTGCCTTCCAGCATCAAGAGACCTGCACATGCATGAATGCTTTAGAAAACTGAGTTAACAACACAAGCTCATGTTCAATCACAGACACTTCACAAAGCTGCTATTTCAACAGAATGCTCCGACTTTTGAAGACAAAAAAAAGAAGATGATGGATGGAATACTTAAATTAATCTCAGCCACTGGGAATCGCTCAGGCTGCATCCCAATCCATCATTTTTCACCCAGCTCGCAACCTCAGTTTGGACTCAGCCATATGCAGATCAGTCTTGACCCTGCTCCTCGTGGGAGCAGTTCAGTCCGAACTGCCAGGCCAGGTCCTTCCTGAACTGGAACACAAGCAACCTAGGACCGGTTTCGACCTAGTTAGGGCTCTTCAGTCAGGTATAGCTTCATTCCAGTGGCACAGTGAGCCCTGGACCCACGTCTGGGTATACCCAGCGCACTACGGGCATCAAATGCAAAAACAACAATGTGATGCATTGAATGCTTGAATTAATCTCAGCCACAGGCAATCGCTCAGTTTGGACCCAGCCATTTGCAAATCAGTCTTGACCCTACTCCTCATGGGAGCAGTCCGGACCGAACTGTCAGGCCAGGTCCTCCCTGAACCAGAACACAAGCAACCTAGGACTGGTTTCGCCCTAGTTAGGGCTCTTCAGCCAGGTATAGTTTGCTTACAGTGGCACAGTGAGCCTGGGACCCACATCTGGGCATTGGGATGTGTCTCGAGTGATTACCAGTGGCTGAGATTAATTTAAGCATTCCATCCATCATTGTTTTGTATACATACTTTTGAAGAATCACAAACATGTTTTGTCATCTTTTTTAAGGTTCCATATCTTAACTCCTCAAGTACCTCCTACAGAAACAAGTCATAATAAATATGAAATGCCCAGGGCTGTTCCACAGAGCTGTTATAATGGAAAGAGGTATTATATAATTGCAGCATAATTTGCCTTTCCTTGCCACATAATTTAGCCACTACCAACACGTAACTTGATCTTCCTCTGCTGTATGATTTCAGTGGCACTATATGGCTCCCTGGAGGGTTTCCAAATGCTTAAAACTGATTTCTGCAGGAATCGAAAATGTCAAAACAGGCAAGATTCCAGCAATGCAAAGCCACACTCTCATGGCAATATGGTTTGCTCCCCACCTCTTGATAGACTTAAGTGGGGTTCCGGTCATATGTTGTCTTTGAGTCGAAGAAATGACAGTTCTGTGATCCAAGAACCATCTTCTGTTTTCTGACATTTAACCCTCATGTCCCAGCCTTCACTGGACCTCAGCATGTATTCATCGGTCCTTGGTGCCTCTTGTGATGTGAAACTACTACCTATTCCACATCCTCTAATTCACCCCCATGCTGTTGCACTCCATGTCATGTATAACCCATGCATCTGGACTTTGTAGAGGTACCTTGAAGTGCTGACGTCAACATCTGGGGGCTATATATGGTCCAGCAGGTGGCTACAGTGAGCCTGTGACATGCTTGGCATGGAGACTCCGCCTTCAGATACATACCATAACGTCCATCTGCCAGGGCTGGATGTCTTCATGGATATCTAAGACCACCCATTAATGAAGAATAAATATAGAAGAGGGGAGATTTGAAGGGAGGGGGCATTTAAATACCACAGGAGTACAGAAAAGAAGGGGGGTGGCGAGATAAACACAATTGAGAATGTTAAAGTTAAATATCTCACGGTATTCATACATTTGAGAAGAGAGAGGCAGAGAGTGAGATTTATTTTAAATATTTAAAGTTTACTAATACGGATGAGGGAATGAATGAATGGATGAATGAATGAATAAGGGAGTGGGTGAACAAATGCAATTTGCAGACCATGAACTGGTACTCCAAAGGGTTCTCTGGCTCAGTGAATTAAGGGCCTCATTATGATGGCAGTCGGACTTTCGTCCGACCGCCATCCTGTCAGGAACGGGACCGCCCGACTAGCTGTCGGCGGTCCTGCCATCGGCATTAGGATGCGACCGCCTTCATGGCGGTTGCAATGTGTATTCTTTGTACTGCGGCGTGTGCTGCGGGCTGCAGCACACGCTGCAATACAAAAAAAACACAGCTGACATATCCCTGCACTATGTGGCAGGCTCCATGCAGTGCCTGACACATAGTGCAGGGATATGTAGGGGGGCACCATAGGTGCTCCCCAGGGCCCATAACAGAGGTCCAGAGGGGAGGGGGGGCTACTACGGGCCCCCAAGTCCCTTTCCGCCTGCCTTTTCATTTCGGGTTAACCGCCATGAAACGGCCGACGGAAAGGGACATTGTAATCCCTACAGCGGTGCCTGAGCAGGACCCACCCCTATTGTAGGGATTACTGTCCCTCCGACGGGCTCCTTGAGCCTGTCGGAGCCTTGGCGGTCGGTCTCTCCGACCGCCCTCCATCCGCCCGCTATCATAATGACAAGCATGGTCCGATGGCAGTGGGACTGCCACCGACGGCCTGATGGTGGCGGTCCCACCGCCATCGTAATGAGGCCCTAAATGCAGGATGAGATCAGAAGAGCTGTGGAAGCTTAAAGTGCCCAGTTTTTACAGAGAGCCAGCCACTTATCAAGAATATGAAATTTCACGGGCAGAGAGATCCAGACCTGAGCTCAGAGAAAGGCAATGAACGACCTCCATTTTGGGATCTCTTGAAGCAGGGAAGAGTGAGACGTTTAGCAGTGTACAAGAGTAGAATGCATTTAGAGAGATTAGGCAGGAACTGGTATCTAAGGTAGAGGCCCTTATGAATAGAGACTTCAGTAGCACAGAGATAGAGCCTTGAAGATAGACAACTTGGCTCTAGAATTCAATGGAGAACCCTAATATGCAGGAAACTGAAGAGCAGCTGGGAAGCCCCAGAATGAGGTGAGCAGCCTCATTCTGGCCTACTTTAGCCGCATTCTGGACTACTTGAAAGCGAAGGGAATGATAGAGAGGCAGTCCAAGGTAGAGGCCGTTGCAAAATGTTGGCGGGAAAGAATTATAGATTGGACGATCGTCTACCTAGCAAGAATAAGAAGGTGTGGAATGATCTTGCGCAACATCTGCAAGTGAAAAAAATAGGAAGCAGCCACCCGGCACTTGGATGTCATTATTTTCGCCTCTATGTTTTCAACACACCATCATTTCGGATCATTTATTTCGAATTGCCAACATCTCTTAACTGGTAAGTACCCATACAAATGTTTTGGATTTTTTATTTCATTTTTTATTTTTATTTATATTTAATTTACTGTTTAATGTTTACGCGCAAAAGAGAAGGTATGTATAATTTTTTCCCTTTACCTTTATGCACAGGCTGTCATCAGCACTTTTCGATGGAAATATTGTCTTTTATTTATATATCTCACAGGGATGAATTCACCCACTGGTTTCAGGTCCGATTCAGACTTTTTTCATAGGTACACGATAAAATAAACATAGGGGCACATGCATCATTGTAGGCAATTGCGATTCCATAATTGCGATTATTAAGGAATCGCAATTATGGAATCGCAATTGCCTATGCAAGTAGGTTTCGCTATATATTAGCGATTCCTACATATTCCGTAATTGCAAATTGCGATTCACAATTAAGGAATACAAATAGGTACAAATAGGTACTTGCAAAATGCGCATGCAATTTCAAGGGTGTAAGGGGGCCAAAAGGCCACCTTGATGCACCCCTGAAATTTGCATGTGATCACATGTTGCGCACACACGTGCCACAAGGGCATGTGTGTGTGCAACATGGGACTTTGAAAAATGCACTTTTGTGCATTTTTCAAAGTTTTCGCAAATTACCATCAACTTTAAATTGATGGTAATTCGCGATCCCAAATTGCGAAATCGCAATTTTAAAGTGTATCATGCATTGCATCTAGGGAATCGCAATTTGCGATTTCCTAAATGCATTTGCAATTTAGGTAATCGCAAAATTTGCAATTACCTAAATTGCGAGATTGCATTTGGATTGATGCATTCCAAATGCAAAAATACCGGTCGCAAAGGGGCAGATTCTGCGAACCTGCCCCTTTCCAACCGGTATTTACAATGATGCATGTGCCCCATACTTCCTTATTTTTAGTGCTTTTATTACGTCACTCAACGATGCTGTACTAATTGCGCTGATTCAAAATTCATAATTCTTTACATCATTATGTTTGCCATATAATCTGCATTATTGCGTGTCCATTGGAAAAACATTTTTTACAGTTTTTTGGAGTCTGTGTGACATGATCATTTGGGATGGCGCAGTGTTTTATTTTTCAAGTGTTTGACGGTTTGTGTACTGATTATCATCCAAGTGTATCTCTTTGTCAATCACTCGTTTGCCATTTCTTACAGTAGAAGATAAGAATGTCCTATGGCTATACATGTACAGTAATGTCCATCTGAGCACTCTGCCAAAACTCGAATTGCTAATATCTTCCTTGTTTCTGTCATTCTTGTTTTTGCCATCCTTTTTAGATCCTGCTATCTGTAAAGTACTTTCTGCTTGTAGGAACATTGATCATTCCATCATATGGACAAATAGGGCCTTATTACGATGTCACGCGGAATACTATCCAACAGCTCATCGATGGCGGTATGCCTGACATCTGAGGCATGAGTCCGACTGCCACATTATTATACAGGTGGTCCGACTGATGCCTGAAGGGGGAATCCGCTCCACCTCCGACAGGTTCAAGGAGCCTGTCGAGGTGTAGGGTGGATCGTAAACCCCAAAATGGAGGAGATGCCTGCTCAGGCACAGCCGTGGAGAATACGATGCACATATCCGACAGCCTTTTTATGTTGGTTCTTCCGCCATGAAAAGGCTAGTGGAAAGGATCTTTTGGGGCCCCTAGCAGGGCTCCTGTCCCCAGTGGCCCTCAGCTATGGGCCATGGGGGGGCACCTAAACATCCATGCACCATGTGGCAGGCACCGCATGGTGCCTGCCACATGGTGCATGGATGTTTAAAAAATTTATTTTTCCTATTGCAGCTTGTGGTGGAGGCGACCTCCCACGGCCGCCTCCACCACAATCCGCAATAGGAAAAATACACTTTTTGACCACTGTGAAGGTGATCGCATCCTAATTTGGGAAGTGGGACTGCCGACTCCTTTTCGGGTGGTCCCGTTTCTGACACGATGCCGGTCAAACGCGAAGCCCAGAATTCTTATTCAGAATTAAGGGCCTGATTTAGACTTCGAAGTAAGAATTGTACGCCGTCAGGGTAACAGAGTAAAGTACTCCATCGTTCTGACGGAGTAGCCGGTTAGGAAATGCTAAATGCTTTCATACATCTGGCCCCAAGTTGCTATTTTGCAGCAAATTCTTTACGCGTAGGATTAGCAAGTACCATGCACGCCAATCTGAAAAGTGACAAAAGCATTTTACTACTCCAGGCACAGTATTACAGCTTTGGATTGGTAAAATGCCATCCAAGTTAACCAGGATTGAATAATAGCAACATGTGTTTCGCACTCATTAGATCCCAGCAGAGAGATATAGTTTTGCCCAGACACAAGGGAGCACCCAGTATAAATCAAAGCAATACTCTTTCAGGCTTAGGGTGTTGCATAAATTATGCAAAATAGGAAGTAGGGAACCCTGGGTAGTTCCTAAGTTTTAGGTGTAGACCATCACCTTTAGATGGGGCACTCTACAACACCCCAGACACTCCAAAACTGACCTCTAGGATCAGCTAGTTCCATAGAAGCTGATTTGATTTTTAAAGTAAGATAGATAGACAGACAGACAGACAGATAGACAGATCGATAGATAGATAGATAGATAGATAGATAGATAGATAGATAGATAGATAGATAGATAGATAGATAGATAGATAGATAGATAGATAGATAGATAGATATGTATATATAATATTTTCAATGGAAAAAACAAAGGCGAAAGTGACAATATAGTTAGATAGAAATGGTAGTTTAAAGGTAACGTTTAAAACTAAAAATAACACTGAAATTCAACAGTTATATGTATTTCAAGTAACTATATCTCGCATCCCCGCCATGCACAGTGTTGTTGTCAATGATGTCAGTTTTGTTATCATCAGTAACGTTATCAAGATGTGACAGAACATGTCATAATTGTGGTAATATGTGAGGTGAATAGCAGTGCATGGCAGGCATGAGTTATAAATAATTGAAATAACAATAACTGTTGAATTCAATGTTTTTTTAGCTTTAAATTTTACATTTAAACTGACATTTCCACCTAACTATAACATCACTTTAACCTTTGTTTTTTCGGTGAATTTCTAAGGTTTTTTTTCCGTAAAGTAATATTATATTACCATATGTAAGGCCAACCCCCGCCACACACAGCTGAAGTGTTGGCCTCAGGCCAGGCCGTATGCCCAAACCCCCGCGAGCAGCCAACCCCCGCACAGGCAGCCAACTCCCCACCGCACACTGCCTTCACCTGTTCACGGCAACCCACCACAGGCTGTCAGTCCCCAGCCTCGCTTTTTAAAAAGAATTTCTGATCTGGCAAAATTCTCGCAGGAGGCAGTGCAGCCCCTGCACTCCCATGGGAGTCCCGCATCATTCCAGGGAGCTGCGATGGCTCCAGTGGTACAGCCGTGGGATCCCGGAAGCCCCCAAAAAATATATATATTTTTTTTAAAAATGGCTCCACCCCTACACAAAGTCTAGGGGATCAGGATACACCTAGCCTGCTCCATAATACCTTATTATTTTCTCATCTCATTTTTAGGACATGGAGACTAAGTCCCTGTGTCCTTAAATAGCGGCAGCAATGCTTCTCTTCATGTTGCGGCCGGCCAATCAGAGCGTGAGCTCCCTCAGAAGGGCACAGATAACTTCATTCTCACAAGAATGAGGTGATTGATGAGGAAAAAAGCCCCCTTGGACTGACTGCTCTATTATTTGATCACATAGGAAGGTGCACCAGGAAATAGTCGAACTCCAATGTGTATTCAAAGTATACCCTTTATTCTCTTTTCTTCAATGAAAAAGGTTAAAATCCAGCCAACGCGTTTCGTTCCAAATGCTCCTGGAACTATGGGGAAACACACATCAAGTGGTGGGGCATCACTTTCATAAAGAACGGTTGAGGAAAGGTAATAGAGCCTCACTAAAATGCATTATCTATTCAGGTATCGAAAAGAGTGTTCCACGAATTTCCTCGGTATTAACCGAAAGCCACTAATCTGACTGATGAACTTATGTGGAGGACTTTCAATCTATATTGCGTTGATGGACTGTCATGTTATAGGGTCTAAGAAAACACTCTCTTGACATTATATAGAGGTGAGAGAATCATTAAGAATGTCAATACATGAACTCGAGCGCCTTATACTCGTGATAAAAATATGTGAGAAAAATAATTTGCATATAAAATCACATAGTGACATGGGTAAAATTATATATTAAAAGAAAGAATTCTTCAAGGTGCACAAATCACCACATGATGCTCAGGGATATAATAACAATTTTGTTGACATTTATATTGTTAGTGCGTCCGCTAATGGTTTACAGTCTATTATTGATTTATATGTGGTGTAGGTATTACTCTGAGGTCCTTGTCTGTTGGTGTAAAAGTGTAATTTGCTCATTGATTTCGAATATGGAGCAACATCACTATCCCACATGGAGCTTTGTGATTGAGGACTCATGTCTTGTTTTTAATGTTTGATGTAACATGTATGTATGTGCCAGTTTATGTGATATGGGGTGGTTCTCTGATAGGACTTTTATCCATAGAACCACAGCTCCATATGCTATGTTTTATCTATTTTTGTGTCATTAGTAAAATGGTTGTATTATGTATTGTCTCTCACACGGAGTGTCAAAGGGAAGTGTATATTACCCAAAGGAGTGAACTATCCTATACTATGTATTATGTATTGTGTATTGTCCATACAGTATATATAAGTTTTTATGTAATGGTTTTTTGTGTGTTGGTTTCAGAACTGATGAAGTTTCAGGAGCATTTGAAACGAAACTCGTTGGCTGGATTTTAACCTTTTTCATTGAAGAAAATAGAATAAAGGATATACTTTGAATACACGTTGGAGTTCGACTATTTCCTGGTGCACCTTCCTATGTGCTATAATCTTTGATCTGCTGGACAGTGGCACTAAACAGCGACAGGTGCAGGAAGAATTCTGCACAGAACATTATACACTATACAAACTATGACTGAGGTGCGACCTTTCTAGTCGCCGTTGTTTCATATTTGTTTCTGCTCTATTATTTGAGGTTGCGTGATCGCGGGACTCTTGTAAGCCTTCTGCAAAGCCAACTGTTCAGCTGTACAACGTTTTAACCTTAGGGCCTTATTTAGATCTCGGCGGATGGAATACTCGGTCACAAACGTGATGGATATCCCGTTCACCGTATTACGATCTCCATAGGATATAATGGCATTGTAATACAGCAGACGGGATATCCATCACGTTTGTGACGGAGTATTCCCCTCGGCCAAGATCTAAATCAGGCCCTTGATTCCTTAAAAACTGCAGAAAGGATTTACACCAAATCACAAAAAGCATCCTTTCTGGATCAAGATCAAGCTTTCTGCCAAATTTGGTGTGCTTCCGTTCAGCCAGTTTTGTGGTATCGATGTTCAATTTTCCTATGGAAAATTGTATGGAGAAGTTCCCATTTCGGCCCCCTCCTTTTTTTCGCAGCCGCCACTTGACAGATCACTCAATCTTTCCAGGAAGGAGCTGAGGTGGACTAACTTTTTGTTTGGAAACTTTCATGAATATTTATCTAACATGACAATGTTTTGAACTATATTTTACAGACAGTCAGTATTATATGCAATACCATATGTCAAATGTGAGACTTTGTGCAATACATATTTTAGCATGTATTCCCTTGAACGCCATCTTAAACGAATGCACTGAATATACTTTATAAAGTAGTAGCACTTTAAGATAATCACAAAATAAGAGATTGTATTTCCCTGGGAATATACTAGTGGGTTACAATTAACTAGCAACATATGCAGTGCCGACTATTAAATCTTGGAACTCTGTGTAATATAGATCCAATATAGGTACTCCCTAATGACATCTAACGGAGATATACTGAGGCATCTTATAATATATAAGATAGGTGTTTCCTGCAGATGCACCAGCACTTTCTTTATCTTTCTCATGTTTTTAGTGCTAGTCGATGTAATTTGGGACCATGTGCAATATGTGTTTATGATATATACTTTTAGAGAATTTTTTATGTAAATGCATGAAATACACTTTATAAACCATGAGCACTTGAGGATTCATAAGAAACAGAGGGGCATATTAGCAAGACCCACGTTAAAATTATCGGCGTTTTAGCGGCAGGAAACTGCCGCTAAAACGGCGATAATGGGCTTGATAATATGCGTTATAGAATTCCAATAGAAGCCCAGGTTAGATGTCCTGCACATCTAACCTGGGCTTCTATTGAATTCTCTAACGCATATTATCAAGCCTATTATCGCCGCTTTAGCGGCAGTTTCCTGCCGCTAACACGGCGATAATTTTAACGTGGGTCTTGCTAATATGCCCCAGAATCTTTACATGAATACACTAACATTTCTTTAACTAGTCATTTTTAAACTGCAGATGCACTAGCACTTTCTTCATACTTGAGTTGATTACTTTTAAATGCTAGTTGTTGAAATATGGGACTTTGTGGAATATGTGTTTGTAACATACATCCTTTGAAGAATATCTAATGGATATGCACGGGATACACTTTATAAGCACGTGCCCTTTAGGTTGTACAAGAGACAGATTTCTTGTATGGTTGTACTGGAATTTTTCTGTATTTGTCATTCTTAGAATCCTCTATAGTGCATAAATCTCCTCTTGTAATGCATTATTGCCTTGGTACAATAGGTTATAGGAGTGTATATATGAACTTACATAAATACATTTTGTCATTCAAACAGAGTGCTGAAAGTGAAAAGATAAAAAAAGAAATTAGTGAACTTGACTATCTGCCAATAATGGTGATCATGCCTAAATTGCACTATATTTATGATCAACAAGCATAGATGTATGGAAACAACAAACAATTTGAATTGTACTTTACAAGTATTTGCCTTATGATTAGGTTAATGTAACTACTGCTTAGAGATCGAGCAAACAAAATGGAAGCCTAAACGTGATTTTTTTTGAGAGCACAAACGCTCTAGTTGGTTTCATAATGGAAATTGGTGATGGACAAACTAGCACTGTCACTTCAAAAAGACTTCGTGCATGTGGGCTCTATGGTCCAGTTGAAGGCAAACGCTGGAACGCACAGGCCTTTTTTTCCCCAAAGGTTGCAATGCTGGTGAATAAAAATTAAAATAAAAAGAACTTGAGATAATCCTGGTGTTTCATGAAGCCACTTCTTCCCCTACAGCCGAGAGAGGATTTGGTGAGTTCGCTGGATGTTAATTGATAATGAAAAAATAATTATAATTAAATTCATTATAATTTAATTAACTTCCCACTCTATTCCCCTACAAACACAACAACCCGCTACTACATTATAAATTAATATTTAAATGCAAAAAATAAATTACACATGTAAAATTAGAAACTATATTTAAAAGCATTAATAACAATTATACTTGCAAACTAGCAGTTAAAATCAATATACTAAGTAATATATTAAATTGTTGAAAACACTAATATTTACTGCAACTATATTCAAGTAAACAATATTAAATACAAGGATATTCTTAAAACAATATCAAAAAAAGAAAATTCTTACCTTAGATATTCTGTTCCATGGTAGTCTTGTGGTCACAATATGTTTGACACCATATGCATGTCACATGATATTTTTAATCCGATATTTTGGTCCTTCGCTGTATTCCTTGTTTTAGGTACGCCAGCAATAGGTTGTGGTCAAAAAGCATGCATCCAAGGTGTTCATTATGTGTAATAGAGCCATGTAAGTGTCACACATGTAAGTGCAAGACCATGTCTATCCGAGAGTGTAAGTCATGTTTGGGTTACTAATGTGTATATACATCATTATTTGGTTATATTGCCCCCCAGGCACCTGTAAGGTTCCAATTGCAGAGGCAAGATGCAAAACCCTCTCCTGGCATTGCATTTTTGTTGCAGTAACAAGTAGCAGTGGTGAAGACCTGTCAGTTATTGTGTTTCCTACAAAGATATAATCTCCTCGCCAAATGGTGGGTGTAGTTGTCGGATGCAACTACATCATATCAAGAAATATGAGCTGTGATGTGGTGGTTGTGTGCAATCATGAAAGCACCATGGATCTGCAGTCCAATTTTCCTCCTTCTATTACAGTCCTGCTCTCCGGGTCTATTTTACTGTGGTGCATTGTCACAGGTATGAACCGTCTATCCCAGATGAGTGCGCCTCTGGCATAGGATGAGTAAAATGTGTGGCATAATTGATATTTCCATCTTCTGTGTTGCTTGAGGCCCTGTGCCTTGGATACATGTGTTTCCTGCAAGCATGAATAGTCTATGCCTCACCTGTAGAGGTATGAGTATATCTTGTATCTTTTGACTAAACTGTGTAAATAGCACACTTATATGTGTTTAAGCCTGTCATGTCATACCATGTCGTTCCCAGCATCCATCGGTCAGCTGTCCTGCTGAAGTCACCCATGTGCCATCTCTTTTCATTGGGCCCCCACCCTGACCAGCTCGTGACCATCCATGACCTATACTCCAAGCTGACTAACATTGTATGAACTTTAATAAAGTCCACCCTGGGCCCAGTACCAACTTGACAAGGCCAGACCTCTTTAAACCATATCATGATTTGTGTTTGAAAGCTGCCTGAGCAACCGCAAAAACATAGGTCGTGGTTATATTCACACACAATTCATGTCTTATACCCCTGTCTATCCCTCTGCATCCTTTGTCCTATATTCCAAAAAGTGGATATGTTCCTGCATCTCTGTCATCTATGTTTGTAGGTCTTGTAGGGGTGGAGGTTATTGTTTCCAAAGTTCCTTCAACTTCTGTGATTCTGCCAGATATCTTCTGTTGGGCTACATGGAGAAGCTGAGGTTGACAGACACCATGCCAATCCTTAGTGCCAGGGTTGCTCGCATCTCCACTTTTGCCAATAGGACTGCATCTTGCTTGGGGAACGTTTCCATCAGATTGGTTCTGTGTTTGTTTGGGTGGTTCTTTTCATGCTGTTGCTTAGATTGTCGCTTCTGGGATGGAATTGTAGACTTCAAAGTTTGGGGATTGCCAAAGTTGTTCCTACAGCATGCCACACCTGTTTAGCGAGTCCATAGGAGCCACGTCTCCCTCTCTACAATGTTTCTTCTGACTCCGTTGGTGCGTAATTGAGTGGTGGTAAGCACTCATGTGTCATTGGACACCCTTGCTGTTTGTGTGTCTTTTGGGCACAATGCCCCCTCCCCTCCCTGTCAGCCCACTTGCACGGTCACTGATTTCGGTGTGTCTAGATGTGGCCTTTCGCATGGGATTTACCCCTTGATTCCTTTACACTGGTGCACTATGTCCAGTTTTGCAGTTTTCTGGTTATGTTTCAACGACGAGGTAGAAAGGAGGTTGGTGGGAAAGAGGGGCCGAACTATGGAATTCCTCAGTCCCCATGTTGCTTTCGGATAATCTGTCTATCATGGATCACCACTTGTTTGCTGCCAGCCACTCGCCCACCTCTTCACACCTCTATTCCACCTCCTGATGTACAGTTCAAACTTGGGCTGGGGTCCGTGCCCACTCCGCCCATGTCGTTACTGCTCCTTGCTCACTGCTTCCTTCCCCTGTGGTGTCGGTGAGGCTCTGTCCCCCTAATTCCTGGATCTCCTCACCAGGCTTCAGTTCCTCATGGCAGGGCAGAAACCCTAGCTCCTATCTTCAGCTCAGCTAGGCAGACTGGGTGTTTGCCCGCATCATGGAAGGGCTCCATCATATCACCAATTTATAAAGCGGGGGACAAAACCCTACCAAAAAACTACCGTTTAATTGCACTATTGAATGTAGAGGCAAAATACTTTGCGGGGAACCTACTTACTGAGCTACAAGAATGGGCAACAGAGCAAAATATAATTCCCCCTAGCCAAACAGGGTTCTGTAGAGAGACTGGAACAACAACCAACCTTTTAGCAATGTCATTACTTATCGATAAAGCAATTTTAACTAAACAAACTCTCCACTTTTGCTTTGTGGATTTTAAGGCGGCGTTCGACAATGTCAACCGAGCTAACCTCTGGAAGAAACTGGCTCTCTGGGGGGTTCCTCCGTCCCTCCTGAATCTCCTAATAGAATTACATTCCAACACGTGGATACAGGTCAAGCTCGGCAATGGCTCCCATCTGTCGAGGCATATACAAACAACTAAAGGCCTTAAGCAGGGGTGCGTTCTCGCACCCTTTCTCTTAAACCTTTATACAGCAGACTTGACAACAGCCCTCACTGCTTGCAATGCGCACGCCCCTCGAATAGGAGGAAAAACAATTTCCAGCATGTCTTATGCGGACAATGTCGTTCTAACTAGCCACACCCAAGTAGGTCTACAACGGCTACTCAACACACTGCATGGGTACGCTGATGAGAACTATCTAGAAGTTAACATCGACAAAACTAAAACTTTGACAATAAATGGAAAAAAACGGTCCCACTTTTGGTCTCTTGGAAAAACTGCAATTGCGAACTGCGATGTGTATAAGTACCTAGGTGTCATGATCGACAAGGGGGGCCAATTCGCGAACCAGCTTAAGGCCATCAAGAGGAAAGGAATGGCGATCGCGACAAGGCTAAGGCAACTCAAAACAAAATTGACAGGACCAACATTTGCCCCACTTCTCCGTTTTGCGCAAGCAAAAATTCCATTATCAGTTACATACGGCAGCGAGGTACTGAGAGGCAGGGACGGTTCATTGCTGGATACCACCTTGGCAAAAGCATACAGAGTAATACTAAACCTCCCGCCATACACCTCGCCAGCACAGATTCGGCTCGAGCTTGGTCTAACGAAGCAACTCCTCGCAAGGCGGGGCTCGTACATCAAGTGCTGGCATAAAATTAAGAACTCCGCCAGGAACACATTGAACCACCAGCTCTGGCAGGAACTGTGCAGCACATCCACCTCGCCGGCTAAAGCATACTTGGAGGAATCACTGGTCATTACTGGAGTAGCCGACCTATGGGAAATCCCAACAACGCACTTGCACTTTAAGCACATCGTAAATAAGGTTATCAAGAAACTTTCTCTCACAGAAGACAAAGCCGCCTTTGCACACAGGAGCCATGCATGGATGGCTCTGTGCAGCTACAAATCATTTGGGTCACAGGCATACTTTGAACTGGGGTACTCTTGGAAGTCTAAAGAAGCCTTTCTAAAACACAGGTTAGGAATCCTGCCAGCCATACCTCATCTTCCACCATGGCTGAGAAAAAACTACGGGAACTCATGCCGGCTATGCGGAGTTGGAAATGAGGATATTGAATATATAATATGCTCCTGCATCAAGCTAAAAGAGGAAAGGGTAGGCCTCCTAAAAACCCATTTTAATGAACGAGGCATACGTACCCGGAGACAAGCAGTACTTGCATGCTTCAACCCAAGGGACCCACAACTAAATGGGAAGCTTGTTAAGTTCCTGCTTCTAGTAGCATCCAAGCAAAGGACCAGTGGTACTGCAACCTGTGTATAGACCCCAGAGGCTCCGAGCAATATGAACTATGGACACTCTGCACTTTTTACTCATGCATGTCTTGACACATAAAATTTTTTTTTAACATAGTACCGATCTAGAAGTCAATTTACCAAAATGTTTTATCAGAATGTATTTTTGTAATGGTTTTAATTAATCAAAAACAATAAATTTTTTACTTACTTACTTACTCATGGCAGGGGGCTGGGTGCGCCTCGCCCTCCTCAGCAGTCTGGTGGGCGGAGCACTCCCTGCTCCGCTGCTGTACCATGTACATCTCTTGGGCTCACCTATAGACCCTAGGCAGCACTCTTCTTTCAGAGCCATGTCTTCTCTCCCCGCTCCCAGGGCCACACCACAGCACCTGGCACCGGTGAATTAATGTACTTTCTCTTTAGGGTCCTTTGCTCCACGCCGTAGCTTTACAAATCGGGACCTGGGAGCAACCCCCTTCGTCTGCAGCTTCAGCCCTGCCTAGTTTCCCACTTCCATGCATGAATGCTGCTCCAGTTCAGATTTTTTCTTTGATGTCTGGAACTAGTAGTCATGTTTTTCCATTATAAAACCAATCCTTCTCTGCTAGATACATTGAGTGAGCCATGCACTCATTCAGTAGACGCAGCCATCCTGGAGCAACCACCAGTAGTAATTTGAGACCTCAGAAATGGCGTGCTGCTTAGATTACATTAGGATTCTTCACAAGTTGAATGACTACTCCACCTTCTTGCCTCATTGGCGTAACGAAACTTGAAGGCCCCCCCTGCAAAGAACATGCAGGGGGTCCCCCCCACACTCCGGACCCAGTCCGGAACTCCCATGCCAGGGACCTGCCAATTCCGGAAGGGGCCCCCATAGCTCAGGGCCCCCCCGCACTGCGGGGGCTCCAGAGTCTTTTTGTTACGCCACTGTCTTGCCTGGCTATGTTCCCCCAAGCAAGCTTTCACTATCTCAGGGCTATAATTAAGGGTGGGCGTAACTTGCGTAATTTCATGTAGTGGAATCACGCGGAATTACCTAAAAATTCCACAAGTTTACACAATAATACACATGCAGAATAATTCTGCATTTAGCTCTATTTCCTTAGTGCAAAAATACCCTTCAGGTCCAAAATGGTCTAGAGGATACCTTTTGCTCTACGAAGTAGCTCTTATTGCAACAGAACACGAATAACAGAGCGAGCAGCCACTCACGCTCGCTAAACGCGCTCTTGGGGGTTGGATTTTCCTCAATTTTCTTCCAGCATTTAATACTAGTTTCTTAGCACAAAAGGCACCCTCATGTCTAAAATGGATGCAAGGATGCCTTTTTCACTAAGAAAATCGTACTAAATGTAAAAAAGCATGAACAGCAGCACGAGCTGGCTCTCCAGCTTGCTAAATTTGTTGTTTCTGTGCTACTTTCCACCCCAAATTACTCTTAATTACGCGTGCGGGCGTAATCTCGCAATTATCGGTAGTTCTGCATGAAAGAGTAACATAACATTTCCCAGAATTACTCCGGCGTAAGTAAAAGTACTCCCAGGCCTAGGTAGTAAGCGTAAAGTGGTCCCTCCAGCCTAGGTGAAAAGAGGAAAGTGGGGAACGGCATTCAAACGGTCAAAGGCAGACACGGGGATGCAGGGGTAGTGCCTGAGACTGCGTAGAAGCATAGGGGCCACCAAAGTCTGTTCATGCAGGGGACGCTTAGAGGGTAGCTTTAGCTGCAGATATCCTGCCCTGAGGGGCCTGTGGGAGTGTGGTTGCCTGTGGAGGGCCTATAAGGAGGCCTTGGCTTCTGCCCACGTCTGGATTTAGTGGTGAACATCCAGTGACACATACTGAGGACAGATACGGCCCCTGGCCGTCCTTATCTGCTACTTCCCAACCCGCTGTGACGTCTTAGTCCCTTCTCTATCTCTAGCCGTCACTGTCACACAACGAGCTCTCCGTGCGACTCTTCGAGCTATTTTCTCTTCATGTTTCTGATGATTTTCCACGGTCTCTCCTGGGAATCGGTTGTATGAATGCGTCACCCTGTGTGTGAACAAGTGCGTTGTGTCTATACTTAACAGGAGTGGGGCGGTAGATCAGGATTTAGGGGCATCGGCAGAGCTTTGAGTGAGCCCCAGCACTGGTATAGCAAGGGTGGGTCACAGTGGTGGAACGGTGGGGGGTATCTCAGGTCAGGAATAAGGTAACTCGGCGGAGCCCGACGTGGGTCCTCCTACCCTACTTAGCTTGTCCCTTGTCTCCCTCGTCCAGTGCTCTGCAGTACTGAACAGTCACCGTCAGGTGGCGTCCCACGCCGGCCTGCTGGCCTCTTATGACGCGCTGAGCGTTTTCCATCTCTTAGAAGGCTGGAGGGGCGTCTGCGCATGCGCGCCACAGTCTTGTAGTCTTGCAGCATTTCTGTTGCCAAGGCGTCCATGTATCAGCATCCCTGTCGCTAAGGAGAGAACCTGTACAGCATCCATGTCACGAAGGACACGTCAGCACCCATTTAACTAAGGACAAAAGTCGCAAAACCCGTAGAAGCGTCACTGTCATTAAGAACATTCATAATCAGTGGGGCATAAGCTGCTTATGCCCTTCTGATTATGAATGTTCTTAATTACCTTAATGACCTGTCACCAAAGCCACCTATTACCTGTATAAGCATCCTTCTCTAATACTATAGCCTGTTTTTTAAAATTGTTTTAATGTTCGAATAATATAATTGTTTTTATCACTTTTAACCATGTATTTGTTGACCTCAGGTGAAGTCTAAACCAAACCCAATAAAAATATTGAAATCTATAGCCTGTAGCAGCAGTTGGTCCTAAGCACATATTTTGTATCCGCATCCCTGTCACTAAGTCCTCAGATATATCAGCATCCATATCACTAAGGAGTAGGACATTCACGAAATGTCTCCCCACCCCTGCTGCTAAGGACATAACCTGTGCTGATATCCCTGTCGCTAAGGGCATGCATCTCCAGCATCAGCATCCCTGTCACTAAGGACATATAACACGTACGACGTAACTAGCAGCATCATCCACGCAGATAAGGACATAACCTATGGCGGCAGAGCTGTCACTAATCGCATTCGTAAACTCTAATGGCATTGCTGTCACTGTGGGCATGACCTATGGAAGCATGCCTGTCCATAAGGAGATAACCTTTATCAGCATTCCTGTCACTAAGCACATGGCCTGTTTCAGCATCCTATCTCTAGCAACGCATAACCTGTATCAATATCCCTGTAGCAAGAGGCAAAGACATTCATAACCGGAAGCAGATTCCCTGTCCCTAAGAACATATCCCGTGGCAGCATCCCTATCACTGAGGATATGATGTGCAGCAGCATGTCTGTCACTGAGGATATAATCTATGGGCCTTATTTGCAACAAAACGAGGCAGCGCAATGCCGCAAGCCATTTTGCTGCGCCGAGCTGCGTCATTTTAAAAGCACAGGGATGCGTCATATTTACAACAATATGACGCATCCCTGTGCTTTCCCCTGCGCTGGCGCACAATTGGCTGCCATGCGCCAATGCTGGCACCCTTGCACCAACTGTGCCTGCGTTGCTGGGATGATTGTTTTTGTGCAGTAAGGCATATCTTCCTGCACAAAAACAATCATTTATGGTGTTTTCCTCTTCTTATGTGTGCTGCAGAATGCAGCACGCAAAGAAAGAGGGAAAAACGAGGAGAAATAAAAGTATTTCTCCTCGTTGCACCTCCTTACGCCTCCCCTGGGGAGGCATAGGATCCTGACGCATTCCCAGGTTTACGAACTGTTGTAAATCTGGGAATGCGGCAGAATCCATGGGTGATGCGTGGGAACACCCACAGCAACACCCATGGCACGCCCCTTTCACCCAAAGTGTTGCATGAAAAGGGGCCTGTATCCACATCTCTGTCGGTATAAGCATTTTCCAGTGCCCTCACTCTAAGGACATAAACTGTAGCAAGACACATGTCACCAAGGTTCGGGACACCTGTTCAACCCCTGTTTCTCAAGTCTGTTACCTGTAGCAGCATCCCCGCCGTTAAGTTGCTTCAAAGTAGCAGCATCCCTGTTGCTAACAGTTCAACCTATAGCAGCATCACTGTGAGGGTGGCAGTTACCTGCAACAGTATTTATGTCGCCATGGCTTCCCTGTGACCTGTAACAACATCCCTGTCATTAAATGTACTCTTAACCAGTGGGACTTACAGTGTCATCTTAAGGATTTTGGTGGCTCGGGCAAGAAATATTTTGGGGATCCCAGTTTGGGCCAACTTTAAATTCTATTGGCCATTTTTTGCCATTTAAAGCCTTACATTGCCTAACAATATTGAACTATACACAGAAAAGCTTGGTGGCTGGGTACAGTATGCGCTAGGTCATATAGAGTCACAAAGCAAAAAATATTTTTTCTGAAACTGCTCAAAGTCGCAAAACCCGTAGAAGCGTCACTGTCATTAAGAAACGGCCACCTGACGTTACTGGATTTGTAGACAGCAGTCTACAAATATATGGAACAATAAAGGTTAATATCCCGAGCAATCATCCAAATAGAATGCAAGTCCACAAAAGTATTTCCGTAGAGATCTTCTCCAGTTTTCAATCTTGTTTATTCCAAATTCAGCTTAGTTACAGCAGTTTCTAATTCCAATTTCCATCAGAAAGCAACTTCAGCCATCAGAAAACAACTTCAGCCAACACGTGTTTCGACTTATATTCTATTTGGAAAATTGCTCAGGATATTAACCTTTAATATTGAATTATACGTCAAATGTTAAGTTAGAGAAATACACAGAAGTGGGATAGAGAGAACATTCACTTTCCCCGGGGGGCCCATGGAAGGTAGGGCTCCTGGGCAAATGGCCACGTTGGCACGTACCTTAAAACGCCTCTCTGTCACTAGTAGATATTCCTAACCTGTAACAGCATACCCATCGCTAAGGAGATAACTTGTGGCAGAATTCCTGTCATTAAGGACATAACCTGAAACAACATCCCTGTTTCTAAACACATAACCTCTATCAGTATCTATTTAATGCAGGTCATTCATGTCACTTAGAAACTTCCCTGTCGCTAAGGGCATTACGTAATCAGGAGTCTTTCTGTCACTAAGAAAGTAACCCTCATCAGCAGCATCCAGCAGCATCTCTGACACTAAGGAAATACCCTGTACCAGCATACCTGTCACTAAGTATACTCTTAATCTGTAGGTACCTCTCTGTCACTAAGGATATTCCTAACGTGTAACAACATACCCATGAATAAGGAGATAACTTGTGGCAGCATCCCCGTCATTAAGGACGTTACTTGTGGCAGCATCCCCGTCATTAAGGACGTTACTTGTGGCAGCATCCCTATATCAAAACACATAACCCGTATCAGTATGTCTTTAATCAGGGACATTCATAACTCATAGAAGCATCCCTGGCACTAAAAGCATAACTTGAACCAGCAGCATCCCTGACACTTAGAAAGTTGCTTGTCTCAGTATCGCTGTTATTAAGGACATAACCTATAGGAGCATACTTGTTACGTTATGTTAATATAATTTATATAGTGCCCGAATCACCCTGAGAGGGGTACCTCGGCGCCAAAGCCAGAACACAAGCCAAGCAAGAGACTGCTGCATTAAAAGAGCACTGTCTTCAGTAATTTTCTAGATATGAGATGATCCGTGCACATGCGAATGTGCAAAGTTAACCTATTCCGGTACAGAGGGGCTAGATAGGAAAAAGATCTGCCTCCTGTACGGGCCCTTCTGACCCATGGGACTGACAGCAAACCTTTGTCACTAGATCTAAGCAGTGTAGGAAGGCGGTAATGAGAAAGTCTCGACGAAAGATAGCTGGGAACTGTTCCAAGCAAGGAATTGTGGGTTAGGCAACAGATTTTAAAAATAATCCTTTTACGGACTGGTAACCAGTGCAATGAACGCAAAAGAGGAGAAGAAGCAGCTCCAGATGGAAGATTGAAGATGACTCGGGCGGCGGTGTTTTGCACCACTTGTTGTTTTGAAAGCAACGTCTCATTTGCCGCAGCCAATAGGCCATTGCCATAATTCAAATGACTGATGACCAATGCCTGTACCAAGGTTCTCCATACAGAAAGTGGGAGGAAGGCGAAAACTCTCCTCAACAGGCGCGTTTTATAGAAACATATGCTGATTGTAGATGAAACCTGCTCCTTCATACAGAGAGTTTGGTCCAGTTGAACACCCAGATTTTTGAACACTAGTATGGGACTTGGAGCTATGCCAAGTTCTGGAGGGCTCCGGTCAGACGACCAAAGCTGTTGGGCCTTACCAAACAGCAAGATTTCAGTTTTGCCAGCATTCAACTGAAGGCAAGTAACTGTCATCCAGTCAGCAATTGTTATCATCCCGACTGAAAAACGTTCTTTAGTTTTGGCTAGATCTTCGTCACAGGAGATAATTAACTGTTTATCATCTATATAAGATGTTACCTCAAATCCAAAGGCTTTGATGATCTTAGCAAGGGGGGCCATATATATGTCAAATAAGGTAGAGCTAAGACAAAAGCCCTGTGGCATCCCCTTGTTCAATGGCATAATGCAGGATTTGTAAGAACCCAAAGTAATAGTTTTGGTATGACTGGAGAGAAAACTCTTAAGCCACTGTAATGCAAAGCCTCGGATTCCAATCTCCTGCAGCCTGTGAATTAGTCTGGGATGAGAGACAGTATCAAATGCTGTGCATAAATCCAACAGCATTTGTCGGTAAGTATTACCTGTAAGAACATCTCGGTCACTAAGAACATAACCTGCATCAGCACATTTGTCACTAAGGACATATCCAGTGGCCACATCCGTGTCTACAGACATAACCAGCATGGGTGGTGATGATGATGATGATGATATTCGTCCATCGTTGTCAATGAAGACCTCGACTTGTCATTGATTGGTTGACCAGGCTCTGTGCGTCCGAAGATGACTGAGTAGTCCTATTCGGGCCTGGAAGGTCCTGTCACACACAAGAAATATAAACACACTTATTAGCAACTAAATGAGATCAACTGCCTAACTTTAAATGAAAACATTGCAACTACCATAGCAGTCTTTATTTATATTTCTCAAACACACAAAGCAGCAAAAAAAGGAAACACAAAGAACCCACCTCCAAAAGAAAACCACCACCTTTCAAAACTTCACGAACAAATCTAAAACAGTAAGTATACATACTTAAATATTAAACAACCCAAAACCTCATAACCGTTAACACTGAAAATAACATAAAACTAATGTTAAAACATTTAAGTAAAACAAACTTTTTTTCCTAACAGGCAAAACTAATCACCTGTCCTTCACCTCGGAAAAAATAAAGAAAACCTGAAGGAACAATTCTATAAATTTTAACAACAGCAAATACGGAAGTATAATGTGTAGAAAGTTGTAATGCACATTTAAATATTTATGTTATCTACATATATAATTTACAGACCTCTTAAATAACATATAACAATAAACTTTCCAGATGTAGTGACAGAAAGAGCCACTTACATCACTTCCGACAAAGGAAAACTGTTATTGTCCCACATGGATATACCTACAGTCAAGAGAGCACAAGCACAATAAATGTACATTGGAAATGAACAAAATAGAATTCTAATGCTTGCTATGGGAGGGCTACTACAAGAAATGAGGTCGTAATTAACGTTAGAGAGCATAATCACCCACCACAATTGACACACATTGAAGTGAGAAATGTTTGTAAGATCTTAGAGAAGCAAGCGCTAGTTCCCAAGAACCTACAGGAATGATGTTAAGAATTATCTTACCAAAAGTACCTGACTACGCACAGGACAACTACTAGGTATACCAAATCTAAAAGACTGATAGCACACACTAGAAAGGCTGCAACTGAAACACCTGCTGCTCCTAAAAAGTGCAAAGACATAGGTATTTCATATAAACTATCTACTGCACATAGAGAAGAACCCTTCCTCGTGCATGATAACAATAATAATGACGGGGGAATAATAATTTATGCTACAGACAATAACCTCTAAATCTAACACAGAGCCAGACATGGATGATGGATGTCGCATTTAAATTGTGACCTCTGTCATTCATGCAACACCAACGCACAAACATACCTTTAGTTTATGCACTGCTTCCTATTAAGAAAAGTGCTCTATACTATAAGTTACTAACCTGAATCAAAGCACAAACTAATAAACAATACCCACAGAAAATTATCATTGATTTCAAACAAGCAATGATAAGCACAATATTAAAAATCCACACACATACACAGCCATACAGGGTTGTTACCACCATTTCAACCAGAGTATTTGGAAACACCTTCATAAAATCTATAACAAGTGTACAATACTCTACAAATGGCCAATTTGCCTATGAGATAAAAAAAATTTAATAGCCCTAGCATATGTACCAGTTACAGAAGTTGCTAACTACTACAACCTCCTCATAGAATCCCCATACTATCAAACACACGAAAGCAAAATAAGCCCTCTAATAGACTATTTTGAAGATACTTGGGCTGGCAGACTGCACTGCTCCATCCACAGACTCCAACCCAAGTATAAAATGCTATGGTGGAATGTATACAATAGCACCATCCCTCAACAAGCCACAACAAACAGTGCAGTGGAAGGATGCCACAATGCCTTCCTTTTTTTTATACCTTTTTTTTTTCTTTAGCCATTAGTAAGATGCATTACAAAACAATAGAGAAAAAGAAGAGCTTTTTCTTGACACTTGGTAAGATTGATACAGTGATTGGTAGGAAAAGAAGCTGTAGGTACAGAACACAGAGGGATTACAAAAGCTAATACATCTACATAGTAAAATAAAAGCAGTAAACCTAGAAAATAATAATGTGTATGACTAAACCCATTGCAGACTGGACCAGACCCTGTTGAACCTACGGCAGGTGCGAGGGCCTCTGACCTTAGCTAGGGGTAACTCGGATTTAAACACCTGTCTGAGCAATGGCCAAAACTCTTTAGCATTTGGAATAATAGGATTTATCCAGGCTCTAGCAATACACAGACGCGCACACACTATGATAATAGAGACTAGTGCCCTCTCAGAATTAGTAGCCTCATGCTTGAGCCCGAGGAGGATTTTCTTTTCTGTAAGCTGGAACAGGCGACCAAATTGCACTGCTAGTGTTGCAAAAACATCGTTCCAGAATAACCTAAGCATTGGGCAGTCCAAAAACATGTGCTTTAGATCTGCTGCGAACAATTTACATTTAGGGCAGTACGACTAACTGGAGGATCGAGATGTTGCCCACTTAGAGATGAGTTTGGGTGTGTAATACAACATAAAAACAGTCTTGTGTTGTTGTAGTTTTAAATTGACAGAGGCAACTGCT
This sequence comes from Calotriton arnoldi, assembly GCA_963921515.1. Lineage (NCBI taxonomy): Eukaryota > Metazoa > Chordata > Amphibia > Caudata > Salamandridae > Calotriton > Calotriton arnoldi. The sequence goes on from CAWUFW010002211.1 coordinate 1,537,859, forward strand.
CTATCTAAAATATCTAGTGCCTCCTGCACTTCTACTGTCGTAATATTAGTATTCAAAAGCCAACTTAATTTTACAGATATCCGCAGATTGTCATCGTGAGCTGATGCAATGAGTTTCTGATACAATGCACCAATGACGCCTCTACCAGAGTTCCAGTATATACCTATCAATATTTCAGATGTATATGGTGCAGTTAATAACCCTTGCCCATGTAAGAAATAGTCTCTTATCTGAAGATATTTGAAAAAAGATCTATGTGGTAGCCCAAACTCGTCTCTAAGTGCAATAAATGAATGGAAACCCTGATTATTGTATAGTTGGCCTAGTCTGTTAATGCCCAAAGACTGCCAAACTCTTCCGACAAAATCCTTGAATATATCGGGCAAAGTTGGATTTCCCCGTAAAACAGTATGACAATGCAACTAAGGCAAAGAAAATGTCTTGCAGATCTCGCGCCAGATCCTGGTTATGTCCCTGACCACCTTAAATTTAACCTGCTTGTAGTAGTTAGGGTCAGAGGTCTTGTAAAGGGTGAATCCTATAGACAGCCCACAAGCTAATTGGTAGGCCAGTGAAGATAATCCAGCTTCCAGCCCATTTAGCAGGCTCCGCATCCGCCCAGCGAATGCAGCCCAGAAATAGAACTTGAAGTCTGGAAGCCTAAAGCCCCCTTGTTTATAAGACAGTTTAATGAGGCTGAGAGCCCTTCAGGCACGTCTATAACCCCAAATAAAACTGCCTATAGCACTTTCCAAACGCTTAAAAAAAGAATTATGGGACCCAAAGGGGAATTGAGCGAAAAGGGTATAAAAACGTAGGCAAAATGTTCATTTTTATTATATTACACCTGCCGATAATACTAAGGGGGAGCCAATGCCAGCTGCGTAATTTGACCATGACAGATTTAAGAAGTGGTTCATAATTCAGGGCGATTAGATCCTCTACCCGGCTGCTGAGACAGATACCTAAATATATGGCCTTGTCGGTGACCCCCAGAGATGTTGGCAATATGTCAGACTGGTAGTTGAGGATTGTCTGGGTTTTTGCTAAGTTCAACTTATAACCAGAGAAGGAACCAAAGAGTTCAGCCTCGTCTGTTATAAGAACTAAATCATCGACAGGATTAATAGAATAAACAGCAATGTTGTCTGCATATGCGGTAAGCTTTAATTCTGTATTATTAAAACTTACTGGGAGGATCCCCGGAAGAGGTGTGGCGCCGCGGCCAGGGCGAATGACGCTGGAATCTGGGGCTCACGGTTCAATCACCGGTGGCAGGTCAGCCCAGCACCATGTGACTCTGGGCAATAGCTTGCTTAATCTTCCCAGCGCCGGGATGCCTTCGGGTAGCTGTTCGCGCTTTACAAATACTGGATTTACATTTTACATTCTGCAAGAGGTGTCTTAGGAAAGGCTCGATGTAAAGTGCAAAAAGCGGGTGGGGGGGGGAGTGGACAGCCCTGGCGAGTGCCCCTTTGGACAGGGAATTGAGTAGATGACAAGCCATTCAGCTTAACGACTGCGACCGGGTTTTTATACATTCTGTACTAGAGAGATGAACTGGGAACCAAGTCCGAATTCTGACATTGTCCCCCAGAGTGCCTCCCAGGCTACCCTGTCAAAAGCCTTCTCGGCATCCAGCATGATCATACCGATCTGTGTTTTTAATTTGCCGGAAACATCGAAGGCTGCTATGGCAGTTTTGATATGAGACGCAGTGTCTCTGCCGGGAACAAACCCGTGTTGCTGTGCGGAAACTAGCCGATGTATATTAGGAGCCAAGCGTGCAGCCAAGATTTTAGAAAATATTTTGGCATCCGAGTTAAATAAAAAAATAGGACGATAGGAACCTCTATCGTCCAGGGGTTTTCTCTTCTTGGGAAACACGATGATGGTAGTCAAACTCCAGGAAGCTGGAGCTTTCCCTCCATTAGTAATGTAAGTGGTTAATTCCGTAAACTCTGGTACCAAAATATCCCCGAAAACTTTGTAGAATTCCAATGGAGTGGTATCCTCACCTGCAGCCTTACCAGAGGGCAGGGCCTTGATTGCACCCTCCACTTCAGCTGACAATATGTCTCCTTGTAATATCACCAATTCCTCGGCGTCAAGTCGTGGGAGATGACTCACTTGCAGATAGTCCTGAAGCCTGTTCTTATTTGAAACTGACTCGCCGTAGAGTTTAGCATAGAATACTCCGAATTGTTCAACTATCTCATGCGGCTGAATGTAGAGCGCCCCGCCCTCCCCCTTTATCGATTTAATATTCGATTTGGCCTTCCTATCTGATATCTGTGAAGCCAAAAGCCGACCAACCCTCTCCCCGTATTCGTACTGCATTACATTATGTCTATGATAATTAGCAGCTATTTTCTCCGTGAGCCTTCTTTTTAACATAGACCATTTTTCTAGGAGCTGTAGATAGATCGTCCATTCTGTCGTATCCCTGACCATAATTGCCTGTGCATGCTGTCGCTCTAATTCTAGATAATCATGACAATTTTGTTCCGTCTCTTGGGATGAGTGCCTATTTTGGGCCAGAATAAACCTCAGAGTCGTCCCTCTAATAAAAGCTTTCATACAATCCCAGACTACGTGGGCCGATGCGGTGCCCTTGTTATTTCCTAGATATTCACCCAACGCTGTTCTGAGATGAGTACGGTACTCAAGGTTGTTGAGTAGATGCCAAGGAAATGAGAAAGACCGACGGGCACCCCTTACACTCTGCTGCTTCCATAATGTTAGCACCAGGGGGTTATGATCAGATGTTACTTTAGGACAGATTTCGATGTGTGTATTTTCCAAGAGTGATCTCTTGACAAAAACCATATCAATGCGTGAATTTTGTTTGTGTGGATTTGAATAAAACGTGAACCCTGGCAAAACAGGGCAGAGCGTCCTCCAAACATCGTCGAGTTGATGAATATGCATAAGCTTCAGGATAGCTGCTCGAGTTCTATGCATTCTACCCTGTGTTTTTCTATTTGTAGTGTCAATCTTCTGATCAATAATACAATTAAAATCCCCCATAACAATCAGATCCCCATCCCACCCCAATAGTTCAGTACTTAGATAGTAAAAAATATCGAGGCTGTCAGTATTGGGACCGTAAACCAGACAAACAGTGTATTTTCGCCCAGAGGTCAACAACTGTACTATTGCCCATCTCCCCTTAGAATCTGCCTGAGTTCGCAGTACCGTGGCGTGCAGATTTTTGGACTTCAACAAGGCGACCCCACGTATCGAGACTGACTGGGAGGTGCAGACTAAGACATCAAACCCTAATTGGTTCAGCATGGACCTGTCTTTATAGGCCAAGGGAGTTTCGGTCAGGCCAAATATCTGTGACTTAAAGGCCAAGAGTTCCTTGTGTACAAGTCACCGCTTCCTTACTTGGTTTAGTCCTGCAAGGTTCCAACACATAAACTTTGACTGAGACATAGCATAATCTTCCCTCTGCAACCTTCCCCCTTTGCTCTGTCCTTTTGCCACGTATCATCTAAATATAAAATTCCAACTATTCTCTGGCTATTTAGCCCCCCCTCCAACCCAGCCCACCCAAACATACCAGTAGAGTGACTTAGTGCTATCCTCTAGTAATGGCAGCCCCATACCCAACCCAGCAAGACCCAACCCCCTGTACCAGCAGAAAGGAATCATCCCCTTCCCCTGCTGTCGTTAACTGACAGCATGCAGAGAGCTACCGCCCGAGCTCCCGCCCCCTCATCTCCCCGACCCCTGTGCCCCCAATCACCCCCAACCCCCAATTAGACCCCCACCATGTAAGAAAAACAAAATGTAATTCAAGAAGAGAGGACTATAGAAAAGAAGTCCATACAAGTCCATACAATCCACCAAAATGACTCCTCTAAGCTCCTCTTAATTGTTGTTGCTCCCCTTCTGGATGCCTAAAGCCCATCCCCAACCCTAGGTCGGCCTGCCAGACTCCCATCGGGTAAAGGCTTGCTTTGCGTAGATCTCTGTATAGAAAAAGTACGACTGCCCATCTTTAAGTATTTTCAGTCGGGCTGGCTCCTGCAAAAATACTTGTGTACATACTGTTTTAAACGGGTCTATCAGCTGGCGGAGCCGCCACCGCCGGTACATTGTGGCCTTGCAGAGATCCGACCTACAGAATATAGACATTCAGTCCAGTTTAATAGGAGTAGAGGGACGAGCTTTAAGGTATAACGCTTGTCAGAGCAAAAAATTGGCAATGAATACCAATATAGGGCGAGGATGAGGTGACTTGCCCTGGAGCCGTTGTGGGGTGGAGGGAGGTAATCGATGCACTCGCTGGACCTGTTAGTCCATATCCCAGTCGGCCAGATTGGGAAATGCCTGCTGGAATAAACTGACTATATAGGCCCTGGGGGTCCGAGCCTTCCCTCCCTTTAGGAACACCGAAAACCCTCAAATTGTTGCGCCTGCTGCCAATTTTCCATATCCTCGACCTTAGCCTGTGAGGCCGTTATCTGAGCCTCTTGATTTTTAACAAATCCTGCAGGAGAGGTGCTAGATTCTTCCACAGTCGTGACCCGCTGCTGCAGATTGGAGAAGTCTCATGAAAGTGAGGCAACCTTAGCGGTGACGTCCATTAGTGCCTGTTTGATATCTCGGTTGTCAGCAGTGGCTTGAAGATAGAATTCTTGAGCCTCCACTCGTTGGGTGGTTAAGGCCTGCAGGATTTTGATTAAAGAAGGTTCCTCGTAATTATCGGGTCTCAGATTGTGGGCTGGCGACACTGCCATACAGTCTGATTGATCCACTGATAATAAAATTGGAGACGAGGATACATGGCCGGGTGTATTGAGGGTCCCACCAGAAATTCCTTTGTTGCCTTCTGATTGAGCCAAGCCGGGTTTTGCAATATCATAATCAACTCAGGAGAGTACAGATTTAGAGCCTCCCTGTCCTCTCCCTCCTTTGCCCCCTCCTTTAGCCCCTCTGGCTCTTTTAAGTCCTTTCCCTCTTGAGGATTTGTCTCCAGCTGGGGAGCTGCCTAGTGTTGTATTGGGCTTGACTGCAACGGTAGGCTCATTTGATTCCACATGTTGATCTATTCGTTCTGGTTCGGATTCAGCAGGTTTTGGAGCATTCTGAGAGGCAGCTGATATTCCAGTTTGTGCCCTTGGTGAATCTGCCTCAGAAATTGTAAAAGGCTCAGTCAATTTCAAATTTAATGGACTCTGAGACTCAAGAAGGGCTGGTACGTCTGCTAACTGGTTAAAGTCCACGCCAGCCGGGCCATTTATACCATCTTCTGACATTGAACTTATACTACTTGGCCCTGGAATAAGCATATGGTTGTTGCAGGTAGAGCACTAGATAGCAAGACGGTACCGGAGGTAGCAGGCAGTAAGTTAGAACTCGTTGTCATCTCGGGCACAACATGCACAAAATCTTGTAAACCGGTGCAGCTGAAGGGGGGCTGAAACCCTCAATGTGCCCCTGGCGCTTGTAATGCAAGGTAACATCACTGATAGCAGGACTGGTCGGGGGATCGATCCTGGCACTCCAGTCCTCCTGTGCTGCTGCTGCATTCAGCGCCTCGACCAGCTTATCTCCCGGAGTAGAGTTCACAATCCCAATGGACTGGAGTAGCCCACCAGCATTCTCTGAGCGCAGCAGCCGAAGGATTGGTCTCCCCAGTTGAGAATCCGAGGCTGCCTCAGGTACTTTTCCTGACCCCCCTGTGGGGTCAACGACACTCTGTACAGCAGCTGTAGAAGCCTCTCAGCCCGCCGCCGCAGCTACGAGTTCCTCGACTCGGCCGCGTCCCTTTTGCCCTGGAAGCCATTGAGGAGCCATACTTTGTCCGGATGCGGCCAGAGCAAGACCAGAGGTATGGCCGCGCTTGAAGCTGTGGAAGCTGCGGTAGGCAGGCGGGGCCGCGGGACCCCCACCTCGCCGACCCGCCAAGATGGATGAAACAATAGACTGGGGCAGAGCACAACCGGCACATCTGCGCTCAGAACGAAGGTAGGAGCGGTATTGAGTCTGACACTGTCTCCCGTAGGGTGGTTTAATTTAATTGCTCACCATCATATGCGAGGGGGGGAGATACTAAGGGCCAGAGGTCTGAGGCTGGAGGGCCTGCGGGAGATGAATCCGGGCGGTGCTCTCCCTGGCGGAATCAATCCGCCATCTTCCTTTCCTCATCCACTTGAGTCGCCACAATGCCTTCCAAGCCACTAGGCCGACGACATCCTACTCTATATCAGCTCCTAGAAATCCTAAGAGAAGAGCAATGTTATCAACAGCTTAGAATAAAACAATCTAATACCCAGATAAAACCACACATATCCAAGCAAACCAAAGAAATGTACGAATCTCTACAGTGCTAAGTCCAAATGTTCATTAACAACAAAGGCCTACCCTATCTAGAATCCATAGTAAGAACACTCGGACAAAACAAAATGTTTATGTACCAAACAAAAACAAATCTAAAAACAAACACATTAATTCTAAATATAAATTTAAATAATTTGAATAATAATCAGCCTGCATTATATAAAACATTATAAAAAATACAATAAGATTGCTAAGCAAAATTATTTTTCAAATATATTAATAAGCAATGAATAAATACATAGAATGTATTTGCATATTAATATAGACATCATCAATTAAAAACAAAATATATAGTAACAATTAGCAAAAAGCAAACAAAATACATAACATGTAACTAACCGTATAAGTGCGCCGTCAGCCAATGGCTGAGGGCCGCACTCCCTCCCATCCCTCCCTTCCTTTGTCTAGGAATACGTTTGTATAGGTGTGACCACTTTCTCCACACAATACAAAGGTGTACTGCTCCAGAATAATTTGTTTACTCCACCGGAACGGTACAACTAACCGAGCAGCCCGATATACATTGTAGACTCCATCTTCAAATATTCTTGCACGTACTGCTTACAGGATGCCTTATTGAAGGTCCTGAGATTCCACTGTTTTTAGGGAACTTTAGTCAGACGACTTTTGTCCTGATGAAACCCGAAGACTAACTACAGGCCGAAATGTTGGCCTCCCCTTGCTAAGTCGCTTTCAAAGCATGTTATGGTTATGGTACCATATATGAACAGACAGAATCTCTGCTTATATTTGTTTAACATAAAATCATATGCAACCTTGGAATCTGTTCACTGTCTTGTTCTATATTGTTGTATACATATTAGTTCACTGTTTGAGCACTGCATTGTCTGCACTAATTTTGATACATACTGAAATGTATATTTTCCTAATACTAAAAATGTGAAGATCATCATCATGCAAATAGTGTCCTGTATCCTTTTTTCAATAACATTGATCATGATACAAGTTACTAATTGAGTTGGCACACTTTCAAAGCAAGTATAAGTATTGGTAAATGAGTCCCACAGGACATTTGTGTGGTTTAATACTTTAGGGAACTTGGGCACTATTCCCCAGCATGTTTGCCTTAGTTTCAAAGGTAGATATGCCCACTCAATTTGAGGAATGTAGGCCTCAAAGGGCATTCTCGGACACCCCCAACCCACAAACTGGAAGGAGTTGGATTTAGCATAGTGAGTGCGCTGAAGGCGCATGAAAGACATGTTTTCTTGAGCTTCAAGTAACTAGCGATGGAAGGCATTAGTATAGGGTCACTTGCCAAGTATACAGGATTAGTCAGGACTTTGCTGAGGACAGAGAGATGAACGGGTAGAAAAAGCTTAGGCTAGGTGTGCTTTCACAGGGATATTGCATAGGTAGAAGGCAGACCGTCGAGGTAGTACAGATACACATGCCATTACTTCATCTTCCCCAACGGACTCAAACCCTTTGGCGCCGCACTAACCCCAATTTTGAATTACACCGTCACTCAATTTAGCAGATGACTTCAAACCATACAGAACCCAGCAGGCAGCCTCCTCCCTCAACATCCCAAAATGCACACACACCCTGCAACTCAAACAGCTTCTCTGACTCCCCATCCACAGCTCTTTTCAAACTCCTACACACACATTTAAAGCCTTACACAGCACTGGTCCAGCATACCTCAATACTGCCTCAGATTTCAGAAACCTTCCAGACACCTTTGCTTAGCTGGAATCATACCCGGCACATGTTCAATGCATACGCAGCACCAGAATAAGGAGAATAGACTTCTCCTAATTGGCTCCAAAAGGGCAGAATGACCTGCCCCTACACATATGCGTCATCTCTAAAATGACTGCTTTCCGCACGAAGCTGAACAATTGGCTCTTCGACTAGTTTAATCCATGGATCAGCCCTGACTGCTCCTTCATCAGTGACAGGATACCCTCCTGGGTGATAGTGCACTTTGCACAAAAATCATAACTTTTCAGAGAGCTCTGCGACCAACGCTACACGTTTGGGCAAAATGTTTGTCATGCTTGCCATGTTCATTCTCCATCAGAACACAGTAGATGTTCAGTTTGCTGTATGACATGTGCCTTACAGTCTCAGCATTGCACATAACAGTCGACGGGACATATACTATGTTTTCACTGACTACCCTGTGTGGCAAAAAGTATTGCTTTTCGCAGTTTATGATGTGCTCTTTAGGGAACTTAGGCAGTATTTACCAGCATGTTTACCTTAGTTTCAAAGGTGGATATGCTCACTCAGTTCAAGAAATGTAAGCCTCGGAAGGATTTCGGACACCTCCAACTTGAATCCACAAACTGGAAGGAGTTGGATTTACCACAGTGAGTACGCTAAAAAACGCATGTAAGACTTGTCTTCCTGAGCCTCGTGCGGCTGTCATGGGAGCCATTAGTAAAGTTTCAATAGGCGTGTGTTTGGTAAAGTTCACAATGGAGGTGGCTGTTTGGCAAGAGGTAAAAATGCAGTCAAACTGATTATTTGTGAAGATTGTGGATGCACCAGCCATCAACATGTCTGAACATATGTGTTTATATAGGTTTGTTTGTGGTGTGTTTGGGAGCAGTATGGGTGATGGCTGGTTGAGAGGTTGCCTTGAATGGGAATTCCGTCCTGTGGCATATGAATGTAATTTTCACTTGAATGGCGGCGGTATGTTGATGTGAGTGCACTGATCTATTTGATTGGTCCCATGGCCGACGGTATGAAAGTCTTGAGTGTAGTGTATGAATGGACCATAAAGCAGTTGGTGCCTTGCCATGGCTTTATGGCTCACCTTCAGTACTCTTGTATTCAATATTCAGATACTGTGATCTGTATTTTTGGTATGAAGCTAGCATTTCTGGGAATGCTAAAATCAACCAGTTTAAGTGGTGGATTAACTTTAAAAATTAGTACCAGATTTACATCTGCGGTGGTAAGGATTATCCGTTGCAACAGCGAGAGAGTATCCTTATCACAAAGATAATGGCCTGCCCGCCCGATATATATGCGGACGGATCATGGGTGTAACCATGGGGAAGACTACTCCATCTCTGGCATGGTTGCAACCCTCCCACATCCCCACTGAGTAAGGGCCATCTGCGGCTGACCTCTACGTCCGTCCACCTAATTTAGATGTGCGGACATACAGGCCAGTTTTCACTGCCCATCACCACTTCTGGGAAACCATGGTGGACAGGGACAGTGAGAACTGTCTAATGCCCCCCTTGCCATGGGAGATAACTCCATTGTGAGAGAGGCCATGTTTTTACAAAAAGGAAATCCGGCTTCAGGCTTTTGTTTTTGAATATTAAAAAAAAAATGATGGACGGCTCTGTTATTTTGATGGACCAGTGAGTCAAACATGTAAAGAAATTGACAGGAACTGCCGTGATGGTGGCTCCTTCCAATGTTTTTTAATTGACTGCCAGCTTGGCGGTCATTTCTAAATTTGGCAGGCAGAGTAGTCTCAGCATGGCAGATGTTAAGCCCTCCGCTAGGGTGACGGACTCTTCTCTGTCAGCCAAATTGTAAATCTGGCCCTTAATAAGAACTCCCTGTGTTTGGTTTTTGCAATCTAAACACTCAGAGGTGTAGTTTGCATTGATTCTGTCCACTTTTCTATAATGCCGTAAAAACTTGAAAGTGCGTTTGTGTAATTTGTATTGATTCTGTTCACTTTCCTATAATGCCGTACAAAACTTGAAAGTGCATACTTGGCTAAGATTACTCATTTATTTACATAAAAACTGAACCCAATTTTTATGGGTGACCCTAGTTCCCAAGATTGGAAAATGCTAAAAACGCATCATAGACACATCACATTTATGCAGTGAAAACGAACCATTTTATTTTGCAGTGTGGGTAGCTGTGGATTTTGGGCCCTAGCTCAGCCTGCACTTAGGCAAACCAAGCAAACCTGAACATTTTTGAAAAACTGGCAACCATTGCAGTCCAGGGATGCGTGACTTGCATGGCTCTTTTACACAGAAGCCCTTGCAAACATCAAACTTTGGTACGAAACACATTTTCCTCACATTTCTGTGGTGGAAAGTTCTGGAATCTGAAGGAAGCCATGAATTTCCTACTACCCTGGCTTCCCATACGACTCCCGAAAAGAATGGTACCCCACTTGTATGGGTAGGCCAAGAGACCACAACACAAAATGCTCTACAGCGCTAAATTGAGAGATAGGCAATAGGGGTAGCTGCTGTATTTGGGGCCGTGCAATGGCGCTACCCATGCAAATGGACGAACCACTGACATTTTTTAAAACTAGACAACCAGGGGAGTCCCTGGTGGTGTGCCTTGCATGGATACCATAAGGTTTTCTTACACACATACCCTGCAAACCTCAAACTCTGCCTGAAATCACAAATTTTCCCCACATTTCTGTGATAGAAACTTCTGGAATCTGTAGGAATCCACAAAACTCCTACCACCCTGAATTACTCCACTAGTGCCCACTACAGAATTGGATCAAACTAAGGCCAATGGGAGACCTCGCCAGGGGACTCCCATTGATCTTGGTTTGATCGGTTTCTGTCGCAGGGGATTTAGTGTCTTGGCCCACCCACACATGTGGGGTACTGTTCTTATTAGGAGAAGTGTTGAAACTGAGGGTGGTAGAATTTGCGGCTACCTGCAGATTCCAAAACTGTGGAAAATGTGTGTTTTTATTAGAATTTTGAGGTTTTCATAGGCTTCTGGGTAAAGTTACCTGGTAACAGCCAAGCACGTCATTCATCCCTGGACTCCCTTGGTTGTCTAGTTTTCAGAAATGTGCAGGTCTGCTAGGTTTGCCTAACTGCCGGCTGAGCTACAGCCCAAAATTCACGGCTAAACACATTGCAAAAACTGGGCAGTTTTCAGTGTTAAAATGTGATGTGTCTCTGTTGTACTTTGGGCCAATTCGTGTCGCGAGTACTGGGCCCACCCACACAAGTGAGGTGCCATTTTTATGGGGAGACTTGGAGCAATGCTGGGAGGAAGGAAGTTAGTAGCTCTCAGCAGATTCCAGAACTTTCCATCACAGAAATGTGACGAACATTTGTTTTTTTAGTCAAAATTTGAAGTTTGCAAGGTATTCTGGGTACAAAAACCTGGTGAAAGCCACGCAAGTGACCCCACCCTAGATTCCCCCAGGCGTCTAGTTTTAAAAAATGCGTAAGGTTGCTAGGTTTCTCTAGATGCTGTTTGAGCTAGGGACCAAATTCCACAGCTACCCACTTTGCAAAGACGGCCTACCCACACAAGTGAAGCACCATTTTTATCGGGAGGCTTGGTGGAATGTTGAGTGGAAGGAAGTTTGTGACTTCCTGCAGATTCCAGAACTTTCCATCGCAGAGATGTGAGGAAAAATGTGTTATTTTAGTCAAAGTTTGATGTTTGCAAGGGATTCTGGGTGGAAAAACCAGATGAGAGTCATGCTAGTCAACCCTCGCTGGATTCCCCCAGGTGTCTAGTTCTAAAAAATGTGCAGGGCGTGGCCACGATAACAGCGGAGTAACTGCTCTTTTATGGAGCTCCGCCGTGTGTGGCCCCCTTAAAGCGGCATCCAAGTTGGCACCAGGACTGAAATACAACCGGTGTGTGGTTGTTGTGGTGTTTACATGTTGGGTGGTACTTGCTGGCCTTAGCTCTGCCGCAGGACGCAAGGAGACTGCGGGTGGCGAAACCGGCTCCCGTGAAGTGGAGCCTCAACATTGCGGCCAATGGTGAACGCGGCCCGGGTGCAGCTAAGTGGCCCTGACTCTGTGGTATGCGGTGAGGGAGGAGGGGGAGTGACCAGGACTTTCGCCTGGTAGTGCCTCAGGGGACTTGTGGCAGCGTGAGCACCATCTGAGAGATCAGCGGCCCTAGGAGGCGCTGGGACACCGCGTCAGCCACTGGATGATTTACTGACGCCGGAGAGCGGACTGGGGAGCTGGCCTGTCGCACCCGAATGAGTGCTGGTAGCTGGGCCCAGACGGCTGGGCCATGAAGGGATGCAGCCTAACATTTGCTTTCCATTTTGAGCACCGGGCGACAGCAGCGATCCTCGAGGCACCCCCTCTCCCCATGCAGGACTTTAACAGCCCTGTGTGCCCTTAATTGGAAGCCCCCACCGGTCCTTGGTCAGCACAGGAGGTATATGGAAGACTTGCAGAGCCAGGGCTGCAGAACTGGGACATTTGCCACACTCTGACCTGCATCCATCCCCGGCAGCACTCTGCACATAAAGGACAGTGGAGCGCTTAACTTGAAGAAGGCCATTCTTCCTCTTTTGGGGACCCCTTGGCCTGGGTCTGAGCATCGGTGGTCGGGAATGGTGCGGAGACCACTGCCCTTGTCATAAAGCAGTTTGCCACAGCCATAGTGGAGCCTTGGTGCTGGTCGGCAATTCCTACGCCACTCTAGTGGCTCCCTACAGCCTCGGGCCGCAGACGCTTGGCTCGAGTTGCGTAGCTGGGCCTCTTGGTGGCAGCTGATTAGCTTGGGCCCTCGGGGGCCTCCAAGTGGGCTTTGGAGCACCCCCTCCCACCCAAGATGGCTGCCAGTCGCTCAAAGAAGGATGCCTCCATCAAGGACCTCTTAAACAAACCTTCCGCTAAGAGAGCGGACACTCGCCCAGACACTTCGCTAGCGACCTTCAACCAAGAAGCGGCCCCTAAAGCAGGCTCCCGTCCATTGGAGGAACCAGTGATTCACATGTTCCTGGAGCAACTCTTCAGAACACTGCGCGATGATGTTGCGGTACTCAGACATGATGTCACAGCAGATATCCAAAGCATCAAGGCAGATCTGGGTGAGATGGGGGACCAATTTGACACCCTGGAATGCTCTGGTGACCGGTGGAATGAAGAGCTCCACAACCATAACCGAGAACTCTTGGAATTGAAGGCAAGAATGAGGAATTATACTACTGCCTCGAAGATTTGGAAAACAGGTTCCGCCGATCCAATATCCGTATTAGGGGGGTGCCACTACAAGCAGATGCGAGGAAACTGGAGGACTATGTGATAAGGCTCTTTAAACATGTGGCTCCAGTTTTGGGAGACAAAGACATTCCGCTTGAACGCACTCATAGAGCGGAACGACCGGCAAAGACCCCGGGGCTGCCAAAGCACATCCTTACATGTCTCCATTCATTTAAACAGAAAGACTTGATCATGTCTGCTGTTAGAGACCTGCCTGTCATAATCTTTGAAGGCGCAAAAGTTAGTATCTTTCAGGATCTTTCTCCACTTACCCTCCAGCGATGCAAGGCTCTGAAACCGACAACTGCGTTCTACGTGAGAAAGGAATTCACTACCGGTGGGGACACCCTTTCCGCCTACTATTTGTCTGGAACAAAGAAACTCATGCCATTCGCACAATAGAAGAAGCACACTCCATTCTAGGCACTGATCTTCCTTCGGATGATGAGACTTATCGCTCGCAGACACAGTCCCTGTCTCGCTCAAGCACCAGGTCAAAACGTCGGCGTCATACTGTGAAAGAATTGCAAGCGAAGCCATCCGCATCTGAGAGTCACAAAGAGCTGGAGGCACTACTGCATCAACTTTAGCAACGGGGTAGTACATCAGACAACGAAAAAGATTGATACTTTGTGCAGGAGATGGTTGACTTCGGCCAGTGAGCAGTTCAAGTTTACGATGAGACCCAGGTGCCTGGACTGGCTGAGATGATATGGTGTTCATTAGGCAATGGGACTTCACACGGTGGGGATACCACACCCATCCATGTTGTGGTGCTGAGATGACTGGTTGCCTGGCAGTCAAACCCTTGCTGAATGGTATTATTGTTTCCCGAGAGTGGGAACTTTACTGTATTGTTGTTTTTCCTGTTGTTTTATATCCTTTTTAGGTCGAGCATTCGAGACTTCTTGTATATACTTTAGTATATACTTATTATTATATACTTATATATGTATGTACTATGTGAGCTCTGGACATCAACCTTAGGACTTGTCTGCTTCCGCTTAGGGACTTTTTTCTGTTCAACTGCCTCTATTTAACTGTCTTGAAAGAAAACGACCAGCAGAGGTCAGTAAAATACCAGAATTGCTTTCTGCTGAGAGACTTTCTTTTTTATTTCTCTGGCAACTGCCTGTATTTAACTTTCTTGATAGAAAACGACCAGCAGAGGTCAGTAAAATACCAGAATCACTTTAGCATTCTCTAGATTCCAGTCCATAGAAATTGTCTTCCACGAGCACCCGTAGACAATAATATTTTTTCAAATCTTGTATTTTCAGTGATATGACCACCGAAGGCCCTGATTTTATATTAAAAACAGAGCTTTGGACTATACCATTTTCCGCTGAAAGGCAATATTTCTCTCCATGTGTTCCCATACCTGGCGTGTCACACAGTTTGGTGCTTACTTTCCCTCCATGTTAAAGAACAGTAGATGTTTCAGCACCCAGACTAATGTGCTGCATAGCCGAATACATATAAGGTCCCAAAGGCGAGACCGATTGCATTGCAAATGCTTGTTTCACTTACTCTCACTCACTCACTAATGCCGATACCTGCACTCCTTGGCTCCATTGGGGCACTGGACGTCGCTTACATCCTGACACATTTAATGCATTCAATAACTGGAGTATCTCAATACACTTCATGCCATGGTAGCTACTCTGAGCTTTTTAGTTAGATGCCTCACCTACATGGTGACGACACTTATGTTCACTCAGATATCTGCTGGTGAGGTGCCACAGCTTACATGGCTACAACATTTGTTTGACTTGAATTTAGCCGGTGTTACGATCATTCAATTAAAGGTTTGTTATACTCCCAGAATGGGAATATGTCAAAGTTCTGCCTTTGAATGCCTCTTCTTCCTTCTACTCGACAAACCTTTCTTCTTGACTATCGCACTATATCTGCCTTTCTCTGTCCAATTATGTACGGGACTGTATAACATTTTTCTCACTGCCCCCTCTACCCTAGCATACCAACTAAATCTAGCTCATGATTAAAATACTAAGCTTTAACGTGCGGGGTATCACTGGTTGGCTAAGCGGCTAGCACTGCTCTCCTTTCTCAGGGATTCTAAATGTGAGCTGTGCTTGCTACAAGAAACACATCTACTCAGCTCTGATTGGAAACGTCTGCGTTCACGTTGGTTTGACAGTCAATTTTTCTCTTCAGGGCCTTGGAAGAGGGCGGGTATGGCCATATTGATAACCTCACACTTTTTGGCGATGGTAGTAAAAACACAATCAAAACTGCCTGGCAGGCTACTCTCCCTTCAATTGGAGGTGAGGGGTTATACCTTCATGATAGCCCTGGTTTATGCACTGAATGACTACCAAGAAACCTTTCTTAAGAAACGCACTTGGGCGGGTGGTGGCCTCACCAGATGAAGACATACTAATAAGGGGTGATTTTAATGTGGTTGGCGAAGCCTTTCCGGACAGATCTACACAGAGAACAGGGTAATCAGGAGCTCTTTCAGATGCAACTCAGAAGTGGCTATCGGACATGGGGTTAGTAAATGTTTGGTGAAAAGGCAATCAAACGATGGCATATACATTCTTCTCCGCCGCACACCAGAGATATGCTCGGATAGACCGCTTTCTTACTTCCCCTTGTCTCACTCTAGCCACTACATCGGTTGACATTGGGGCAGCAGCCCTATCCAACCATTTGCCTATCACTTTCACACTGCGGCTGCCCGAGAGGACACCTAGTCAATGCACTTGGCGCCTAAACCACAAATTGCTCACGTATGAAGCTAACATTTCTGAAATCGTAGATATAATCCATGCCTTCCTGGATACCAATGACATGAAAGATATGCCCATTGCTTTGGCATGGAATTCAATAAAGGCAGTGGTAAGAGGTCACTTCATTGCCATATCATCTAGAGTTAATAGGGATGGAAGGGACAAGCACATGCAACTGGAAGGGGAAATTAAGGAATTGGAAGGGGTTCATTTGCACACCGGTTCCCTTAAAACAAGGCGCCAACTAACAGCTACCCGCAAGCAACTTAAAGCGTTAGATATTGATAAAACGGAATATGCGCTTTTATGCATAAGACAGAAATATTATGAGGGGAACAAAAAGCTGGCCAGCTCCTTGCACAGGGGCTCCATGCCCAAACCATCCAACAGCGGGTGTCCGAGATCATAGGGTTACAGGGGGTCCAAGTATATTGTGATGACCAGATAGCAGAGGAATTAGAGCAATTTTATTCTACCTTATATACTGCAGAGGCGCTCAACGAAGATGCCGCAGCAGCATACATAGCTCAGGCACCAGTAACTCAACTCCCTGAAAGTGAAGCTTCCAAATTAGATAAAGATATTCGCCCAGAGGAGGTTCTCATGGCCATTCAAAAGATTCCCTCAGGTAAAGCCCCCGGAGACGATGGCTACACCTCCGACTTCTATATGGCTTTCGCAGCCATACTTGCCCCGTGTGGGAGGGATGGGCGGAAATTAACTCTAGGAGGCTTGATGTGTCTCTCAATCTTGGCAGTTTATTAAACGATAATCAAATGCATATGGGTGTAACAGGTTGAAGGAGTATTCAGTTCTTCTTTCTCTACTTCCACTTGTCTTCTTCTTTGTCTACTTAGGTCCGACCCCCTTCAGTGGTGTGTCCCGGGATCTCAGGGAAGAAGAGAGGGAGATGGCGGTAAGTACTACAATACTAGGTTCTTGGATGCAGGATAGGAACGATTACCACACCCAGGAGTGCCAGCTAGAAGTTGGGTGAAGTGAAAGATGGTTATGTGCTCTCTCTCTCTCTCTCTCTCTCTCTTTGCCAAGTTATAGGGCCCTCTGTGGGAGATTAGGGTTCTGGTTGGGATATGTGCAAAGGAGAAGAAAGCATGGTCTTGCAGAGTTACTTTCCCTCACTCTGGTTACTAACCCAGGCTTTCTATACACATCAAGTGCCCCCGGGAAGCTGCTGTTCCCTCAAAAAGAAGTATTTTTGTATAATCACCAACTACTGAGCAGGTTATCTGGCCTTTTCTTCAGGCCGATTAATGGAATAAAGAGTGAAGAGAAAAAAAAAGAGAAAAAAGATATGAGAGCTAATTGCAGGCCGTCCACTTTCCTAGTTCCTGTACCCCTTTTCCACCCACCCGGTTATCTTCCTATTCCCTGAACTCTTTTTGAATCTTTCTTCCCTCCCCCTGCTCATGTACCGCAGAAGCCGCAACTCTCCTGAGTTGCGGCAGTGTCTTCACATCTCCTGGGGCGACAACCACTCTTCACTCCAGTCCTCTGGAGCTTCGTCCCCTGACTCGACTGGAGGTGAAGGCATCTCCTCTTGGGCACACCGCTTCCTGCTCACACTGGGTTCTGGGTCTGTTGCGGCGAAAGGTGCTTCCTTTTCTCTGCGTCGTCTCGCTGTCCCGCTGTGTTCCTCGTTTTCTTCCGGGTTTTCCTTGCTGATACCGCCTTCTGTTTCTATGATGCCACTCTTATTCCTGTTTTGACCCCCTGATTGGTCAGTGGTGTTGGTAAGTCCACCCCCTCCTGATGTCATCGGAGTCAGGACTGCAGGATTAACCCTTTCCTTTTCTTTCTTCCAGGGAAGAAGCCGTTGGAGCTGTTTGTCGCGGTCGTGCTGAGATAAAAAAGGTAAGTGAGGGGAGGTTATGGGTATCAGGTCATGGCTCCCAAAGGGTAATGGGACAGGTCCTCTTCACATCCCCCCACCCTATCTTTCTTGCTGGCAAGAAACGGTTCTACAGCGTATCGTGACAGGTAATCAGCATTAGTTTGGTCTCTTCCTTTTCTATGGTAGGTTTGAACCTGAAAGGCTGCAATGTTAGAAACCATCTCAGTATCCTATCATTGTGCCCTTTATTACGAGATAACCATTCTAACGGGGCATGGTCTGTATACAAAGTGAATTCCCTGCCCTCGAGATAATATCGAAGGGACTCGATGGCCCATTTGATGGCTAGGGCTTCTTTTTCTATTACGGCATACCGCTTTTCACGTGGAAATAGCTTTCTTGACCCAGTGCATCTATTTGTGATAAGACTGGCCCCAGACCCTGCTCTGAAGCATCCGTCTGTAGTATGAAGGGTTTGGTATAATTAGGACTGAGGAGAACTGGTTCCGACGAGAGAATGTGTTTCAGCTGGTGGAAGACACGTAAGGAGACAAGTGATGGTTGTTGGAGTTCTTTTTCTATCTTAATGCCTTTCTTTAATAAGTCAGTTAGGGGGGCAGCTATTTGAGAAAAATCTGTTATAAATCGCCTCTAGTATCCTAAGACGCCCAGGGAGGTACTCAGATCCTTTTTGGTTTTAGGAAAGGGTAAATTGGCTATGGCCGCTACCTTCTCTTTCTGGGTTTAATACACCCCTCTCCTAAGAGGTACCCTAAATATTTCACAGATCTAGCGGCTACACAGTTTTTGGCCGGGTTGATGGTTAGACCTCCTTCCCTTAGGGCTTGCATTACCTTTGTTAGATGGTCTAAGTGTTGTTCCCAAGAGGTGCTATGGATGATGATATTGTCTATATAGGCAGCTTCGAAGGCTTTATGAGGTTTCAGTATTGTATTCATGAGCCTCTGGAAGGTTGCGGGGGCTCCATTTAAGCCAAAGGGTAACATGGTAAACTGGTATAACCCTCCAGGAGTGGAAAAGGCAGTTTTCTCTTTGTCTTGTTCCCTCAATGGCACCTGCCAATAACCCTTGCAGAGATCTAGGGTACTTATATATTGTGCCTCACCTAGCCTCTCAATCATTTCGTCGACACGCGGAAGTGGGTACGAGTCAAACTGTGATATCTTGTTAACCTCCCTAAAATCAATACAAAACCTGATGGACCCATCAGGTTTGGGGACGATGACGATTGGGGAATTCCACTCGCTGGTAGAGGGTTCTATGATTTCCATTTTCAGCATCTGCTGTATATCGTTCTCAATAGCTTCCCGTCGAGATTCTGGTATTCGGTAAGGGCGTAGTCGGACCTTTTTTCCTGGTAGGGTCTGAATCGAATGCTCTATTACAGAAGTCTTCCCAGGAGTTAGAGAGAACACTTCCTGTAAGGGTTATAAACAGGAGTCTAAGTCCTGTTTTTGTTGGACTGACAAGTCGAGGTCCAGGCTTTGTTGATATAGTGGGAAAGGGTTTTCACTACTTAAACATACGGGTTTGGCACCTTCCCATTTCTTTAACAGATTGATGTGGAATATCTGAGTGTTAGTTTTCTTTTTAGGATTCAGTTCGAGTCGATAGGTAACCGGAGTCACCCGTTCTATTACACGAAAAGGACCTTGCCACTGCCCTAACAGCTTATGGTCAGATGTGGTCATCATGATTAGAATGAAATCTCCTACCTCTAAGGTCCTTACCTTTGTCTGTTTATCGTATTGGGCCTTTTGGGTGCTTTGGGCTTGTTCTAGGTGAGATTTCACAATACTCCAGATCTGGTGTAACTGGGTTTTTAGGTTGTGAACATATTCTGGTAGGGGTTTAACCCCTTCTGTCTCCTCTTCCCATTCTTTCTTCAGCATATCTAGCAAAGTTCGGGGTTCCCGCCCATAGAGTAACTCAGAAGGGGAATACCCTGTGCTTTTCTGCTGTCTACATCTGATGGCAAACAGGGCTAGGGGCAGCATATCTTCCCATTTACGTGTTTCCAATTCCAACAATTTTTTGAGTGTTATTTTAAGAGTAGCATTGTATCTTTTTACCAGCCCATTGGTTTGTGGGTGGTAGGCTGAGGTTCGTAGCTGTTTAATTTTCAGTTGTTGACATACTTGTCTCAACAGTTTAGAAACAAATGGTGTTCCTTGATCTGTTATAATTTCCCGAGGAAATCCCGCCCGGGAAAAGATGTTGATCATAGCCTTAGCGATTTGTATAACATTAGGTTGTCTCAAGGCCACCGCTTCGGGGAAAAGGGTGGCGTAATCCACTAGAACCAGGACATAACAACAACACCCACTTCGGGAGGGAAGAAGAGGTCCAATTATGTCCATACCCACCCTTGAAAAAGGTTCTTCTATCACGGGAAGAGGTCTTAATGGAACCCTCGAAGGCATGGTTCTGCTGTTTTTTTTGGCAGATGGGACACTCCTTACAGTATCTACGAACTTGATGATATATCCCCAGCCAATAAAACTTCTCTAATATAGCTTTTTCTGTCTTTTCTCCCCCAAAGTGGCCTCCCAGTAGATGACTATGTGACAAAAATAATACTTACTCCCTATATTGTTGGGGAACTAACGATTGGGGTGCAAGGGATTTTCCTCCTTTCTGATATAGTAACCCCTTCCGTAAAACAAATTGGGGGCATACTTGATTGGGGTCCTCAGCAGGAGAGGCTCTATTCCAAGCCTCTCTTAGGGTAGGATCTTCCCTCTGAGCTACATGGAAGCTCCGATCATTTTCCCACATGCCTTCCTCCTTGGACGGGGCCAAGGCAACACGGGTCCACTCTTTCTTTTCTGCTTTCTTTTGCTTTCTGCTTTTTCGGGGTTTTCCTTGAGACCCTTCGATGTCCAACATCTGTGAGAAAGGGGCTGTTTTCCTCCAGTCCTCTCCTTCTTTCTGAGTTTCTTGGAGCAGACTGTCCATATAGGGATAGTCCCTTCCCAGTACCAGGGGTTCAGGTAGTCTAGGCACCAACCCCACTCGCAGGGGTACAGGACTTGTGGATGTCTCGTGTTGTACCTGTACCTCAGTGGTGGGGTATTGTTTGTTATCTCCATGTACACACTGAATGTTTACCCTATCGGAGATCGACTGTACTCCTTCTGGAACCGGCCGGGTTTGTATCACACTCTGAAAACACCCCGTGTCCACTAAAGCTTGTCGGGGTTCTCCATTGACAGTGACTTGGCGATGGTAACGTCGCATGGGATCTACCTGGTTGCTATAAATATAAGACTCTTGCCAACCCCACATCCATAGCTTCTTCCGTCTGAGGACAGGCACGTACAATGTGCCCAAACAGACCACAATTACAACACTGGGGCCCGGGAAAGGATGGAGGTTGTGGTGGTGTCGGTACGGGTCCTGGCATGATTGTGACAGTTTCAGTCTTTCTCGGGGTAGTAGCCTTTTGGGTTTTTGGTAAAATCCCTCTCTGATGCTTCCACTGAGCCTCCTCCCTGCCCTTCTGTACTTCTTGTGCCCGGAAACAAGCACTGGCTATTTCTACGGCCCGATCCAGAATCAGCTGGGAATGTTGGCGAACCCATCGTTGTATGGGTGGGTGCAGGGAGGAAAGATATTGTTCCAAATATATTTACTCTACTATCTCTTCTTTGGACAACATTGAGGGTCTCAACCATCTATCAGCCATATCTTTCATGCGGTAGTACAGCGCTCTAGGAGTTTCTTGGGCTCCTTCTTTGATTTGTCGCAATCGCATCCGATAGGTTTCGTCATCCACCCCCATCCGCTCCAGGATACTTTTCTTAATATCATCATATGGGGTCAGACCAAGCGGATTAGCGGCTTGGTAGGCGACCTGGAGGACACCAGAGAGAAGCGGGCCGAGGTATTGACCCCATTTGTCAACAGGCCAAGCGGCCGACCTCTCCATTCTCTCAAAATTCTCGAAAAAGAAATCTGAGTTTTCTCCTTGGACATATTTTTGCATGACAACCAAAGGTAGAGTTGTTTGACTTCTTTGTTGGCTGACAGCGTCCGCCAATGCCAATTTGCAAATGACAGTTTCTTGGGTCTGGTTTTGTTCGGTTAGGGTTTTGTGGAGTTTTTCTCTGTCTTTTTCAGCCACTGCTAAAACTATCTTTCTTAATTTCTCTTGACCCTCTGCCATTTTCTGCACAACTGCCTCCATTGTCTCTGATACCACTTCTGACACCACTTGTGGGAGGGATGGGTAGAAATTAACTCTAGGAGGCTTGATGTGTCTCTCAATCTTGGCGGTTTATTAAACGATAATCAAATTCATATGGGTGTAACAGGTTGAAGGAGTATTCAGTTCTTCTTTCTCTACTTCCACTTGTCTTCCTCTTTGTCTTCTTAGGTCCGACCCCCTTCAGTGGTGTGTCCTGGGATCTTGAGGAAGAAGAGGGGGAGATGGCGGTAAGTACTACAATACTAGGTTCTTGGATGCAGGATAGGAACCATTACCACACCAGGGTGTGCCAGCTAGAAGTTGGGTGAAGTGAAAGATGGTTATGTGCTCTCTCTCTCTCTCTCTTTGCCAAGTTATAGGACCCTCTGTGGGAGATTAGGGTTCTGATTGGGATATGAACAAAGGAGAACAAAGCAAGCATGGTTTTCTTCAGGCCGATTAATGGAATAAGGAGTGAAGAGAAAAAAAAAAAGAGAGAAAAAAAAATATGCGAGCCAATAAAAGGGAGACAGCAGGAAAAAAACCCATCAAGGTCGTGTATTCACGATAATTGCAGGCTGTCCACTTTCCTAGCTCCTGTACCCCTTTTCCACCCACCCGGTTATCTTCCTATTCCCTGAACTCTTTCTGAATCTTTCTTCCCTCCCCCTGCTCACGTACCGCAGAAGCCACAACTCTCCTGAGTTGCGGCGGTGTCTTCACACCTCCCCGGGCGACCACCACTCTTCACTCCAGTCCTCTGGAGCTTCGTCCCCTGACTCCACTGGAGGTGAAGGCATCTCCTCTTGGGCACGCCGCTTCGTGCTCACGCTGGGCTCTGGGTCTGTTGTGGCAAAAGGTGCTTCCTCTTCTCTGCGTCGTCTCGCTGTCCCGCTGTTGTCCTCGGCATCTTCCGGGTTTTCCTTGCTGATACCGCCTTCTGTTTCTATGACGCCGCTCTTATTCCTGTTTCGAACCCCTGATTGGTCCGTGGTGTTGGTAAGTCCGCCCCCTCCTGATGTCATCGGATTCAGGGCTGCAGGTTTAACCCTTTGCTTTTCTTTTTTCCAAGGAAGAAGCTGTCGGAGCTGTTCGTCGCGGTCGTGCTGGGAAAGAAAAGGTAAGTGAGGGGAGGTTATGGGTATCGGGTCATGGCCTCCAAAGGGTAATGGGACAGGGTCCTCTTCACACCCCGTTCTTAGCGTGCCTTTACAACTCCTTCAACAACACTAAGGCTCTCACAGCTTCCAGGCGGATGGCCTTGCTTGTGGTCCTCCCCACACCTGGAAAGGATCCATGCACATTGCGCCTAGTACCGACCCAGCTCATTACTAAATGTTGACATAAACATTTTCACTAGCATTCTAGCATCCCACCTAGCGCCCTACATGCAAGGCCTAATTGACCCTGATCAAACTGGGTTAATCCCTGAAAGAAGCTGTAGTGACAAAACCAAACACCTATGCCATCTCCTCGACAAAACACAGCGGACCCACACACCTGCACTTCTTTTGTCAGTTGATGCTGAGAAGGCTTTTGATTGTGTCCATTGGCCCTACCTCCAAATAGTACTGGTAAATGGCACCCTTCCATAATGGGCATTCCAATGGGGGACAGGGAACATGAAGTGGCACTTTATGCCGATGATGTCATGCTTACAGTGACACAACCATACAACTCTTTACCTCCTCTCCTACGTGAAATGGAGGAATTTGGGCAAGCATCTGGTTTCAAAATGAACCTACAGAAAACTCAGGCTCTTAATTTAACTATCTCCAAAGAGGACCATGCTTGCCTTCCCCTTTGAGTGGGCCACTTGGGGGTTTAAATACCTGGGGCTTCAGATATACCCCACGAGAGAACGCACCTCCTTGGAGAACACTTCCACTGTTCTCCTCAATGCCTGAACGTAACTTTCCCCTTGGAAAAGATATATGCTATTGTGGCTGGGCAGACTAGCAGCAGTCAAAATGACCTTGCTTCCCAGAATTCTCTATGTCATGCAAACACTGCCATTACAGTACCCTGCACAGGTCTTAGGTAACTTGCAGTACCTCATACAAAATTTTATTTGGGTGGGGAATAAAGCTCACATGGCTTGAAAACAGGCATATCGACGGGGATCTGGGCATTCCACATTTGGAGAGGTACTATCAGGCTGCATACCTTTGATACATGTTAGAATGGTACAGGGCAAGCTCTGAAGAGCACTGGTGCTTCATTGATCAGGCAGTTGCAGGGATGCACATTTGGAAAGTGCCTTGGCTCTCCAAGAGACATCGTCCACCAGAGGTTTACATCGCATCTGTCACTAGAGCTACAATGGGAGTATGGGATAGGATTCAAGAAACACAACGTCTCTCCTCATGCATCTCGCCCCTAACTCCATTTATAGGGAATCAAGATTTCCTCTCAGCATCAGCAGGGCGCTACTCATATCAAATGGCAGGAAGCGAACTGCAAGAGGGTGGGAGATTTTTTTGATGCTTATGGAATGATGGACTTTCCTCAACTTTGCTCAAATTATGATCTTCTCTCTAACACTTATAGGCAATATCTCACTCTCCGTCATTGGATCCTACAACCTCACATTCGCCCATATGCTAGCCATCCGCTAACAACATTTGAGAAATGTCTAATCACACGACAATCGGACAAACACATTCCTTCAAATATTTACACTTTCCTCCTTACCCCCATAACACACACCAAGTCACCGGCACAACGTAGGTGGGAGATAGAGCGCGAGCGTGAGTTCACACCTAAGGAATGTCATGATATAGTGCCTAGGGCCAGGGCTTCAGCCTGCAGTACAGCGGGTAAGGAAATATTCCTTAAAATAGCCCATTATTGGTACCATACTCCAGCTAGGATAGCTCAATGGAAACCGGGTGGGGACCCCCATTGCTGGCGACAGTGTGGCCAAGTGGACACTCTTATGCATTTACTCCGGCAGTGTCCTAAAATCCAATGCTTTTGGACAGAGGTTTTAGCTGATACTGATGAAATTCATGACACAGAACTGCCTAAGTTCCCCAGTTATATATTGTTGGGCCTCCCGAACGCATTGACTTACCACCTGAAATCGCAACGTGGACGAGACATCACAGTAAAGCTTGGCGCCGCCAACCAGGTGCTGTTGTCCCGTTGAACCACCAATGCTGTCCCAACGAAGTTGGACAGGCTTCACAACTATGGGAACTCCTGGGAATGGAAAAGCTGACGCCGACTGTCACACATACCCTACCATGGTTTGATAAAACATGGGGCTCTAGTATTAAATTTCTAACAAACAAATTTAGGGAACTGATCTGCACTGTCTATCTCTGACTACTTCACCTCACGAAACCGGCCCTCACAGCCGATTGACATATTTACCTTCTTGCCTTCTAACCTCCCTCTTATATGCTATAGCTCTCCAATGGGTATTGGCTAAGATTGTTGAGTTTATGTTTCTATTTACCCCTTCTCCCTAATCTCTTTATCTTATCTAATTCGTTTTATTTGCATCGTCCCCACTGGCCTGTGGATGTAGGTGGGTTGTTGTTGTTTGTACCCTGCTTACAACAATAAAATGATTTCAACCTTAAAAACGTACAATTTTGCTAGATGTCACCAGGTGCCGGCTGAGCTAGGGCCCAAAATTCACAGCTACCTATTTTGCAAAAAAAAGGTCAGTTTTGAGTGGGAAAATGTGATATATCCATCTTGCGTTTTGGGCCATTTCGTGTCACAGGCACTAGGGCTACCCAAACAAGTGCGGTACCATTTTTATCAGGAGACATGGGGGAATTCTGGGTAGAAGGAAGTTTGTGTCTCCCCACAAATTTCAGAACTTTTCATCACACAAATGTGAAGAAAATGTGTTTTTAGACAAAGTTTGAGGTTTGCTAGGCATTCTGGGTAAAAAAAAAACCTTGTGACAGCTGCGCAAGTCATCCCACCCTGGAATACCACAGGTGTCTAGGTTTACAAAATGTGCAGTTTGTTGGGTTTGCCTAGGTGCTGGTTGGGCTAATGCCCAAACTCCACAGCTACCCACTTTGCAAAGAAAGGGTCAGTTTTCAGTGGGAAAATGTGATGTATCCATTTTGCGTTTTGGGCCGTTTCATGTCGAGGGCACTAGTTTTACTCATACAAGTGAGGTACCATTTTTATTGGGAGACTTGGAGGAATGATGGGTGGTAGGAAGTTTGTGGCTCCCTGCAGATTCAAAATCAAACGTCAAAGTTAGTTTATTAGTCAATTGAAACATTATTTAAATATACAATGAGCATTACAGCCAATAAAAACCAATGTACAGACACTCAATAATAATAACATAAAATACATGGCCAAGCCTGCTTACCCAGAGTGGCTCCGTTGTTGTGAGCTCAAAGTGCCAACTGTGCATAAAGTGCTAAGCTGCCTCCCTTTGCAGGGCTACCTGATGGTTACCCCAACGTGCCAAAAGGCGCATAAAGTGCCAAATACTTAAATTTAAGTAGTATTTTGACTAGGTTAACCAATCAAGTAAACACATAAAAATGACAGATCTTTTAATATAACTGAAACCCGCACAAAGCAGTGGGGTTTATGACATCATGGAAACACATAAAGTGCCGGTTGCAAACTGTGAACTCTATATTGAGTAGGCTAACTGATCAAGTAAACACGTAGTGCAACATGCTTGTATGGTGTCAATGATGTAATTGGTGCTCACATAATGTGCCTCCCACTTATCTCTGTTCATTGGTGCAGGTGTCCCTTCCCCTAAAAACCTAATTGGTCACAATCCCCAGTATATAAAACCACTAGAGGCCAAATGCCTGTAAAACTGAAGCTTTGACACATGCCGTTGAAGCAGAAGGGCAGGAGAGGGACTAGATGAAGACTATGTCTCCCTAGCGGCCCGGCCTTTATGTGAGCCCTTTGGGGAACCCATCTTAACTTACCACCATATCCCCAGGATAAGTAAAAATATTCTCTTTAACCAGGTTCTTAAAAATATCCAAAAATTACACCAGTTGGATGTTAAGTATTGTATTCCGTGGATCCAGTGATGCTATTGCCGCCAATCCAGTGCTTAATTTGAGCCGGTGCTTTCCGGTGCTCCGCACCAGCACCTTATTGTCAGCACCGGGGCTATGACAGTCTGCCACATGGTGGTGCTGTCATGCTAATTTAGGTATGAACACAACAACAGCAGTTTATTTGTTGAATTTACATTAACAATGACTAATACCTGCCTACCAAGCCATTCTTCTGGCTTTGGGGGCCTGGAATAGTCTGACTTGTCACACTTGTAGGAGTGTGAAGGTTAGTACCTGTATGTACTGTCATTGGCAGCTGGCATGGGTTATGTGAGGTGCAAGCTGCAGTGGCCTCCCGACGAGAGCCCCTTGCACTTATCCTTTTACAAATTAAGCTCTGTGCCAATCTGCATGACCTAGTCCCCAATAGTTTAAACTCCTTCTTTATCGGGGTCCTCCGCGGGTGGTCTAAGCAAGGGCAAATATATAGGATGTGTAGCAGCGACTCATTTGACTGATGTCACAAACCACATTCCATATCTCCCGTTGATCTTTTTCCTGCCATCTTGGTATAAAGTCTAATGTGGTAATCTCTCTCAACCTAATGTGGAAATCTCTCCTTTGATCTTCAGGGAGTAGGCAGCTTCCAAAAGACGGAGGTCGTTTTGGTCATTGTAAGAGTTCAGTACCAGCCACCCATCTGAACGTCTGGCTACTGCTCCTTTGTCCTCTATCCAGCT
Organism: Calotriton arnoldi; assembly: GCA_963921515.1. NCBI lineage: Eukaryota > Metazoa > Chordata > Amphibia > Caudata > Salamandridae > Calotriton > Calotriton arnoldi. The sequence goes on from CAWUFW010002211.1 coordinate 1,565,739, forward strand.
TTGCAAGTTAATACTTTTATTTACCATCCTTCTAAATACTTAGGCGGATGTGTCCAAAGACCAAAGTTTACTCAGCCCGAGATTTTTTATGCTATCCTCAAGGTATTTTTTATAAACACCTGTTCCTCTTTTGAGGTTGATTTCAGACCAGACTAGGCTGGCTAGCGAGACCTGGGCGGCAGCTCTGAGCTTGTGGCAGCATTTAACAAATGCTCCAGGCCTGGCCCTGGTCTGCCTTGTCAGCGAGTACTCCAGTCAGACTTGTGCAGGCGATGCGGATCTCGACAGCGGGAAATTCTTTTATAGGTTTTTGTTATGATTTTCTCCAGCAGACTGGCATCTGTGCCAACTATCATTTTGTCTCCATATGAGAGGGATGGTATCAGTCTTGCCTTCATCAGCAGTCAGTGGTTGGAGGTTGTACCCTGAAGAGTTTTTTCCAAAGTTAGGAACGCAAAATTTAAGTCTAAGGCTTTTTCTCTGATCATTTACCTTTGTGGTGCAAACGAGGCCCTGGAATCTATCTTAGCACCTAGATAGACGCATGCCAATGTCTCATCTATAATAGCTCCGTTAAGACACCATTTGCGTTGATTTAGAAAGCAGCAATTTAGCAAGATGACTTTCTTTTTCTTAAGGTTAATCTAGAACCAATTGTCCGCTGCATATGTTGCCAAGCAATTGATTGATCTCTGCAGACCTACCCTGGTGTTACTAAGCAGAAGCAGGTCGTCTGCGTACAAGATGTTCAACAGCGCGATGCCACCAAGACTAGGGGCATGTGATGCCAACTCATCCAATGCTGGAGAAAGGTCCGAAATGAATAGATTAAATAGGATTGATGCAAGGACGCACTCCTGCTTTAGATCAATTGATGTTTTCACTTCTCTTGACAAGGGGGTGCCATCGCCGACCTTGAACTTGACCCAGGTATCTGTTTAAAGCAACCTGATTGCCTTTAAGAGGTTATGTGAGATTACCCTCTGCTGGAGCTTTGCCCATAGGTTTTCACATGGGACACTGTCGAATGCTGCCTTAAAATCCACGAAACATATATACAATGGCGTGCTAGTGGCCTTTGCTCTACTGAGGATTAGCCCTACAGCTATGAGGTCAGTTACCGTACCTTGCTTCCTCGTGAACCACACATGGTTCAGGGGAAGTCTACCTGTACTCCACGCCCATGCCTCTAGATCCTGAAGCAATAGTGTTGAGAAATACTTGAGGTCTGCATCCAGTAATGCTATTAAGCGGAAATTGCCTGGGGATGAGGCGGCTCCTCCTTTTAAAAATTGGGTGTACGATTGAACCTTTTCAACTTCCTGCCAAGATGGTGTTAAACATGCCAACCAAAAAGTTGGCCCATCGCGAGGTATGCTCTTTGAAGACAGCTTGAGGGATTCCATTCGGGCTGTGGGCACAGTTAGAACGGGATTTCTTAATAATTTTAGTTATTGCAGACGCCGTATCCTCCATCGGCTCAGTGGGAACATTTGCCCTGGAGGTCTCCTGAACAGGGAAAGTTGAGGCGGCAGGCCCCCAGTGACCACTGAGGAATCCGTCGGAGCGGAGCATTGATGATGACTGATGATGGGGATGGTGATGATGAGGCAGTCAGGGAGGAGGATGCCATGCCCGCGACTGCAGTGCCAGAACACACATGACTAGAGGATCCGAGGGACAAGAAGTGCACTGACCGGGAGCCCTGGCCGCTCAGCCTCCGTAATGGCAAGCACAGGGCCATATCCAATGTATCCACCCAACCCTGAGAGGAGGGAGCAGGTGAGCAATGAGAATGACTTGTCACAAGCAAAAGGGGCGGAGATAGTGGAGGTATTTGTAACGTGGAAGGAGGGTTTTTTACATGTCTACAGAGAGTGTAGAATGGGCAGCGAGAAGGATGAACCTGAGATACTAGATGGGAGGGAAAGCAGCATTTTATTTGGACCAACAAGTCACTGTTGGGACAATCTGGGGGGCAATTTAGACCCTATTACAGACAATGTTTTGAGTATTGGTGCAGCCTAGGTTTATGATGCGCTCCAACTGCGATATCAGGTAGTTCTACTAAGGCGCTCTTAGTAAAATTGGTGATGGGGCAGTGCCAGGGATAGAAGTAAAGGGACAATAAAGTACTGAACAATCGCAAGAAAGTCAAATAGATGAAAGATAGGGAGGTATATACTTACTAAAGTGGCAAATGTATCCCACTGGAAAGGAAGAGACATGATACTGAAGCAAGAATGCCAGGTGGCACGAGTGTTGCAAGGTGCATTCTGGGACTTGCCCTTTCGCTTATCCTACAGTGTACAATGGGCCTCAAAATTCCCAGTGGCTAAGTACTATTCCCCGATCACATCAGGACACTTGGCAGCCATGCCTCACTAAGGAACTGTGGTACTCGGTGGGAAATGTAAGAATGGACCCTCGATCCCAATTAGATGTCGGACCTGGCTTGTAGCTGCCGGTGCTGCTTGCGGTTTTGCCCTAGTTCCACCTGCAGCCGAGCCCTCTCATTAGCCATGGTGCCCAGCATCTTTTCCGCCAGCTCGGTCTCGTACAGCAGCTGCAGGTTGTTCTGCTCGCAGGACGCTGTCTCCACCCGCTTATGCCGCTCCACCCGCAGTAGCTGCCTGTCGGCCTCCAGCGCCCGCGCCCGCTCGATGTAGGTGGTCAGGCGGTCATTGAGGTACCACAACTCTTCCTTCTCCTGCATCCGGCTGAGCCGGTTTGGGCTGCTGGGAAACTGGAAGGAGGCGATAGAGGAGCTCCGCTGTCCCACCCGGCTGGTGCTTGTCGGGGTTGAGGTGGTCATCTTCCCCGATGTAGACCCCTGCTCCGATGCAGCTGATACCGTTACGCATGCTTGCAGCCTTCAGCCCCCAGGCACAGCTACAGAGACACGTTGGGCTACATACATTAAGGCCAGCAGGCAGCTCCGCCCCAGTATGAGGTACACCCTGTAAATGCACTGAGAGGCCGATAGACACTGCCAGAAGCAGTCAGCCATTCTGCCCTTTCCAAGCACCATCAAAACATTTCCCTCAGCACTTTTAACCCCTCTGCTAGGGGTGAGTGGTGCTGAGTGCGCCGGTAAACTCCTCTCCGCCAGCAGTTGGCAGAGTTTTGCGAACTTCGCGCTCCAAGCGGAGCGGCAAATACTCGCAAACCCAGTCAGCGAAGCGGAGTTTACCGCCCACCCCTAACTCTGGGGAGTGCCATAACTGTCTAAGCGTTCTCTTCATTTTGGCTCTCATCAGGCGGATGAACCTTGGCATTACTGGGCTTTTTCGGGGCCCTATGCACTCCCCCTTATTTGTACCTTTGGCCGGGTATTTAGATGTTAGATAGTCAGTAAGGGTTTCCCAGGCAGATATCAGGTTAAGGTCAACCCTGAAATCAAGTAGCCTAAGTGTTTCAACAGCCTCTTCCACCAGGTCTTTCACAGAGCTCACGCTCCACTTCAAACGCATTAGATTTTCAGACTTGACGTCTTCCAACAAGGCCATTGCTGGCTCGTGGTTGCACTTGTTAATCCTGATTTATATTATTTGCGGATGGTGGTCACTCTCTTGTCGGTGGCTGATTCTAAAATGCACTGTCTGATTGTATAGTAGACAGTTTACCATTGTGTAATCTAAATAAGAGACAGATGACGTAGTCCATGTTGGTGGTGTAACCCTGGGTAAACGGCTGTTCAGAATGATGAGGCCAGCCAACTCACATTCTCTTACTAGTTTTTCCCCGATCTTGTCTCGTCGTATATAACGTGGCAAACTTTGGTCTGGGAGGGACCCTATTGCCTCAACATGCTCCTTGCTTGGTTGGTCAAAAAATTTAGGTTAAAGTCTCCAGTGACTAGCAGATATGATGGCTGACATGTATTTTTTAGTTGTACCATGCTTGCAACAAACTTATCCATTAATGCAGCTTTCCTCTTTGGGTTGATGTAAACATTTACACGCACCAACGGCTTGCCTGGTTGCTGAGCCCAGATATCCAGGTGTAAGGCCAAAATCCAAGGTTCATCTGTGGTTAGCGCAACGATATTTGCTGGCAAACTAGAATCGACGTAACCTGACAGGCCACCCTTTGCCCTTCAGATGGAGCTACTTTTCTGTGCCAGTTTGTTGTGCTCTATAAAGCCTATGAGAGGAATACTAGCATGGGCCCATGATTCCTGTATTATTATTCTATAAAATGTGCTAAAACATGTCACTACAGAGGCATCTTCAATGTATGCAGGCCTCCCATATTCCATGAGCAGATGGTTAGGCTGCCCCATTCCTTGGCACTGGGTTGGGCCTCTATTCAATCTTTAGTAGTTGTAATGGACAAGACTGATGGCAGTCAGCTCCAGCCATCCTGGGCTCCTTGCATCCAAAGGGTCCTTCGCTGTTCCGCAGATACTCCCTTTCTATCCGAACTGTAAGTGCAGGGAGGTTCATGAGGCTCGAAGTTTGAACCACGGAAGGATAACACCCATTGCGCCTCTCAATACAGATGTTAAGGAGCCTGCCTCCTTGATGGGGTACTGCTGCTCTATCAGTGGGTGGGATACCTGTGCCCCTGGAACACAGTTGCTTCTACTCCCCAGGACTTCAACAACTTCTTACGCTCTAGAACCTGTACTGGGAGATCCGGTATGGAGAACGTAATGAGCATGGGTTCTGAAATCTGCCTCCCTCTAGCTAGCAAGAACTCAATGGAATGAATGTTGTCTCACTCTACATGATTCAGGCCTGGTAATGCCCTTAGCAGTTTTAAGACATTTGCATGGTTTAGAAAGTCCTTAGAACCTCTGGATTTGAATTCTGAGATCCATAGGAGCCGATGCCCCTGATCTTTATGCTCCATTAATGCTTGGCCCAGAACGTTCGATTTTGGCATGCCACTGGGCCTGCCCTATTGCCCAGGAGGGCTGGGGCAATTCTTGATATGATCCTTTTCGAATGTTTGATTCGGGGCTGCTTACTCGATTGGCCGCCTGGGCACCCCTCCACATTTGCAGTGTGCAACTTCCGTACCCAATGATAACCTACCACCCTCGGGAGGGGAGATACCTTTTTTTTTGCTGTTTGGTTTATCTCTTCATTGGGTTTCTTACTTCCGGGCTATCATCCTCATTGTCCTCCTTACCTTGGGAGATTGCCTCAGCTACGGATACAGCACTTACGTCAAATACTGGGGCATACTCAGCTGGCCTGGAATCGCCTGCCAGTAGATTGGGGCTTACCGCGTTGGCCTTTTCCTCACTAGTGGGCCGGATTGAAATTGTGGAAGTGGAAGGAAGTTTGTAGCTCCCTGCAGGTTCAAGAACTTTCCATCACAGAAATGTGAGCAAAATGTGTTGTTTCGCGTCAAAATTTGAGGTTTGCAAGGGATTCCGAGTAAAACAAACTGGTGAGAGCCACACAAGTCACCCCACCCTGGATTACGCCAGGTGTCACGGTTTAAAAAATGTGCAGGTTTGCTAGGTTTCCATGGCTACTGGTTGAGCTAGGGTCCACACTCCACGGCTACCGACTTTCCAAAAAAGGGTCAGTTTTGAGAGGGAAAATGTGATGTATCATTGTTGTGTTTTGTGTCATTTTGTGTTGCGGGCACTAGGCTTACCCACACAAGTGAGGTACCATTTTTATAGTGAGACTTGGTGAAAGTTTGTGGCTCCCTGCATATTGCAGAACAGAAATGTGAGGAAAATGTGTTTTTAGTCACAGTTTGAGAATTACAAGGAAATATGGTGTATAATTTTCAAATATGTGCAAGTTTACTAGGTTTCACTAGGTATCGGCTGAGCTAGAGTCCACAATCTAACCCTGGGTGGAGTTTGCGGAGTTGCACTACGCGAAGCTACGCGAAGTGCAAAAAACTCCACCGCGCTACGCAGAGCTCCGGGAGCGGCGGAGTATGGTAGAAAAATGTCGTTCGCGGTGATTGCACAGTGCCGGATGCTTGTCCGCACTGTGCAATCATTGCGAACAGCACCATGCACAGCGCAAGCTTACCTTTTCTGCTGCTCGAGTAGATTTTTACTCGGGCTGCAGCTTTCTCAACGCGAACAGGCAGTTTCTCAACGCGAGCGGTCGCGGGCATACATGACCACTCGCAATGAGAAACCTGACCCCCCCGCGTTGAGAAATCTCGCCAGGAGGTTTATTTTCCACGCTCGCGCTCGCCAACTTGATGTTGGCGATCGCGAACTAGGAAAAATCTCGCCGGGAGGTGGATTTTCCTCGCTTGCGCTCGCCAACTTGACGTTGGTGAACGCGAGCAAGGAAAAAAACTCCGCTACGTTGCGCGAAGCGGAGTTTTTTTGATCTCCGCGAGCTCCGTGTAACGCGGAGTGCGGGAAACTCCGCAAACCCCGCGAGCGGAGCAGAGTTCACTGCCCAGGCTTACCAAAATCCACAGTTAACTACTTTGCAAAAAACGGTCGGTTTTGAGTGCGAAAATGTGATATATCCATGTTGTGTTTTGGGCCGTTTCATATCGCGGGCACTCGGCCTGCCCACACAAGTGAGGTACCATTTTTATTGGGAGACTTGTGGGAATGCTGGGAGGAAGGAAGTTCATGGTTCTCCGCATATTCCAGAACTTTCCGTCACAGAAATGTGAGGGTAATGTGTTTTTTAGTTAAAGATTGAGGTTTGTGAGGGAGTCTGGGAAGAAAACCCTGATGACAGCCACACAAGTCACCCCACCCTGGATTCCCCCAGGTGCCTAGTTTTAAAAAATGAGCCAGTTTGCTAGGTTTCATGTTACAGTATAGAATAGTAGTACATTTGTTATTGCCAATTGGATTTCACAGCATTTGTGCCTTCCAAATGTAAGCCAGTGTGTTAGAAAGAAGACATTTTGAAAAATACCCTCTAAACCATATGCTAGTACGGGTACCCAGAAATTCCGAGATGTAGAAATAACGACATGCTCCTAAACTCCATATCTTGTTCCCATTTCAGAAATACATAGGTTTCCTTGATACCCATTTTTCACTCTACATATTTCACCATATGAATTGGTCTATACTAGGTACACAATGAAGAACCATTGTTCGGTGCAGATCAGTTCTTGGCTCTGGGTACCTTGGGTTCTTGGACAGCCTACAATCCCTATATTACCCCGCAACCAGAAGGGTCTAGTGAACGTAATGGTGTATTGCTTTTGTAAATAGGTCATTGTAATAAAAAGTTACAGATAAATATGTTGTCACAAATGGCCATTTTGTCCTACTCATTTTCAATGTTTCTATATTTCAACAGTTTTTTTCTTTGAGAAAACCTTGTGGGATTTACACATATGACCCCTTGCTGAATTTGGAATTGTGTCTACTTTTCCGAAATCTATATCTTTCCTGGATCCCCTCACGGGTTTTACACTGGTTTCCACCACAAACTGAAAGAACGTTGAGAGCACAAAACATAGGACAAATGGGCTACCTCTTTGAAAAATCCCAATACTGTGGTAAAAAATTAGTTTTTTTTATTCAGCTCTGCATGTTCCTGAAAGCTGTGAAGATGATGACATTAGCACAGCAAACCGTTTGGTGGTGCCATTTTAGTAAAAAAAAACAGACACTTTAATCCGGAGCACGTTTTTCTATTTTTCCCTAAAAACATTTTTGCTATATTTTGCTTATTTTCTCGGTCCCTGCCAGGGAAATCCACAAACCCTGGGTACCTTTAGAATCTCCAGGATGTTGGGAAAAAAAAGGAAGCAAATTTGGCATGGATACCTTATGTGGAAAAACAATTATGGAGCCCTAAGCACGAACTACCCCAAATATCCAAAAAAGGGTTCAGCACTGGGGTGCGGGGGGTGGGGGGGAAGCCAAGCAGTTAAGTGGTTAAACATTAAAATAATATTACAATAAAATAAACAACTGTAAAACAAATAAACATTTCCTACCCACTAAGAATAAAATAAATATAACTCACAGTTTTGTAGCTGATGTCCATGTTCTTCTATGAATCCACAAAAATTCAATCCACCAAAATGATTAAAAATTAGCCTCACAAAATGCAAAAATTAAAGATATAAATAACACATCCACAGAGAGAAACCATAGTCTCTGAAGCCATAAAAACATAAATGAACAAGTTACTTACCTTCTGTAACATCTTTTCTGATAGAGACTATATCTAAGCACAGATTTCTAACCTTATGAATACCCCAAGTTGTCCGACTGGTTCCGGAGAATTTTCAATAGGCATTCCCTTGATGTCAGTAGGTGGCATCGTGCGGCTCTCTGTCGGATACATTGCTCTGTGGATGTGATGTTGGGGTAACTATATCGGCACCACCTTCGTGCCCTGATGTCAGTTTCTTTCTAAACTCTGTCCGCCTCGTTGGACGAGGAGTCCATAGAAATAAAAATATGCCAGTGTGCATATCTCTAGATTGAGATCTTATTAATGGACAGTATGAGTTCACTCCACAGCACGGGGAGGAGGGTGGGTTGGTGAGAAATCTGCGGTTAGATAGTGTCTCTACCAGATAAGGCATTTCCAAGGGTAGGTAACTTGTTCTTCTGATAGAAACTTTTAACCTCAAATTTCTCACCTTGTCAATAGATACTAGAGCAGTAACTTCCCAGGTGATGGTCCTTTGGAATGGCACAGATAAGGATTACCTGCATGTTAGACTGGGCAAAATGCCCGACCTACCAAACCTGGCTATCCAGGCTGTAGTGCTTTGTGAACATATTCAGGGATGCCCACCTAGCAGCCTGGCAGATGTCCAAGACTGGCACACCATGCGTAAGTGCAGTGGTATCAGCCTTTGTTCTGATAGAATGGGCGCTCAAGCCTTCTAGGGCTTGCTTCATGGCTAGCCCATATCAGATCTTAATGCATAGAACTATCCATCGGGAGATAGTTCTTTTTTCCACTGCTTTTTCCATTTTCGATCCAGAGAAGCCAACAAAACGTTTTCCAATTGTCCAATTGATGGCTTCTGGTCTGATCAATGTAAAGACTGAGGGACATCTTAGGGTGAAGATGATGGAGCCATTTCTCCTCCTTAGGAGGCTGAGGCAGAGCACAGAAAGCCAGCAAGGTAATGGGTTGCCCAATGTAAAAGGCCATCGCTACTTTTGGGAGGAATGCCACTTTGTTCGGAGGGCCTGGTTGTCCGGAGAGAAGGATATATATGGCTGTTGCACAGAAAAGGCCTAGCGTTTTCTCACTCGCATGGCAGAGGTAATGACAATGAGGTACACTCTTTTTATGGTCAACACATGTAGAGAGCAACTGTGCATTGGTTAAAATGGAGTGCACATGAGGTAGGTGAGAACCAAATTTAAATCCCACTGCAGCATCACAAAAGGTGTTGGCGGGAACATGTGGATCAGTCCCTTTAACAAAATTCCTCAATTGGTGATTTGAAATGGCACGGCTGATTTGGCAAATGCTAAAAAAGCCAAAAGGGCTGAATGATAACCCTAATTTGTTGCCACAGCAAGGCCTTGTTGGGCCATGGAAAAACAAAACAGTAGAATTTCAGACAGCTTTGCATGAAAAGGTTGAATGTCAAAAGAGGAACACCAGACAGTGAACTTCTCCCAGCGTCCTTCTCATACAGTTTTTGTAGAAGTATGCCTGGCTGCCAGTATGACACCAACCACTTCAAGAGAAAGATGGAAAGCCATAAACTGTCGCCATTCAATCCTCATACATTGAGGTGTAAATTGTGCAGGTTCGGATGTCGGACCAGGCCTTGCTGTAGTGACAGGAGATCTTCCTGAAGGGACAGCCGGATGGGAGGACATATGCTCATGGCCAAATGTTCCAGGCACCCCACTCTCCTCACCCAGTCCGAAGCCACTAGGATATCTTGGACCTGATCTTTCTTGATCTTCTTTAGCACTCTGGCAGGAGAGGCAGGAAGGTGTACAACAGTCCTGAGCCACAAATGCAGGCGAAAGGCATCTTTGAGTGACAACTGATTTGGGAACTCCAACGCACAAAAGTTTGGACACTGCACATTCTCTGCAGTGGTGACTAGATCGAGCTAGTGCTCTGCCCATTGTTGGAAGATGCCCTGTGCCACTTTGTGATCTGCTAGGCAACAGAAGCGGAGCTCATCCTCCCTGGCGTATAAATATCCCACCCGGGTGCTGGGTAATCGGGGAGACTCCCTGAGTGCTCAGCCACTTCCAGAGATGTAGAACCTCCTAGTACAGGACCCATGCTACCCTGTTTATTGCAGTACCACATGGTGGTCGTGTTGTCCATGAGAACCTATCCCGTTTCTCCCCTGCTAAATGGACAGAACGAATGCCTTCAATGTTAAGTGAATCACTCTCAACTCCAGCAAGTTGATGTGGAAGTGAATCCTCTGATCTCTACCTGTCCCATGTGACATGTGCAACCCAGCAACGATGCATCTGTCACAACTGTTGTGACTTCAGATCCCACTGCAGAGCCCACATGTGCCACCTGGCGTGGGCCACATGCAGGATGTAAGAGGCCAAGAGGTCAAGGAGCCTCTTAGTTGCTTTCAATGAGACCCCGGTCAAGGGTTGAAACATCTGGATCATTGCACAAATGTCCTGGGATCATTCAGGCATGGGAAAGTCTCGGAAGAGCACCATATTGAGGATGGAACCGCTGAATGAGAGCTGTTGTGAAGAAGGCAGGTGTGACTTCTGGATGTTGATGGATAAGCCCAACAATGCAACAAGTCAGCCATCATCTGGAGGTGGGGTTTCTTAAGCGTGGAAGGAAATGGCGCCAATCAAGTGTGCGTAGAGTTTGTCAGATACTACTAAAGCGGTGCGAACAGGTGAGGGAGAACCACTAAGCCCTCCAAGAGAGAGACCCTAAGGTCAACATATGATTATGGCAAGCCTGTGCACACGCTAACAATCCAATACTTGTTTTAACACAGTAAACAATCCTTGTGGAAATCAAGACTACATATATCATGCAAATAACATCAAAAGACAGTGTGGTCGTAATTATGTTGTCTTCTTTAATCCGAAAAGTTGCCCAGCCAACACGTGTTTCTTCTGGGGATGTACCCCATGACTTCTTCAGGGCTGAAAAGATGTACAATAGGACATAATATATCATGGAATCATAATACAGCACAATATGATATGTTCGCCACATACCATACTCCGAAAGGTGAGAACCCTAAGTGAGAAGATGTGCACCTACATCATAGTGCCAGGATATTCCATGAAAGCATTATCTTGTTATTCTTATTGATACTCTATACACATAGTGGGGTCAGCACCAAATTCACAAGACCCTCTTTAATAACCATACTTACAATCCCATGAATGTCATGGGTATGAGTAAACTAATAAGAACATCAAGCCGGTAAAAGATAGAGGGAGAAAAGCAAAGACCTGGAAGAGAAAGAGATTCACTTCCAGTTGCCAAATAGCAAGGAGAAAGAAACGGCACTGTACGGTGAGTAGGGGTCCAAACATTGCCCCCACATGTCGTGATTATAGGAATGAGGGAAGTGGCCCGCACGCCTGGTGGTTGTATGTAGGCATGTGAGTGAACATGCATGGGAAGGACTGGGAAAATATACCCTGAAAATCAATATTTGATCTGAACAGGATCAGACTGGTCATGCACTTATTAGGAGATCATGCGAAAATGTGGTTGTGAGAAGATGCCCTGAATTAAAATGTGCGTATATCTGAGAGAGATCTATGAACAGCCTCCTAGCTGAGTCATGCATTAAAAAGTGTGACAAGAACAAGTACAGTAGATGGAGAAGGGAGTACCCTACCTTCTGGCAAAACCGCAAATCTGAAGAGCTAAGTTGGACAAGGGTGAAAAAGACAAAGAAATAGTGTCAAAAGGATCACAATGCTGGTGGTCTGGGCTGACAATAAGAAGGTGAGATAAAACTCTCACCTCTCTGCCGGTTATACTTCCGTCCCGGCTGGTGAGTAAGATGAAAGTTTTGTGAGTCGTCCAGGTGGTGGACGGAGTCCTACATAGAAAGAACGATGCGCTATAAATTACGAGCTAACGAGACAGAGTGAGTATATATCATATGTTTAAAAGACAAATCCGAAGGGCAAGTCCCAGAATCTCACCTCATAGGGTGAGTATTCTACTGCGCTGAGTTCACAATGGAAATAAAAATGGAAATCCAGATGCCGAGTGTGGGTGTCTGAAAAAGAATAAACAATCGTCTATGTCAGAACCCCAAAATTTGACACTCTGTCCCAGAGGTGCCCCCCTCATGCGTCCCCGTCACATAAGCCACTTACTTGGATCAGCGAGTACGCTGGCCACGCCACTCCAAGGTTCCTAAGTCAACCCGGAAGCAGTTCCCCAGCAGCGGGGAAGTCTCTATGTAGCCAGAAGATCTTAAAACACTAGAACATTGACTCGGGAGCGGTAGCGTCCCTGACTGTTGAGCGGGAGTGATCTGCTACGCACCAGGCGTGAGGGCCACTTCCCTCTTTCCTATAATCACTATATGTGGGGGCAATGTTTGGACCCCTACTCACCGTAGAGTGCAGTTTCTTTCTCCTTGCTATTTGGCAACTGGAAGTGAATCTCTTTCTCTTCCAGGTCTTTGCTTTTCTCCCTCTATCTTTTACCGGCTTGATGTTCTTATTAGTTTACTCATACCCACCACTGACGTTCATGGGATTGTAAGTATGGTTATTGAAGAGGGTCTTGTGAATTTGCTGCTGACCCCACTATGTTTATAGAGTGTCAATAAGAATAACAAGATAATGCTTTCATGGAATATCCTGGCACTATGATGTAGGTGCACATCTTCTCTCTTAGGGTTCTCACCTTTCGGAGTATGGTATGTGGCGAGCATATCATATTATGCTGTATTATGATTCCATGATATATTATGTCCTATTCTACATCTTTTCAGCCCTGAAGAAGTCATAGGGTACATCCCCAGACGAAACACGTGTTGGCTGGGCAACTTTTCGGATTAAAGAAGACAACATAATTACGACCACACTGTCTTTTGATGTTATTTGCATGATATATGTAGTCTTGATTCCACAAGGATTGTTTACTGTGTTAAAACAAGTATTGGATTGTTAGCGTGTGCACAGGCTTGCCATAATCATCTGGAGGTGGTTCATGACTGTTAGAGGTGAGCAACCAGTTGTTGAGGTGTGGGAAGACTGGCATTCCCTACCTCCGCAGGTGGGCTGCGACCATCACCTTTGTGAACACCGGAGGTGCACTGGTAGGGCCAAAAGAAGCACGGAGAACTGAAAGTACTTTTGGCCTACCTGAAACTGCAGGTAAATTCTGTGGGATTGCAGGACAGGGATGTGAAAATAGGAGTCCTGCAGATCCAACACATCCATGCAGTCTTCTGGATCCAGGACAGACAGAGCTTGTACTAGGGTGAGCTTTTTGAACTTATTCTTCCAGGGAAAAAAGTTCAGAGGGTGAAGATCAAGGATAGGACAAAGGCTTTGGTCTTTTATCAACACCAGGAAATAATGGGAGTTCCAAACAGTCCTGATCTCTGATGCCTGCATTCTGGCTATGGCTCTTTGGCCAAGAGAGCTTGAGCTTCTGTTTGGAGTATGGACAAGTGGTCCTCTGGGAGGTGTTGGTGGTATATCCAGGCGATGTGACAGGACTGGTAGGAAATAACTGTGTTTCACAATCTGGAGCACTTATTGGACCTCCCAGTGTGGAGGAGCGTCACATCGGTATGTGACACTCCTCCACCTTGGGAGGCAGAAGGTGATAGGGCCTCCCACCAGGCGATTGTATGCTGCAGATGGTAACTTAGAGTGGTTTTGAGGCAGCTGCGGGAGGGACTGGGGTAGATCATTGCCCCTGGTGGCCTGGACATTGATGGGTTGATCCCCTGCAACTACTATGAAAACTGAGAGGCTTGCTGTTCCAGAGGCATGTTCTGGCAATGCCTCTGTAGGTATCCCCTCCGGAGGCCTAGAAAAGGGGTGGAATTGTTGGAGGAACTGCCAAACATGCAGAGCTAGAATCAGAGCACATGCAGTGGCCTTGCTATCCTTAAATCGTTCTGGGCCAGGTCTGTCTTCGCACTAAAGAGCCTGGACTCATCAAAGGGTATGAAGACAGGTGTTAAGCAAACGTTTCCATGAGTTTGGACTCCCTATCAGGTGTCGTCGTTATAAACACAATTGGTTTATACCTGCTTGTGGACGCCTGCACCACCAGGATTTCCAGAGTGGGATATTGCAGGAGCGAATCTGGATCTTCGGGGGCAGGTCTATGTCTCTGCAATACCTGCCTGCTAACTTGGGGGTGCAAGATCATGGTTTTGCCCAGGTGCCCAGCAGCACATCAGGAACAGCCCCATTAAAGGAGCGAAGTGGTTCTTGACTTGCCTGTCCTGGGTTAAGTACCTCAGTGAGGACATTTGTTTTGACTTCTGCTGTGAGTAACGTGAGGTCTAACACTTCTGCCACTCTCCTGATCACAGTTGAGAAGGAGGCAGATTCCTTTGTTGCCATGGTTGGATTAGGGGAAGAAAGGCCAATGTCAGGAGATGTATCCAGGCCACTGGTGTCTTGTAAATCATGAAAAAGGTTCTTGTCATCAACGCCGAGTCTTACATGGACCATAGACAGACAATGTGGGTGTCTGTCACCAAAATCTGGCAATGACAGTTCCTGCACGGTTTGAACCCTGTGATTTTAGTTGGGCACATGCCTATTGCACACTGTGAAAATTGAGAGAAAATTATTCAGTTGAGCCGGCAGGATTTGATGGAGCTCCAGATCTACGTTGGAAGGCATTTCTTTTTTTTGCAGAGTTTTATATAGCGCGAACTTGACCCGAATCGGGTATCAGAGCGCTTTACATAGCACCAGTTACGTTACATTAGGACACACATTCATTTTTGTTAGGCACGGAGAGATTAAGTGATTTGCCCAGAATGACAGCATGTTCAGCGTCATTGCCGAGACTCGAACCCAGTTCCCCAGGTTCGAGGTCGGATGCCCTAGCCGTTAGGCCAACTCCTCTCCCCAATGGAAAGAAAGGAACTGACGTCAGCACACCCACCTAGGTGGTGCAGATACAGTGGCCCCAATATCACATCATTCATACACAGAGCGACAGGATGCCACCTACCAACATGCAAGGGCATTGTCATTGAATTCATAGGATCCTTTCTGTTGCCAGACGATATTCACAAGGTGAAGAATCTGCGCTGAAAATTTTCTATCTGAAATATTCTTTTTTTAAATGTTCCATGAAAACCGAAAAAATTAAAGAAAATTAAAAGTAAATGTTGGTTAAAATATAACCAACCTCATTTACTTTAATGAAAAAACACATCTCAAATATAGGAGAAATCGAAGATTCTGTTGAAAACCTGTAAAGAAACACCACATACCCACCAACACATAACAAATACCTTATAAACACTGCAAACGCAATAACATTAATTACAATACAAGAAACGCAAAGTATAATTCAGTAATATAATACAATATACTCCACATAACACAGTAAGGCCTACCACACTACATTATGAAAACTTAAAATACACCCTAAAAGAAAGCCAACGAGCCACAACAAAAATCTACTCTAATCTAACTTTACTAACTCTACCCACATCACCCTTACCCTTAAATATCCAAAACGTAACTTAAAATTATTACACTTACCTGACCCACACAACAGGAGTGGGGAACCGCAACTGACATAAACCTGAAACAACCCAAAATAAAGTTAATAGATTAAAAAGGAAAGGTAGCTGCAAACAAAATGGCTGAAACTCCAAAAATGACTATCCATGTATAGAAAGCAATGGATAAGAGAAAGTAAATGTTAATATTTTTTTATTTATATTATAACAAATGTGTAAAAATTTCTAACAATGTTATAAAAAGTATACAACATCTAGAAAACAAAAATATTAATATATTAAGTTTTGTAAACTAATACGTATAGCACTTAATATATAATAATTTAATATGTTTACAAAAAATTTATTAAAAATGTTACTTTGAAAAATAAAATGTATTTCTTAAGAAAAGATTATAAAAAAAGTATGCGTGAAAAACGTGGCATACTGCAATATAAGGTGTATCCATAAATTGTCATGTTAAAAAACAACACTAAAACATGTATTAATAAGTTAAAAATAAATTCATAAATGTGTTAAAAATGTAAATATTGTATACAAAAGTGATAAATGTTAAAAATACATTGTTTTCATTAATATATAAAAATGTAAAAATAAGGTTGTAAATAAATTTTAAAACACACAAATTTATGTTTCCAATAAATTTCATTGTAATTTTGAATTTAAAAAACAATTGTATGAGCCATAAAAAATGAAACTTATTAATCATTTAACACATCAACACCTACTAATATCTTTACTTCCTAAACTAATACAAACATTACAAAAATATGTATATTGCTATTTTTTCTACTCAATAATTGAAAAACATAGCATTTAAAAACAAATAATTACCAAATAAATTTTAAAAATATGAAAAATATTTTTTTATTCTTAAACATAAAATGTAAAACATTTCCACATTAGTTATTAAATACATTATGCCTAAAATCAACAAACTACAATATAAATTTAATTAATTAAATATTTTGGCCCTTATTACGATGCCGGGCGGCTCTAATTAGGATCCCGTTTTTCAATGGGAGCATGTGTGGTGGGCTGAAACAGCCCACAGCACAAGCTTCCATTGAAAAATTGAAGTTTTTACACATCCCTGCACCGTGTGGCACACGGTGCAGGGATGTGAAGGGGGAACCATAGGTGCCCCCCAGAGCCACGACCGAAGGGCCAGGGGGAAAGGGGCCCCAGGTAGGGGCCCCCAAAGGCACTTTTCCGACAGCAGTTCCATGTCGGCCTTTCTGACATGGAACTGCTGTCGGAAAGTGCCATCATAATCCCTACTGCGGAAACGCCGTCCATTATGGATTATGAGGCCCTTCCGACTTGCCAACGGGCTCCTTGAGCCCGTCAGAATCCAGTCGGATTAACCGGCCTGTTTAAACTCCGACCGCCGTCTTTGTAATACGGTGGTCGGAGTTTAAACCTTGATGTCGGTCGGAAAGCTGACAAAAAATTTTAAATCATTCTACAAAACACTACGTAAATGTCTATATTAATTCAAAGTAAATCATAAATGTAAAATTTAATACATTTCCTACCCTCTTCACCTATAAACCCTGCACCACACTACATAAAAAAATAACTACTTTAAAATTAAAATAATTAAAGCACACTAATACATGAAAATTGTAAATTAAAATGTCAACTTCTTTTTACTGTAATTATTTTTGTAAATACCTTAAAAATGAAACAAATATTTAAAATACTACCTACATAATTCCCTAAAACAATTTAACATTATCGTGCAAAACCCTTAAAAAACATGCAGCACTTATCATACATCAATAATATTTAAAAAATGATGTAACATACAACTATATTTTTGAACCTACATTTTTACAATGATAATTAAAACAACACTAAAAATGATATTGTTACACGTCATATTTATGCTCATAATGTCTTTGACACCACAAAATAAATGTGATGATAGTATTGCTACACGATATTTTTAACTCAATATTCTGGTGAAACACTGTTATTGTAAACCATTATTTTATTTGCATATGGGGATTTGGATTGGGTGTAGCTTGTAAAATGTACATTAACTATTGCTTTTTGTTTAATACTTAAAAATGTTTATGGTTCTTTTTAAATATTTTTCATTATTCTATATTTTTTAGCATGTGGGGTATATTGGAGGAATGGGTGGGCTGTGTTTTTATTTAGAAAATAGTTAATTTATGAATAAATTAAAATGTTGTTTTAATCATAACAGATTGATTACTTTTTATATTTGTGTGTTCAGTTGGGGAGGGTGAGGGTCCTGTATATTCAAATTATTATTTGTGCATTAAAATACAAAATATTTTTTGTAATTCTGATATACTTATTAAAGTTTGATTTTGTTTTTTATTTTATATATTTTTATATTTTCTAATTATTTAATATTTTTTTAATACTTTTATGTATATTTGTTTTATTTGTATGCATTATATTTGAACCCCCCAATATATGCACATTCTCAAATATTTAATAGACTTGAGTTACAATAGTAAATCTGACCCCAATCCCCAATATATGAACTTATATGAAGTTTGTTAGACTGGAGTTAGAACATTAAAGTTGCCCCCCTCCTCTGCCAATGTTGCAACTTTCCCCAATGTTTCCCAATTATTCTCAGACTACAGTTAGAACACTAAGGGCCTGTTTACGATATCAGGTGGTCAGACTGCCATCCGCTGTTGCAGCGGTCAAGAGACCGCCCAACAAGCAGTCGGCGGTCTGACCTCTCCCAATTACGATATGATCGCCCGGGTGGTGGTCAGAAAGTGCTCATTTACACTGTGGCTTGTGCTGCGGCCCAGGAAAAGGGCCACAGCACAAGTCGCAGTGTAAATGAGCGCTTTGTGCATATCCATGCACTGTGTGCCATGGACCATGTGGTGCATGGAACACGGTGCATGGATTTGTGTGGGGGCAATACATGTACCCCCTGGGCCATTTTGCAGTGGCCCGCGAGGGACAGGGGCCCTGTTTCACAATCAAGCGAAATTATGAATTTGTGTGGTATTTGGTTTGTGCTCTGAACCTTTAAAGATGGCGCTGCATTTTACAAGTGCACAACCCATAGTCCTTCATTTACTTTGTTGCAACCATTTAGGTTTATGTATACTTTGTTTATGATTTCTGAGCCTTTAAAGATGGCGCCGATTTCATGCAAGCGTGAAACCCGCAGTCCTTTGTTTATCTCTGGGATTTGTTAAATGTTTAAATTGTCCCTTTTCACTTACTTGTGCCATCTTGTGATCAAGACAACTTGCTTGTCAAAACGCATTTAGTGGTGTTTATGCTGAGTAAAGAATTTGCTGAAGAATAATCTACTAGAGTGCATGCGCCTTCTGTTGAAGTTTGAAGTTCACGGAGGCTTTTCCTGAATATATATATATATATACATATATATATATATATATATATATATATATATATATATATATATATATATATATATGTATATATATATATTCACTGAAAAAACCACAGGTTTCAGGGACGTTATAGTTAGTTGGACATTTCACTCGTACAACACCAGAGAAATTCGCCCGTTATAGTTAGTTGACCTAACTATAACTCGCGCCCCCACAATGCACTGCTGATGACGTCACATATTACATCACTTATGACATGGTCAGTGACATCACTGATGACATCACTGATGACATCACTGATGACATCTCAAATTACATCACTGATGACATCACTGATGACATCTTCCAGAGACTGGGTGATTTTTAAAAGTTTAAGAATGTTAATTATAGATACGCAAAGGTGTATTGAAGAATGAGTGGGTGTATGAGTGTCTGAATGGATGATTTAGTGGGTGCGTGACTGACCGTTTAAGTGAGAGATTAAACGTGTCTTAGTGAATGCATGGGTGAATGACTAATCTGTGTGAATGTCTGTATCAGTCTGTCAGTTGATGTGTAAGTGGCTGCATGGGTTGGTGAGTAGCTACATGAGTGTCTATATGGGTTAATGATTGGTTGTCTGATTTCCTGTATGGGTGCCTGAGTGTCTGTGTGGGTGGGTGGGTGGGTGGGGGGGTGTGACTCTCTCCATGGATGTGTGAGTGGGTGATTCAGTGGGTGTATGGGTTCATGAGTGCATCTGCGAGGGGCTGTATGGGTGAGTGAGTGTGCGTATGGCTGTGTTGGTGAGTGAATGGATGTCTCATTGGTATATCTGTGAGTAACTACATATGTGAAAGGCAGTATTTGTGAATGTTGGAGTATATAAGTGACTATATGTGAGAGTGAGTGATTGTGAGAGTGGCTGTATGGATGAGTGTGTGCTTGTGTCAGTGATTGTATACGAGAGTAAGTATGTGTTCGTATCTGTATGAATAAGTGAGGTGGTGTGTGTATAACTGTATTGGTGAGTAAATGGCAGTGTGATTGAGTCTTTGGGTGACTGACTAGATGTGTGAGTATCTCTGTGGATGATTGGCAGTATGTGAGTGTCTGTGTGGGTGTATGAGTGCATATATCAGAGGCTGTATTGATGAGTGACAGCGTGTATGAGTGACTGTATGGGTGAGTGAGTAGATGTGTGTATAGACCTATGAATAAGTGAGTGGGTATGTACTAACTGGTATTGGTGTGTCTATGTTTTCGAGAATGGTAGTCTGTATTTTAGAGTGGGTGTATGAAAGGTTATATTAGGGTGTGAGGAGGTGCATCAGTTATTAAGTGGATGATGTCATCAGTGATGTCATCCATGATATCATTTGAGATGTCATCAGCGATGTCATCAGTGATGTCACTGACCATGTCATGAGTGATGTAATATGTGACGTCATCAGCAGTGCATTGCAGGGGCGCGAGTAATAGTTAGCTCAACTAACTACAACAGCCGAATTTCTCTGGTTTTGTACGAGTGAAATGTCCAACTAACTTTAACGTCCCTGAAACCTGTAGTTTTTTCAGTGAATATCAAAGGTTTTTTAAATGCTAATTTCTAACTATAACGTCCCTGAAACCTGTGGTTTTTTCAGTGAATTTCCAAGGTTTTTTAAATGCCAATTTCTAACTATAATGTCCCTGAAACCTATTGTTTTTTCAGTGAATTTCTAAGGTTTTTTAAATGCTAATTTCTAACTATAACGTACCTGAAACCTATGGTTTTTTTCAGTGAATTTCGAAGGTTTTTTAAATGCTAATTTCTAACTTTAACGTCCCTAAAACCTATGTTTTTTTCAGTGAATTTCTAAGGTTTTTTAAATGCTAATTTCTAACTATAACGTAGTAGTTGCATTTGCAGAGTGGTGCATAAAGGGGCCTGGGCCTCTGGCCAGCACTCAGGAATTCCGCTGCGTAGGACTTACAGGAGGTCCCTGTAGGACCCCCTGAGCAGGCCTAGGGGGTCAGGGTGTTTCTACCATGACCCCTTTTCTTGTTTTTTATCTCTTTTTTTACTGTTTTCTTGTGACTCGGTTTTACCGAGTCACAAGATGGTTGCCAACACTTCTTGGTTTGGAGTGTTGACAGCAAATAAAAATGAAGCTCGTGCTCGGGAGGGTTCGCGAATCCTCCTCGGCCACCAGATATCGATATTTTTCTATTTTTGAATTTCTCAGGAACTACTGAACGGATTTACACCATTTAAAAAAAAGGTCGCTTTCTGAACCAAGAGCTACCTTTTTGCCAAATTTGGTGTAATTCCGTTCAGCAGTTCAGGCTGTAGCTTTGTCTAAAGTTCCTACGGAAATTAACATGGAGAAAATGTGTTTTGGGACCCCCCTTTTTTCTCGGCCCCCGCTCAACGAATCACCCCGAAACTTTCAAGACAGGAGCTGACCTGAGTGAACCATTAGTTTTGAAAATTTAACTTAGATTTGTCAAACGGCACCAAAGATATTGGCAAAAGAAAAAACGCTTTTTGAATAGAAACGAGGTCCTAACTATAACTACCTACTGGCGACCACCAGTAGGTTATATCAGTGGCGGCTCGCAGAGGGAGTGCTGCGGGGGCGGTGGGGCGGCGGAGGGGCTGGGTGTGGGAGTAGTGGAGTCGGACATACGACGGGCAGGAGTAAGGTAAGTAAATAAATAAATAAAACTATTTACCTCCGCTCGCTGCATCGCCGAGTTGGCGATACAGCGAGCGCAAGGTAAATAGTTTTATTTACTTACCTTACTCCTGCCCGTCGTATGTCCGACTCCACTACCCCCCCACACAGCCCCCCCCCTCCCCGCCCCACCCCACCGCCCGCAGCACTCATTCTGGGTTTTATATATATATATATATACATATATCAAAGCTACACAAATGCAGAGCACTCACAGGACACTTTCAATTCGATTTTAAGGTTTTTTAAATGCTAATTTCTAACTATAACGTAGTAGTCGCATTTGCAGAGTGGTGCAAAAAGGGGCCTGGGCCTCTGACCAGCACTCAGGAATTCCGCTGTGTAGGACTTACAGGAGGTCCCTGTGGGACCCCCTGAGCAGGCCTAGGGGGTCAGGGTGTTTCTACCCTGCCCCCTTTTCTTGTTTTTTATCTTTTTTTTTTTCTGTTTTCTTGTGACTCGGTCCTAACTATAACTACCTACTGGCGGCCACCAGTAGGTTATATTAGTGGCGGCTCGCAGAGCGAGGGCTGCGGGGTGGTGGAGCGGGGCGGGGGAGGGGCTGGCTGGGGGGTAGTGGAGTCGGACATACGACGGGCAGGAGTAAGGTAAGTAAATAAATAAATAAAACTATTTATCTTGCGCTCGCTGCATCGCCGAGTTGGTGATGCAGCGAGCACAAGGTAAATTGGGGTGCCCAGGGTAATTTTAGGGTTCAGGGTGGGTTGGGGTTTTGGGGTGCAAGGGTATTTTTAGTGTTAAGGGTGGGTTGTTTTTTGGGGTGCCCAGGGTAATTGTAGGGTTCAGGGTGGGTTTGGGTTTTGGGCTGCTATCGAGATTGTAAGTTGCACAGCACTATTTTGCACTTTTTTGTCACATTTTGCACTATTTCACCAGATTACAGACTGGATATGGCACTTTCATCAAATAAACATATGGCTAGATGGCGTTAGTTCAGGAATACGATATTTGTTCTCAGCAACAACTACTTTTATTTACTAGTTGCTGTATGCTATATAGTCTTTGGCACTTGCATTGTACAGTCCTCTGCTACTGCTCATTGTTTTATTACAGGTTATATTGAGCGTCAGGATTTATTTATATTCTGTCCTACCACTGATATAAGATGGGTGGTGGTCTAGGCTCACTCTATTTCTCGTCAGCCGTTTTAACCTAATATTCATATTTACTATGTTTATTAATTGCCTATTTGCACACTCAGTATGATATTTATTTATTTATTTTTATTGAATTAGACTTTAGTAAGACCAAGCGAGAATTTATTGCCATTGTTCTTCATATTTATATAATGCACTTGCAATTTTTAAATGTGACCGAGCTCTATGTATTCATCAATATTTCTAGTATTACAGCACTGTCTGATATTTATATTTATATAGTATTTATATTCAGCTCATAGGTCTATGATCTGCTATTGTGAAGAATTATGCATCAAGGTCTATATTTACATTTAATACTCTGCTGCTACCGAGTTGTTTCCCAGTCTGTTTTCCTTGTTTATTAACTTGGCATCGTTGTTTCAATAGTCAATTGTGCACGTTTTGGGTTTTTAAATGTGTTTCCTAGGAATTGAGGCGTATCATGTGATTAAGCTCGCTTTGACGAGCGAAACGCGTCATGGCAGGCATTATGCCTGTGTAATTCTGTGGTTTATTTTTCATTAAACTACACTGCTTTCTCCACAAGACTTCGATTTGATGCCTTTCTGTGAGTGTGGTTGAGGTCCGTGCCTGCTGGTTCTGCCGATGATTGGCAGAGAGGAATTTTTGGCGAGATAGATATATATATATATATATATATATATATATATATATATATATATATATATATATATATATATATATATATATATATATCCAACTCCTTTCCCGAAGACAAGCGAATGAAGAATCACGGATAAGTGAAGAACATCAAGTTTTATTCAAAATGCATAGTCCATATGATGCGTTTCGGCCGCAGTCCTGCGGCCTTGATCTATATATATATATATATATATATATATATATATATATATATATATATATATATATATATATATATATATATATGCTGCAGACCAGGCACACCTATCCGTGACCACTAATGGACAGCACTCACGGAGTTCGTTGTAAAATGCTTTATTGTGCAAAGAACCTCCCTCCAACAGACGCGTTTCAGCACACAAAAAAAAATATATATATATATATATATATATATTACCTACTGGCGGTCGCCAGTAGGTAGTTATAGTTAGGACCTTGTTTCTATTCAAAAAGCGTTTTTTCTTTTGCCAATAACTTTTGCGCCGTTTGACGAATCTTTGCGAAATTTTCAAAACTAATGGCCCGCTCCAGTCAGCTCCTGTCTTGAATGTTTCGGGGTGATTCGTCAAGCGGGGGCCAAGAAAAAAGGGGGTTCCCAAAACACATTTTCCCAATGTTAATTTCCATAGGAAACTTTAGACACGGCACAATGTTCTCTTGCAAAATGAAGCATGCATGTCAAGATGTCCCTTCCTACTAAAGGACCTTACACAGCTTTTTATTTTTACACAGGGGCACGGAGCCTACTAAAGGTGTGACACTTATACTTACCTGTGGAACTGCAATTACCATCATGCCATGTGGCGTTTACTGCAAGCCACGCCCACTGAGGGCTTTTACAATAAAAATGAACTGAACAAACAGGTGAGCCTTCCGTGCCTTTGTGTGAAGCTCATGATTAAGAGGCGAATACCTTGAAACGCGTCGAGCATGATTGCCAAGCTTGGACGGAGAGACAGCGTGCTGCAGCAAGGCTAACAATACCCGATGGGTGAGAGCATTGTCGAGTGCATTCTTGAGCGCAAGGGCGTTTGGGACAAAAAATGATATGCGGCTGCCCGAGCCGCGGAAACAAGAGGTGCACCATTTCTTAATGTTGAAAGGCCATGGAAGGCAAAAATCCTTTTCCGTCAGGCACAATGTTCTCTTGCAAAATGAAGCATGCATGTCAAGATGTCCCTTCCTACTAAAGGACCTTACACAGCTTTTTATTTTTACACAGGGGCACGGAGCCTACTAAAGGTGTGACACTTATACTTACCTGTGGAACTGCAATTACCATCATGCCATGTGGCGTTTACTGCAAGCCACGCCCACTGAGGGCTTTTACAATAAAAATGAACTGAACAAACAGGTGAGCCTTCCATGCCTTTGTGTGAAGCTCATGATTAAGAGGTGAATACCTTGAAACGCGTCGAGCATGATTGCCAAGCTTGGACGGAGAGACAGCGTGCTGCAGCAAGGCTAACAATACCCGAAGGGTGAGAGCATTGTCGAGTGCATTCTTGAGCGCAAGGGCGTTTGGGACAAAAAAAATATATATATATATATATATTACCTACTGGCGGTCGCCAGTAGGTAGTTATAGTTAGGACCTTGTTTCTATTCAAAAAGCGTTTTTTCTTTTGCCAATATCTTTTGCGCCGTTTGACGAATCTTTGCGAAATTTTCAAAACTAATGGCCCGCTCCAGTCAGCTCCTGTCTTGAATGTTTCGGGGTGATTCGTCAAGCGGGGGCCGAGAAAAAAGGGGGTTCCCAAAACACATTTTCCCAATGTTAATTTCCATAGGAAACTTTAGACACGGCTACAGCCCGAACTGCTGAACGGAATTACACCAAATTTGGCAAAAATGTAGCTCTTGGTTCGGAAAGTGCCCTTTTTTTTTAAATGGTGTAAATCCGTTCAGTAGTTGCTGAGAAATTCAAAAAATAAAAATATCGATCTCTGAGCACCAAGGACTCCTCCCGAGCACGAGCTGACTTCTGATTGGCTGCCAACATTCCAAACCAGGAAGTGTTGGCAGCCACAGAAAAAAGGAGTAAAAAGATAAAAAACAAGAAAAGGGGGCAGGGTTCAAACACCCTGACCCCCTAGGTCTGCTCAGGGGTTCCCACAAGGACCCCCAGGGCCAAAAAAAGCATTTTTTTTAAAGAAATTGGCCGAATTCACGCTGGGTGTGCGAATCCAGCTGAGAACATTTTAAAAAAACAAAGCGCGGGCTCTTGCGCTTCGTTGTACTTAAGCCCCCGGGTGGGCCAGGTCCCGGGGGCAATATTTATAATGTATGTGGGGGCCCCCGCAGCCCCGGGGACCACCACCTCCCCGCGGCTTCTTTAAATAATGAGGGGGGCCTCGCGGCCCCCCCAAGCCCCGGGGACCACCACCTCCCCGGGGCTTCTTTAAATAATGAGGGGGGAGCCTCGCGGGCCCCCCCAAGCCCCAGGGACCACCACCTCCCAGGGGCTATATAATTAATGGGGGGGGCCTCACGGGCCCCCCCAAGCCCCGGGGACCACCACCTCCCGGGGCTTCTTTAAATAATGGGGGGGCCTCACTGGCCCCCCAAGCTCTGGGGACCACCACCTCCCTGGGGCTTCTTTAAATAATTAGGGGGGCCTTGTGGGACCCCCAAGCCCAGGGGACCACCACCTCCCCGGGGCTTCGTTAAATAATGAGGGGTGGGCCTCGCTGGCCCCCCCAAGCCCTGCGGAACACCACCTCCCCGGGGCTTTGTAGTCACAGGGAGGGGGGCCACACGGCCCCTCTCCTGGAGCCCTAGATGGCCCTGGGGACCGCCACCACCCAGGGCCGGCTCATGCAATGTCCCGGGATGCCCGCCCCCGGGGACATTGCAGTTTGCAATGACAGGGCGGGATCCATGCGGCTCCCGCCCTGTCATTGCAAACTCTGCTTTGCTTCGTGAAAATGAGAGCAGGAAACCTGCTCTCGCTTCCACGAAGCAAAGCAGATTGCTTTTGGGCAAGGGGAGCTGCATGTTTGCAGCTCCCCTTGCCCAAAAGCAATGCCGGCTCCCGCAGGAGACGGGGAGCCGGCAGGGACCGTGGGGGCATTGGGGCTCCCCCCACAGTCCCCAACGGTGAGGCCAGGCCCCGGGGATGGGGTCCCCGGGGCCAGAAGTGGCCCGGGTGTGGGGCCACGCGGCCCCCTTCCCTTGTTTTGTTTTTTTAATATAAAAAAAAATAAACTCAGGCCCTGGGGGATGGGGTCCCCAGGGCCCAAAAAATACTAAAAGAAGGGGGGCCACAGAGCCCCCCTTCTAAAAATATGTTTAAAAAAAGAAAAGCCGGCATCTCGCCGGAGGCCCCGCCCCCTCCCTGCACCACTGTGCAAACGCGCCTCCTGGCGCGTTCTGAGTTGGGGAATTAAGTCCCCTTGAATACTGAGGGTCCCTGGGGGCCAACTAGCCCACCAGGTACCTCCAGTAAGCGCCACACAGTGGGATTGCTGAGAGGTGGTCCGAGGCCACGCCCCTTTTTACACCACTCTGCAAACGCGCCTCTTGGTGCACTGGTGGTGGGGCGATGAGGTCCTCTTGTGTCCTGAGGATCTCAGGACACAAGTGGATTTCATCCCCCGAGCAGCAGTGCGCCAGGAGCCTTGTTTGCAGAGTGGTGTAAAAAGGGGGCGTGGCCTCGGACCACTCTCAGCAATCCAGGTGTGTGGCGCTTACTGGAGGTACCTGGTGGGCTAGTTGGCCCCCAGGGACCCTCAGGAATGAAGGGGACTTAATACCCCAACTTACAATGCGCCAGGAGGCACTTTTGCAGAGTGGTGGGGAAAGGGGGCGTGGCCTTTGTCCACCTCTCAGCAATCCCACTGTGTGGGGCTTACTGGAGGTAAGAGGTAGGCTAGTTGGCCCCTAAAGGACCCCCAGCAGCAAAGGGGACTTCAATCCCCATCCAAGAGTGCGCCAGGGAGCGCGTTTGCAAAGTGGTGGGCAAAGGGGCGTGGCCTGCTATGAGAACTTAGCAATCCTGCTGTGTGGGACTTACTGGAGGTAATAGGAGGGTAGTTGGCCCCCAAGGATGTCCTTGGAGGCCAACTACCCTCTTGTTACCTCCAGTAAGTCCCACACAGTGGGATTGCTAAGACGTCTTCGGAGGCCATGCCCCCCTTTCACCACCACTCTGCAAACGCGCCTCTTGGCAGACTACGGGATGGGGGATGAAGTCCAATTTACTCCTGAGGGACTTTGGGGGCCAAGAAGCCCTCCTGGTACCTCCTGTAAGTCCTACGCATTGGAATTCCTGAGCGCTGGTCGGAGGCCCAGCACCCTTTCTCCACCACTCTGCAAACACGACTACTAGTTAAAGAAGTGTTTGCAATGTAATAGGTTTCGCATTTGCGAGAATTAGAGCTATTGGCGTTGTAAATGTAAAAGTTTGTTACTAATGTTTTTTGGAGTGGAGTGGATGTACGTTGTGTGTAGTGGAATTATGTGGTATGTTGTGCAGTGAAATTATGTTGATAGAAAGTATGTGGTATTTAGTGTATAGGAATTATGTAGAGTGGGATTATGTGTTATGGAGAGTAATTATGTGGTATGGTAGTCTGTGTTGTGGAGTGGTAACGTCAGGTTTAGTCTTCCTCGTTTCCATAGAAGCTCAGCTATGAACTCAGTGAGACAAAAAAAGAAGGAATTACTGAGGAGCACTTGTGGACCTAGTCAGAGGTATGAGCAGGGCCACTGGAATTATGCGACTGTTTGGCTGCACCGACTTTCGCACAATTATACATTTTCTGCATTAGCCACATAATTCATCATCTGCTCCCTAATCTGCAGATTTGAACAAAAAAAGCCTTGTTTCTAGCTCAAACGGCTCAAACGTTACCAAAAATGCTGCGACAAGTGTTACAGCGTGGTGGAAGGCCCTTTGCAAACCTAGAATGGTCACCTGTTACTTATTGCTAAATGTGGGTGTTAAATTGGTACTAATGGTGTTCAAGCCACTCTTGCTTCCTTCTGCGCCTCTCTTGCCTCTTTCTGCATTTCTGTTGCTTCTTTCTGCACATTTCTTTCTTTTTCTGCACTTCTCTTGCCTCTTTCTGCAAATCTCTTCAACTTTCTGCACCTCTCTTCCCTCTTTCTGCACGTCTGTTCCCTCTTTCTGCACCTCATTTGCTTCTTTCTGTACCCCTCTTGCCTCTTTCTGCACCCTTCTTCCCTCTTTCTGCACCTCTCTTGCCTTTTTCTGTGCTCCTCTTACGTCTTCTGCACCCTTTTTGCCTCTTTCTGCACATCTGTTCCTTCTTTCTGCACTTCTTTTGTTTCTTTCTGCACCTGTCTTGCTTCTTTCTGCACCCCTCTTGCCTCTCTCTCCACCCCTCTTCCCTCTTTCTTCACTTATGTTGCTTCTTTCTGCACTTATCTTGCTTCTTGCTGCACCCCACTTGCCTCTTTCTGCACCTCTATTGCCTCTTTCTGCAGTTCTCTTGCCTCCTTCTGCACTTGATTTGATTTGATTTGATTATTGCATTTGTAGAGCGCAGACTGTCACTCCATAAGGAGCATCCTGGCGCTATGCGGAGGCAGGGATGAGGTAGGAGCCGTAGGGACTCTATATCAGGGATAGGCAGAGTTCGTCTGAAGCTACAAAGATCCAGGTTTTTAGTGCCTTCCTGAAATGTGTCTCGGTTTTTAACATCCTTAGGTGTGTTGGCAAAAGGTTCCAGGCTTTAGTTCCTAATGCGGTTACTGTTTTGCCACCCTTTGTTTTGTACTTGAAGTTGGGAGGTTTGAGAAGGTTTGCTGATGACGATCTCAAAGTTCTGGATGTGGTGTAAGGCGTGAATCTGGCTGATACGTTGGGCCTAGGTTTTGCGTGGCTCTGAAAGTGATTAAGAGGATCTTGAATAGGATTCTCTTGTGCAGTGGGAGCCAATGGAGGGTTTTAAGTGCTGCGGATGCTGAGGACCTTCGTGGTAGTTTAAGGACTAAACATGCTGCAGCATGCTGTACCACCTGTAGTTTTTTCAGCGTTTGTTTGTTGGCTCCTGCTAGGAGACTATTGCAGTAATCCAGGCGCAATAGAATCAGAGCCACCGCTACTGTTTTCCTGGCCATTAGTGGGATGAAGTCAAAGAATTTTCTCAATGACTTAATGAGGCTGAAGCAGGTCCCTGCTACAGTCAGTGCGTGGGGTCGAAAGGAGAGATCAGTGTCGAACTGAACTCCTAGGTTTTTTGCCACTTTAACAGTGGTAGGTGGTGGCGTCGTACCCTCGGGCCACCAAACATTCGGCTGGAAGGGATTGTCTTTTCCCATTAATAGAATCTCAGTTTTGTCGGTGTTGCACCTGAGGTGGTTGTTCCTCATCCAGTGAAGGACCTCGGCTAAGCAGAGTTTAAAATTGAGTTCTGCATCAGTAGAGTCTTTGTCCAAGGATAGGATTAGTTGTGTGTCGTCTGCGTAGGACGTTACTTCTATCCCAAATGAAGTTATTAGGGAGATTAGTGGGGTCATGTATATATTGAACAACAGCGGGCTGAGGGATGAGCCCTGTGGCACTCCGGTTTTAATGGGACGTTCGGTGGAGAGGAACGTTCCGAGTGACACTGCTTGCCTGCGATTGGTGAGGAAGGACTCAATCCATGCCAAAACGATGTTGGAGATGCCAATGGATTTGAGCCGTGCAAGGAGAATACTATGTGAGATGGTATCAAAGGCGGCGGACAGGTCGAGCAGAATCAGTACTGCATTCCTGCCTTTGTCCGCTATGATTTTGAGAGTATCAGATATTTCCAGGAGGGCAGATTCTGTGGAGTGCTTGGGATGGAAGCCGGACTGCCGGGGGTGAAGGACCATGGTGGTTTCTAGAAACTGTGTTAGTTCTTTGTGGACTAATCTTTCTGTAATTTTTCCCATTATTGGAAGAAGCGATATTGGGCGGAGATTGGAGAGATTAGATGAGTCAATGTTTTTTTTTTCCAGTGATTTCACTATGGCACGCTTCCATTCGTCAGGGACTATGCCGGAGCTCAGTGAGGAATTGACTATTTGGTTGACTACTGGGTTAATGATATCCATAATTTGTTGTAGTACTTCACTTGCCTCTTTCTGTAACTCTCTTGCCTCTTTCTGCACCTCACTTGCTTCTTTCTGCACCCCTTTTGCCTGTTTCTGCACCCCTCTTCCCTCTTTGTGCAACTCTCTTGCCTCTTTCTACACCTCTCTTTTCTCTTTCTGCACCACTCTTGCCTCTTTCTGTACCTCTGTTCCTTCATTCTTCACCTGTCTTGTCTCTTTCTGCACCCTTCGTGCCTCTTTCAGCACCTCGGTTGCTTCTTTCTGCAGTTCTCTTCCTCTTTCTGCACCCCTCCTGCCTCTTTCTGTACCCCTCTTGCCTCTTTGTGCACCTCTCCTACCCCTTTCTGCACCCCTCTTGCCTCTTTTTCCACCTCTGTTGGTTCTTTCTGAACCTATTTTGCTTTGTTCTGCACTTCACTTGCCTCTTTCTGTACCCCTCTTGCCTCTTTCTGCACCTCTGTTGGTTCTTTCTGCACTGCTATGGATTCTTCCTGCACCTCTGTTCACAATTTCTGCATCCCTCTTGCCTTTCTCTGAACCCCTCTTCTCTCTTTCTGCACCTCTCTTGCCTGTCTGCCCACCTGTTCCCTCTTTCTGCACCCCTTTTGCCTGTTTCTGCAACTCTCTTGCCTCTTTCTGCAGTTCTCTTGCCTCCTTCTGCACCTCACTTGCCTCTTTTTGCACCTCTGTTGGTTCTTTTGCACTGCTCTTGCTCTTTCTGCACCCTTTGTACCTCTTTCAGCACCTCTGTTACTTCTTTCTGCACTTCTCTTCCTTCTTTCTGCACCCCTCCTGCCTCTTTCTGTACCTCTCTTTGTGCACCCCTCCTACCTTTTTCTGCACCCCTCTTGCCTCTTTTTGTACCTCTGTCGGTTCTTTCTGCACTGCTCTTGCTTCTTTCTGCACCTTACTTACCTCTTTCTGCACTTCTCTTGCTTCTTTCTACACCTCTGTTGCTTCTTTCAGCAATTCTCTTGCCTCTTTCTGCAGTTCTCTTCCTTCTTTCTGCACCCCTCCTGCCTCTCTCTGTACCTCTCGTGCCTCTTTGTGCACCTCTCCTACCTCTTTCTGCACCCCTCTTGCCTCTTTTTGCACCTCTGTTGGTTCTTTTTGCACTGCTCTTGCTTCTTTCTGCACCTCACTTGCCTCTTTTTGCACTTCTCTTGGTTCTTTCTAAACCTCTGTTGCTTCTTTCAGCAATTCTCTTGCCTCTTTCTGCACTTCTCTTGCGTCTTTCTGCACCTCTGTTGCCTCTTTCTGCACTTCACTTGCTTCTTTCTGCACCCCTCCTGCCTCTTTCTGCACCCCTCTTCCCTCTTTGTGCAACTCTCTTGCCTCTTTCTATACCTCACTTCCCTCTTTCTGCACCACTCTTGCCTCTTTTTGTACCTCTGTTGCTTCTTTCTGCACTTCTCTTGGTTCTTTCTGCACTGCTCTTGCCTCTTTCTGCATCCCTCTTGCCTCTGAGCACCTCTTTTGCTTCTTTCTGCACTTCTTTTGCCTCTTTCTGCACCTCTCTTGGTTCGTTCTGCACCTCACTTGCCTCTTTCAGCACCTCTTTTGCTTTTCTCTGCAGATCTCTCTCCTCTTTCTGCACCCCTCTTGCCTCTTTCTGCACCTCTGTTGCTTCTTTCTGCACTTCTATTGCCTCTTTCTGCACCTATCTTGCTTCTTTCTGCACCTCACTTGTCTCTTTCAGCACCTCTTTTGCTTTTTTCTGCAGATCTCTTGCCTCTTTCTGCACCTCACTTGCCTCTTTCAGCACCTCTGTTGCTTTTTTCTGCAGATCTCTTGCCTCTTTCTGCGTCCCTCTTTTCTCTTTCTGCACCTCTCTTGCCTCTTTCTGCACCCCTGTTCCCTGTTTCTGCACCTTTCCTGCCTGTTTCTGCACCTCTTTTGCCTCTTTCTGTACCTCTGTTGCCTCTTTCTGCACTTCTCTTGCTCTTTCTGCACCCTTTGCGCCTCTTTCAGCACCTCTTCTTTCTGCACTGCTCTTGCCTCTTTCTTCACCTCTCTTGCCTCTTTCTGCACTTCACTTGCTTCTTTCTGCACCTCTCTTGCCTCTTTAGGCACCTCTGTTGCTTCTTTCTGCATTTCTCTTGCTTCTTTCTGCACCTTTGAGTTAGAGGTAGTTTTAATCCCCCTGCCCTATTATGTACCCGGGCCTTACAGGGGAGGTAATGCCAATCACAGGGGTACCCCAACCCATAGTGTACCCTAGTGTATGTAGGTGTTTTCACTGTATTCTAAGTGTCTTTCAGCATAGCACTGGCTCCAGGCCTGGTTAGTCAGAGTCAGTTACCACCAGTACCAGTCAGCAAAAAGTTGGGGGCACAGGATGACTTTGCAACAAGGCCTCTTTCTGCACCTCTGTTGGTTCTTTCTGCATATCTCTTGCTTCTTTCTGCACTTTTCTTCGTCTTTCTGAACTTCTGTTGCCTCTTTCTGCATTTCTCTTGCTTCTTTCTGCGCCTTTCTTCCTCTTTCTGCACATATCCTACCTCTGTAGGCATAGTTATAAATTAGCATTTAAAAAACCTTTGAAATTCACTTAAAAAACCATAGGTTTCAGGGACGTTATAGTTAGAAATTATCATTTAAAAAACCTTAGAAATTCACTGAAAAAACCACAGGTTTCAGGGACGTTATAGTTAGTTGGACATTTCACTCGTACAAAACCAGAGAAATTTGGCCGTTATAGTTAGTTGAGCTAAGTATAACTCACGCCCCCGCAATGCACTGCTGATGACATCACATATTACATCACTCATGACATGGTCAGTGACATCACTGATGACATCTCAAATGACATCACTGATGACATCACTGATGACATCATCCACGTGATCCTCTGATGCACCTCCTCACAGCCTAATATAACCTTTGATACACCCACTCTAAAATACAGACTGCCATTCTCGAAACCATAGACACACCAATACCAGTTACTACATACCCACTCACTGATTCCTAGGTCTACACACACATCCACTCACTCACCCATACAGTCACTCATACATGCAGTCACTCATCAATACAGCCACTATCATATGCACTCATACACCTATACAGACACACACACTGCCACTCACCCATAGAGTTACTTACACAGCTAGTTAGTCATGCAAATAATCAATCACACTCCTATTTACTCACCTATACAGTTATACACACACCACCTCACTTATTCACACAGATACTAACACATACTTACTCTCTTATACAATCACTGACACACTCATCCACACAGCCACTCTCACAATCACTCACTCTCACATATAGTCATTTATATACTCCAACACTCACATATACTGCCTTTCATATATGTAGTTACTCACACATGTACCACTGAGACATCCATTCACTCACCAACACAGCCATACACACACTCACCCACCCATACAGCCCCTCACAGACACACTCTTGAACCCATACACCCAGTGAATCACCCACTCACACATCCATGCAGTGAGTCACACACACCCCACCCACCCACACAGACACTCAGGCACCCATACAGATACTCAGAAAACCAATCAATAACCCATATAGACACTCATGTAGCTACTCACCAACCCAGGCAACCGCTTACACACCAACAGACAGACTGATACAGACATACACACAGTTTAGTCACTAACCCATGCATTCAGTAAGACACGTTTAATCACTCACTTATACAGTCAGTCACGCACCTACTAAATCATCCATTCAGACAGTCATACACCCACTCATTCTTCAATACACCTTGGCCTATATATATATAAAACATATTTAAACTTTACAGAAACACACAGTCACTGGATGATGTCATCAGTGATGTCCTTTGAGATGTCATCAGTGATGTCACTGACCATGTCATGAGTGATGTAATATGTGATATCATCAGCAGTGCATTGCGGGGGCGCGAGTTATACTTAGCTCAACTAACTATAACGGCCGAATTTCTCTGGTTTTGTACGAGTGAAATGTCCAACTAACTATAACGTCCCTGAAACCTGTGGTTTTTTCAGTGAATTTCTAAGGTTTTTTAAATGATAATTTCTAACTATAACGTCCCTGAAACCTATGGTTTTTTCAGTGAATTTCTAAGGTTTTTTCAATGCTAATTTCTAACTATAACGTCCCTGAAACCTTCGGTTTTTTCAGTGAATTTCAAAGGTTTTTTAAATGCTAATTTCTAACTATAACGTCCCTGAAACCTATGTTTTTTTCAGTGAATATATATATATATATATATAGATATATATATGATATATAGATATATATGTAATCGGCATATATATATATATATATATATATATATATATATATATATATATATATATATATATACTTACCTTAAACACTTTTACAAAGTATATGCCTTTACCACGCATGCCTTAGCGTTGTAATGGTATGCGTGGTAAAGGCATATGCGATGTAAAAGTATGCGTTGTGATGGTAACGCGTTGTAACAGCACTTGCGTTGTTACAAATGCGTTGTGATGGTATGCGTGGTGTTGGAATGCGGGGTAAGAACATATATTCATTTTTTGCAAGCAAGGACTATGAAATACTATAGACATAATGTCATGATTCTGGAAATTATGGAATGGTGTTTGCAATACAATATCTTTTGGTTTAATGATGAACTGTATAAACAACTACCTTGGGTAGGCTGAAATGCTACTGTTGCGAAATTAAAAATTGAATCTCGAACTCCGGAGTGCAGCATCCTTTGTTTAAAGGGAGAAAAATATATATATATTTTTATTTTTATTTTTTAATTACCACTATAATACGTTGATATTTTAGCCACTGTTTTTTTTAACATGATGTTTTTGTACTTTATATTATAAGTATGTAAGTCAATATTTTTGTGGTTGATGTTTTCAACATGGTATTTTTGCCCCACAATATTTTGTGGACGATATTTTGTCATACAACCGTGGGGCATCTCAGTCAATAAAGTTGTTACCTGTAGAGTCAGCTCTGTATCTGTATCCCAGCAACAAAGGAAATTCATAACATGTAGAAGCATCCCTGCCACTAAGAGCACAAACAGTATCAGTATGTCTGTCACTTGGTTCTTAACCTATCAGCCTCCCTGTCACCAAGGAGATAACCTATATACGTATATCTGTCATTATGGGGTTACTCTATACCAGGATTTATCCCAAAGGCATAAACCGTAACAGAATACTTGTCACTAAGGTCCCCGTAATAGGTGTGTAATCCCTGTTGATAAATTTGCTACCGCTCCCATTATCACGGCCACAAAGCTCCTCCTTTCTAACAGCATACCTGTTGCTAAGGACGTAACCTGTTGCCGACTCTTTGTATCATAACCTGGTTAACAGCATCCTAATCGCTAAATCCATAACCGAGGTGACAGATTCCGTGTAGCCAAACCAAAGCCCCCGATGTTTGCATCCTCAATACTAAGAACGTAATCAGAGTACCGGTGTTCCTCTCGCTAAGCAACTAACTCGCGTAATAGCATCCTTCTGACTGTATACCAGCCGGAGTACCAGCAGCAACCGTCTTTAAGCCCCTACCTAGGTAACAGCATCCCAAATTCAAAGCTTCCTCGTTGCTAAGCATGTAACCGGGATGGCAGCATCATTGTCGTTAAACCTATATCGAAGACGCCACCTTCCCCGTTGTTTAACCTGTAACTGGAATACCAGCATCCCTTGACGTTAAAACCTGTAACCGGGATGCCAGCATCCCTGTCGCTAATATTGTAATCTCGGTACCAACATCCTCGTCGCCAAGCCCGTAACCGGGATACCAGCATCCCTGTCACTAAGCATTTAACTGTGGTACCAGCCTCCATCTAAAGGCTGTGCAAGAATCAGGCCCCCTCCCCTTTGCCCTCCCCTCTGCTCCCCCTCCCACCCTTACGCCCATCCCGCCCACCAGCAGCGGTTAGCGCTGCACCGGCAATCGCTCGGCAGAAAACAAGGGGCATTTTTTTTTAAACCTTTTTCATTTTTAAGCCCCGCGATCAGAAAATTCTATTTTATGCCCAATACATCCTTTTGCGCCTCAATTTTCCTTTCTATATTTTTTTCGCTTCCGCCGACTGCGCTTCTCCTCCTCGTCCTTTCCGGCCGCCACCTGAAGGAGCGTCGACATCAAGCCGCGAGAGGGGCGACCGGGGAATTTTGTTTTTTGTTAAACATTTTTTCCACACCCCAACCCCTCAATCCTTACCACGGCAAGACTCCCGGCTGCCCCCCGCCCCTCGCGAGAAGGGACGGAAGGTGGCGTCTATTTTGGGGTTGGGGGCAGGTGACAGGGGCCGACCAGGAATCCGCGTTGGCGGGAAAGGGTGGGCCCGCGACCACTCGGCCGATATGACGCTTGGATGGAATAAATTGAAATTAGGACGGCAGACAGTGGTATGTACAACCCCAATTCCCACCAGCCCCCTTCATCCTCATCCTCTCTCCCCGTTGCATTTATTGTGCATTTGCTACATCAACATATACCATTTCATCTGTAGTCATGGTTTAATCTCAGTTCCCATTCGCGATATATATATATACACACATACCCCCCCCCCCCCGAACACCACCGTCCGTGCACCAGGTACGTGCACTAGGTATCTGCCAGACGATGCCAGACCCTTCCTGCCCCAATTCCAACCCGAAAACTGTATTTTGGAGGTGATGGCTTAATGACAGATGCGGACATGAGATGCCGCTAATTGTGAGACCAGTTGAAATGCCTGTGGGATTTCAGTCGAAGAGTGGTGGGGGGGGGACTGGCGTCTCTATGTGGGTTGGGGTAGGGGTCTCATTAAATCCCACACGTTTAACGTCCGTCAATCCGATCCGTCTACAAATCCTATACCGGGAAATGGGGAAGAGCTGGGGGCGGAAATTGTTAAGCGATGCCCTGTAACCTCCCCCCCCCCCCCCCCAATAGAATGCATGCCCCCCATCACCTCTTCGACAACCTTCTGTGCACTCGTGTGTGCGTGTTTGCGTTCCATACACCCCCCTCACACTTGATTTATCCGTGCTTGCATCTGAACGAGCGCGCATGCCCCCCCCCCCCTCCAAAAAAATGATCAAATATTGATTTCCTGTGTCTTCTCTATGCTTTTTTTTCATATTTCACGCTGGTCGCCGCGGCAGGAGGGGACGCGAGGGGGGCCACCACGGAGCCATGCCGCAGACCGCAACGTGGGCATCCTGCCCTCCTCCGGAGAGCGCCGCCTGGCCATGAGGGAGCTTGCATAGAAAGGGAGCTAGACCAGGTGGGGGGACCCCCGCAACCCAAGGGGAGAAAATAAAACGAGAAAAAGTACAACAAAATAACCACGAAAAAAAGAGACATAAAGCGGACTTCTCTTTCTCCACCACCCGGAATTTTTCATGTCAACGAGTACAAAAAACTGTGGGTTGATTTTTTTTTCCTCTTTATTTCACGATTGTGCTGGAGCTGTCGCTACGGGAACAGGCTGTAGCGCTCGCTGTGAGAATGGACTGCCGTCTTCATCGAGCCGTTTGATATAGATATAGACATATACGTTTGCCAACCTCCCGTTCGCTCAGACTGAGGCAGGCCCCCCGCCAAGGCTTTATGGACGTCCACCATGCACAGCAAGCACCGCTCGCGCTCTGGCCAGGGACTCATGCCTTCTTGAAGCCTTGGAATTACAGAGCCCCGTTGTGACTGGTTCTAGTTTGTGCCCCCGTGCCCACCCTGCGGCCACCGACTCCAGGTCTGGCTGAGAGGATGGCCAGCAGCCTTGGCCGGGCCCTTTGACACACGCAACCGACGATTCGTCGCCTGTCTTGGCGCTCTTGAGCTGGACGTCCCCAGACCCACGCTCCCCGACCGCTGCTGTCCGCCTCCAGCCTGGGGATGCGAGCCAAGGGCGGCAGAGACTGCAGGTGCCCACCATGGTCGCTCCCCTAACGCGACAGGCTCCAGGTACTGCGGCTGCGACCCCAGGTAAGCGAGGCGACTCGTCCAGAACATGTGGCGGCGAGGCTGCTGCCCGCGCCTATATATTGTGTAAATGATGGGGTCAGGTGCTGTTTCGTGAGCGGAGGTGGATGCGGCGTGTCTGTCATGGTGAGGGGGGGTCGTTTATTAACAGAAAGCGATCGTTCATATGTGGGGTGATCTGTCTCGATGTGGTGGTATCTGTTGCTTCCTTGCAGGTGAGGGAAGCGGTGCGGTGGATGCCGGGGAGGGGGGGCGTTAAGGACCTGTCCCGGAATTCCTAGTAGGCCAGAGGGCAGGCCGCAGCCCCCACCACCCAAAAGGCAGGGCTTCATCAGGTGGGTGCCTGCTGTCTGCTGGCATCAGGTGTTTGAAATCTATTTTTAATGGCGCAGCACTCCTGAGAATTCCAAAGGACGTCTGCTCCCATCTCCGTTTAGAAGCTCCTCCCACCTGGGCTCCTCCTCACCCCGCATCTCTAACCTGAGCCGGAAGGCCTCTGTTTCCACCTGTCTGAGCGCCCCAGAGCACTGGGGCTGCACAGAGTATACAGAACACGCTAACGCACGCGCTAGTGGTGAGCAGCAGGACACAGAACTGAGGGCGCGCACCAGTGGCGTAACAACAGCCCCCGCGGGGCGGGGAGGGGGGAGGGGGGGCAGGTCTCGGGGGCCACCTCCGGCACAGTGGACAGTCATGCCTGAGGAGCGCGCCCCCCCCCCAAGCTTGGTTACGCCAGTGGTGCGCACTCGTGCGTTGCACACACACTGACATCACACACCACTGTGTGCAATATGGCCAAAAGTACAGGAAAGTCTATGGACGTAACGCACACGGACATGCATTAGCGATGCGTAACATGACACACAGAAAAGTTTACATTGCAACAGTAAATACTTTATTGATGATTAATTAAAATCATTACAATATATAAAAACCAACAATAAGACATGAGTTTTAAAAGTAATGGTGCGATTTAAATTAACTTTTCTGACGCTAAGAACCAACGACTGTATCATTACCTAAAGAACAAAAAAAAGTGCAAATGCCCTGTGCATGTTGATTGGTATATCCCAAGTTTGGAATTGCCTAGGGCTTATATCTGGTGCCATTTGGGCTTTAAAACCCGCATGATAAAATTCCTAAAGACATTATAAATTTATTAATGTGCAAAAAGTGCTTATGCAAGTGCAAATGATGCTGGCTATGCCCGTCATGTCCAGTCTGTTTCGGTGAACAAAGCAAACACAGGGAGATGATGGACGGGGCGCTGAAACTTTTCAGACACTCACCCTCAGTCACAGATCTGGGATGAATTCATCATCGTTCTTTAGCTCACTTCGCCACCCTACTTCAGACCCAACCATTTGCAAGTCTGTGTCGGTGGCCATTACTATTAGATTTTGAATCTCAGTCACTCTGGGGCACTTGGCCTGTGAGATGGCATTTTCTTATGGCCCTGGGTGCAGCGGGTCGCTGAGCACTTTTTGCACCACGTACAGGTATTTATTTAGTCCCCTGGCACACCAGGGCGGGGGACTCTGCTGAGCCAACAGATGACGCTTGCCTACAGGAGCGCATTTGCTGTTGTAAGAATGCTGGTTGAAGTAGCTTGCTTCTTTGTTCTAAGAGCGCTGGCCATGCACATAATATGTGAGTTACTGACTCTTGTTTGTACCCGCATAGGCGACAGCTTAAAATTGTCGGGCGTCTCTTCTAGGAGGGAATGAGATCTTTTATTTCGAACTGTCCAAAAGGTAACAACATAAACTGGTGTTTTAACATGGGTGAAAAATGGGTTGGTAAGTAAGCTTGGGGCTTTAAGTACTGATATGAGGGAATGACAGACCATGCGTGGCGTTTGGCTGCTAACCAGGGCTGGACTGAGAACACAAATCAGCCCTGGTAATTTTATAAGGGGGGCGGGGGGGCAAGGGTGGAAGTGCGAAGCACTGCTGCTTAACGAAAGCGGCTCCAGCACTGCTGCTTTTGTTACCGGGGGCAGGTATTGCAGCGCCGCTGCAAAACCGACACAAGTAACAAAACCGTCCCCCACCGCTCCAAAACCAGCCCTCACCCTTCCAGCCTCCCAGGGAAATGCCCGATGCCGCTACGGACAGTCCGGCCCTGCTCCTAACATGTTCTTATCTTGCAGCGGTGACAGAGATTTGGGCGAGATGCTACTTAGCTGATTGAAGGAGGCTGCACAATATTGTTGTGCATCACGTCACAAAGAAGTG
Organism: Calotriton arnoldi; assembly: GCA_963921515.1. NCBI lineage: Eukaryota > Metazoa > Chordata > Amphibia > Caudata > Salamandridae > Calotriton > Calotriton arnoldi. The sequence goes on from CAWUFW010002211.1 coordinate 1,606,469, forward strand.
CACACACTAACAACAATAGTGTGCAAAATGACACTGTCAGCGGTTCCAAATCACACAGCACTCAGGCAGTAATGCTCAACATGACAAGCACATACAGGTGAAAGCACACTGGCATGGCCCGCACTGGTACACAACTAGGATGCACAACATGGCATGCGCAGAGGAAAGAGCACACCCATACAAAACAGCAATTCATTTCATGTTGTGCACATGCACAAATATAGCTGGGCGTAAACTGACGCACATCACAAGTACTAACTGCAAGGTGCAGAATGACACAGGAAATCGTATAGCGCGCAACCACACAACAGTATAGCAGCAATGTCGCACACGCCACATAGGCTGCACACACAAAGTGGTGTCCATGACACAGCAAAATAGAAATGAGAGTGCTCATAAACTCAAACATCACAGCAACGTAAACATAACACACAGAATAAAAGATAATCCCAAACCACAAACTGACATATATTAGTGCACGCACACACATGGCAGTGCACACCATGTCATGCACACAGAAGCGCATCTGCAGCCAGCGCAACAATACTAACACACAACAACAATTTGCACCATGACAAACACACATAGAGGAAATCACACTACACAGCAATGTGAAACAGGGATTGAAATCAGGGCACACTTGCAAACAACAGGGGTGTAACACAGGCATCTGCAGCCTCTGCGGTGCTGGCGGCCCCAACACATCAGGAGTTTCCACTCAGCCCAAGGACCATGAATATCTGTGAGATATGAGAGACTCGGGTCCCCACGTCACATTCTGCATAATTTGCACAAAAGTGCAAATAATGGTGCACAGCTGAGCATATGCACACATAAAAAAGACAGTTGCACACTGTCACATCTACTGAGGACTGATGACACCCAGAACCAAAGGGAAGCACACACACCACAGGCTAACTCATAACATGGCAAACCTGCACATTAGGCCCTGACAATCAACAACAGTGTACACAGTGACACACAGAGGGGCACAAACTCACACACTGACACACAATATCAGTGCACACCCAAGCACGCACACAAGCACACAGAGATACAATGATGTGCATTGCAGTCTTAGACAATGTACTGCTACACAGAAGACACATCATGACACTCTCAAAAGACACAGTCAGGCACAGTACACTAATTCACACTAGACGTTCGCATCATGAAATCCATGTGAGAAAGTACACAAGACACAGTCAGGCACAGTACATTGTTAAACAACAGACATTCACATCATGACATAAACCCTCACACTGTAAACCGACACACTGAAGTCAATTTCCTAACACACAAAGAGGAAAGCACGCCCCTACTGCACTAACAAAACGCACTCACATTGCACAATGTCACATGCAAAGAAACACACACTTCCGCACCAACACACATACACACACACACATGCACACAGGAACGGACACACAATGCACACCTAAATTCACAAAAAACCACACTGAACAGATTATACACAAAGAGAAAATCACACCCATACAGCAAAGACTGACACACACCCACACAGGCAGGCACTCACATACTAGTCACACACTTGTATGGAGGAAGTATCAGCTCCATGGCACACATTGAAACAAAGACTCAGACATGTAGGGAAGCAAAAAACACATTCACGAAGCATGCTGACACATGCAAGCAAAACACAGTGGGTCACACATCACAAATGGCACTCCACTGCACATAGTGTGGCACGATTTTGAAGACCACATTAACAATCTTAACTACACACTCCAACACCAACAAAAGCATCCATGCACTGTACAATGAAACACAGGCCTTGTGTCATTCACTAATCAGACACAAAACACAGCTGTGTTCAGCTCAGTGTTGTTTTAAGGATTTTGAGGGCCCTGGGGAAAAATATTTGGGTCCCTGTTTGGAATAACTTTGAATTTTATTACCCATTTTCTGCTAATTCAATACTCATGCTGGCAAAATTGAATCATATGTTCAAGGTTGAGAGAGAGAAATAGCTCAAAGTAAAATAAAGAAACAGTTCACTTTCTGAGGTGCCACATGGAAAGTGGGGGAGCTGGGGAATTGTCCACTTTGCCCATGCCTTAAAATGTCTCTGGCTCAGCTGACACACACACATGCATGCACGCACGCCCGCACGCACACACACACACACATGTGCACAAATTCGCCCAACAAAAAAAAACACTCCCATACTACACACAGGAGGAAAATCTCACCTGAGAATCAGATATTGACACAATTAAAACAACCCTCACAGCACAACCTGGCTGACACCACATATGCAGCGGAAAACAGCCTTGCGGGGTACGTTGAAACAAATGGAAAATCACCCTCAACTCCACGCCCAGACTTAAACGGGGCACGCTCACTCACAGAGCTCTCACACAAATGCACATGCAAACTTGCACACACGCACAGAAACGTACATTTACATTGTACACGTTACCAGAAAGAAATGCACACACACCGTTTGTGGCACTCAATTATAGAAACCCACACGGCACCCCTAATAAAAAAAAAAAAAAAAACTCACATAGCATACTGACATTCCAAGAGAGATACAAACACAGACACACTGACAATCTTTGTCTCTCTATTAAGCTCTCTCACATGCCCACATGCCCACATGCACAGACACACACACAGTCTGTTTCCCTCTTTTACTCACCTAGTGTCTCTCACACACACGCAATCTGCCACTCTCTTTCCCCACAAGAAACTGACATGCACATAGTCTGTCTCTTCACACAGGCAGACATGCACACTCATTCTCTCTCCTTCGGTATCCCTCTCTCTGTTACACACACACACACATTTGTCCCTCTTTCTCACACCTATGCTTACACTCAGTCTCTGTCCCTCAAACACACACAGACATGCACATAGTCTCTCTCACAGCCACCGCCACACACATCTTTTCTCTCACACAACTCACATGCGCAGTTTGTCTGTCTCACAAATACTGTCTGTCACTTCCCCACACTCACAACTTTTGCTTCCCAGTCTCTCCCTCTCACACACACACAGCACACACACACACAGTGTCTGTCTCTCACCTACAGGAATGCAAAAAGAGTCTTTTGCAACCACACAAACACACAGTCCCCCTCTCTCACAGTCTCTCTCACTGCCACTCACAGTATCTGCCTCTCTCACACTCACACCCCCACACGCAAACACTCAGCCTTTTCCCTACACAGTCCGTCTCTCTTATAGACATCCATGCACATAAATGCACATATACTTTCTCTCACACATGCACACTCTCTTTCTCTCTCCTTCTTACACACTCACAAATAGTCCCCCTCTCACAGATGCAATTACACGAACATACACAGTCTCATTTTCTCTCTAACACACGCACTCGCTCACAGACATAGCCACACACACATCATCTGTCTTTCACACAGTCTCTCTTGCACACAAACCGAATCAGTCTGCCTCTCTGGTTCTCTCATACACACACGCCATCTCTGCCTCACTCAAACACAGTCTATCTGTCCCACTCTCATACACATACACAGACACACACTCACCTGTGCTAATAAATACCTCGCGGCTCCTCTGCGATGTCATTCACTGTAGACATTTCTTTGGTTGGTTTTAATTAAACATGCACTTTTTTAGTGTGGGATCCCAGGGGACGGGAGAGGTGACATCACTCCAGTGACTGATCCGCGCAGGGAGAGAGAGCACTGACGCTCTCGGGGGCAGGCTTCTTTAGGACAGCAGTAAGTGTGGTCATACCGGTAAATGGAAGCGGATGTGGTGCAAGGGCCAGAGCTGCCAACTTTGGAACTGTGGAACCAGGTTCGGCTCAACAGCCTCTGATTCTGGGCAAATCACTTAATCTCCCCGTGCATTAAACAATATATATATTAATATTAAAAATGTCATTGTGTAATGTAGCTGGTGCTCATGTAAGGCGCTCCAATACTTACGGGTCGAGTTAGCTCTGTATAAAACCCGCAAAAAATGGTTCACAGGGAATGCCAAAGCTCTACGGGGAGTGATCCTGTGGCTACCCCGATGTCTGACAGCTTTGCAGTGAGAGATCTCGATGGCCTCAGGAAGTGTGAGAGCTTTGCAGTGAAAAACCTCCATGGCCTCAGAGGGTGTGAGAGCTTTGAAGTGACAGACCTCCATGGCCTCAGAGGGTGTGAGAGTTTTGCAGTGACAGACATCCATGGCCTCAGAGGGTGTGAGAGGTTTGCAGTGACAGACCTCCATGGCCTCAGAAGGTGTGAGAGCTTTGCAGTGTGAGACCTCCATGGCCTCAGAGGGTGTGAGAGCATTGCAGTGACTGACCTCCATGGCCTCAGAGGGTGTGAGAGGTTTGCAGTGACAGACCTCCAAGGCCTCAGAGGGTGTGAGAGCTTTACAGTGACTGACCTCCATGGCCTCAGGGGGTGTGAGAGCTTTGCATTGACAGACCTTCATGGCCTCAGAGGGAGTGAGAGCTTTGCAGTGACAGAACTCCATGGCCTCAGAGGGTGTGAGAGTTTTGCAGTGACAGACCTCCATGGCCTCAAAAGGTGTGAGAGCTTTGCAGTGACAGACCTCCATGGCCTCAGAAGGTGTCAGAGCTTTGCAGTAACAGACCTCCATGGTCTCAGAAGGTGTGAGAGCTTTGCAGTGACAGATCTCCATGGCCTCAGAGGGTGTCAGAGCTTTGCAGTAACAGACCTCCATGGTCTCAGAAGGTGTGAGAGCTTTGCAGTGACAGACCTCCATGGCCTCAGAGGGTGTGAGAGCTTTGCAGTGACAGACCTCCATGGCCTCAGGGGGTGTGAGAGCTTTGCATTGACAGACCTTCATGGCCTCAGAGGGAGTGAGAGTTTTGCAGTGACAGAACTCCATGGCCTCAGAGGGTGTGAGAGCTTTGCAGTGACAGACCTCCAAGGCCTCAGAAGGTGTGAGAGCTTTGCAGTGACAGACCTCCATGGTGTAGGCTCAGAAGGTGTGAAAGCTTTGCAGTGACAGACCTTCATGGCCTCATAAGGTGTGAGAGGTTTGCAGTGACAGTTCTCCATGGCCTCAGAAGGTGTGAGAGTTTTGAAGTGACAGACCTCTATGGGCTCAGAAAGTTTGAGAACTCTGCAGTGACAGACCTCAATGGCCTCAAAGGATGTGAGAACTTTGCAGTGACATACCTCAATGGCCTTAAAGGATGTGAGAGCTTTGCATTGACAGACCTCCATGGCCTCAGAAGGTGTGAGAGCTTTGCAGTGTCAGACCTCCGTGGCCTCACTAGGTGTGAGAGATTTGCAGTGACAAACCTCCATGGCCTCAGAGGGTGTGAAAGCTTTGCAGTGACAGACCTCCATGGCCTCTGAAGGAGTGAGAGCTTTGCAGTGTCAGACCTCCGTGGCCTCAGAAGGTGTGAGAGATTTGCAGTGACAGACCTCCATGGCCTCAGAGGGTGTGAGAGCTTTGCAGTGTCAGACCTCCGTGGCCTCAGAAGGTGTGAGAGATTTGCAGTGACAGACCTCCATGGCCTCAGAGGGTGTTAGAGCTTTGCAGTGACAGACCTCCATTGCCTCAGAGGGTGTGAGAGCTTTGTAGTGACAGACCTCCATGGCCTCAGAAGGTGTGAGAGCTTTGCAGTAACAGACCTCTATGGCCTCAGAAGGTGTGAGAGCTTTGAAGTGACAGACCTCCATGGCCTAGGCTCAGAAGGTGTGAGAAATGTGCAGTGACAGACCTCCATGGCCTCAGAGGGTGTGAGACCTTTGTAGTGACAGACCTCCATGGCCTCAGGGGGTGTGAGAGGTTTGCAATAACAGAACTCCATGGCCTCAGAAGGTGTGAGAGGTTTGCAGTGACAGACCTCCATGGCCTCAGAAGGTGTGAGAGCTTTGCAGTGACAGACCTCCATGGCGTCAGAGGGTGTGAGACCTTTGCAGTGACAGACCTCCATGGCCTCAGAGGGAGTGAGACCTTTCCAGTGACAGACCTCCATGGCGTCAGAAGGTGTGAGAACTTTGCAGTGACAGACCTCCATGGCCTCAGAGGGTGTGAGAGGTTTGCAGTGACAGACTTTCATGGCCTCAGAGGGTGTGAGAGCTTTGCAGTTACAGACCTCCATGGCCTCAGACGGTGTGAAAGCTTTGCAGTGACAGACCTCCATGGCCTCAGAAGGTGTGAGACCTTTGCAGTGACAGACCTCCATGGCCTAGGCTCAGTAGGTGTGAGAACTTTGCAGTGACAGACATCAATGGCCTCAGAGGGTGTGAGAGCTTTGCAGTGACAAACCTCCATGGCCTAGGCTCAGAAGGTGTGTGAACATTGTAGAAACAGACCTCCAAGGCCTCAGAGGGTGTGAGAACTTTGCAGTGACAGACCTCCAGGGCCTCAGAAGCTGTGAGAGGTTTGCAGTGACAGATCTCCATGCCCTCAGAAGGCGTGAGAGTTTTGAAGTGCCAGACCTCCATGGCCTCAGAAGGTATAAGAACTCTGCAGTGACAGATCTCCATGGTGTAGGCTCAGAAGGTGTAATGGCTTTGCAGTGACAGACCTCCATGGCCTCAGAAGATGTGAGAGCTTTGCAGTGACAGACCTCCAGGGCCTCAGAAGCTGTGAGAGGTTTGCAGTGACAGATCTCCTTGCCCTCAGAAGGCATGATAGTTTTGAAGTGCCAGACCTCTATGGCCTCAGAAGGTATAAGAACTCTGCAGTGACAGACCTCAATGGCCTCAAAGGATGTGAGCACCTTGTAGTGAGAGACCTCCATGGCCTCAGATGGTGTGAGAGCTTTGCAGTGACAGACCTCCATGGCCTCAGAAGGTGTGAGAGCTTTGCAGTGACAGAACTCCATGGACTCAGAAGGTGTGAGAGGTTTGCAGTGACAGACCTCCATGGCCTCAGAGGGTGTGAGAGGTTTGCAGTAACAGACCGCGATAGCCTCAGAAGATGTGAGAACTTTGCAGTGACAAACCTCCATGGCCTCAGAAGGTGTGAGAGGCTTGCAGTGACAGATCTCCATGGCCTCAGAAGGTATGAGAACTCTGCAGTAACAGACCTTAATAGCCTCAAAGGATGTGAGAGCTTTTCAGTGACAGACCTCCATGGCCTCAGAAGGTGTGAGAGCTTTCCAGTGACAGGCCTTCAAGGCCTAGGCTCAGAAGGTGTGAGAGCTTTGCAGTGACATACCTCCATGGCCTCAGAGGGTGTGAGAGCTTTGCAGTGTCAGACCTCCGTGGCCTCAGAAGGTGTGAGCGTTTTGAAGTGACAAGCCTCAAAGGCCTCAGAAGGTGTGAGAGCTTTGCAGTTAAAGACCTTTAAGGACTAGGCTCAGAAGGTGTAAGAGCTTTGCAGTGATAGAACTCCATGGCTTTAGAGGGTGTGAGAGCTTTGCAGGGACAGACCTCCATGGCCTCAGAAGGTGTGAGAAGTTTGTAGTGACAGACCTCCGCGGCCTCCAACTGTGTGAGAGGTTTGCAGTGACAGACCTCCACGGCCTCAGATGGCATGAGAGGTTTGCTGTGACAGACCTCCATGGCCTCCGAAGGTGTGAGAGCTTTGCAGTGACAGACCTCCATGGCCTCAGAAGGTGTGAGAGCTTTCCAGTGACAGGCCTTCAAGGCCTAGGCTCAGAAGGTGTGAGAGCTTTGCAGTGACATACCTCCATGGCCTCAGAGGGTGTGAGAGCTTTGCACTGACAGACCTCCATGGTGTCAGAAGGTGTGAGAGCTTTGCAATGACAGACCTCCATGGCCTCAGAAGGTGTGAGAGCTTTGCAGTGACAGACCTCCATGACCTCAGAAGGGGTGAGATGTTTGCAGTGTCAGACCTCCATGGCCTCAGAGGGTGTGAGAGCATTGCAGTGACTGACCTCCATGGCCTCAGACAGTGTGAGAGCTTTGCAGTGAAAGACCTCCATGGCCTCAGGAGGTGTGAGAGGTTTGCAGTGAAATACCTCCATGGTCTCAGAGGGTGTGAGAGCTTTGCAGTGTCAGACCTCCGTGGCCTCAGAAGGTGTGAGAGCTTTGCAGTGACAGACCTTCATGGCCTCAGAGGGTGTGAGAGCTTTGCAGTGACAGACCTCCATGGCCTGAGGGGGGTGAGAGGTTTGCAGTGACAGAACTCCATGGCCTCAGAAGGTGTGAGAGGTTTGCAGTGACAGACCTCCATGGCCTCAGGGGTGTGAAAGCTTTGCAGTGACAGACCTCCATGGCCTCAGAAGGTATGAGAACTCTGCAGAGACAAACCTCAATGGCGTCAAAGGATGTGAGAGCGTTGCAGTGACAGAACTCCGTAGCCTCAGAAGGAGCGAGAGCTATGCAGTGAGAGACCTCCATGTCCTCAGAAGGTGTGAGAGCTTTGCAGTGACAGACCTCCATGGCTTAGCCTCAAAGGGTGTGAGAGCTTTGCAGTGACAGACCTCCATGGCCTCAGGGGGTGTGAGAGCTTTGCAGTGACAGACCTCCATGGCCTTAGAGGGTGTGAGAGGTTTGCAGTGACAGACCTCCATGGCCTCAAAGGGTGTGAGAGTTTTGCAGTGACAGGCCTCCATGGCCTCAGAAGGTATGAGAAGTCTGCAATGACAAACCTCAATGGCGTCAAAGGATGTGAGAGTGTTGCAGTGACAGAACTCCAAGGCCTCAGAAGGTGTGAGAGCTTTGCAGTGACAGAACTCCATGGCCTCAGAAGGTGTGAGAGCTTTGCAGTGACAGACCTCCATGGCCTCAGAGGGTGTGAGAGGTTTGCAGTGACAGACCTCCAAGGCCTCAGAGGGTGTGAGAGCTTTGCAGTGACAGACCTCCATGGCCTCAGGGGGTGTGAGAGCTTTGCAGTGACAGACCTCCATGGCCTCAGAAGGTGTCAGAGCTTTGCAGTAACAGACCTCCATGGTCTCAGAAGGTGTGAGAGCTTTGCAGTGACAGATCTCCATGGCCTCAGAAGGTGTGAGAGCTTTGCAGTAACAGACCTCCATGGCCCCAGAAGGTGTGAGAGCTTTGCAGTGTCAGACCTCCATGGTGTAGGCTCAGAAGGTGTGAAAGCTTTGCAGTGACAGACCTCCATGGCCTCATAAGGTGTGAGAGGTTTGCAGTGACAGATCTCCATGGCCTCAGAAGGTGTGAGAGTTTTGAAGTGACAGACCTCTATGGGCTCAGAGGGTGTGAGAGCTTTGCAGTGTCAGACCTCCGTGGCCTCAGAAGGTGTGAGAGATTTGCAGTGACAGACCTCCAAGGCCTCAGAGGGTGTGAGAGCTTTGCAGTGACAGACCTCCATGGCCTCAGGGGGTGTGAGAGCTTTGCAGTGACAGACCTCCATGGCCTCAGAAGGTGTCAGAGCTTTGCAGTAACAGACCTCCATGGTCTCAGAAGGTGTGAGAGCTTTGCAGTGACAGATCTCCATGGCCTCAGAAGGTGTGAGAGCTTTGCAGTAACAGACCTCCATGGCCCCAGAAGGTGTGAGAGCTTTGCAGTGTCAGACCTCCATGGTGTAGGCTCAGAAGGTGTGAAAGCTTTGCAGTGACAGACCTCCATGGCCTCATAAGGTGTGAGAGGTTTGCAGTGACAGATCTCCATGGCCTCAGAAGGTGTGAGAGTTTTGAAGTGACAGACCTCTATGGGCTCAGAAAGTATGAGAACTCTGCAGTGACAGACCTCAATGGCCTCAAAGGATGTGAGAACTTTGCAGTGACAGACCTCAATGGCCTCAAAGGATGTGACAGCTTTGCATTGACAGACCTCCATGGCCTCAGAAGGTGTGAGAGCTTTGCAGTGTCAGACCTCCGTGGCCTCAGAAGGTGTGAGAGATTTGCAGTGACAAACCTCCATGGCCTCAGAGGGTGTGAAAGCTTTGCAGTGACAGACCTCCATGGCCTCTGAAGGTGTGAGAGCTTTGCAGTGTCAGACCTTCGTGGCCTCAGAAGGTGTGAGAGATTTGCAGTGACAGACCTCCAATGGCCTCTGAAGGTGTGAGAGCTTTGCAGTGTCAGACCTCCATGGCCTCAGAAGGTGTGAGAGATTTGCAGTGACAGACCTCCATGGCCTCAGAGGGTGTGAGAGCTTTGCAGTGTCAGACCTCCGTGGCCTCAGAAGGTGTGAGAGATTTGCAGTGACAGACCTCCATGGCCTCAGAGGGTGTTAGAGCTTTGCAGTGACAGACCTCCATTGCCTCAGAGGGTGTGAGAGCTTTGTAGTGACAGACCTCCATGGCCTCCGAAGGTGTGAGAGCTTTGCAGTGACAGACCTCCATGGCCTCAGAAGGTGTGAGAGCTTTCCAGTGACAGGCCTTCAAGGCCTAGGCTCAGAAGGTGTGAGAGCTTTGCAGTGACATACCTCCATGGCCTCAGAGGGTGTGAGAGCTTTGCACTGACAGACCTCCATGGTGTCAGAAGGTGTGAGAGCTTTGCAATGACAGACCTCCATGGCCTCAGAAGGTGTGAGAGCTTTGCAGTGACAGACCTCCATGACCTCAGAAGGGGTGAGATGTTTGCAGTGTCAGACCTCCATGGCCTCAGAGGGTGTGAGAGCATTGCAGTGACTGACCTCCATGGCCTCAGACAGTGTGAGAGCTTTGCAGTGAAAGACCTCCATGGCCTCAGGAGGTGTGAGAGGTTTGCAGTGAAATACCTCCATGGTCTCAGAGGGTGTGAGAGCTTTGCAGTGTCAGACCTCCGTGGCCTCAGAAGGTGTGAGAGCTTTGCAGTGACAGACCTTCATGGCCTCAGAGGGTGTGAGAGCTTTGCAGTGACAGACCTCCATGGCCTGAGGGGGGGTGAGAGGTTTGCAGTGACAGAACTCCATGGCCTCAGAAGGTGTGAGAGGTTTGCAGTGACAGACCTCCATGGCCTCAGGGGGTGTGAAAGCTTTGCAGTGACAGACCTCCATGGCCTCAGAAGGTATGAGAACTCTGCAGAGACAAACCTCAATGGCGTCAAAGGATGTGAGAGCGTTGCAGTGACAGAACTCCGTAGCCTCAGAAGGAGCGAGAGCTATGCAGTGAGAGACCTCCATGTCCTCAGAAGGTGTGAGAGCTTTGCAGTGACAGACCTCCATGGCTTAGCCTCAAAGGGTGTGAGAGCTTTGCAGTGACAGACCTCCATGGCCTCAGGGGGTGTGAGAGCTTTGCAGTGACAGACCTCCATGGCCTTAGAGGGTGTGAGAGGTTTGCAGTGACAGACCTCCATGGCCTCAAAGGGTGTGAGAGTTTTGCAGTGACAGGCCTCCATGGCCTCAGAAGGTATGAGAAGTCTGCAATGACAAACCTCAATGGCGTCAAAGGATGTGAGAGTGTTGCAGTGACAGAACTCCAAGGCCTCAGAAGGTGTGAGAGCTTTGCAGTGACAGAACTCCATGGCCTCAGAAGGTGTGAGAGCTTTGCAGTGACAGACCTCCATGGCCTCAGAGGGTGTGAGAGGTTTGCAGTGACAGACCTCCAAGGCCTCAGAGGGTGTGAGAGCTTTGCAGTGACAGACCTCCATGGCCTCAGGGGGTGTGAGAGCTTTGCAGTGACAGACCTCCATGGCCTCAGAAGGTGTCAGAGCTTTGCAGTAACAGACCTCCATGGTCTCAGAAGGTGTGAGAGCTTTGCAGTGACAGATCTCCATGGCCTCAGAAGGTGTGAGAGCTTTGCAGTAACAGACCTCCATGGCCCCAGAAGGTGTGAGAGCTTTGCAGTGTCAGACCTCCATGGTGTAGGCTCAGAAGGTGTGAAAGCTTTGCAGTGACAGACCTCCATGGCCTCATAAGGTGTGAGAGGTTTGCAGTGACAGATCTCCATGGCCTCAGAAGGTGTGAGAGTTTTGAAGTGACAGACCTCTATGGGCTCAGAGGGTGTGAGAGCTTTGCAGTGTCAGACCTCCGTGGCCTCAGAAGGTGTGAGAGATTTGCAGTGACAGACCTCCAAGGCCTCAGAGGGTGTGAGAGCTTTGCAGTGACAGACCTCCATGGCCTCAGGGGGTGTGAGAGCTTTGCAGTGACAGACCTCCATGGCCTCAGAAGGTGTCAGAGCTTTGCAGTAACAGACCTCCATGGTCTCAGAAGGTGTGAGAGCTTTGCAGTGACAGATCTCCATGGCCTCAGAAGGTGTGAGAGCTTTGCAGTAACAGACCTCCATGGCCCCAGAAGGTGTGAGAGCTTTGCAGTGTCAGACCTCCATGGTGTAGGCTCAGAAGGTGTGAAAGCTTTGCAGTGACAGACCTCCATGGCCTCATAAGGTGTGAGAGGTTTGCAGTGACAGATCTCCATGGCCTCAGAAGGTGTGAGAGTTTTGAAGTGACAGACCTCTATGGGCTCAGAAAGTATGAGAACTCTGCAGTGACAGACCTCAATGGCCTCAAAGGATGTGAGAACTTTGCAGTGACAGACCTCAATGGCCTCAAAGGATGTGACAGCTTTGCATTGACAGACCTCCATGGCCTCAGAAGGTGTGAGAGCTTTGCAGTGTCAGACCTCCGTGGCCTCAGAAGGTGTGAGAGATTTGCAGTGACAAACCTCCATGGCCTCAGAGGGTGTGAAAGCTTTGCAGTGACAGACCTCCATGGCCTCTGAAGGTGTGAGAGCTTTGCAGTGTCAGACCTTCGTGGCCTCAGAAGGTGTGAGAGATTTGCAGTGACAGACCTCCAATGGCCTCTGAAGGTGTGAGAGCTTTGCAGTGTCAGACCTCCATGGCCTCAGAAGGTGTGAGAGATTTGCAGTGACAGACCTCCATGGCCTCAGAGGGTGTGAGAGCTTTGCAGTGTCAGACCTCCGTGGCCTCAGAAGGTGTGAGAGATTTGCAGTGACAGACCTCCATGGCCTCAGAGGGTGTTAGAGCTTTGCAGTGACAGACCTCCATTGCCTCAGAGGGTGTGAGAGCTTTGTAGTGACAGACCTCCATGGCCTCAGAAGGTGTGAGAGCTTTGCAGTAACAGACCTCCATGGCCTCAGAAGGTGTGAGAGCTTTGCAGTGACAGACCTCCATGGCCTAGGCTCAGAAGGTATGAGAAATGTGCAGTGACAAACCTCCATGGCCTCAGAGGGTGTGAGACCTTTGAAGTGACAGACCTCCATGGCCTCACGGGGTGTGAGAGGTTTGCAGTAACAGAACTCCATGGCCACAGAAGGTGTGAGAGGTTTGCAGTGACAGACCTCCATGGCCTCAGAAGGTGTGAGAGCTTTGCAGTGACAGACCTCCATGGCGTCAGAGGGTGTGAGAGCTTTGCAGTGTCAGACCTCCATGGTGTAGGCTCAGAAGGTGTGAAAGCTTTGCAGTGACAGACCTCCATGGCCTCATAAGGTGTGAGAGGTCTGCAGTGACAGATCTCCATGGCCTCAGAAGGTGTGAGAGTTTTGAAGAGACAGACCTCTATGGGCTCAGAAAGTATGAGAACTCTGCAGTGACAGACCTCAATGGCCTCAAAGGATGTGAGAACTTTGCAGTGACAGACCTCAATGGCCTAAAAGGATGTGAGAGCTTTGCATTGACAGACCTCCATGGCCTCAGAATGTGTGAGAGCTTTGCAATGTCAGACCTCCATGGCCTCAGAAGGTGTGAGAGATTTGCAGTGACAAACCTCCAGGGCCTCAGAGGGTGTGAAAGCTTTGCAGTGACAGACCTCCATGGCCTCTGAAGGTGTGAGAGCTTTGCAGTGTCAGACCTCCGTGGCCTCAGAAGGTGTGAGAGATTTGCAGTGACAGACCTCCATGGCCTCAGAGGGTGTGAGAGCTTTGCAGTGTCAGACCTCCGTGGCCTCAGAAGGTGTGAGAGATTTGCAGTGACAGACCTCCATGGCCTCAGAGGGTGTTAGAGCTTTGCAGCGACAGACCTCCATTGCCTCAGAGGGTGTGAGAGCTTTGTAGTGACAGACCTCCATGGCCTCAGAAGGTGTGAGAGCTTTGCAGTAACAGACCTCCATGGCCTCAGAAGGTGTGAGAGCTTTGCAGTGACAGACCTCCATGGCCTAGGCTCAGAAGGTGTGAGAAATGTGCAGTGACAGACCTCCATGGCCTCGGAGGGTGTGAGACCTTTGTAGTGGCAGACCTCCATGGCCTCAGGGGGTGTGAGAGGTTTGCAGTAACAGAACTCCATGGCCTCAGAAGGTGTGAGAGGTTTGCAGTGACAGACCTCCATGGCCTCAGAAGGTGTGAGAGCTTTGCAGTGACAGACCTCCATGGCGTCAGAGGGTGTGAGACCTTTGCAGTGACAGACCTCCATGGCCTCAGAGGGTGTGAGACCTTTGCAGTGACAGACCTCCATGGCCTCAGAGGGTGTGAGACCTTTGCAGTGACAGACCTCCATGGCCTCAGAAGGTGTGAGAACTTTGCAGTGACAGACCTCCATGGCCTCAGAGGGTGTGAGAGGTTTGCAGTGACAGACTTTCATGGCCTCAGAGGGTGTGAGAGCTTTGCAGTTACAGACCTCCATGGCCTCAGACGGTGTGAAAGCTTTGCAGCGACAGACCTCCATGGCCTCAGAAGATGTGAGACCTTTGCAGTGACAGACCTCCATAGCCTAGGCTCAGTAGGTGTGAGAACTTTGCAGTGACAGACATCAATGACCTCAGAGGGTGTGAGAGCTTTGCAGTGACAAACCTCCATGGCCTAGGCTCAGAAGGTGTGAGAACATTGTAGAAACAGACCTCCAAGGCCTCAGAGGGTGTGAGAACTTTGCAGTGACAGACATCCAGGGCCTTAGAAGCTGTGAGAGGTTTGCAGCGACAGATCTCCATGCCCTCAGAAGGCGTGAGAGTTTTGAAGTGCCAAACCTCCATGGCCTCAGAAGGTATAAGAACTCTGCAGTGACAGACCTCCATGGTGTAGGCTCAGAAGGTGTAATGGCTTTGCAGTGACAGACCTCCATGGCCTCAGAAGATGTGAGAGCTTTGCAGTGACAGACCTCCAGGGCCTCAGAAGCTGTGAGAGGTTTGCAGTGACAGATCTCCATGCCCTCAGAAGGCGTGAGAGTTTTGAAGTGCCAGACCTCTATGGCCTCAGAAGGTATAAGAACTCTGCAGTGACAGACCTCAATGGCCTCAAAGGATGTGAGCACTTTGCAGTGAGAGACCTCCATGGCCTCAGAAGGTGTGAGAGCTTTGCAGTGACAGACCTCCATGGCCTCAGAAGGTGTGAGAGCTTTGCAGTGACAGAACTCCATGGCCTCAGAAGGTGTGAGAGCTTTGCAGTGACAGACCTCCATGGCCTCAGAGGGTGTGAGAGCTTTGCAGTGTCAGACCTCCGTGGCCTCAGAAGGTGTGAGAGATTTGCAGTGACAGACCTCCATGGCCTCAGAGGGTGTTAGAGCTTTGCAGTGACAGACCTCCATTGCCTCAGAGGGTGTGAGAGCTTTGTAGTGACAGACCTCCATGGCCTCAGAAGGTGTGAGAGCTTTGCAGTAACAGACCTCCATGGCCTCAGAAGGTGTGAGAGCTTTGCAGTGACAGACCTCCATGGCCTAGGCTCAGAAGGTATGAGAAATGTGCAGTGACAAACCTCCATGGCCTCAGAGGGTGTGAGACCTTTGTAGTGACAGACCTCCATGGCCTCACGGGGTGTGAGAGGTTTGCAGTAACAGAACTCCATGGCCACAGAAGGTGTGAGAGGTTTGCAGTGACAGACCTCCATGGCCTCAGAAGGTGTGAGAGCTTTGCAGTGACATACCTCCATGGCGTCAGAGGGTGTGAGAGCTTTGCAGTGTCAGACCTCCATGGTGTAGGCTCAGAAGGTGTGAAAGCTTTGCAGTGACAGACCTCCATGGCCTCAGAGGGTGTGAGAGGTTTGCAGTGACAGACTTTCATGGCCTCAGAGGGTGTGAGAGCTTTGCAGTTACAGACCTCCATGGCCTCAGACGGTGTGAAAGCTTTGCAGCGACAGACCTCCATGGCCTCAGAAGGTGTGAGACCTTTGCAGTGACAGAACTCCATAGCCTAGGCTCAGTAGGTGTGAGAACTTTGCAGTGACAGACATCAATGACCTCAGACGGTGTGAAAGCTTTGCAGCGACAGACCTCCATGGCCTCAGAAGGTGTGAGACCTTTGCAGTGACAGACCTCCATAGCCTAGGCTCAGAAGGTGTGAGAACATTGTAGAAACAGACCTCCAAGGCCTCAGAGGGTGTGAGAACTTTGCAGTGACAGACATCCAGGTCCTCAGAAGCTGTGAGAGGTTTGCAGCGACAGATCTCCATGCCCTCAGAAGGCGTGAGAGTTTTGAAGTGCCAGACCTCCATGGCCTCAGAAGGTATAAGAACTCTGCAGTGAGAGACCTCCATGGTGTAGGCTCAGAAGGTGTAATGGCTTTGCAGTGACAGACCTCCATGGCCTCAGAAGATGTGAGAGCTTTGCAGTGACAGACCTCCAGGGCCTCAGAAGCTGTGAGAGGTTTGCAGTGACAGATCTCCATGCCCTCAGAAGGCGTGAGAGTTTTGAAGTGCCAGACCTCTATGGCCTCAGAAGGTATAAGAACTCTGCAGTGACAGACCTCAATGGCCTCAAAGGATGTGAGCACTTTGCAGTGAGAGACCTCCATGGCCTCAGAAGGTGTGAGAGCTTTGCAGTGACAGACCTCCATGGCCTCAGAAGGTGTGAGAGCTTTGCAGTGACAGAACTCCATGGCCTCAGAAGGTGTGAGAGCTTTGCAGTGACAGACCTCCATGGCCTCAGAGGGTGTGAGAGGTTTGCAGTAACAGACCGCGATAGCCTCAGAAGATGTGAGAGCTTTGCAGTGACAAACCTCCATGGCCTCAGAAAGTGTGAGAGGTTTGCTGTGACAGATCTCCATGGCCTCAGAAGGTATGAGAACTCTGCAGTAACAGACCTTAATAGCCTCAAAGGATGTGAGAGCTTTTCAGTGACAGACCTCCATGGCCTCAGAAGGTGTGAGAGCTTTCCAGTGACAGGCCTTCAAGGCCTAGGCTCAGAAGGTGTGAGAGCTTTGCAGTGACATACCTCCATGGCCTCAGAGGGTGTGAGAGCTTTGCAGTGTCAGACCTCCGTGGCCTCAGAAGGTGTGAGAGTTTTGAAGTGACAAGCCTCAAAGGCCTCAGAAGGTGTGAGAGCTTTGCAGTGAAAGACCTTTAAGGCCTAGGCTCAGAAGGTGTAAGAGCTTTGCAGTGATAGAACTCCATGGCTTTAGAGGGTGTGAGAGCTTTGCAGGGACAGACCTCCATGGCCTCAGAAGGTGTGAGAAGTTTGTAGTCACAGACCTCCGCGGCCTCCAACTGTGTGAGAGGTTTGCAGTGACAGATCTCCACGGCCTCAGATGGCGTGAGAGGTTTGCTGTGACAGACCTCCATGGCCTCAGAAGGTGTGAGAGCTTTGCAGTGACAGACCTCCATGGCCTCAGAAGGTGTGAGAGCTTTGCAGTGACAAACCTCCATGGCCTCAGAGGGCTTGAGAGCTGTGCAGTGACAGACCTCCATGGCCTCAGAGGGTGTGAGATATTTGCGGTGACAGACCTCCATGGCCTCAAAAGGTGTGAGAGGTTTGCAGTGACACACCTCCATGAGCTCAGAGGGTGTGAGAGCTTTTCAGTGACAGACCTCCATGGCCTCAGAATGTGTGAGAGCTTTCCAGTGACAGGCCTTCAAGGCCTAGGCTCAGAAGGTGTGAGAGCTTTGCAGTGACATACCTCCATGGCCTCAGAGGGTGTGAGAGCTTTGCACTGACAGACCTCCATGGTGTCAGAAGGAGTGAGAGCTTTGCAATGACAGACCTCCATGGCCTCAGAAGGTGTGAGAGCTTTGCAGTGACAGACCTCCATGACCTCAGAAGGGGTGAGATGTTTGCAGTGTCAGACCTCCATGGCCTTAGAGGGTGTGAGAGCATTGCAGTGACTGACCTCCATGGCCTCAGACAGTGTGAGAGCTTTGCAGTGAAAGACCTCCATGGCCTCAGGAGGTGTGAGAGGTTTGCAGTGAAATACCTCCATGGTCCCAGAGGGTGTGAGAGCTTTGCAGTGTCAGACCTCCGTGGCCTCAGAAGGTGTGAGAGCTTTGCAGTGACAGACCTTCATGGCATCAGAGGGTGTGAGAGCTTTGCAGTGACAGACCTCCATGGCCTGAGGGGGTGTGAGAGGTTTGCAGTGACAGAACTCCATGGCCTCAGAAGGTGTGAGAGGTTTGCAGTGACAGACCTCCACGGCCTCAGGGGGTGTGAGAGGTTTGCAGTGACAGACCTCCATGGCCTCAGAAGGTATGAGAACTCTGCAGAGACAAACCTCAATGGCGTCAAAGGATGTGAGAGCGTTGCAGTGACAGAACTCCGTAGCCTCAGAAGTTGTGAGAGCTATGCAGTGAGAGACCTCCATGTCCTCAGAAGGTGTGAGAGCTTTGCAGTGACAGACCTCCATGGCTTAGCCTCAAAGGGTGTGAGAGGTTTGCAGTGACAGACCTCCATGGCCTCAAAGGGTGTGAGAGGTTTGCAGTGACAGACCTCCATGGCCTCAAAGGGTGTGAGAGTTTTGCAGTGACAGAACTCCATGGCCTCAGAAGGTGATAGAGCTTTGCAGTGACAGACCTCCATGGCCTCAGAGGGTGTGAGAGCTTTGCAGTGACAGACCTCCATGGCCTCAGGGGGTGCGAGAGGTTTGCAGTAACAGAACTCCATGGCCTCAGAAGGTGTGAGAGGTTTGCAGTGACAGACCTCCATGGCCTCAGAAGGTGTGAGAGCTTTGCAGTGACAGACCTCCATGGCCTCAGAAAATGTGAGAGCTTTGCAGTGACAGACCTCCATGGCCTCAGAGGGTGCGAGAGGTTTGCAGTAACAGAACTCCATGGCCTCAGAAGGTGTGAGAGGTTTGCAGTGACAGACCTCCATGGCCTCAGAGGGTGTGAGAGTTTTGCAGTGACAGACATCCATGGCCTCAGAGGGTGTGAGAGCTTTGCAGTGACAGACCTCCATGGCCTCAGAAGGTGTGAGAGCTTTGCAGTGACAGACCTCCATGGCCTCAGAGGGTGTGAGAGTTTTGCAGTGACAGACATCCATGGTCTCAAAAGGTGTGAGAGCTTTGCAGTGACAGATCTCCATGGCCTCAGAAGGTGTGAGAGCTTTGCAGTAACAGACCTCCATGGCCCCAGAAGGTGTGAGAGCTTTGCAGTGTCAGACCTCCATGGTGTAGGCTCAGAAGGTGTGAAAGCTTTGCAGTGACAGACCTCCATGGCCTCATAAGGTGTGAGAGGTTTGCAGTGACAGATCTCCATGGCCTCAGAAGGTGTGAGAGTTTTGAAGTGACAGACCTCTATGGGTTCAGAAAGTATGAGAACTCTGCAGTGACAGACCTCAATGGCCTCAAAGGATGTGAGAACTTTGCAGTGACAGACCTCAATGGCCTCAAAGGATGTGAGAGCTTTGCATTGACAGACCTCCATGGCCTCAGAAGGTGTGAGAGCTTTGCAGTGTCAGACCTCCGTGGCCTCAGAAGGTGTGAGAGATTTGCAGTGACAAACCTCCATGGCCTCAGAGGGTGTGAAAGCTTTGCAGTGACAGACCTCCATGGCCTCTGAAGGTGTGAGAGCTTTGCAGTGTCAGACCTCCATGGCCTCAGAAGGTGTGAGAGATTTGCAGTGACAGACCTCCATGGCGTCAGAGGGTGTGAGAGCTTTGCAGTGTCAGACCTCCGTGGCCTCAGAAGGTGTGAGAGATTTGCAGTGACAGACCTCCATGGCCTCAGAGGGTGTTAGAGCTTTGCAGTGACAGACCACCATTGCCTCAGAGGGTGTGAGAGCTTTGTAGTGACAGACCTCCATGGCCTCAGAAGGTGTGAGAGCTTTGCAGTAACAGACCTCCATGGCCTCAGAAGGTGTGAGAGCTTTGCAGTGACAGACCTCCATGGCCTAGGCTCAGAAGGTATGAGAAATGTGCAGTGACAAACCTCCATGGCCTCAGAGGGTGTGAGACCTTTGTAGTGACAGACCTCCATGGCCTCACGGGGTGTGAGAGGTTTCCAGTAACAGAACTCCATGGCCACAGAAGGTGTGAGAGGTTTGCAGTGACAGACCTCCATGGCCTCAGAAGGTGTGAGAGCTTTGCAGTGACAGACCTCCATGGCGTCAGAGGGTGTGAGAGCTTTGCAGTGTCAGACCTCCATGGTGTAGGCTCAGAAGGTGTGAAAGCTTTGCAGTGACAGACCTCCATGGCCTCATAAGGTGTGAGAGGTCTGCAGTGACAGATCTCCATGGCCTCAGAAGGTGTGAGAGTTTTGAAGAGACAGACCTCTATGGGCTCAGAAAGTATGAGAACTCTGCAGTGACAGACCTCAATGGCCTCAAAGGATGTGAGAACTTTGCAGTGACAGACCTCAATGGCCTAAAAGGATGCGAGAGCTTTGCATTGACAGACCTCCATGGCCTCAGAATGTGTGACAGCTTTGCAGTGTCAGACCTCCATGGCCTCAGAAGGTGTGAGAGATTTGCAGTGACAAACCTCCAGGGCCTCAGAGGGTGTG
This sequence comes from Calotriton arnoldi, assembly GCA_963921515.1. Classification (NCBI taxonomy): domain Eukaryota; kingdom Metazoa; phylum Chordata; class Amphibia; order Caudata; family Salamandridae; genus Calotriton; species Calotriton arnoldi. The sequence continues at coordinate 1,626,837 of CAWUFW010002211.1, forward strand.
AAAGCTTTGCAGTGACAGACCTCCATGGCCTCAGAAGGTGTGAGAGCTTTGCAGTGACAAACCTCCATGGCCTCAGAGGGCTTGAGAGCTGTGCAGTGACAGACCTCCATGGCCTCAGAGGGTGTGAGATATTTGCGGTGACAGACCTCCATGGCCTCAAAAGGTGTGAGAGGTTTGCAGTGACACACCTCCATGAGCTCAGAGGGTGTGAGAGCTTTTCAGTGACAGACCTCCATGGCCTCAGAATGTGTGAGAGCTTTCCAGTGACAGGCCTTCAAGGCCTAGGCTCAGAAGGTGTGAGAGCTTTGCAGTGACATACCTCCATGGCCTCAGAGGGTGTGAGAGCTTTGCACTGACAGACCTCCATGGTGTCAGAAGGTGTGAGAGCTTTGCAATGACAGACCTCCATGGCCTCAGAAGGTGTGAGAGCTTTGCAGTGACAGACCTCCATGACCTCAGAAGGGGTGAGATGTTTGCAGTGTCAGACCTCCATGGCCTTAGAGGGTGTGAGAGCATTGCAGTGACTGACCTCCATGGCCTCAGACAGTGTGAGAGCTTTGCAGTGAAAGACCTCCATGGCCTCAGGAGGTGTGAGAGGTTTGCAGTGAAATACCTCCATGGTCCCAGAGGGTGTGAGAGCTTTGCAGTGTCAGACCTCCGTGGCCTCAGAAGGTGTGAGAGCTTTGCAGTGACAGACCTTCATGGCATCAGAGGGTGTGAGAGCTTTGCAGTGACAGACCTCCATGGCCTGAGGGGGTGTGAGAGGTTTGCAGTGACAGAACTCCATGGCCTCAGAAGGTGTGAGAGGTTTGCAGTGACAGACCTCCACGGCCTCAGGGGGTGTGAGAGGTTTGCAGTGACAGACCTCCATGGCCTCAGAAGGTATGAGAACTCTGCAGAGACAATCCTCAATGGCGTCAAAGGATGTGAGAGCGTTGCAGTGACAGAACTCCGTAGCCTCAGAAGTTGTGAGAGCTATGCAGTGAGAGACCTCCATGTCCTCAGAAGGTGTGAGAGCTTTGCAGTGACAGACCTCCATGGCTTAGCCTCAAAGGGTGTGAGAGGTTTGCAGTGACAGACCTCAATGGCCTCAAAGGGTGTGAGAGGTTTGCAGTGACAGACCTCCATGGCCTCAAAGGGTGTGAGAGTTTTGCAGTGACAGAACTCCATGGCCTCAGAAGGTGATAGAGCTTTGCAGTGACAGACCTCCATGGCCTCAGAGGGTGTGAGAGCTTTGCAGTGACAGACCTCCATGGCCTCAGGGGGTGCGAGAGGTTTGCAGTAACAGAACTCCATGGCCTCAGAAGGTGTGAGAGGTTTGCAGTGACAGACCTCCATCGCCTCAGAAGGTGTGAGAGCTTTGCAGTGACAGACCTCCATGGCCTCAGAAAATGTGAGAGCTTTGCAGTGACAGACCTCCATGGCCTCAGAGGGTGCGAGAGGTTTGCAGTAACAGAACTCCATGGCCTCAGAAGGTGTGAGAGGTTTGCAGTGACAGACCTCCATGGCCTCAGAGGGTGTGAGAGTTTTGCAGTGACAGACATCCATGGCCTCAGAGGGTGTGAGAGCTTTGCAGTGACAGACCTCCATGGCGTCAGAAGGTGTGAGAGCTTTGCAGTGACAGACCTCCATGGCCTCAGAGGGTGTGAGAGTTTTGCAGTGACAGACATCCATGGTCTCAAAAGGTGTGAGAGCTTTGCAGTGACAGATCTCCATGGCCTCAGAAGGTGTGAGAGCTTTGCAGTAACAGACCTCCATGGCCCCAGAAGGTGTGAGAGCTTTGCAGTGTCAGACCTCCATGGTGTAGGCTCAGAAGGTGTGAAAGCTTTGCAGTGACAGACCTCCATGGCCTCATAAGGTGTGAGAGGTTTGCAGTGACAGATCTCCATGGCCTCAGAAGGTGTGAGAGTTTTGAAGTGACAGACCTCTATGGGCTCAGAAAGTATGAGAACTCTGCAGTGACAGACCTCAATGGCCTCAAAGGATGTGAGAACTTTGCAGTGACAGACCTCAATGGCCTCAAAGGATGTGAGAGCTTTGCATTGACAGACCTCCATGGCCTCAGAAGGTGTGAGAGCTTTGCAGTGTCAGACCTCCGTGGCCTCAGAAGGTGTGAGAGATTTGCAGTGACAAACCTCCATGGCCTCAGAGGGTGTGAAAGCTTTGCAGTGACAGACCTCCATGGCCTCTGAAGGTGTGAGAGCTTTGCAGTGTCAGACCTCCATGGCCTCAGAAGGTGTGAGAGATTTGCAGTGACAGACCTCCATGGCCTCAGAGGGTGTGAGAGCTTTGCAGTGTCAGACCTCCGTGGCCTCAGAAGGTGTGAGAGATTTGCAGTGACAGACCTCCATGGCCTCAGAGGGTGTTAGAGCTTTGCAGTGACAGACCTCCATTGCCTCAGAGGGTGTGAGAGCTTTGTAGTGACAGACCTCCATGGCCTCAGAAGGTGTGAGAGCTTTGCAGTAACAGACCTCCATGGCCTCAGAAGGTGTGAGAGCTTTGCAGTGACAGACCTCCATGGCCTAGGCTCAGAAGGTATGAGAAATGTGCAGTGACAAACCTCCATGGCCTCAGAGGGTGTGAGACCTTTGTAGTGACAGACCTCCATGGCCTCACGGGGTGTGAGAGGTTTCCAGTAACAGAACTCCATGGCCACAGAAGGTGTGAGAGGTTTGCAGTGACAGACCTCCATGGCCTCAGAAGGTGTGAGAGCTTTGCAGTGACAGACCTCCATGGCGTCAGAGGGTGTGAGAGCTTTGCAGTGTCAGACCTCCATGGTGTAGGCTCAGAAGGTGTGAAAGCTTTGCAGTGACAGACCTCCATGGCCTCATAAGGTGTGAGAGGTCTGCAGTGACAGATCTCCATGGCCTCAGAAGGTGTGAGAGTTTTGAAGAGACAGACCTCTATGGGCTCAGAAAGTATGAGAACTCTGCAGTGACAGACCTCAATGGCCTCAAAGGATGTGAGAACTTTGCAGTGACAGACCTCAATGGCCTAAAAGGATGCGAGAGCTTTGCATTGACAGACCTCCATGGCCTCAGAATGTGTGAGAGCTTTGCAGTGTCAGACCTCCATGGCCTCAGAAGGTGTGAGAGATTTGCAGTGACAAACCTCCAGGGCCTCAGAGGGTGTGAAAGCTTTGCAGTGACAGACCTCCATGGCCTCTGAAGGTGTGAGAGCTGTGCAGTGTCAGACCTCCGTGGCCTCAGAAGGTGTGAGAGATTTGCAGTGACAGACCTCCATGGCCTCAGAGGGTGTGAGAGCTTTGCAGTGTCAGACCTCCGTGGCCTCAGAAGGTGTGAGAGATTTGCAGTGACAGACCTCCATGTCCTCAGAAGGTGTGAGAGGTTTGCAGTGACAGACCTCCATGGCCTCAGAAGGTGTGAGAGCTTTGCAGTGACAGACCTCCATGGCGTCAGAGGGTGTGAGACCTTTGCAGTGACAGACCTCCATGGCCTCAGAGGGTGTGAGACCTTTGCAGTGACAGACCTCCATGGCCTCAGAGGGTGTGAGACCTTTGCAGTGACAGACCTCCATGGCCTCAGAAGGTGTGAGAACTTTGCAGTGACAGACCTCCATGGCCTCAGAGGGTGTGAGAGGTTTGCAGTGACAGACTTTCATGGCCTCAGAGGGTGTGAGAGCTTTGCAGTTACAGACCTCCATGGCCTCAGACGGTGTGAAAGCTTTGCAGCGACAGACCTCCATGGCCTCAGAAGGTGTGAGACCTTTGCAGTGACAGACCTCCATAGCCTAGGCTCAGTAGGTGTGAGAACTTTGCAGTGACAGACATCAATGACCTCAGAGGGTGTGAGAGCTTTGCAGTGACAAACCTCCATGGCCTAGGCTCAGAAGGTGTGAGAACATTGTAGAAACAGACCTCCAAGGCCTCAGAGGGTGTGAGAACTTTGCAGTGACAGACATCCAGGGCCTCAGAAGCTGTGAGAGGTTTGCAGCAACAGATCTCCATGCCCTCAGAAGACGTGAGAGTTTTGAAGTGCCAGACCTCCATGGCCTCAGAAGGTATAAGAACTCTGCAGTGACAGACCTCCATGGTGTAGGCTCAGAAGGTGTAATGGCTTTGCAGTGACAGACCTCCATGGCCTCAGAAGATGTGAGACCTTTGCAGTGACAGACCTCCAGGGCCTCAGAAGCTGTGAGAGGTTTGCAGTGACAGATCTCCATGCCCTCAGAAGGCGTGAGAGTTTTGAAGTGCCAGACCTCTATGGCCTCAGAAGGTATAAGAACTCTGCAGTGACAGACCTCAATGGCCTCAAAGGATGTGAGCACTTTGCAGTGAGAGACCTCCATGGCCTCAGAAGGTGTGAGAGCTTTGCAGTGACAGACCTCCATGGCCTCAGAAGGTGTGAGAGCTTTGCAGTGACAGAACTCCATGGCCTGAGAAGGTGTGAGAGCTTTGCAGTGACAGACCTCCATGGCCTCAGAGGGTGTGAGAGATTTGCAGTGACAGACCTCCATGGCCTCAGAGGGTGTGAGAGCTTTGCAGTGTCAGACCTCCGTGGCCTCAGAAGGTGTGAGAGATTTGCAGTGACAGACCTCCATGGCCTCAGAGGGTGTTAGAGCTTTGCAGTGACAGACCTCCATTGCCTCAGAGGGTGTGAGAGCTTTGTAGTGACAGACCTCCATGGCCTCAGAAGGTGTGAGACCTTTGCAGTAACAGACCTCCATGGCCTCAGAAGGTGTGAGAGCTTTGCAGTGACAGACCTCCATGGCCTAGGCTCAGAAGGTATGAGAAATGTGCAGTGACAAACCTCCATGGCCTCAGAGGGTGTGAGACCTTTGTAGTGACAGACCTCCATGGCCTCACGGGGTGTGAGAGGTTTGCAGTAACAGAACTCCATGGCCACAGAAGGTGTGAGAGGTTTGCAGTGACAGACCTCCATGGCCTCAGAAGGTGTGAGAGCTTTGCAGTGACAGACCTCCATGGCGTCAGAGGGTGTGAGAGCTTTGCAGTGTCAGACCTCCATGGTGTAGGCTCAGAAGGTGTGAAAGCTTTGCAGTGACAGACCTCCATGGCCTCATAAGGTGTGAGAGGTTTGCAGTGACAGATCTCCATGACCTCAGAAGGTGTGAGAGTTTTGAAGAGACAGACCTCTATGGGCTCAGAAAGTATGAGAACTCTGCATTGACAGACCTCAATGGCCTCAAAGGATGTGAGAACTTTGCAGTGACAGACCTCAATGGCCTAAAAGGATGTGAGAGCTTTGCATTGACAGACCTCCATGGCCTCAGAATGTGTGAGAGCTTTGCAGTGTCAGACCTCCGTGGCCTCAGAAGGTGTGAGAGATTTGCAGTGACAAACCTCCAGGGCCTCAGAGGGTGTGAAAGCTTTGCAGTGACAGACCTCCATGGCCTCAGGGGGTGTGAGAGGTTTGCAGTAACAGAACTCCATGGCCTCAGAAGGTGTGAGAGGTTTGCAGTGACAGACCTCCATGGCCTCAGAAGGTGTGAGAGCTTTGCAGTGACAGACCTCCATGGCGTCAGAGGGTGTGAGACCTTTGCAGTGACAGACCTCCATGGCCTCAGAGGGTGTGAGACCTTTGCAGTGACAGACGTCCATGGCCTCAGAGGGTGTGAGAGCTTTGCAGTTACAGACCTCCATGGCCTCAGACGGTGTGAAAGCTTTGCAGCGACAGACCTCCATGGCCTCAGAAGGTGTGAGACCTTTGCAGTGACAGACCTCCATAGCCTAGGCTCAGTAGGTGTGAGAACTTTGCAGTGACAGACATCAATGACCTCATAGGGTGTGAGAGCTTTGCAGTGACAAACCTCCATGGCCTAGGCTCAGAAGGTGTGAGAACATTGTAGAAACAGACCTCCAAGGCCTCAGAGGGTGTGAGAACTTTGCAGTGACAGACATCCAGGGCCTCAGAAGCTGTGAGAGGTTTGCAGCAACAGATCTCCATGCCCTCAGAAGACGTGAGAGTTTTGAAGTGCCAGACCTCCATGGCCTCAGAAGGTATAAGAACTCTGCAGTGACAGACCTCCATGGTGTAGGCTCAGAAGGTGTAATGGCTTTGCAGTGACAGACCTCCATGGCCTCAGAAGATGCGAGAGCTTTGCAGTGACAGACCTCCAGGGCCTCAGAAGCTGTGAGAGGTTTGCAGTGACAGATCTCCATGCCCTCAGAAGGTGTGAGAGTTTTGAAGTGCCAGACCTCTATGGCCTCAGAAGGTATAAGAACTCTGCAGTGACAGACCTCAATGGCCTCAAAGGATGTGAGCACTTTGCAGTGAGAGACCTCCATGGCCTCAGAAGGTGTGAGAGCTTTGCAGTGACAGACCTCCATGGCCTCAGAAGGTGTGAGAGCTTTGCAGTGACAGAACTCCATGGCCTCAGAAGGTGTGAGAGCTTTGCAGTGACAGACCTCCATGGCCTCAGAGGGTGTGAGAGATTTGCAGTGACAGACCTCCATGGCCTCAGAGGGTGTGAGAGCTTTGCAGTGTCAGACCTCCGTGGCCTCAGAAGGTGTGAGAGATTTGCAGTGACAGACCTCCATGGCCTCAGAGGGTGTTAGAGCTTTGCAGTGACAGACCTCCATTGCCTCAAAGGGTGTGAGAGCTTTGTAGTGACAGACCTCCATGGCCTCAGAAGGTGTGAGAGCTTTGCAGTAACAGACCTCCATGGCCTCAGAAGGTGTGAGAGCTTTGCAGTGACAGACCTCCATGGCCTAGGCTCAGAAGGTATGAGAAATGTGCAGTGACAAACCTCCATGGCCTCAGAGGGTGTGAGACCTTTGTAGTGACAGACCTCCATGGCCTCACGGGGTGTGAGAGGTTTGCAGTAACAGAACTCCATGGCCACAGAAGGTGTGAGAGGTTTGCAGTGACAGACCTCCATGGCCTCAGAAGGTGTGAGAGCTTTGCAGTGACAGACCTCCATGGCGTCAGAGGGTGTGAGAGCTTTGCAGTGTCAGACCTCCATGGTGTAGGCTCAGAAGGTGTGAAAGCTTTGCAGTGACAGACCTCCATGGCCTCATAAGGTGTGAGAGGTTTGCAGTGACAGATCTCCATGGCCTCAGAAGGTGTGAGAGTTTTGAAGAGACAGACCTCTATGGGCTCAGAAAGTATGAGAACTCTGCAGTGACAGACCTCAATGGCCTCAAAGGATGTGAGAACTTTGCAGTGACAGACCTCAATGGCCTAAAAGGATGTGAGAGCTTTGCATTGACAGACCTCCATGGCCTCAGAATGTGTGAGAGCTTTGCAGTGTCAGACCTCCGTGGCCTCAGAAGGTGTGAGAGATTTGCAGTGACAAACCTCCAGGGCCTCAGAGGGTGTGAAAGCTTTGCAGTGACAGACCTCCATGGCCTCTGTAGGTGTGAGAGCTTTGCAGTGTCAGACCTCCGTGGCCTCAGAAGGTGTGAGAGATTTGCAGTGACAGACCTCAATGGCCTCAGAGGGTGTGAGAGATTTGCAGTGTCAGACCTCCGTGGCCTCAGAAGGTGTGAGAGATTTGCAGTGACAGACCTCCATGGCCTCAGAGGGTGTTAGAGCTTTGCAGCGACAGACCTCCATTGCCTCAGAGGGTGTGAGAGCTTTGTAGTGACAGACCTCCATGGCCTCAGAAGGTGTGAGAGCTTTGCAGTAACAGACCTCCATGGCCTCAGAAGGTGTGAGAGCTTTGCAGTGACAGACCTCCATGGCCTAGGCTCAGAAGGTGTGAGAAATGTGCATTGACAGACCTCCATGGCCTCGGAGGGTGTGAGACCTTTGTAGTGGCAGACCTCCATGGCCTCAGGGGGTGTGAGAGGTTTGCAGTCACAGAACTCCATGGCCTCAGAAGGTGTGAGAGGTTTGCAGTGACAGACCTCCATGGCCTCAGAAGGTGTGAGAGCTTTGCAGTGACAGACCTCCATGGCGTCAGAGGGTGTGAGACCTTTGCAGTGACAGACCTCCATGGCCTCAGAGGGTGTGAGACCTTTACAGTGACAGACCTCCATGGCCTCAGAGGGTGTGAGACCTTTGCAGTGACAGACCTCCATGGCCTCAGAAGGTGTGAGAACTTTGCAGTGACAGACCTCCATGGCCTCAGAGGGTGTGAGAGGTTTGCAGTGACAGACTTTCATGGCCTCAGAGGGTGTGAGAGCTTTGCAGTTACAGACCTCCATGGCCTCAGACGGTGTGAAAGCTTTGCAGCGACAGACCTCCATGGCCTCAGAAGGTGTGAGACCTTTGCAGTGACAGACCTCCATAGCCTAGGCTCAGTAGGTGTGAGAACTTTGCAGTGACAGACATCAATGACCTCAGAGGGTGTGAGAGCTTTGCAGTGACAAACCTCCATGGCCTAGGCTCAGAAGGTGTGAGAACATTGTAGAAACAGACCTCCAAGGCCTCAGAGGGTGTGAGAACTTTGCAGTGACAGACATCCAGGGCCTCAGAAGCTGTGAGAGGTTTGCAGCAACAGATCTCCATGCCCTCAGAAGGCGTGAGAGTTTTGAAGTGCCAGACCTCCATGGCCTCAGAAGGTATAAGAACTCTGCAGTGAGAGACCTCCATGGTGTAGGCTCAGAAGGTGTAATGGCTTTGCAGTGACAGACCTCCATGGCCTCAGAAGATGTGAGAGCTTTGCAGTGACAGACCTCCAGGGCCTCAGAAGCTGTGAGAGGTTTGCAGTGACAGATCTCCATGCCCTCAGAAGGCGTGAGAGTTTTGAAGTGCCAGACCTCTATGGCCTCAGAAGGTATAAGAACTCTGCAGTGACAGACCTCAATGGCCTCAAAGGATGTGAGCACTTTGCAGTGAGAGACCTCCATGGCCTCAGAAGGTGTGAGAGCTTTGCAGTGACAGACCTCCATGGCCTCAGAAGGTGTGAGAGCTTTGCAGTGACAGAACTCCATGGCCTCAGAAGGTGTGTGAGCTTTGCAGTGACAGACCTCCATGGCCTCAGAAGATGTGAGAGCTTTGCAGTGACAGACCTCCAGGGCCTCAGAAGCTGTGAGAGGTTTGCAGTGACAGATCTCCATGCCCTCAGAAGGCGTGAGAGTTTTGAAGTGCCAGACCTCTATGGCCTCAGAAGGTATAAGAACTCTGCAGTGACAGACCTCAATGGCCTCAAAGGATGTGAGCACTTTGCAGTGAGAGACCTCCATGGCCTCAGAAGGTGTGAGAGCTTTGCAGTGACAGACCTCCATGGCCTCAGAAGGTGTGAGAGCTTTGCAGTGACAGAACTCCATGGCCTCAGAAGGTGTGAGAGCTTTGCAGTGACAGACCTCCATGGCCTCAGAGGGTGTGAGAGGTTTGCAGTAACAGACCGCGATAGCCTCAGAAGATGTGAGAGCTTTGCAGTGACAAACCTCCATGGCCTCAGAAAGTGTGAGAGGTTTGCTGTGACAGATCTCCATGGCCTCAGAAGGTATGAGAACTCTGCAGTAACAGACCTTAATAGCCTCAAAGGATGTGAGAGCTTTTCAGTGACAGACCTCCATGGCCTCAGAAGGTGTGAGAGCTTTCCAGTGACAGGCCTTCAAGGCCTAGGCTCAGAAGGTGTGAGAGCTTTGCAGTGACATACCTCCATGGCCTCAGAGGGTGTGAGAGCTTTGCAGTGTCAGACCTCCGTGGCCTCAGAAGGTGTGAGAGTTTTGAAGTGACAAGCCTCAAAGGCCTCAGAAGGTGTGAGAGCTTTGCAGTGAAAGACCTTTAAGGCCTAGGCTCAGAAGGTGTAAGAGCTTTGCAGTGATAGAACTCCATGGCTTTAGAGGGTGTGAGAGCTTTGCAGGGACAGACCTCCATGGCCTCAGAAGGTGTGAGAAGTTTGTAGTCACAGACCTCCGCGGCCTCCAACTGTGTGAGAGGTTTGCAGTGACAGACCTCCACGGCCTCAGATGGCGTGAGAGGTTTGCTGTGACAGACCTCCATGGCCTCAGAAGGTGTGAGAGCTTTGCAGTGACAGACCTCCATGGCCTCAGAAGGTGTTAGAGCTTTGCAGTGACAAACCTCCATGGCCTCAGAGGTCTTGAGAGCTGTGCAGTGACAGACCTCCATGGCCTCAGAGGGTGTGAGATATTTGCGGTGACAGACCTCCATGGCCTCAAAAGGTGTGAGAGGTTTGCAGTGACACACCTCCATGAGCTCAGAGGGTGTGAGAGCTTTTCAGTGACAGACCTCCATGGCCTCAGAAGGTGTGAGAGCTTTCCAGTGACAGGCCTTCAAGGCCTAGGCTCAGAAGGTGTGAGAGCTTTGCAGTGACATACCTCCATGGCCTCAGAGGGTGTGAGAGCTTTGCAATGACAGACCTCCATGGCCTCAGAAGGTGTGAGAGCTTTGCAGTGACAGACCTCCATGACCTCAGAAGGGGTGAGATGTTTGCAGTGTCAGACCTCCATGGCCTTAAAGGGTGTGAGAGCATTGCAGTGACTGACCTCCATGGCCTCAGACAGTGTGAGAGCTTTGCAGTGAAAGACCTCCATGGCCTCAGGAGGTGTGAGAGGTTTGCAGTGAAATACCTCCATGGTCCAAAGAGGGTGTGAGAGCTTTGCAGTGTCAGACCTCCGTGGCCTCAGAAGGTGTGAGAGCTTTGCAGTGACAGACCTTCATGGCCTGAGGGGGTGTGAGAGGTTTGCAGTGACAGAACTCCATGGCCTCAGAAGGTGTGAGAGGTTTGCAGTGACAGACCTCCACGGCCTCAGGGGGTGTGAGAGGTTTGCAGTGACAGACCTCCATGGCCTCAGAAGGTATGAGAACTCTGCAGAGACAAACCTCAATGGCGTCAAAGGATGTGAGAGCGTTGCAGTGACAGAACTCCGTAGCCTCAGAAGGTGTGAGAGCTATGCAGTGAGAGACCTCCATGTCCTCAGAAGGTGTGAGAGCTTTGCAGTGACAGACCTCCATGGCTTAGCCTCAAAGGGTGTGAGAGGTTTGCAGTGACAGACCTCCATGGCCTCAAAGGGTGTGAGAGGTTTGCAGTGACAGACCTCCATGGCCTCAAAGGGTGTGAGAGTTTTGCAGTGACAGAACTCCATGGCCTCAGAAGGTGATAGAGCTTTGCAGTGACAGACCTCCATGGCCTCAGAGGGTGTGAGAGCTTTGCAGTGACAGACCTCCATGGCCTCAGGGGGTGCGAGAGGTTTGCAGTAACAGAACTCCATGGCCTCAGAAGGTGTGAGAGGTTTGCAGTGACAGACCTCCATGGCCTCAGAAGGTGTGAGAGCTTTGCAGTGACAGACCTCCATGGCCTCAGAGGGTGCGAGAGGTTTGCAGTAACAGAACTCCATGGCCTCAGAAGGTGTGAGAGGTTTGCAGTGACAGACCTCCATGGCCTCAGAAGATGTGAGAGCTTTGCAGTGACAGACCTCCATGGCCTCAGAGGGTGTGAGAGCTTTGCAGTGACAGACCTCCATGGCCTCAGAAGGTGTGAGAGCTTTGCAGTGACAGACCTCCATGGCCTCAGAGGGTGTGAGAGTTTTGCAGTGGCAGACATCCATGGCCTCAGAGGGTGTGAGAGGTTTGCAGTGACAGACCTCCATGGCCTCAGAGGGTGTGAGAGGTTTGCAGTAACAGACCTCCATGGCCTCATAAGGTGTGAGAGGTTTGCAGTGACAGATCTCCATGGCCTCAGAAGATGTGAGAGTTGTGAAGTGACAGACCTCAATGGGCTCAGAAGATGTGAGACCTCTGCAGTGACAGACCTCAATGGCCTCAGAAGGTGTGAGAGCTTTGCAGTGTCAGACCTCCGTGGCCTCAGAAGGTGTGAGAGATTTGCAGTGACAGACCTCCATGGCCTCAGACGGTGTGAAAGCTTTGCAGTGACAGATCTCCATGGCCTCAGAAGGTGTGAGAGCTTTGCAGTAACAGACCTCCATGGCCTAGGCTCAGTAGGTGTGAGAACTTTGCAGTGACAGACATCAATGGCCTCATTGGATGTGAGAGCTTTGCAGTGACAGACCTCCATGGCCTCAGAGGGTGTGAGAGCTTTGCAGTGACAGACCTCCATGGCCTCAGAGGGTGTGAGAGCTTTGCAGTGACAGACCTTCATGGCCTAGGCTCAGAAGGTGTAAGAGCTTTGTAGTGACAGACCTCAATGGCCTCAGAAGATGTGAGAGGTTTGCAGTGACAGACCTCCATGGCCTCAGAAGGTGTGAGAGCTTTGCAGTGACAGACCTCCATGGCCTCAGACGTGTGAAAGCTTTGCAGTGACAGACCTCCATGGCCTCAGAAGGTGTGAGAGATTTGCAGTAACAGACCTCCATGGCCTAGGCTCAGTAGGTGTGAGAACTTTGTAGAGACAGACATCAATGGCCTCATTGGATGTGAGAGCTTTGCAGTGACAGACCTCCATGGCCTCAGAGGGTGTGAGAGCTTTGCAGTGACAGACCTCCATGGCCTCAGAGGGTGTGAGAGCTTTGCAGTGACAGACCTTCATGGCCTAGGCTCAGAAGGTGTAAGAGCTTTGTAGTGACAGACCTCGATGGCCTCAGAAGATGTGAGAGGTTTGCAGTGACAGACCTCCATGGCCTCAGAAGGTATAAGAACTCTGCAGTGACAGACCTCAATGGCCTCAAAGGGTGTGAGCGCTTTGCTGTGACAGACCTCCATGGCCTCAGAAGGTGTGAGAGCTTTGCAGTGACAGACATCCATTGCCTCAGAGGGTGTGAGAGCTTTGTAGTGACAGACCTCCATGGCCTCAGAAGGTGTGAGAGCTTTGCAGTAACAGACCTCCATGGCCTATGAAGGTGTGAGAGCTTTGCAGTGACTGACCTACATGGCCTCATGCAGTCTGAGAGCCTTCCAGTGACAGACCTCCATTGCCTCTGAAGGTGTGAGAGCTTTGCACTGACAGACCTCCATGGCCTCAGAGGGTTTTAGAGCTTTGTAGTGACAGACCTCCATGGCCTCAGAAGGTGTGAGAACTTTGCAGTGACAGACCTCCATGGCCTCAGAGGGTGTGAGAGCTTTGCAGTGACAGAACTCCATGGACTCATAAGGTGTGAGAGCTTTGCAGTGACAGATCTCCATGGCCTCAGAAGATGTGAGAGTTGTGAAGTGACAGACCTCAATGGGCTCAGAAGATGTGAGAACTCTGCAGTGACAGACCTCAATGGCCTCAGAAGGTGTGAGAGCTTTGCCGTGTCAGACCTCCGTGGCCTCAGAAGGTGTGAGAGATTTGCAGTGACAGACCTCCATGGCCTCAGACAGTGTGAAAGCTTTGCAGTGACAGACCTCCATGGCCGCAGAAGGTGTGAGAGGTTCGCAGTGACAGACCTCCATGGCCTAGGCTCAGTAGGTGTGAGAACTTTGCAGTGACAGACATCAATGGCCTCATTGGATGTGACAGCTTTGCAGTGACAGACCTCCATGGCCTCAGAGGGTGTGAGAGCTTTGCAGTTACAGACCTCCATGGCCTCAGAGGGTGTGAGAGCTTTGCAGTGACAACCTTCATGGCCTAGGCTCAGAAGGTGTAAGAGCTTTGTAGTGACAGACCTCCATGGCCTCAGAAGATGTGAGAGGTTTGCAGTGACAGACCTCCATGGCCTCAGAAGGTGTGAGAGCTTTGCAGTGACAGACCTCCATGGTGTAGTCTCAGAAGGTGTAATGGCTTTGCAGTGACAGACCTCCATGGCCTCGTAAGATGTGAGAGCTTTGTAGTGACAGACCTCCATGGCCTCAGAAGGTTTGAGAGTTTTGAAGTGACAGACCTCCATGGCCTCAGAAGGTATAAGAACTCTGCAGTGACAGACCTCAATGGCCTCAAGGGGTGTGAGCGCTTTGCTGTGACAGACCTCCATGGCCTCAGAAGGTGTGAGAGCTTTGCAGTACAGACCTCCATTGCCTCAGAGGGTGTGAGAGCTTTGTAGTGACAGACCTCCATGGTCTCAGAAGGTGTGAGAGCTTTGCAGTGACAGACCTCCATTGCCTCAGACGGTGTGAGAGCTTTGTAGTGACAGACCTCCATGGCCTCAAAAGGTGTGAGAGCTTTGAAGTGACAGACCTCCATTGCCTCAGAGGGTGTGAGAGCTTTGTAGTGACAGACCTCAATGGCCTCAGACAGTGTGAGAGCGTTCCAGTGACAGACCTCCATTGCCTCTGAAGGTGTGAGAGCTTTGCACTGACAGAGCTCCATGGCCTCAGAGGGTGTTAGAGCTTTGCAGTGACAGAGCTCCATGGCCTCAGAAGGTGTGAGAACTTTGCAGTGACAGACCTCCATGGCCTCAGACAGTGTGAGAGCGTTCCAGTGACAGACCTCCATTGACTCTGAAGGTGTGAGAGCTTTGCACTGACAGACCTCCATGGCCTCAGAGGGTGTTAGAGCTTTGCAGTGACAGACCTCCATGGCCTCAGAAGGTGTGAGAACTTTGCAGTAACAGACCTCCATGGCCTAGGCTCAGAAGGTGTAAGAGCTTTGTAGTGACAGACCTCCAAGGCCTCAAAAGGTGTGCGAGCTTTGCAGTGACAGACCTCTATGGTGTAGGCTCAGAAGGTGTAAAAGCTTTTCAGTGACAGACCTCCGTGGCCTCAGATGGTGAGAGAGGTTTGAAGTGACAGATCTCCATGGCCTCAGAAGGTATGAGATCTCTGCAGTAACAGACCTTAATGGCCTCAAAGGATGTGAGAGCTTTTCAGTGACAGACCTCCATGGCCTCAGAAGGTGTGAGAGCTTTTCAGTGACAGACCTCCATGGCCTCAGAAGGTGTGAGAGCTTTCCAGTGACAGGCCTTCAAGGCCTAGGCTCAGAAGGCGTGAGAGCTTTGCAGTGACATACCTCCATGGCCTCAGTGGGTGTGAGAGCTTTGCAGTGTCAGACCTCCGTGGCCTCAGAAGGTGTGAGCGTTTTGCAGTAACAAGCCTCAAAGGCCTCAGAAGGTATGAGAGCTTTGCAGTGACAGACGTCCATGGCCTCAGAAGGTCTGAGAGCTTTGCAGTGAAAGACCTTTAAGGCCTAGGCTCAGAAGGTATAAGAGCTTTGCAGTCACAGACCTCCATGGCCTCAGAAGGGGTGAGATGTTTGCAGTGTCAGACCTCCATGGCCTCAGAGGGTGTGAGAGCTTTGCAGTGACTGACCTCCATGGCCTCAGACAGTGTGAGAGCTTTGCAGTGAAAGACCTCCATGGCCTCAGGAGGTGTGAGGGGTTTGCAGTGAAATACCTCCATGGTCTCAGAGGGTGTGAGAGCTTTGCAGTGACAGACCTCCATGGCCTCAGAGGGTGTGAGAGCTATGAAGTGACAGACCTCCATGACCTCAGGGGGTGTGAGAGTTTTGCAGTGACAGACCTCCATGGCCTCAGAAGGTGTGAGAGTTTTGCAGTGACAGACCTCCATGGCCTCAGAGGGTGTGAGAGCTTTGCAGTGACAGGCCTCCATGGCCTCAGAAGGTGTGAGAGCTTTGCAGTGGCAGACCTCCATGGCCTCAGAGGGTGTGAGAGCTTTGCAGTGACAGGCCTCTATGGCCTCAGAGGGTGTGAGAGGTTTGCAGTGACAGAACTCCATGGCCTCAGAAGGTGTGAGAGGTTTGCACTGACAGACCTCCATGGCCTCAGAAGGTGTGAGAGTTTTGCAGTGAAAGACCTCCATGACCTCAGGGGATGTGAGAGTTTTGCAGTGACAGACCTCCATGGCCTCAGAAGGTGTGAGAGTTTTGCAGTGACAGACCTCCGTGGCCTCAGAGGGTGTGAGAGCTTTGCAGTGACAGGCCTCCATGGCCTCAGAAGGTGTGAGAGCTTTGCAGTGGCAGACCTCCATGGCCTCAGAGGGTGTGAGAGCTTTGCAGTGACAGACCTCCATGGCCTCAGAAGGTGTGAGAGCTTTGCAGTGACAGGCCTCTATGGCCTCAGGGGGTGTGAGAGCTTTGCAGTGGCAGACCTCCATGGCTTCAGAGGGTGTGAGCAGTGGCGTAGCTAGGGGGGGGCGATGGGGGCGGACCGCCCCAGGCGGCACGAGTTTTGGGGCGGCAGAGAGTGCCCCTCCCCCGCTCTTACCTGCGGCCGTTGCGGCCGCAAGAATCGGCCGCTACCCCCCCCCGCTCCTCTATAATTTTGCCGAGGGCGGCAAATGCAGGGGCCGCCACGGGCAGCCTTAGGCCTAGCTACGCCCCTGGGTGTGAGAGCTTTGCAGTGACAGGCCTCTATGGCCTCAGAGGGTGTGAGAGGTTTGCAGTGACAGACTTCCATGGCCTCAGAGGTTGTGAGAGCTTTGCAGTGACAAACCTGCAGGGCCTCAGAGGGTGTGAGAGGTTTGCAGTGACAGAACTCCATGGCCTCAGGGGGTGTGAGAGCTTTGCAGTGACAGAACTCCATGGCCTCAGAAGGTGTGAGAGCTTTGCAGTGACAGACTTCTATGGCCTCAGGGGGTGTGAGAGCTTTGCAGTGACAGACCTCCATGGCCTCAGGGGGTGTGAGAGCTTTGCAGTGACAGACCTCCATGGCCTCAGAAGGTGTGAGAGGTTTGCAGTGACAGACCTCCATGGCCTCAGAAGGTGTGAGAGCTTTGCAGTGACAGACCTCCATGGCCTCAGGGGGTGTGAGAGCTTTGCAGTGACAGAACTCCATGGCCTCAGAAGGTGTGAGATGTTTGCAGTGACAGAACTCCATGGCCTCAGAAGGTGTGAGAGCTTTGCAGTGACAGACCTCCATGGCCTCAGGGAGTGTGAGAGCTTTGCAGTGACAGAACTCCATGGCCTCAGAAGGTGTGAGAGGTTTGCAGTGACAGACCTCCATTGCCTCAGAAGGTGTGAGAGCTTTGCAGTGACAGACCTCCATTGCCTCAGAGGGAGTGAGAGCTTTGCAGTGACAGACCTCCATTGCCTCAGAAGGTGTGAGAGCTTTGCAGTGACAGACCTCCATTGCCTCAGAGGGAGTGAGAGCTTTGCAGTGACAGACCTTCATGGCCTCAGAAGGCGTGAGGTTTGCAGTTACACGCCTCCATGGCTTCAGAAGGTGTGAGAGCTTTGCAGTGACAGACCTCCATGGCCTCAGAAGGTGTGAGAGCTTTGCAGTGACAGACCTCCATGGCCTCAGGGGGTGTGAGAGGTTTGCAGCGCAGACCTCCATGGCCTCTGAAGGTGTGAGAGCTTTGCAGTGACAGACCTCCGTGGCCTCAGAAGGTGTGAGAGGTTTGCAGTGACAGACCTCCATTGCCTCAGAGGGAGTGAGAGCTTTGCAGTGACAGACCTCCATGGCCTCAGAAGGTGTGAGAGCTTTGCAGTGACAGACGTCCATTGCCTCAGAGGGAGTGAGAGCTTTGCAGTGACAGACCTCCATGACCTCAGAAGGCGTGAGAGCTTTGCAGTGACAGACCTCCATTGCCTCAGAGGGAGTGAGAGCTTTGCAGTTACACACCTCCATGGCTTCAGAAGGTGTGAGAGCTTTGCAGTGACAGACCTCCGTGGCCTCAGAAGGTGTGAGAGGTTTGCAGTGACAGACCTCCATTGCCTCAGAGGGAGTGAGAGCTTTGCAGTGACAGACCTCCATGGCCTCAGAAGGTGTGAGAGCTTTGCAGTGACAGACCTCCATTGCCTCAGAGGGAGTGAGAGCTTTGCAGTGACAGACCTCCATGGCCTCAGAAGGTGTGAGAGCTTTGCAGTGACAGACCTCCATTGCCTCAGAGGGAGTGAGAGCTTTGCAGTGACAGACCTCCATGGCCTCAGAAGGCGTGAGGTTTGCAGTTACACGCCTCCATGGCTTCAGAATGTGTGAGAGCTTTGCAGTGACAGACCTCCATGGCCTCAGAGGGTGTGAGAGGTTGTCAGTGACAGACCTCCATGGCCTCAGAGGGAGTGAGAGCTTTGCAGTGACAGACCTCCATGGCCTCAGAAGGCGTGAGAGCTTTGCAGTGACAGAACTCCATGGCCTCAGAAGGTGTGAGAGGTTTGCAGTGACAGACCTCCATGGCCTCTGAAGGTGTGAGAGCTTTGCAGTGACAGACCTCCGTGGCCTCAGAAGGTGTGAGAGGTTTGCAGTGACAGACCTCCATTGCCTCAGAGGGAGTGAGAGCTTTGCAGTGACAGACCTCCATGGCCTCAGAAGGTGTGAGAGCTTTGCAGTGACAGACGTCCATTGCCTCAGAGGGAGTGAGAGCTTTGCAGTGACAGACCTCCATGGCCTCAGAAGGTGTGAGAGCTTTGCAGTGACAGACGTCCATTGCCTCAGAGGGAGTGAGAGCTTTGCAGTTACACACCTCCATGGCTTCAGAAGGTGTGAGAGCTTTGCAGTGACAGACCTCCGTGGCCTCAGAAGGTGTGAGAGGTTTGCAGTGACAGACCTCCATTGCCTCAGAGGGACTGAGAGCTTTGCAGTGACAGACCTCCATGGCCTCAGAAGGTGTGAGAGCTTTGCAGTGACAGACCTCCATTGCCTCAGAGGGAGTGAGAGCTTTGCAGTGACAGACCTCCATGGCCTCAGAAGGTGTGAGAGCTTTGCAGTGACAGACCTCCATTGCCTCAGAGGGAGTGAGAGCTTTGCAGTGACAGACCTCCATGGCCTCAGAGGGTGTGAGAGGTTGTCAGTGACAGACCTCCATGGCCTCAGAGGGAGTGAGAGCTTTGCAGTGACAGACCTCCATGGCCTCAGAAGGCGTGAGAGCTTTGCAGTGACAGACCTCCATGGCCTCAGAAGGTGTGAGAGCTTTGCAGGGGCAGGTCGGAGTGGGCAAATGGTCTGTGGGTAACACTGTGAGAGCCCCCGGGCCTGAGAGCTCAGCAGTGATGGAGCATCAGGCGTTTGTGTTTGAATCTCCCAGGGTCTTATAATGAGACTCTCATTCTACCCATAGCCTAACTCCAGCCAGGCCCTGACTTCCTCCGGTGGCTTACTCCCCAAGGCACAGTTTCATCCCAAGACCAATGCTGTAAGTGCCCGACCTCCACCGGGTTCAGATTTTAACCAGGTTGTACCTCCCACAGGGCATGATTCCGTTCAGGGCCTGGTTCCACCCAGGGTTTGACACATCCGACGGCATGACCCACGCCAGGGTCACATTCTACCCGGAGCCTCATTCCATCTGAAGACTGACTTCACAAATAGCACGACTGATCCCCAGGGACTGAATGCCCCCAGAGCCTTCCTTCACCCAGGTCCTGGCTTCTGATTTCACCGACGTCATGACTCCCCGGGCCTAATTCAGATTTCACGTAGGGCCCGGCCGGGGCGTCCCAGAGTTCGTTTCACCCACGCCTCGACCCCACGCCCCTCGACCCAAACCCATTACTCAGTCGACGCCTGCTGCTGCTTTGGTACCCTGGGGCTCGGACTCGGAGGGAGTAAAGCCGGAAACCGTGCACGGCCTTCAGGTAGGGCCGGGGCGGTCTGGCTGCCCCACCTTTCCCGTTGTCTCTTCCCTCATGCCTCTTTGGCATTACCCCCATCCACGAATCCCTACCCAAAGGATGAAAGGAGGGCACCCGTGGGACTGCTTCACTTTTCATCAGCTGAAACCGTTGATATTTTCGTTTGGCATCGCGATACGCAGCCCTTATCACGGTACGATCATGTAAGAGAATTGAGTGAGTTCATGATCCTGCAACAGAGATATGAGTGTTCACTCAGCAGGTTGCCGTCTTCACTCCCCGTGATATGTCTGAGACGGGGAAGGGAGGTGCGACGGGGGAAAGGAGGTGATGCGATCTGTTGGCAACCTGCATGCAATCTCAATATGATAGCTGAGAGGGTTTTCGTGCCTGCTGCAGCCGAGTTTGGGGTTTCCACCTTACCGTCACTGATGCAAATTCCAGTGGGACGACCCAATCTTTCATCCTTCCAAAGCCCAAAAAATTAAAAACAATGTGTTGGTTAATAAAATGATCTTTCGTTTAGCAGTTAGTGTGTACTACTCACTACATGATGTGTGGTTTCGAAGCCGTGCTTGGTATTATGTTAACGTTAGCAGTTATTAATATCACCCGCATTGCATAACTTACATAGAGCGTTAACGGACTGTGCGCTGGACAGGCCTGGGTTCTGGGTGTCAGTATAAACAGGGGATTGTGGTCTGAGTCAGCCAGTCAAGGGCCTCAGTGGCTTCAGGGAGCCTGCAGGTGGCGCCAGTCGGGAGGCCTTGCACGGAATCAGTCATTCGAAGCCCTGTTCATTGAGTCAGTCAGGAGTCTGTGCCTGGAGTTGGGCGATTGTGCCTGGAGTAAGTCAGTAGGGGTGAATGGACTCCGTCTCTTCGCTCTGTAGCAGGAGTCAGTCGGGAGGGAGTGCATGCTGTCAGGGTCTGTGGTTGGAGTCAGTCAGACAAAGTCCTTAATCACGGCCATTGAGATTATGCGATTCTGACGCCACGGCTTTTTTTGTGCATAATTAGGGATTTGCCGCATTTTCCAGATAATGCATCGTCATCTGCAGATTTGAACAAAAAACATTTTGTTTCTAGCTCCAACAGATCAAAAGTAACTAAAATGTGGCGAACAGTGTTTGCGCGCATTGGAAGGCCCTTTGCAAAGGTTTACTGTTCATCTTTCAGTTGCTTACATATGTATTTAGTAGTTAATGATGTTGATGATGTGAAATCTTTTCCCAGACAGTATTACCAAGTGTAACAATGGCAAAATAATGAAGTAATATGTTGTAGTGTGTACTTGCATAATCTTGTGAGCTCTGTGCAGATCAGCCCTTGGCTGATAGAATGCTTGCCAGGTGCAGTTCTCATGGCATCATGGGGTTCTGGGTCGTTGAATTATGCCAAGGCAGTTGTTGGCTGTGCCTGGATTGGGATGGTGTGAAGGGGTTTTTCTCCTGACGGAATAAAAGAGCTTTTTATAACCCTATTATGTCCAGCAAGCTTACTACATAATACTATCAAAAAATGTGCCGCCGTATGCTGCATAATTTGCCCTTTCTTGCAGCATAATTTAGTCAACTCTGAACATAATTTGGTGCTCCATTGCCGCATAATTCTAGTGGCCTTCTCCTTAACCTAAAGTTAGTCAGAGCAGAGGGCTGTGCATGTCGCCAGGGCCTGTTGATGGAGGCAGGCAGTCAATGCCCTGTGCACGGAGTGTGTGAGGAGGCAGTACAAGGTGTCAGGGTCTGTGGTTACTGTCAGTTAAGTAGCCCAGGTTTCGTCTTGCCCGCATGAGGGGACGCTCGTTCGCCTACCTGGACCCGAAACTCTGAAACTCTCTCCCGGCTTCTCTTAGGAACTGTCACTCCTTACTTACCTTCCATAAGAATCTGAAGACATGGCTTTTCTAACTGCCCGCTGCGGCTTCCGTCAGCTGCCTCTATCCTGCACCGGGAGACCCTTCCGGGTAGCTGCACGCATTATAAGTCCCTCATAATAATAATAATAATAAAAGTAGCTCTGGTCAGGGGGCAGTGCAGCCATTCGGTAATTCAAGGCCCTGTTTACGAAATGAGACAATCAGGGCCCTGTGTATTGGGTCAGGGGTCTGTGAGTGGGGACAGTTACTTAAGGGCTGTCTGTGCAGTGACCTTGGAAGATGACGAGTCGGCCAGATAGTAAGTTAGGTCATCGATTCTGAGGAGACGGTTTTGGCAGAGTCACCCAATGAGGTCGGCTGTGGATGGTGCCAGCCAATCCCAACCGACAATGGAGTCCAGCGGCTGTGGTCGGAGTAGGTGGGTATAAATAGTGTTAGGGTGGTGGAATGGGATCTGTGAGGAGGGTCTGTGAAAGGAGACACCCGATCTGGCATTGTGGATTTCACTACGGAGAAAATGGAGGCAGCCAGGGGGCTGCAACTATAGTTAGTGGTCTGTGGAAGGAAGGAATCAGTCAGGGGCTGAAAATGAAATCAGAGTGCTCGGAACAGTGGCAAGGTCGGTGGATGTAATCAGTCCTGGGTTTGTGATGGAATCATGAAGGTGTGGATAGAGTCAGGGTCTGTGGACGGAGTCAGGGTCTGTGGACGGAGTCAGGAGCTGTGGATAGAGTCAGGGGCTGTGGATAAAGTCTGGGACTGTGGGCGGAGTAAGGGACTGTGGACGGAGTCACGGGCTGTGAATGGAATCAGGGGCTGTGGATGGAGTCAGGGACTGTGGATAGACAGGGACTGTGGGTGGAGTCGGGGGCTGTGGGTGGAGTGGGGGGGGCCGTGGGTGGAGTCAGGGGCTGTGGGTGGAGTTGGGGGCTGGGGGTGGAGTCGGGGGCTGTGGACGGAGTCGGGGGCTGTGGGTGGAGTCAGGGGCTGTGGATAGTCAGGGGCTGTGGGCGGAGTCAGGGGCTGTGAGTGGAGTCGGAATACACCCGGCTGTTATTAGGGGGCACTTGCCCCTGAGAGCAGAATCTTGAGCAGGCAGAGTTGCATAGAAGAGAACATCCGCTCAGTGGCGTCACTAGGGGGGTGCGGGGGGTGCGGACCGCACCGGGTGACACCATCACATGGGGTGACACCTTTCCCAAATGAGACTATTTACAATGTTGAACGTATAATTAGATGATGGAAGGCGCAATACGGGTGTTTTATGTAACTCCTAATAAAGTTTTTGTTGCGAAACCGGAGTGCCAATAGTTAACAGTCCGCTAAGATGTAGAGATGCAGGTCATATGACCCTGACGTTCACGTATTGACGTAGGAGAAAATTTGAGGAGGCATTTAAGGCGCCAACATAGCGAGATGACCTTTAATTGCACGAAAGGCAGAAACTGAAGTTTTGAGACACCGCTGGTTCCCTGCATGAGGTAGGTTCTGGATGAGGAACGCGGTCATGGGGTAAGACTTTTTTTTATAGATCCTAAAAGGGGAAAGTGAAGTAGTGTGGGTGGTTAGTCTGAGTACGGGGCTAGAATAGAGGAAGGTAGTAATCGAGCCTCTTCAATTGTGAAGCAAATACAATAGAGGAAGCAAGGATGTTTCGGCTTTTCCACAATGATATCTAATATGGCCAGTCGGACTACGGGGCTAAAATAGAGAAAGTTAGTAAACCAAGCCTTTGTAATTCTGAACGAAAGATAACATAGGCAGTGAGGATGTCTGTCTCGACTTTTACTTGAAAAGGTAATATTCTGGCTTTTACCTTGTAGCTGAATGAAAGGGCCTTAATACAAGAAGGACCCATTGAAAAACAGGCACAAAAATAAGTAAGTCACCCTTCATTTTATTACGCGTTCGTGCTAATAGAAACGAAAGTTTGTCAGATTACACCATTATGTTTTATCCAATTGGTTTAGATTTTACTACGGCCATTCCGCCTCGGTGCAGGAAGGGAAACCAGTCAGGTGGCAAACCTAATTAGTTGACTGAAGGTGGGTGCAAGTGAATATAAAATTGAGGCTACAACTATTAGCATTAATAAGCCACGATTGAGTACATTGCCTTATATGTGCTACTTTCTAATTGATACAGGTAGCGACCAGTCCAGGGCAACTTGCAACTGATTTAAGATTCCCTACAGTTATACCTGTAGCTCATTCCCCCATTACAAAAAGGGTGTAAAAGTAAGTAGGTCGGTATTATCATTATTATTTATATAAATAGAGCCGGTTGAGAACTATAGGCATGCATCCCGTTATTTGGAACTGGCGGACTCGGAGGAGGTCCATCATGGGGTAAGTCGTGAGGGGGTGACACCATGAGTTACCGCACTGGGTGACACCAACCCTAGTGACGCCGCTGCATCCGCTTCCCAGGAGAATCAGACAGCGGCCCCAGCCAGTAGTGTGGTGGATGAATGAATGAAATAAATAACAAACTAACCACCGACTGAAATGTAAAGGTGTGAATGAATGCATGAATGAAACAACTGAATTAAACCATTAGCACATCACTGAATTGCTGAATATAGGAATGACCTAATGGACGAATTTAGCTCATCAATTAAATCAAAAAGGCATCGATAAATGAATGAGCGTAGAAGTGACAACACGGCTGAATTAAAATATGAAAATATGAATTAAGTAGGAAAGAAATGGATGGAAATCTGGTGAACAGGAACACTGATCTCGCGCTGTTCTATTGAGCGAGGCATCTCGGAGCTCAATAAGTGGGGATAGAATGACGTCTTTTATTTAAAGTTCATTGTGAGAGGATATTGTGAGGGTTTCTATAGGCGATGTTCACTGTAGAAAGATAATGTGAGGCATTCTGTAGAGAAATGTATTAAGAGAGGATTGCGCAAGGGCATCTGTAGGTGAAGTTCACTGTGAGAAGATTGTGTGAGGGTTTATTTAGGTGATGTTCACTGTGAGAGGATTGTGTGAGGGTTCATGCAGAGGAAGTTCACTATGAGAAGATTGTGTGAGGGTTTATGTAGGTGATGTGCACCGTGAGCGGATTATGTGAGGGCTTTCTAGGTGATGTTCACTGGGAGAGGATTGTGTGAGGGTTCATGCAGGTAAAGTTCACTATGAGAAGATTGTATGAGGGTTTATGTAGGTGATGTACACCGTAAGCGGTGATGTTCACTGGGAGAGGATTGTGTGAGGGTTCATGCTGGGAATGTTCACTGGGAGAGGATTGTGTGAGGGTTCATGCTGGGAATGTTCACTGGGAGAGGATTGTGTGAGGTTCATGCTGGGAATGTTCACTGGGAGAGGATTGTGTGAGGATTCATGCTGGGAATGTTCACTGGGAGAGATTGTGTGAGGGTTCATATTGGGAATGTTCACTGGGAGAGGATTGTGTGAGGGTTTATGTAGGTGATGTGCACTGTGAGCGGATTATGTGAGGGCTTTCTAGGTGATGTTCACTGGGAGAGGATTGTGTGAGGGTTCATGCAGGTGATGTTCACTGGGAGAGGATTGTGTGAGGGTTTATATAGGTGATGTTCACTGTGAGCGGATTATGTGAGGGCTTTCTAGGTGATGTTCACTGGGAGAGGATTGTGTGAAGGTTCATTCTGGGAATGTTCACTGGGAGAGGATTGTGTGAGGGTTCATGCTGGGAATGTTCACTGGGAGAGGATTGTGTGAGGGTTCATGCTGGGAATGTTCACTGGGAGAGGATTGTGTGAGGGTTTATGTAGGTGATGTGCACTGTGAGCGGATTATGTGAGGGCTTTCTAGGTGATGTTCACTGGGAGAGGATTGTGTGAGGGTTCATGCTGGGAATGTTCACTGGGAGAGGATTGTGTGAGGGTTTATGTAGGTGATGTGCACTGTGAGCGGATTATGTGAGGGCTTTCTAGGTGATGTTCACTGGGAGAGGATTGTGTGAAGGTTCATGCTGGGAATGTTCACTGGGAGAGGATTGTGTGAGGGTTCATGCTGGGAATGTTCACTGGGAGAGGATTGTGTGAGGGTTCATGCAGGTAAAGTTCACTATGAGAAGATTGTGTGAGGGTTCATGTAGGTGATGTGCACCGTGAGCGGTGATGTTCACTGAGAGAGGATTGTGTGAGGGTTCATGCTGGGAATGTTCACTGGGAGAGGATTGTGTGAGGGTTCATGCTGGGAATGTTCACTGGGAGAGGATTGTGTGAGGGTTTATGTAGGTGATGTGCACTGTGAGCGGATTATGTGAGGGCTTTATGGGAGAGGATTGTGTGAGGGTTCATGCTGGGAATGTTCACTGGGAGAGGATACTGTGAGGCCTTCTGTAGATAAGTCCGCTGGGAGAGGCTTGTATTAGGCCTTCAGTAGTTGACGTTCACTGTGAGAGTATCGTGTGAGGGTTCATGCAGGTGATGTTCACTGGGAGAGGATTGTGTGAGGGTTGATGCTGGGAATGTTCACTGGGAGAGGATACTGTGAGGCCTTCTGTAGATAAGTCGGCTGCGAGAGGCTTGTATTAAGCCTTCAGTAGTTGAAGTTCACTGTGAGAGTATTGTGTGAGGGTTCATGCAGGGTTCATGCAGGTGATGTTCACTGGGAGAGGATTGTGTGAGGGTTCATGCTGGGAATGTTCACTGGGAGAGGATACTGTAAGGCCTTCTGTAGATAAGTCCGCTGCGAGAGGCTTGTATTAAGCCTTCAGTAGTTGAAGTTCACTGTGAGAGTATCGTGTGAGGGTTCATGCAGGTGATGTTCACTGGGAGAGGATTGTGTGAGGGTTCATGAGAGTATCGTGTGAGGGTTTATGTAGGTGATGTTCACTAGGAGGTGATACTGTGTAGGCTTCCACAATGAAGTTCCCTTTCAGGATATATAGTGCGAGGGGTTCTATAGTTGGAGCTCACTATTTACAGATAGTGTGAGGTCTTCTAGAAGGTCTAATGTGAAGGGATTCACATATGTGAAGTTTCCGGTCACAGGATGGTGTGAGGGTTTTTGTAGGTGAAGATCATTGTGAAGGAGTTGTCTTTTAGCTTGTATAGGTGAAGCCACCTGCAAGAGAACCGCGCGAGGCAATCCATAGGATAACGTTCACTGAAAAATGATAGTATGGGGGACTCTGTAGGCAACGACCATCTAAAGAGGGGCGTGTGAGGGCTTCTATAGGAGTAGTTTCCTATGTGTGTTTCAATAAGTGAAATTGACTAGGAGGGGATAAATTGTGTGCTTCTATAAAGGAAGTTTATACAGGAGGAAAGTGAGAGTGCTTCTATCAGAGGCGTCCCCTGTGAAAATGTGTGCGGCTTCTATAAGAGGAGTTCAGTCTGAGCAGATGGTGTATGGACTTGTATAGGTCAGGTTCCCGGTCTGATGACTGTGTGATGGGATCTATGTGTGAAATGTGCTGTGAGAGGCTATTGTGTGGGTTTCTGTTGGTGAGAATCATTGTGTAAAGGTTCTGTAGGTGAAGTTGCAGGCAGACGTTACTGCAAGTCGCGGCCAGGCTTCTGTATGTGGCGTTCACTGTGAAGGATGTTCGACAGATGACGCGCACTATGGGCCCCATTTACTAGATTTTGGCGCATGGCAGCGCAGCAAGCCTTCCTGCTGCGCTGCCATGCGTCAAAATAAAAGGGCAGGAATGCGCCATATCTACAAGATATGGCGCATTCCTGTGCTTCTACCCTGCGCCGGCTCAAACAGCAGCCGTGCGCCAACGCAGACACCCTTGCGTCATGTTGCAAGGATGCCTGCGTTGCGGGGGTGATTGTTTTTGTGCAGGAAGGGTCACCTTCCTGCAGAAAAACAATCATTGATGGCATTGTCCTCTTTCTATGCCTGCTGCAGAATGCAGCACGCATAGAAAGAGGAAAAAACGAGGAGAAATAAAAGTATTTCTCATCGTTGTGCCAGTTCTACGCCTCCCCTGGCGTAGGATTCTGACGCATTCCTAGGTTTACGAAACGTTGTAAATCTGGGAATGCGGCAGAATCCATGGGTGTTGCGTGGGAACACCCCCAGCAACACCCATAGCACGCCCCATTCACGCAAAGTGCTGCGAGAAAAGTGGCCGTATTTACAAGGCCATGAAAAGTCACGTAGGATGACTTTACGTGGCCTTGTAAATATGGGTACGCTCATTGCGCTGCCGGTGCATCAAAAAAGTGATGCACCGGTGGCACAATGGGGTTGTAAATGAGGCCCTTTGTGTCACAATCAGAGAACGCAGTTTGTAGTACGTTTTGTGGCTCTCCGTGTGCGCAATAAACAAAGGGGCTTATTTACAAGCCCCCTGCGCCACCCGTACGTCACTTTTTCCATGTTAAAAATGACGCAAAAGTGGCGCAAGGGGCTTGTAAATAAGCCCCAAAGTATGTGGCTCTCCGTGTGCTCAATAAATAAAGTATGTTTGCACATGTCCCGTTATGGTGATTGTTCACATAAATCACTATTGGTGTGCACACAGATCAAGTCACGATAATTGTGAAGGGTTTGTGTCACTGTGAATGTAGCCCTTGGTTGTGCTATCTTGAGCGTGCACAGTCTTAGCCAGTGTGAGTATACAAAGTTTGTGGCTCAGCAAGGACACGAACCATTAGGCCACTGTGAATGTGTCTTTTTTCATTGTACAAATTAAAATTTATTAAACTGTTCGATTAATTAAAATCATTACAGCAAAATCCTCCCGCCCCCAGCCTCCCCTTTCGCCATTACTGCTCATAACCCACCCTGACAAAGAGCATAACTCGGCCAAGAGTTGTGTTCCCTAGTTTACCCCCATAAGAGTGCTTAAAGAACCCTGATGAAGGTCCAATGACAATGTTTCTCTTGGTGCCAGTCTTGGGTCAACTCGTGTTGATTCAAATAGTGCAAAATAATTCCTGGACCTTGTGCTTTAACAGACATAACTCCGTTCAAAACCTCAATTTAATATGCGGGACCTCTAGTAAGACCTTAAAAAAATTGCACATTTCCCATTCTTGAATACAACCCACCCTAATAAAGTGATTTCCCAACCAGAATCTATAGCCCCTAGTTAATCTTCAGTTAAGATTGCACAATTTCCACTGAAGACTCCTTCTTCCTCCAATGTAACTGTTTCTGAGGACCTTGATGGTCTCCTTGACAGGCTCCCTGCTGGAGTTGGTCACCTAAAGTAACTCGAAGTAACCGCATTGATACTTACCTATCTATGTTTTGCTTGAAAAAGTTTCTAAGTGCCAAATTTCTTGAATTTGCCAATGCTTGTTCGTGGTTAAGTTAAAAGTGTTAATTTATGGTACCTTGTAAATTCTGTATCCCATGTGGATCTTTTTCATTTTAGTGTCTAAAAATACAAATACATAAAAATACAATCTATTTAAAAATAAAAAATAAAATTGCACAATTTCCATTATTGCACACAGCCCACCTTAATAAAGTGCTCTAATAAAGTGCTTCTTTGGGCACAGTTCGTTTGACTGAATGGGTTTTCAGGTTATTTCACATATTTAGTGCCACAGTAAACAAACACAGGTTGTGTCACAGTTGAATGCACATGTTGTGTCACAGTCAATATGCGATGTTGTGTTAGAGTGATTGTTCATACACTTTAATTATGCACAGTTTATGCATCTGCGAGGGTGCACATTTTTCGTGTAACAAGGAGAGTTTACAGTTTGTGTTATGGTAAGAGTGCATTTTGTGGTATTGTTAAGTGTGCACAAATATGGATTCAACGTGTGACCAGTTGGAAGCGCTGTGAGTGTGACCAGGGAGTGTCCTTGTGATTGTGCACAGGTTGTCACTTTAAATGTAAAGCGCTTGTGGTAGTAGGAAAATGTAAAGGTCGCGTCAGAATTATTATGAACACAGCTTGTGATCAGTATGAGTGTTTACACTTAATGAGACTGTGTGTGCACACACTTTGTGTCACTAACTGTCTATGTTTTCTGTCACTGTGTGTTCAGTTTGTGTCAATGCTTGTGCACATGCTCCTCGTGCAAACTGTTGTTCAGTGTGCTTGGGTGGGTGGCTGTAAGTGTGCACCGTTTATCTGCTTGTGAGTTTCCACAGACTGTGTCAATGTGAGTATGCACAGTTTGCACCCATATGTGTGGACAGGTTGTATTCCTGTTCGTGTGTACAGGCTGTGTCCTTTTGAGTGTGTACGTTGTTTCTCTGAGTGTGCCCTGTCTGAGTGCTTGTGAGTGTGCACATTATGTGACTCTGAGAGTGTGTACAGTATGTATTCTTGTGAATATGTAATGTGCGTCACTCTGAGAGTGCACAGTTTGCGTCTCCATGAGCGTGCAGAGCTTGTGCCCCATGTAAATGCATACAGGTTGTGTGAGTTAGGACAGTTTTTATCCCTATGATATTGCAATCTCTGTGCTGGTGAATGTGCACAGCGGGAGACTGAGCGTGCACGGTTTGCGTCAGTCATTGCGCAGGCGCTGCTTGTGCACACTTTGGGCCGGTGTGCCCTGGGGCTCAGATGCTCGCACAGTCTTCACACCTGCTGCTGCCGGAGCCAGGACTCAAGAGTCTGGCTTCAGACTCTTGTGAGCGTGCACGGTTTGCCTCAGTCATTGCGCAGGCGCTACTTGTGCACACTTTGGGCCGGTGTGCCCTGGGGCTCAGATGCTCGCACAGTCTTCACACCTGCAGTTGCCGGCGCCAGGAGTCGGGCTTCAGACTCTTGTGAGCGTGCACGGTTTGCCTCAGTCATTGCGCAGGCGCTGCTTGTGCACACTTTGGGCCGGTGTGCCCTGGGGCTCAGATGCTCGCACAGTCTTCACACCTGCTGCTGCCGGAGCCAGGACTCAGAGTCTGGCTTCAGACTCTTGTGAGCGTGCACGGTTTGCCTCAGTCATTGCGCAGGCGCTACTTGTGCACACTTTGGGCCGGTGTGCCCTGGGGCTCAGATGCTCGCACAGTCTTCACACCTGCAGTTGCCGGCGCCAGGAGTCGGGCTTCAGACTCTTGTGAGCGTGCACGGTTTGCCTCAGTCATTGCGCAGGCGCTGCTTGTGCACACTTTGGGCCGGTGTGCCCTGGGGCTCAGATGCTCGCACAGTCTTCACACCTGCTGCTGCCGGCGCCAGGACTCAGAGTCTGGCTTCAGACTCTTGTGAGCGTGCACGGTTTGCCTCAGTCATTGCGCAGGCGCTACTTGTGCACACTTTGGGCCGGTGTGCCCTGGGGCTCAGATGCTCGCACAGTCTTCACACCTGCAGTTGCCGGCGCCAGGAGTCGGGCTTCAGACTCTTGTGAGCGTGCACGGTTTGCCTCAGTCATTGCGCAGGCGCTGCTTGTGCACACTTTGGGCCGGTGTGCCCTGGGGCTCAGATGCTCGCACAGTCTTCACACCTGCTGCTGCCGGCGCCAGGACTCAGAGTCTGGCTTCAGACTCTTGTGAGCGTGCACGGTTTGCCTCAGTCATTGCGCAGGCGCTGCTTGTGCACACTTTGGGCCGGTGTGCCCTGGGGCTCAGATGCTCGCACAGTCTTCACAACTGCTGCTGCCGGCGCCGGGAGTCTGGCTTCAGACTCTTGTGAGCGTGCACGGTTTGCCTCAGTCATTGCGCAGGCGCTGCTTGTGCACACTTTGGGCCGGTGTGCCCTGGGGCTCAGATGCTCGCACAGTCTTCACACCTGCTGCTGCCGGCGCCAGGACTCAAGAGTCTGGCTTCAGACTCTTGTGAGTGGGTTGCACGTTGAGATTTGGGGGAGGAGGGGGTTGAGCTCTGTACATCGCCACGAAAGCTCTGCGTTGCCGTTGGTAACAAGGCTGATAATTATACCCCTAAAAGCTCCCGCTGCAGGAGCTGTCAGCAGCGCGCGAGGGACGAGGCACAGGCAGCAAGCAGTGCAGGCAGCTCACAGAGCACAGGAATGCGGGCAGCACGCAGGGTGAAGGGGTACAGGCAGCAAGGAGAGCAGGCAAGCACACGGTGAAGGGATACAGGCAGCAAGGAGAGCAGGCAGCACACAGAGAACAGGAATGCAGGCAGCACGCAGGGTGAAGGGGTACAGGCAGCAAGGAGAGAAGGCACCACACTGTGAAGGGGTACAGGCAGCAAGCAGTGCAGGCAGCTCACAGAGCACAGGAATTCAGGCAACACGCAGGGTGAAGAGGTGCAGGCAGAGCGGACAGCACACAGGGTGCAGGGGTACAGGCAGCAAGCAGTGCAGACAGCCCACAGAGAACAGGAATGCAGGCAGCACGCAGGTTGAAGGGGTACCGGCAGCAAGCAGTGCAGGCAGCTCACAGAGCTAGGGGTACCGAGTACCGACAGCATGCAGGGTGAAGTGTTAGCGAGCAGCAAGCAGTGCAGGCAGCACACAGTGTGCAGGAATACAGATATCAGGCAGACCAGGCAGGGTGAAGGGGTACAGGCAGCAAGCAGTACTGCCAGCTCAGAGAGCTAGGGGTACCGGCAGCATGCAGGGTAAAGAGGTACGAGCAGCAAGCAGAGCAGACAGCACACAGGGTGCAGGAATACAGACATCAGGCGGAGCAGGCAGCACGCAGGGTGAAGGGGTGCAGGCAGAGCTGGCAGCATACAGACTACAGGGGTCCAGGCAGGCGCGCAACGCCCATTGGGCTCAAAGGGCTTCAGCCCCCCCCTCCCGTCGTGTGTGATAAACCGGGCTGAAACAGCGTCCCCGGCACACACAGCCCCACCCGAGTACTTCACAGGTCTTTATAAGACCATTTGCTTGTAAATGAGGCTCTGTTGTTTTTCACCCCTTTTTAGAGCCCCTGCATCCCCACTCAGCCTATTGCTGGAAGAGTCAGCCCCCCCCCCGAAATTTTTTCTTAGCCCCCCCCCCCCCCCGAAATTTGGCTCTAGTTGCGCCTCTGGGTCCAGGCAGTAAGCAGAGCAGACATCACACAGGTTGCAGGGGTAGAGGAGTACGGGCAGTAAGCACTCCAGGCTGCTCACAGAGCGTAGAAATGCAGGCAGCAAACAGGTTGAAGGGGCGCAGGCAACAAGCAGAGCAGACAGCACACAGGGTGCAGGGGTGCAGGCACAGCTGGCAGCACACAGAGTACAGGGATACAGGCAGTAAGCAGAGCAGACAGCACGTGGGGGGGCAGGGGTTCTAGGAGTACAGGCAGCAAGCAGTGCAGCTTCTCACAGAGCGCAGGAATGCAGGCAGCACGCAAATTGAAGGGGTACAGGCAGCAAGGCGAGCAGGCAGTACACAGGGTGAAGTGGTACAGGCAGCAAACAGTGCAGACAGCTCACATAGCACAGGGATAATGGGAGCATGCACGTTGAAGGAGCGCAGGCAGCAAGCAGAGCAGGCAGCACGCAGGGGTGCAGGCAGCAGGCACAGCTGGCAGCACACAGAGTGCAGGGTTATAGGTCACAAGCAGTGCAGGTGCACACAGGGCGCAGGGTATAGGTAACAACGGTCTAACGGCATGAGCTGCCGACTTTGGAGCGGGGGATCCATGTTTGAGTCCCGGAGTTGGCGCAATATCCTGTGATTCTGGGCAAATCACTTCACCTCCCTGTGCCTACCAAAAATGAATGTGTCCTTGTGTAATGTAACTGGTGCTCATGTAAAGCGCTCCAATACCTTCGGGTCGAGTCTGTGCTATATAGAACTGCAAAAAAAAAGAAGCAGTGCAGGCAGCACACAGGGCGCAGGGGTAGCGGCAACACGCACAGTGATTTGGCACCGACAGCAAGTAGTGCTGGCATCACACAGGGGTATAAGCAACAAGTACGGGTAGGACCACTGTTAGTACAAACTGAGGGTAGAACAGAAGAAGGCAGAATACAGGTTACATACAAGTAGCATCCAATGTGCAAGCAGCAGGGAGGAATGCTCAGTGAAGTGGTCCAAAGTAAGGTGGATATGTGAGGTTTCATGTCCCTAAGATTCCCAATGGAACTTCCCCAATACAGGCCAAACCTCCAGCTTTTTGGGGCTGTTAGGGCTTTCTGTTGGCTGGCCAAAGAAATTGATCAGGGGAAAGCTATCATGAATGTAACAGCTGGGGTTGACGATCTAGGAAATATAGATGGCGAGGAGTGGTCGGAGGCGCTCCAGGGCCCTAGAGAAATAGCAATAAGATCAAGATTCCGGTTGGTGCAGCTTAAGGTTCTCCACCATACATATTATCCTCGCACAAGGTTGTTCAAATGGGGGAGGGCGCTGTCGCCACTGTGTATCAGGGGATGTCAACAAGAGGGTACCTTCTTTCACATCTTGTGGGAATGTCCCAAGATCGTACCCTTCTGGCAGAAGGTTACGGACATAATGGCAAAGTTATCTAATGTAGAGGTCGCACTGGAGGCAAAGGGGCTACTACTACTGATTAAGGGAGACACAGACCTAGATATACCAGTATTGGTTGGCATTAGCGGCTGGCGTTGCAAAGCGAAATATTGCTAAATATACTGGGGGGCGCCTCAGCCGCCAGTGGTGTCCGAATGGGAAAAAGATTTAGATTGGTGCCAGAGAGCAGAAGAAACAGTTACAAGAGCAGGGTCTGCACCAAGAAATGGGAGAAGATTTGGTCACCATGGTGCAAGTACAGAGGGGGATGAGACGCTTAGAAAGTGCATGTCATATATAGGTATACACAAATTAACTGGCCCGTTTTAATAAATGTGCGATTCCCGTACTACGAGCATACGCCCTTCGCCATGGACCTCCGAGTGTATGGAGGACGCAGATCAGCGCCCGGACATTGAACAAATGCATTGCTGATGTATTGAATGTGTCGACATGCATGCATTATTATGAAAGTATGTATTTAATCTTGAGCTTGTTCAATAAAAAGATTTCAACAAAAAAAAAATGAATGTAACAGCTGCAGTTGCATAGGGGCCCAGGAGTGTGAGGGGCCCCTGCACCCCAGTTATAACTGACTTTTACTACCTATCCCGGGGTGGGGGCCTCCTGTTTTCTTGCATGCAGGTGATACCCGAGAGCAGTTTGGAGGCAAAAAGACCTGCATTTAGATGCAAGAATATAAAATCAGGGTATTAACAGGACTCAACACACTATACTTAAGGCCTGATTACGATGGCGGTCGGGCAAGTGACCGACGGCCATCATTTTGGGCAGATGTCCGTCCGACAATGTGTCGGCGGTTCAACCTGCCCGATTACGATAGGACCGCCATGCAGGTGGTCCTAAAGTGCCTTTTTCAACAGCGGATTATACTGCGGCCCAGAAAAAGGGCCGCAGCACAAGCCGCTGTTGAAAAAGGCACTTTGCGCCTGGTACGTGGTGCCTGGATGTGCGTAAGGGTACCACAGGTACACCCTGGGCCACTGTACTGTGGCACACGAGGGCCCTGCTTGGGGTCCCCAAAGTCCTTTTCCGACAGACAGTACATGGCGTTCGGACCACCATGAACAGGCTGTCAGAAAGGGACATTCTAATCCCTATGGCGGTGCCTGCGCAGACACTGCCTTCTTTGCAGGGATAGGATTCCGACCGCCACCCTGACGGGATCCTTGAGCCTGTCTAATGCAGCGGTCTTTCCCCCCGACAGCCAAACTCCGACCGGGGGCGGTTGGACAAATGAGCTGGAAGTCAGTGGGACCGCCACCGCCATCATAGTCAGGCCCTTAATGTCAATACTATAATAGAGGGTCTAAATAAGATTCTGACCATTTTGTTTCACACTCACATAAAACACTTTCAATGTCATTTATTCACCTCAAAACTGATTCGTTTGTGCAAGTAAACCATATGTTTTGGAGATTTGTGCCCTTCCCATGGCTCATGGATATTAAAATATAGCTCATGAAGCCCATTGATAGAGGTAGAAATACAAGCAATATACTATTACAGCAACTATCATCGATTACAGTTAAGCAGTTTCTGTAACAAACAAATGGATAATCTTAAGTATGACGCTTAGCAAAGTGCATTTCTACAGTATTCAGTGTGGCTATTCAGTTCGCAACTTACAACAGCCAATGTTAACTGGCAGGAAGGTATAGACTGCCTCCCTTTGAGAACTTTATGGTAATTAATGGATGCCGCTAATGCACTAAAGCATTAAAGATGATGTGCATGCCAAATATCTAAGTCAGAATATCGAGGGTACTAAATATCGAGGACAAAATATCGAAAAACAATATTGACAGATATGGAAGTCTAGTTTTTCTTTGCCAAACTCCACATATACGTACCTGTATGGTACATATATCTTCAAGGTACGTAGATGTGGAGTTAGGAACAGTAAACCTATATTTCCGTATATGCGCTTACCTTTTGATATTTTGTCCCTCGATATTCTGTCCTCTATATTCTTGTAATACGATCCAGTTGCGGCCGGTGCAGGTAAGAGCGGTGAGGCAGCACGGGGTGAGTCGACAGACGACGCCAAGAGAAAATAAAATTGAAAAAAATAAAAATACTTACCGTGCGCTCGCCACAACGGCGAGTTGGCAATGCGGCGAGCGCATGGTAAGTGGTTTTCTTTTTCTTTTACTTTACCTCGCTGTCTGTCGACTCGCCCCGCCAGCCCCGCCGCTTTTACCTGCACCGACCGCGACTGATACGATCTTCTTTATGTCAATATTCAATAGTACAATCATTAAAAATACTCAAAATTATTTCATGGTAGACTACGATGAACTCAATGCACTAAAATACCCTATGCAGAAAATCCTCCCGACGTGCGTCTGCTTTAAATATTGTGAAAACTTTACCCCAGAACAAATTTTCTAAGTGGTTAGTCAAATCCAGTTACATTATAGTAACAGCAAGCTTGCATAATTTAAGGCTTTGCCTGGCTCGTTAGCCAGCTTCTTCCTCTTCAGCAGTTTGCAGCCAGGTTAGCCATTGGCTGACTTGGATTAATGCTTTGGTCTTTCTTTGAAAACTCTTGGGACATGTCTTCCTTCCATGCCAAGAATGCGTCTCTTTCGCTGATTTCCATATCGTAGAACTGAACATGAAAAGTGCAGTGGCATCGCTTTTGGAAAGCCTTGTTGCGGCAGTGCACTTGAAGGGCACACAGAGCACTGGCCTGCAAACCAACTTGGTCATGTAGGAACTTTTGCATTACTGCCTTGAAGGAGAGAAGCAATGTTTTTTTTTCTTGATCCAACTGTTCTTTGGAAGGAGCCGCTGAAAGATTACCATGAGGTGTGGCCGGCACAGGTAAGGGCAGTGGGGCGGGGTGGGGGGTAGACGACGGGATAGGTAAAATTAAATTAAAAAATAAATAAAACCACTTACCTTGCGCTCGCCGCAAAGCCATGTGAGTGCAAGGTAAGTGGTTTTATTAATTTGTTTTTTTTATTTTACCTATCCTGTCGTCTGTTGACTCCCCCCCCCCCGCCCTGCCCCACCGCTCCTTCCTGTTCTGGCCGCGCCTGATTACCATCCTCTGGTGAGCATATCTCATTTGACATACTCTGTAAAAAGCCTGTCATCAAAATATTTAAAAATCCCCTATCTAAATGAAGTTTCAGCGCAATGTTGTCCTTTACCCACTAGTACATAATTTGAGAGGATAGATCCAATTCTATTTGCTTCAACAGCTCCATCTCAAGTTTCATGAGGAAACGTGGAAACAAGAAATGGGTGTATAACTGAATATAGAGGACAAAAATATTGTGGGGGCAAAGTATTGTGGCCAAAATATCAAGGAACAAAATATCGAGAAGGTAAGTATAGATTTACGATTCTTATCTCCATATCTATGTACCTTGAAGATATATATATATTATCATGGTACACATATGTGGAGTTAAATACAGTAAACCTATGCTTACTGCACAAAATTTTGGTTCTCGATATTTTTGTCACAATATTTTGGCCCCACGATATTCTGTATTCATCACCAAATTAACTTTATTCAATTTGGCAAAGCACATCATAAAAAGTAAAAATTTCATTAAAAAAGACATTTCATATAACTTTAAGAATCATAAATTAGCATGATACACACCAGCTAAGAAACATGTGATATAATAACATACATTAAGATTGAGGCCTCTGGTTTTCTGTTTTTACTGATTTTTACAGATAAATACAGACAGAAAACAATGTGTTTCCTGTCTGTATTTATTTTCAAAAGCGGAAAAATACTGTAAATGGTGCTTCTTGTGAGAAACTATCCATGCTGTCTTTCATGAATTCTAGGCAACAGCTGAGCAGGCAGACAGCATGGAGGGTTAAAATACAGGATGAGATTTCCTTAAATACAGGCATATGTTAACATATATTTGTAGTATGATGCTAATATGTACCTGTGGGTGTAGTCTTTTGTTATACGTGGCTGCTTAGTTTGCTAAAACGTGACAGACATCCATGTTTGAGTGCATGTCGAAGAGTTTTATAAACGCAGAAATATACCATTTTACAGCTACATTTATTCTTGAAACACAAAATAAATATGGATAAATACCAATAAGATGGCCAAAAAATAAATATGTATAAATACAGACGGAAATGTTAAAAAAATAAATACCATAAAACCGGGAGCCCTAATTGAGAAACTGCAAATATAATAATGCTGGCTTAGCTGGTCTAAAATTCATGGCTAAAAGAAGTGGACGAATATACTTATTCTGTATTCAATATTTTGCTGGAAAGATCCTGGAAGTCATTCTCATTCTTTCAACTTGGCCAATTGCTGAAGGCAAAGCAAGAAAAGCGGAAAACGAGTGCCCCTTCCCATTCCTTGTGCCAGTTTAGAAATGCTGACGAGCTCAGCTTTCATGGCACAGAGTTCGAATTGGGCCAAATAGGATTTCGCCAGTGGTACGTCAACCTCCAATTTAGGTCACTGTCCAATACAAAGGAAAGTCTGCGGGAAATTGTCACTTGTCGCAATTCCTTCCTGCCCTAATGCACCAATTAAAGAACTAGTTTTCTCTTTATCCTCATCTGATCGGTCCAGTGAATGAATGATTATTTGACTGGACATCTCTGAAATTAAGTGTGTCGGAGCTGTCATATCCTTCACACTGGTCAGAACATCATTTCCATTTTTTAAGAACGCAGTCACAATAGCATCAGTCATTGTGACTAGCTCTTCTTTTGATGGGGGTGTTTTTTTGTTGCTCTTTGCAGGTTTCTCCTGAATAGGTGGGGGATTACTTATTATATTGTATTGTAATTGCATTTATATAGCGCTTACTACCCCTGACGAGGCGTCAAAGCGCTTTTTCGGCGAGTAACACGCTACTCCGGAACCCATAACGGATTAGTGTTGAATTAGTATAGTGAAATATGAAAGTAATTTGAGTGGTGGAT
Organism: Calotriton arnoldi; assembly: GCA_963921515.1. Taxonomy (NCBI): domain Eukaryota; kingdom Metazoa; phylum Chordata; class Amphibia; order Caudata; family Salamandridae; genus Calotriton; species Calotriton arnoldi. The sequence goes on from CAWUFW010002211.1 coordinate 1,665,189, forward strand.
ATTAGTCAGTTATTTGGATTGAGGAGGATAGTGGAGGGATAGAAGAGAGAAAAAAAGGTTTGCATTTATATAGCGCTTGTTGCCCCTAATCGGGTGTTGAAGCACTTTTTTGGTGAGTAGCACGCTACTCCGGAATCCATAAGGATTATTGGTGAATTAGTATTTATGAAACCAAGCTGAGGAGTCTACCCCAAATATGGTGTTTTTATGCGTGGTGGTTCTGCACTTAGTGGAATCATAGGCATCTGCGCTTTTTTTTTTTTTGAACTATCTTTATTGAAGTTTTATATTCACTCTGGCGGGCCAAGCGCCGTCACACAGACAATTGTAAATATATGCAGGACATTGCAGTAAGATAATTCTGTGTGCATTACATAGTGAAGGATTACGATGGTGCGATAATTCCAAACAATATCAACAGAACTTAAACCATGAGCCTAAAATCCCATCTCCGTAAAGGTGGACCCAAGCGGGGTATAAAAATTATCGCAGCACACCCAAGATTGGGGGGGGGGATTGCCCACAACACTGATAAACAACTGCGGTTCAAATAACCCCATAATGCTGCGCACATATTCCAGCCTTCTTTTCCCTGTTGGGGAAGCGAGGGGCTGGGGAGAAGGGAAGGAAGTGAGGGGAAGAGGTCAGGCATGCCCAGTAAAAGCAGTACACTCGCAAAGCATATTATGGCATGTCAAGTGGAGCTATCAACACTGCCAGGGGTCCCCTGAAAAGTGGAGAGGAGTTCATCCCATGCAGCCGCAATGGGTCTCCTCCGTAATGGTCGCACCTCCTCTCGTTGTAACGCTGTAGCCTCCGCCTATTTAACCCCTTCGATGCTCGTGACGAGCTCAGCTCGTCATGCTGCGCGGTCGCGCTGTGCGCATGACGAGCTGAGCTCGTCACGACCACACCCGCGATCGGAATGTCCAGCACACGAGCGGAATTCCGATTGCGGTCAAGGGTTAATGGTTGCAGCCTGCCAATGCACCATACTCTGAAGTATCAAGGCCTATCATTGCATGGCTATCATGCGACAGGCCAAGGGCAGCTCCAGATCAATGAATAGATTAACAGCACCACCCATCTTTCGACGCCTATAAAGGGCCAGGAGACACCTAGCCACCTTATCTAGAACCGAATGGCCAGTAACACAAGTCAGGACCACGCAGACCTCTGCCCATAGCGCACGAGTGCTGGGGCATGCCCAGAACATATGCAGCATGTCCGCCATGGGGGCGCGTCAGCGAGGATAATCAGGAGATATCACAGAGTTTATTTTATGAAATTCGGCTAGGGTCAGATAAGCTATATTTAAGATGTTGCATTGCATGAGTTGAAAGTGGGCATTGCGGGAAACTGTGCACGGGTGTACCAGTGCTCTGTCCCATTCCTTCTGGGCCAGCCCATGGCCTATATCGCGCTCCCAAATATGCATGAGAAGAGCACATTTTTCTCGAGTCGTGTGTAAGAGTGCTTTCGATAGCCAAGAAACCAAACAGCGTCCCTCACCCATTGTGTGAAGTGCCTGTGTCAAAGGATGCGGAGCGGGCTCAGTATCGGTAATGCCCCACATGTGTTCGAGTACAACCGCAAGGTGCCTATGTTCTCAGAAACTGGCCCACAGACAGTCCTGTCTGCCCTGCCAGCAAGTCAAATGGGATGAGTGTCCCCTCCTGAAGTACGTCATCTAGAGTGGATACGCATGGAGAGTCACACAGCAGCGCCCCCTCCCGACCAGTCGCTTCTTGAAAAGTCCTGGTGGAGTGTAAGGGTATCTCAGGAGCATATAATGAAGCTTTCGGCGCAATCCTCAGTGCTCAGCAGCGGCATATATACGCCACTCGTGGGAGGTTAAATGAGGACATCGGTAACTCCGGGAAGAAGTAATTCCACCACTAAACAAAGCACTCCAGGCCGCGAGTCTGAGCCTACTTTCTTCAAGTTGTGTCTAGCCAACCAACGGGAGGGCCACTGGAGCTGGGCAGCCAGATAATAGTGCTTGAACACCGGGGCACCCACACCTCCTCTCTCGGTCGGAAGCTGCAACTTAAACAAAGCCACCCTGCACCTTCCTTTATTCCATATGAGGCCTCCTAGAATAGCATTTAGCATGCAAAACGTACTGCGGGGGATGCGGTGTGGCAAATTTATGAAGAAATATAGGAGGCGCTGTAGCATCACCATTTTATGAAGGACCACCCGGCCCTGCACCGTGAGTGGGTTAGAACACCTAAAGGCAATCTGAGGCTGCAGGGAAGATATCGCTCTCATAAGATTGCCTCTAATGAAATCATGAGGCGTGTGATAAATAGTAATACCAAAGTAGTGAAAGGTGCTCGGCTCCCACCTGACCACATGCATACCAACAGCAATGTCACGCGGAGGTCAATCCGGATGAATCAGGAACAGACACGGCTTAGTCCAGTTTACTCCCAAGCCCGAAGCAACTGTAAAATCGTCTAGGATGCGGGCCTTCTCCGCTATACCATCCCAAACATCTTTTATGTACACGAAGACATCATCAGCATATAGGAAGACATTGTGGACTTCGCCACACATAGGAATACCCCAGCCAGCTCCAGATTGCAGAAGATGCTGTGTCAGGGGCTCCATCACCAGAGCAAAAAGCAAAGGGGAGAGGGGTCAACCCTGGCATGTGCATCTACCAATAGGAAATGGGGGAGATATCCTATATTCAATCCTCACCCTAGCCGACTGCTCCATGTAAAGTAGCCTACCTCCGATGCCCATTTTTTGTAAGACCCAGTCAAGGGTGTCAAAAGCTTTCTCGAGGTCTAGCACCCAGCAAGCGGAGGAGGCCAGTGTGTTGGAGCTCCCTCCAATATTCTATACAATCGACAGTTTGAGAGTCGTGGATCTGCCCAGGATTTTATTTTTATTTATTTTATTTATAAAGTTTTATATAGCACGAACATGACCCAAGAGGCTATCAGAGCGCTTTACAATATGTCAAGAAGGAAGAAACAGTAAAACAAACTAGAAGAACAAGAGCAACCAAGATGTGATGGGTCCCAAAAAAGACAGGGGGTCAATAACGGGTCCAAATCGACACAAAGTATACAAGATCATAGGAGTCCAGAACTGAACACAGTATAGCAAATGCAGGTAAATGATGAAGGCTATTGAGGAGCATGAGCCCTAGAGCATGAACTTGTTCATTAGTAGCGCTTTGACTTCCTTTTTAAATGATACAGACGAGGGGTTCAGTCTGATTTCAGGGGGCAGGGAGTTCCAGATCCTTGGGCAATACCCAAGACAGCTCAATTGTAGGTTTGCTTTTTACAGAATTTCTGCGGTTTTAGCAATAAAGTCCTCGAGCTTCTGGAAGATCTACAGCCACCAGATAGCTCCAGTTTTTGTGCTAGGTACAACAGGGTGTTAAGATGTAGTGCTTTATGGGTCATGCATCCGATTTCTAACTCAATCCTTGCTTTAAACTGGAACCTATTTAGAGCAAGTAGATCAGGAGTAATGTGGTTGTATCTTTTGGATCCTGTGATGAGCCTCGCAGCAGAGTTAAAAGAGGCCCTTAAAGGGGCCAGCGTTGATCTAGGCTATGCCACAGAGGGTTACGCTTCCATAATCCAACCTGGAAAGGACTAGGGCTTAAACCACTGCATAGAAGTCGTCGACGGGGAGGAAGGCTTTGATTTTCCTTATGATGTTCATTTGGAAGTTGGCACCTTTAGTGATATAGCTGATGTGATCCTGCATATTCTGGTTCTTGTCAAGGGTTATTCCAAGTGATCTTGTGGAATATATAATGTGTGGAAGGCAATTTAGAGATGTTTGTTGCTTCATCCATTCTCCGATATCAGCTTATTTTTTGGGAGGGGCAATTAAGAGGAATTCTGCTTTTTGTGTGTTTAGTTTGAAGGGGTTGCATGTAAGCCAGTTTTTTATTTTTTGGAGAGTAGAGTTAAGAAATTGTATATCTTCAGGGGAAGAGATTTTCAAGTACAATTGGGTGTCATCAGCGTACATGTGATAGTGAATACTGGATAACTTCAGGATTTCCGTTAGTGGCTCCATGAACAGGTTAAAGAGGGTAGGTGAGAGCATTGATCCCTGCGGAACCCCCAGTGTGACAGGTGATGAAGAGGAAAGGGAGAGGTTAACCTTGAATCTTTGGGATCTGTTATGTAGGAAGGAAGTGAACCAAGTAAGGACGGACCCTGATAATCCCATTCTCCATTCTAAAAAGTCAAGGAGGCTCTCATGTTTAACCGTGTCAGAAGCTGACGATAGGTCAAGGAGAATTAGTAGGCAGGATTAATTTTGATCCAGCCTTTTTTGTGCGTCATCCATTATGTGCATTAGAACCGATTCAGTGCGGTGGCCTTGACGGAAGTCACATTGGCATTGCTCTAACAGTTGGAATTGTTTTATGCGTTTAATGTGAACACATTTCTCCAGTAGCTTAGCCAGGGTCGGAATGTTGGTGATAGGGGGGAAGTTATTCAGTTCCTTATGATCTGTCATGGGTTTCTTAAGAATAGGAGTTACCTGACCGGACTTTAAGCAATCTGGGATAGTGCCTTGATGTAAAAAGGCATTGACAATCTTGGCTCAGAGTGGTAGTAGGGACAGTTAGAAGTCATTAAAGAAATTCGATGGCAGAGGGATGTTGAAGTGGCTTAAGGGTTTAAGGGGCACATGCATCAAAGGTTTTTGCGATCGCAAACGGTGCGAATCGCAAAAATCGGCCGTTTGCGATCGCAAATTGGCCTTTGGAGATGCATGAAAGTGTTTCCTATGCGCAATTTAAGAATTCGCAATTAATTGCGAATTCCTAAATTGCGATTGCATTAAGGAATCGCAATTTGCGATTCCTTAAATGCAATGCTAAAGCACTTTCAAATAGCGATTTCGCTATTTGGGACCGCAAATTACAGACAAATCAAACTTGTCTGTAATTTGCAATACCTTCGAAAAATGCTCTAAAATGCATTTTTTAAGTTTTAGGTTACACACACACATGCCCTTGGGGCATGTGTGTGCGCAACATGGGTGCACATCACAATTTCAGGGGTGCAACAGGGTGTCATTTTGACACCCTGGCACCCTTGAAATTGCATTCTCAATTTGCGATTCTCTAATTGCAAATCGCTAATTGAGAATGTCTTCCCATTCATTCCTATGGGCCTCTAGGCCCATAGGAATTAATGAGGAGGTATTCCTTAATTGCGACTCGCAATTAGCGAGTCGCAAATAAGGAATGTTTAGGAATCGCTATTTTTATAGCGATTCCTACATGCATAGGCTTTTGCGATTCCTTAATTGCGATTCCTTAATAATCGCAATTAAGGAATCGCAAAAGCCTACCTTGATGCATGTGCCCCTAAGTGCTGTGAGAATTTTGAGAATGTCAGTTTCTTTATAAAATTTGAAAGAGCTTCACACTGTGTTGTTTTTGGGGGAAGCCCCCAGAGAGGTGGGGGCTCAGTGATCAAGGGTGGGGAGAGGCTGGGATGTGGAGAGTTTGGAAGGAGCTCCAGAGCTGTCAATAGCTCAATTTCATGTTTTTTTTTCCCCAGGAAGGAGGCAAAATTCTCGCAGTTTGGTTGCAGATTAGATCCAGTGGGAGTCAGATTGGGATGACTATTCATTTAAAGTGTGACCAGCTCAAATACTTTTTTGGGTCGGTTACTAGCACTATCAAGCTGATCTCTGAAGAAGTTTTCTTTTGAGCTTCGGATGTGTTTGTTATAGGTGTGCCTAAGTGATCTCAGCTGCTTCAAGTAATTGAGGGATGGGGAGAATCTCCACTTACGCTCAGCCCTTCTCAAATTGCGTCTTTCTGCATTAAGGTTATCATTATACCAAGGTTTAGAGTCTTTGGTGGACACTCTTTTTAGCTGAAGAGGCGCAATAGAGTCCACGATGTTCGTCATGGAATTGTTATAATGGTTTGTGAGTTCGTGGACATCCAGCAATTCTGTCGGAGGAGGCAAGAAGATGTTACTGATGACTGTTAAATCATTCGTATTTATATTTCTTAAGCTCCTTTTCCAGTGTTTAGGTTTCTTTGGTTGGGATTTATTAGTTGTCATCAATTCAGTGATGAGGAAGGTGATGTCGTGGTGGTAGGTCCAATCACAGGGGATGATGGATTTGAGGAGAATGGAATTGGGCTTAGCTATAATTAGATCTAAGGTCGCACCCTTGTGAGTAGGACTGTCGCAGATTTGGATCAGGCTGAGATCCTCTAGGAAAGCTTTTAGGCTAATCATTGGTGAGTCATTCTGGTCATTCCAGTGGAGGTTGAAATCACCAAGGAAGATCTGGGGGCAGTGTTGTCCCGAGTTGGAGGACACGATTTCCATGAACTGTTCATGGAACGATAGGTTATCTCGTGGTGGATGATAGATCACGTGCAATTTGCATAGTGGTCTGCTGATACTTGCAATGTCGATGCAAAGGTATTCGCATGAGGAAGGAGCAACCATTTGAGACTGTATCACTGTAAGATTGTTGCTGTGGATGCAGGCGATAACACCCCGTTTTGTCAGTTCTGTCCAGTCTTATGATGTCATGATCGGAAGGAACTAGAAGGTCAATAAGAGGTGAGGAGGAATTGTTAAGCCATGTTGCTGTAAGAATTATGAGGTCAAGATCATTTGTAAGAAATTGCGTGTTTGACAGCTGATCTGCAATTGAGTAGTATCCATTTCAGATGAGAAATAGTGTCAACTGAGGTAGACTGAGGTTTGAGTTGTTAACAGATCTAGAGTTGGTCCTTGGTATTCTGAGTGGGTTAGAAGGGATTGTTTGGATTTCTACAGAGTGGTCCACAGATGTAGAATTATCGGAGCATAGGAGGGCATAAAGGTCACTGTCTTATTTAGGGTTTGAGGTCCTAATGGGTCTAGTGGGGTCATTCGGAAAAGGAGAGGAATTCCATCTTGGGTGAGGAGCAGTAGGGATTGTGGCGATCCATTTGGTAGGGGGATGTGAAAGTCACCTAGTGAGGGAGGAGGTAGATTGGGTATGGACTTTACAGGTCTTCCTAGGAATCCTGTTGGGCCGATTCATATTCGTAAGTTCGATGGTGATGTTGATAAGGCTGGGTAAATCATGCTTAAGTTGATGTAAGTCCTGTGAGATCTCATTGAGTCTGGATTGAAGTGAAGTGTGGGAGAGCGATGTCGAGTTTTGTGAAAGGGGGCTTAGGATAACAGTGCCTCAGATTATGGTGTTGGAATAACTTTGGTCATGGAGATCCAACTGAGAAGTGGGTGGGTTGGCGATAGGGTAGGGCTTGAGGGAGGGTGGAGGAGGACTTAGAGGCTGGCTGTGTAAGGTCTTGAATCCATTATGATCAGATTGGACCAATGTCGACATATGTTCCAAAAGCTGTGCCACCATCACCTTATTAAGAAGCTTATAATCAGTACCCATCAACGACAGCGGCGTATAGGAGGAGACCTCCGAGGGGTCCCGCCCCGGCTTGGGAAGGGATACCAGAAAGACCTCCCTCATGGATGGGGGTAAATGTCCCGCCGCGAGGGCGGCAGTGTACAATTCCACTAATTTGAGGGCTAATAAGGCTTCATAGGCCTTATATAATTTAATTGGCAATTTGTCAAGGCCTGGGGTTTTACAAGTAAGGGAGTCCCATACAGCACCCTTAATTTCCTGCTCTGTTACAGGGCCATTCATGACCTCCCTCTGCCCCGCCGGCACCGGTACACCAGATAAGTAGTTTGGGATCCCAAGCTGCTGAAAATGGGTCGCAGGGCTATAAAGGGGCCTGGTAGTGCACACAGAATGCATTATCTATCGCTTCCTGGCTGGTAGCGATTGTGTCTGGGGAATGTCACTGGTATGGCGTCCAATGCACTCTGTAGCAACATGCCAGCAGGTGTCCAGGCTTATCCCCTTGCACATGGACCCTGGCTTGATACGCCTTATAATACAGGCACCTCTAGCAGTTGGGCAAGGCAGTTCTTAGCATCAATTAGTGCGACCCTAGTAGATCGCCTCCTTAATCACAGCCCGCTCGATATCCCGCAAGGAGGTTTCTACATGCAAAAGGTCCCAGCTGAGCAAGCTCCTCACTCGTATAGCTGCGTGTATGCAATGCCCTCGAACCACAGTCTGTGTGGTTTTGGCTTGGCACTTGGTTTGTATTTATTAGGAAAGACTATGCAGGTCCCAGGCTGATCTCATGCGCATTTAGCTGTCCCTTCTTGATAAAAAGAAGGGGCATATACTTGGACTGTCCTTGCTGAGACAAAAGCCCCTTATTTTGAAAGAACTGACTTTGCCCCTGGCTTTTCATTAAAGATTTCAGTCCCATTTCTCCAAACTGCGATTGAGCAGGGGGAATATGCCCTCCATGGCCATTGAAAAGTTGACTTGAACGATGATGTCCCATAGTGAGTGAAAATCTATCTTGAATAACACCTGGACCAGTATCCGACTCACTACATGGCATGTGCCCAAACATATCAGCAAATCCTCCATGTGGATCCCTGTCAAGGTTCAACCTTGGTGGCATGAACAATCATCCCTCCAGAAAGAAGTCACTTCGCATCACCTGAATCACAGTAGCAGGAATAAAGACTCCAATATCTGTTGAAGCCTCTTGGTGGACTTAACTGATAGTCTTTCACCCATTGTCTATGAGAGCTTTATGAGGATTCCAACAATTTCCTCGTAACTCCACGGTATCCTGTAGCAGAAAGCAGATTCTTGCTGGCAATTCCTTACTCAAAAAGAAAAGATGATGGACGGAATGCTGAACAATGCAAACATTCACCCCCAGTCAACAGATCTGGGTTTAATCCATTGTTTGTTTGCCCACCACACACCCAAGTTTGGACCCGCCATATGCAAATCAGTCTTGACCCTGCTCCTCATGGGAACAGTCCAGCCCGAACTGCCAAGCCAGGCGCTCCTTGGACTGGAAACAAGCATCCTCGGACCGGTTTCGGGGTATCACTCCTCATCAGCCAGGCTAGCTTGAATCCAGTGGTGCAGTGAGCACAGGACCCACTTCTGGGCATACCCTTCCCACTTAGGGCAACAAATGCAAAAAGAACAGATAATGGACAGAATGCTGAACAATGCAAACATTCACCCCCAGGCACAAAGATTTTGGTTTAATCCAACTCTGCACGAAGTTGCACATACATGCATAGGACTGATCCATTAAGGATTGGCTTTTGCATGGTCTAATCTTTGTCTCAAAGTTCTCATTATCTGACAGAGACACTCCAAATCATCTCCCATATCCCTAATTTGATCTCTCTGCCTTGTATCCAAAAGTGTTTTGAAGCACGTTTGAAGCTTAGACTAATGAATAAGATCAAGCTTCCCAAGTTCGTCAATGAATTCGATGTTGCCCAGCATCTTGAGTTGAGCAATGTTTCTTTGTTCCTCCTCCTCTGTAAAGAGGGAGCTGTCGGTCTTGTCAACATTTCTGGAGTGCTTTTCAAAATCATGTTGTAGGTTTGAAATTAAGAGGCACCTGATAGGTGTGCTTTGCTTCTGTGGCTGGCCTTCTGGTAGTGGGTCATCAAAGTTCTGTTCATCTTCTGCTAACCTCAGATACAGTTGAGAATACATTGAGCTCTACTTGGGCCCTTCAGGGGCTTAGTCTACAACCAGAAGTATCGCCCTTTTAGGATGTTCTTAGCATCTATGCTGACATTGAGGAGCTCAAGGCATAGGTTATCGAACGTCTCGGGGACAAGCTTGTATAGTATGCCTCGTACTTTTCTCAAAATTGCTTCATTCGGTTCTTTCTCACTTGCAGAGCTGTTCGTAGGGTTAATTAAAGGGTTGTTGGTGGAATTGAGATATCAGCTAGTGCTTCATGAAGGAATACATTTCTGAATGCCAGCTCTTGGGGTTTTCCCTGGATACTCGCGGTTGCAGACAGTCCTGGGATAGTGCTGAGGTGTACCCCTACCTCCTTCTCCACCAGAAGAAGCAACGAAACAGAAGCACCCCCTTCTGCAATCACACTCTTCACTTTGGCAACTTGACAACCAAGAATCTTGAAATGAGCAATGTTCAATGGACGATCAGTGTTGGGAGAAACAAAACGTGCCTCACAGCTTCTTCAGCTTCCCAGGTTTTAGTGACACCAGCAAGAGAGGAAACATTAAAACAGGTTGTTGGGGAAAGCATGGGGGGCGGCAGCGCGAGTGCGGGGTGGGCGACTGCAGCACCTACTCTTCCCCCATGCAGCTCGCTCAGGACTCAGCTGTTACCGCATCAACCCAGACGCCAAAACCAGCATTTATGACTCCAATACATAGCAATCATTGGCAAAGTCAATAGGTCTAACCTTGGCAAGTGTGCAAACCTTTTCTTCTTTCTTCCAAAAATATGCAAAAGACAGCTGGCAAAATAAAAAAGAGAGGCGTGACTCATCAGCTTAGGCACAGCTCTGGTACTAAGTAGTATTCCCCTTTAAGTGGCGGTATAAATGTGATTAGGACAATACCACACAGTGCAAGGCAGCCAATGGGCAAATTGGGTTGACCCAATGCTGTATGCAGTGGTGAATGAGATATATATATATATATATATATATATATATATATATATATATATATATATATATATATATATATATATATATATATATATATATATATATATCCATGCAACTGCTTTCCAGCAGTTCTTCTGGCCGCTTCTACCTGGCGGAATTGGTGCTGGGGACAAGAGAGCACAGGACACAATACTCATTTCAAATACACTTGTGTAACGGCGCAAGTAAGGGCCCCCACTCCAGGAGAATTTTCAACAATAGTTTTATTTCGGTTGACACGTTTCGCCCTGCCCGGTCTTTGTCAAAATATGTTATTGGCTTCCACAAAGACCGGGCAGGTCAAAACGTATCAGCCGAAATTGTTGAAAATTCTCCTGGAGTGAGTGCCCTTACATGTATATGTGTGTAATATATTTATATATATATTTTTTATTATGATTTTTGGGGAAAACATGGGGCTGGCGACGAGACAGCTAAAGCATCCACCTTAACACATGGTTGTTTGCATTCATCCCGTCTCGTTGGTAAGTCATTACCAACCATGTCCTAAGAGAACACATTTCAGCTTGTCGTCAGAATCCTTATTGAAAGACAGTTTTCTCTTTTCAAAGTTTTTCAGTCAACCTGGTAGAAAAACTCAACAGGTTTGCTAAAAAATGAGTATCACATTTTATAAACATCATACTTAATGTTATAACAGTACGTTCGTAAGATTCCAATTGGAATTGTGCGTTTTATCGTAAATAGAAGGAAGGGGACTGCTGAGCCCGGTTAAAGTACTCAAGAATGTTAAAATTGCACTGACCAACCAGAGAACAGGGACTGTGGTCTATATTTATCGCAGAAAGAGGAAAGGAGCGCCTCTGGGGGTGCTTGGACCTGGCCTTAATTTCTTTTATCATCACGCCATATAGGCAGAAAATGTAAACACTAATTCCATCCACCTTGCAATGTCCCCTCCGCTGCCTCTCAGGGCTGTCAGGCATCAGCAAGGCCCGAGAGGAAGCAGAGAAGGAGAGTGTTTGACCTAGTAAGGAGCATATTTTTAATGTCCTAACCAGCACGCGTTTTCTTTCTAGATTTTTTATCGCCCTTATAAATCCCTCTTACGCCGTGGCGTGCGGATGACGCAGCAGAGAGAGGCGGGGGGCGGGCCGCGAGAGGAGCGAAGCCTTATAGGTGCTGCAGTCAGAGCCCTTTCACAGGCTATAAAAATCAGATGCTAATTGGCGGTTGAGCCGTCCGTTAGTTATGAGCAGCTGAGAGCGGCGGGGAGGGGCTGCCTGGTGGACGGAGAGCCTGTCTGTGTGTGTAGTTTCAAGGCCACAGGAAACGCGCGACTCTGCGGCCGCGGCGTTTTTTGTTTTGCATATTTATATAGCGCGAACTTGACCCGAAGGTATTGGAGCGCTTTAAATGAGCACCGGTTACGTTACACAAGGACACATTCATTATTTTTTTTTTTTTTGGTAGGCACTGGAAGATTAAGTGATTTGCTCAGAATCACAGGATGTGGACGCGACCCGAGGCTCAAACCTTGGTTTCCAGCACCAAAGTCGGCAGCTCTAGCCGTCAGACCACATAAATATGGATTTGCTGCATTTGCCACATAATCCATCATATGCAGAATATAGCAAGAAACGTTTCTCGCGCAAACGGGTCAAAAGTTGCTAAAATGTGTGGACACTTGTTGCCATGCAGTGAAAGGCTCCTTCTCAAGGGCTGACCCTTCAGTTTGCTATTGCTGTATTTGGGTGTTAAAGCGGTATTTAGGAGGTGAAGCCTTTGCCGAGACAGTGGTGACATTTTCAACAAGCATTGGCAAAGCCAATAGGTCTCGCCTATACAAGAGCTATTGGCTTTGGCAATGTGTTTTTCGATGTTGTACACCAGTATGGCTGCTGTTCAGCATGGCTAAAAGTTAGTAGAGTGCCGTAGAGTTGAAAGGGGGAGTAGAGTGACATAGAGTAGAGTGGGGGAGTAGAGTGTCGCAGAGTGGATTTATTAGAGTACAGTGTCAGAGTGGAACAGGGGGAGTAGAGTGCCATAGAGTTGAGTAAAAGGGAGTAGATTTCAATGGTTCAGTAGCAGAGAGTGTTGTAGAGTGGGGTGGGGTGGAGTGGGTTTGAGTGGATTAAGGTAGTGTGGTGGATGGATTGGGGTGAGGTGGGGTAGATTGCATTTAGGTGGGGTGGAGTGAGTTTGAGTAGCGTGGATTAATTGGGGTGGATGGATTGGGGTGAGGTGGGGTAGATTGCATTTAGGTGGGGTGGAGTGAGTTTGAGTAGCGTGGATTAAGTGGGCTAGACTGGAGTGGGGTGGAATGGAGTTGGGCGGACTGGATCGAGTAGGGTGGGTTGGATTGGGGTGGATTGGATTAGGGTGGTGTGGAGGGGTTGAGGAGGATTGGATTGGGATGGATTGGAGTGGGGTATGGTGGATTGGAGTGGGTGAATTTTTTGAAGTGGGTTTCAGTGTGATGGATTGGATAGGAGCGGAGTGGACTGGATTTCAGTGGGGTGGATTGGACTGGGTTCAATTGGATTGGAGTGGGGAGGATTGGATTGGTGTTGAGTGGGGTGGGTTTGATTAGAGTAGGGTGGGGTGGATTAAAGAGGTATGGGGTGGGTTGGATTAAGGTGGTTTGGAGTGGGGTGGATTAAGGTGGACTGGAGTGAGGTGGATTAAGGTGGACTGGAGTGGGGTGGATTAAGATGAATTGGATTGGAGTGGAATGGATTGGAGTGGATTGGGGTTGAGTAGAGCAGACTGGATTTCAGTTGACTGGACTGTAATGGGGTGAATTGGACTGGAGTGGGTTGGATTGGACTAGAGAAGAGTGGGTTGGATTGGAGTGGGGTGGATTGGCTTGGAGTGAGGTGGATTGGTGTGGATTGGCTTGGAGTGGGGTGGATTGGTGTGGATTGGACTGGAGTAGGGTGGATTAAGGTGGACTGGAGTGGATTAAAATGGATTAGATTGGAGTGGGATGGATTGGAGTGGGTGGGTGGATTGGGTAGCAGTGAATTAGATTGGAGTAGTGTGGATTGGTATGGGGTGGAATGGATTTGAGTGGGTGGATTCGTTTGGATTGTAGTGGAGTGAGGTGGGTTGGATTTGAATGGGGTGGATTGGAGTTGGTGGGTTGGATTGGAGTAGGGTGGGTTGGACTGGAATGGGGGTGGATTGACTGGAGCGGGGTGGTGTGGGTTGGACTTGAAAGGGGTGGATTGTAGCTGGAATGGGGTGGAGGGGACTGAGTGGGGTGGATTGGAGTGTGGTGGGCTGGGCTGGAGTGGGGTGCGTTGGACTGGAGAGGGGTGGATTGTAGGGGGTGGATTGTGGTGGGTGGATTGGATTTGGGTCAGGTGGATTGGAGTGGGGTATATTGGAATGGGGTGGATGGATTGGATTGGAGTGGGGTGTATTGGGATGGATTGGGTGAGATGGATTGGACTGGGGTGAGGTGGATTTGATTAGAGTTGGGCTGATTGGAGTGGGGTGGACTGGATTGGAGTGGGGCGAATTGTTTTGGATTGAGTGGGGCAGATTGTTTTGGTTTGGAGTGGGGCTGATTGTTTTGGATTGGAGTGGAGCAGATTGTTTAGGATTGGAGTGGGGCAGAATGTTTTGGATTGGGGTGGGGCAGACTGTTTTGGATTGGAGTGGGACAGATTGGAGTGGGGCAGATTGTTTTGGATTGGAATGGGACACATTGTTTTGGAGAAGATTGTTTTGGATTGGAGTGGGCAAGATTGTTTTGGATTGGAGTAAGACAAATTGGAGTGTGGCAGATTGTTTTGTATTGGATTGGGGCAGATTGGAGTGGTGCAGATGGTTTTGGATTGGAGTGGGGCAGATTGTTTTGGATTGGAGTAGGGCAGATTGTTTTGGATATGAGTGGAGCAGATTGTTTTGAATTGCAGTAGAGCAGATTGTTCTGGATTGGAGTGAGACAGGATGGAGTGGGGCAGATTGTTTTGGATTGGAGTAGGGCATATTGTTCTATATTGGAGTGGAGCAGATTGTTTTGGATTGGAGTGGGGGCAGATTGGAGTGAGGCCGTTTGTTTGGGATTGGAGTGGGGCAGATCGTTTTGGACTGGAGTGGGGCATATTGGAATGGGGCAGAGTATTCTATGGTGGGGCAGATTGTAGTGGGGCAGACTGTTTTGGATTGCAGTGGGGCAGATTGTTTTGGATTGGAGTGGGGCAGACTGGAGTGGGGCAGATTGTTTTGGATTGGAGTGGGGAAGATTGAATTGGGGCAGATTGGAGTGGGTGAGGTGAATTTGAGTGGGATAGATTGGAGTGGGCTGGATTGGATTGGTGTGGGGTGGATTGACTTGGAGGGGGTGAATTGGGATGGAGTGAGGTGGATTGGAGTGGGCAGATTGTTTTTTATTGTAGTGGGGCATATTGTTTTGTATTGAGTGGGGCAGATTGGAGTGTGGCAGATTGTTTTGGATTGCAGTGGGCAGATTGTTCTGGACTGGAGTGAGGCAGATTGTTTTAGAGTGAGGCAGATTTTTTCGGATTAAAGTGGGGCAGATATTTTGGGAGTGCTGGGCTGGAGGGGAGCAGATTATTTTAAATTGGAGTGGGGCAGATTGTTTTTCACTGTAGTTGGGTAGTTTGTAGTCAGGTGGGTTGGGAGTGTTGGAGTGGATTGGGTTGAGTGGAGGGTATTGGATTAATTGGATTGGTGTGGAATAAGGTGGGCTGGATTGGCGTGGGGCGGATTGGAGTGGGGTGAATTAAGGTGTACAGCACTGCATAATTTAAAAAATTTCACATAAGAAAGAAACAATGTTGCTTTGCAATATATAGAACCGTCATCTTTTGAGAACAGCGGCCACAAGCAAAAACAAAACAAAACATGAGTGCAAAGTGAGAAAAGAACAATTGACAAAATAAAAGAAAGTTAACTATAGAATATAAAACTTTGCAATTTTGTTTGTCCCGCTGGGCACGTTTTTGCCAGTCACATGCCTTCTGTTTTGGAAGTTTAAAAAACAAGAAAATAGTACCTCAATAACGTCGGGAGCAGCGGACGGGCACTGAGGAAGTTGAATCAATCAGTGCTTGGTCCCTGCTCCACACAAAGGAATGGAAATGATGTTAGGCCTGCAGAGACCAGTTACGAGGCTGTAAAGAAGAGAGGCTGTAAAGAAAAGTGCCACACAAGCCAACAAATTGTAAGCAACAGAGTGGGCTCCAAGCCCTTTTTGATTAAAAACATCTCGCAAGCGATACGCATGCACTAGCGCATGCTATCACAGGCTCAACCCTAAAAATGATAAAAATACTAAAGTAATACTATCACAAAATGTGCAGCATTAAACCGCATAATTTGCCTTTTGTTGCCAGATAATTTATTCAACCCTGTCACCTAATTATGTCCTGTTCTGAATCTTAATTCCAATGGCCCTGGTATACAAGACTGGAACTGAGTCACAGGGTCGGTCACCTCTAAAGCAGGATAGATTCATGGCAATGGCACAGCGATGCAAAGCCATTCTCATCTAGGCCTGGATATGATTGTACTGTAGGGCCTATGACCTGTATTGATGGGTGTCTCAACGAATTGGTATGATACCTAGCTAGGGCAGGGAACGTTGTGAATTTTTTATACCTGCAAAAGTTAATGAAAGTTCGTATTACTCAATGTTTCAGAAGAGTTTTGTCTGCAGGAGACTGATTTGAACAGAAAATGTCTTGTAGGAGACATTTTCTCCTTGAATCAGTCTCCTGCTGGCATCTCACATGAATTTTGCACACAATTTCTTCCTTTAATTTTCACGTGATACCAGCAAGTAAACTTCACATAGTTTTGTGTAATGTTTATGTACTTTAGCAAAATTTTGAAAAACATACTTTTCGCACATCCTTATTATAACCTGTCACATCTAGTGCTACATGGACATGGAGATTGGCATAAGAATACAGAGCCTCTCACTTATAGGCCTGGAAGGACATGAGGACTGGCTTATGGGTACCAAGTGTGTTACTGTTAGTCCTCTGTGTCTTTTGGGCAATTGGAAAAGAAATCTGCCACTGCAGAGGCTAAATGGGCTCAAGATTGGCACATGGGTACAGATTCAAATCTTAGAGTGGTGTCTTTGTGTTATCCCTGTCCAGGGAACTGAGAAAGACCCTGTCAAACGTTTGACACAGCGGTTGAAACGTTGACGAACACCAACAGACATTAGAAATGAAATTGTCACAAATAATGATCATTTGACTGTTATTTGTTACAAATTATTTCATCCTCTTCTTATTGTAAAACATACTTCACTGTCACACACTAAGTGCAGACCACTGCTCCATCTACAGTGTTGTTTTATTCCCTTTATTCACCATTCCTATACAATTGTCACAATGATACTTCCTAAACATTAGTGTTCTATACATACCAAACACCCACTATGAAATAAATAGGCAAACTTTTGTTTAAACAGGCCTCCACTTTCTGCTCCATTTATTGAATTATTTCTGTTGTTTATACACAGTAAGCATATGTCTAATTAATTGTTTGAAATTGTTTCTTTTGGGACCATTATTTTATTGGCTCAAAGAACATGCGTCATAGTCCTGAGAACATAATGAGGCTCTCACATTTGCCAGCATTAGTCAGAATACCAACTGTGGCAAAATGCTTCAGTCAGAACTCTGAGGCTCTGGCATGGGGTCCATCTGCAAGCTCCAATGCAGAGAATAAAAGGGCCTTTTCTTGAGTGGTCTTCAGAAGCTGGGTGTTGTCAGCCAGGTGACCGAGAGGGCAGACAGGCTCAGGATCTGGATCTTATCAACATGGTAGTGGTGTGGGCAAACATTGGCCCATCAGTGGACGTGACAAAGGGAGAGCAGGGTGCTCTCTGCTGGAGGAGCTGCACCAATGGGGGAACCTCTGGAAGGATTGAGATGCTCTCCACCTGGGCAGAGCTTGCATAGCTATACTCCGCGGATTTTCACAGAGTTACTGGAAAACTCAGTGAAATTCAGCGAAGTTCCGTGGCCTGGCGGAGTCACTCATTGCCCCTGTCTCCCCCCGCACTCCCCTGCTAAACCCCAGGCCCGCCCCCTCCCGGGAAACCTCCGGCCCCCCGCCCTCCCTCCCGCGTAGTAAGGTCTGCTGGGAGACTTACCTTCCTCCCAAACCGGTGTCCTGCTCCTGCTGCTGGCTCCAATCGGCTTCCGCTGCTCCGGTTCAATTAACAGGAAGAACTGCAGTGCGCATGGCGTACTGCATGAAGGCATGCCTGACCCTATGAAATCCCATGATAGGGTCAGGCATGCCTTTCCCATGACCGCATGATAAGGGCAGGTACTCCCCCGATGCCACAAGCTTCTGGCCACAAGCAGAATTAGGCAAACACCTGGAAAGAGCACTAAACTATGGCTTGAGCCGTAAAAAAGCTGGAAGCTTATGTCTAATCTTTACCAAACAAAAGTCTATTTGTACCCATCTATCAAAGACTGCTTCAGAGTAAGGAACACACAACTGACCACACTGCTAAAAGGGGCTTTAATGTTGCCGGGAGGAGGCACACTGTCCAGAAAAGATGCATCAATGTGCTGTCAGTCAGTCTAAGGAAGAGAACAGACCCACTCATGGCTAACTGTAACAGAGCCAAACCCTTCTGCAATGCCTTCCTTGCAGCGGGGTGTGAGATGATAAAAAAAGACAAATTTTTAGTAGCCCTGACATTTTCCAAGCTTTAATACATGTTACTTCGCCCCTTTCTAAATCGATGTGGATGGAACCTCTTTCATGGGTGACACAAATATGTGTAAATCAAGTTCAGCTGAAGCACAGTGGGCTCAAGAAGGTGTCGTGTGTCTCCCCAAGAGACATGTGTAGTTCATCCTTGCAAAGCCCAGTGCAAGCTTGTCTATCTGCCATTCACAGCCATCCCTTGGGTTCCAGGATGCACAAGTTTACATTTGAGCATAGAGACTGACTGGGAAGCGCTCACAAAGGGATCTCAGTTGTCAGTGGACTTGCTACAACGAGCTGTCATGTAGTGACATCTCTGACCAGTGATCCCCACTTTCCGATAGCTTGTTATTGAGAGTGCTTAGATTTGGAACTAGTTTGAAAGATATTGTGTAAGTCAAGGTGGGATCTCATTTCCTGGGCCGCGGTGGGTTGAATCCATAACACACTCATGTGAGATAATGAAACAGCACTGCGTTATTCAGTTGTGGAATGACTATCCTGGCTCAGAAGACCTAGCCTTGCCCTAGGACTCATACATAAGACGGATCAGATCCAAAAAGGGTAGATTTTGAATGGATCAATAAGATCCAGTTGAAAATCTTGCTGGATCTCCCAGGAATCATTTGTAACCCACCGTACTTGTGAAAATAGAACTGTGTCCCCAGATTCCTGCCATTTAAGCACTCTATCTCTGATAGCATCAAGGTCTGCAACACCCATTTTAACTGCAACTCTCTATTTTATGCTCATCTATGCAGTTACTAATTTTCTGGTTTGAACTTGAATTATTGTAAGTTTCTACTTTTCTGTACGAGAGTGTGATTCTTCAACACAGCTATTATCTTGTCGACTACATCTACCGTCTTCATGCCAGTGTGAACCACACTCTCCCCAGACCCTCAAACAGAGGGTCTTCTTGTGAAGTTCTCAGGTCAGTGGCTCTATCCATAGTAACAGAGAAGTCCAAAAACATGGCAGACTGCCTCGTTCACTTTGAGCTTTCGAAAAAAGATGGACATTCTGTGGCCCAGGAGGTTAGCAGGACTTTGGGTACCGTGTCATACATACTCCATTTCACCTACCTATCAGCAAGCACTGATGAAATATACAGGCAACAGCTGAGACTCTTGGGGGCCTATACTATAAGGCAGAAGGGTCCATTAGGTCTACACTGCATAACTTTTTTTGACAGTATCAAGATTTGAGCAACATTAAACTAAGGGAAAGGAGCATTTTCAGAGTGCAGGCCCTGTCCTGGTGCATCCGGTCCACTCCTTCTTGGTGAGCTCTTTCACTGTATTAGGATACTTGCAGGCTGAGTATTGGGACAGTTATAGACACATTTGGCAGATATAGACATGGTACATGTGCAGCTGTAGAAAGGACTTAGGATAATTGGAGACGGCACTGAGCCACCTATAGTCATAGATTAAGGGTACCTTCGGCACAGTAATAGGGCAGCAATAGGTGCCAAATTCTGTGTTGTTATAAGCAAAGTATTAGAGTAGTGACAGTCATAACATTAGGACAGTCAAATATATTGTGTCTGTAGATATATACAAAATTATAGAGGAGCAACAGGCACAGCTTATGGGAGCTATAGACACAGTATAGGGAAACTATAGGCCCAGGGTTAAGGAGAGTTATGCAAACATATTGGCATGGCAAGTATGGGAACACTAATAGGGCAGCAGTGCAAACAGAATTGAGACACATTTTAAAGTTAGCTGCACATACAGTATTACAGCAGCTATAGACATGGTGTATGATGTATGAGCACCTATCAGCAGAGTTTATGGGCAGCTATAGGCACCGCATTGAGGCAACTAGTCAAGATATAGGAGCAGCTATAGAGAGGTTATAGATGTGGTATAAGAACAACCATAGGTTCGGTCAGCATGAGCAGCTATTGGCACAGTACTATGTTATCTATAGGCACAGTATTAGGGTAGAAATTAATGCAGAATACAGATGTAAAGATCATCTGTAACTTTACAAAATACTAACCTTGCTTTTTATAGGCCCAGACTGGCTACGCGTGGATCTTCAAATTCAGGCCAGGATAATGTTTTAAGCGGAAGCCTACCGGTTTTCTTTTTTTAATTGTTCATATTGTTAGGACATTTTAATTGCTTCTTTTGTATGTAATGCATTAGTGAAATCTTTTAATTGTTGCTGCAACTGATGTCATGCACTACAAATCATGAAACAAAAACAGCTATAGACACAACATTATGGCTGCTGTCATCATAGTATATGGGTAGATATAAGTAAAGTATAGGGGCAGCTACAGGCACAGTATATGAGCATATGTAAAGTTTAAAGTTTGTAGATTTATATAGCGCAGCTTATCAGCCGTGAGGGTATCCAGGCGCTGTCCATGGGCAGCTCCATTCGCAGCAGTCCTGGCGGCTCCATTCACAGCAGTCCTGGCTGCTCCATTTGCAGCAATCATGGCGGCTCCATTCGCAGCAGTCATGGTGGCTCCATTCGCAGCAGTCCTGGCGGCTCCATTCGCAGCAGTCCTGGCGGCTCCATTCGCAGCAGTCCTGATGGCTCCATTTGCAGCAGGCCTGGCGGCTCCGTTCGCAGCAGGCCTGGCGGCTCCATTTGCAGCAGGCCTGGCGGATCCATTCGCAGCAGTCATGGCGGCTCCTTTCGCAGCAGTCCTGGCGGCTCCATTCGCAGCAGTCCTGGCGGATCCATTCGCAGCAGTCCTGGCGGATCCATTCGCAGCAGGCCTGGCGGATCCATTCGCAGCAGTCATGGCGGCTCCATTCGCAGCAGTCCTGACGGCTCCATTCGCAGCAGGCCTGGCGGCTCCATTCGCAGCAGGCCTGGCGGCTCCATTCGCAGCAGGCCTGGCGGCTCCTTTCGCAGCAGTCCTGGCGGCTCCATTCACAGCAGTCCTGGTGGCTCCATTCGCAGCAGTCCTGGCGGCTCCATTCGCAGCAGTCCTGGCGGCTCCTTTCGCAGCAGTCCTGGTGGCTCCATTCACAGCAGTCCGGCAGCTACATGTAGAGTTTATGCCAGGCTTAAGCATAGTGATAGAGTCTGTATGTGTACCATTACAGAAGGCTTAGGAAGAGAGGTCCGGGCAGTGTTGGTTCAACTATCAGCACCACTTATGGCCACTATAAAAATTGGGTAATAGAGACACTGTATAGGGAAACTGTAAACAGAATAGCAGGGGGCCAATAGGTACAATATTTGGTTAACTATAAACAAGGCATAGTGTGCTAATAGATACAATATTTGGGCAATGCTAAATTTGAGCTGGTGGTTTCCGGTGCTTTTGTATCGGTTTCCGGTGCTCAGCACCAGCACGTAATTGACAACGCCGGCACTAAAGACAGTCCACCTCCTGGTGACTCTATCGGTCTAATTTTGAGATGAGCACAACAACAGTGTTTAATAAGTCCATGTACATTAAAAATGAATAATACCTGCCGCCACACCATTCTTATTGCTTTTTATGGCTGGAGCAGTCTGAATTGTCACACTCGCAGGAGTGCCATGGTTAGTCCTTGTGTTGATACTGTAATTGGCAACAGTAGCAGGGGCAATGCGGTGCAGGGACATCGCAAGAAGGGCTTAGCACTTTCTTTTTAGGTTTCGCCTGCACAGCGCTTGGACTGAGCTTGAGAAATCAATTGTTTTTAATATAAACTTAAAAGGGACTTACATCCCACCTCCTCTCTTTCCTGACTTCTCATTGGTTCCTGTGCCTGCCACTCACCTTTCCTTCATTTCTATTGGCTGTAGCATATTTTCCTGCATTTATCAATGCTTGTTCCTCATCTGTTTCTAGATCAGTTTCCCGCCGCCGAAATACTGTTAACATCCACTTTGGTGGAACTATATTTTCATAAAGTTTTGCCTTTTACTATTGCAGCATGTTTATATAACAATTTATCACCCAGAGAGATTAAGTGAAATACCTAGAATCACAGGATGTTGTGCGGCGCCGCCGAGACTCAAACCGGGATCCCCAGCTCTCGAGTCAGCAGCTCTGGCTGCTGCGCCACATCCTCTCCACTCCCATGTTATCTGTCAGGGAGCTCTTTCCTTCTTCCAAATGATGATTGATGAAAACAGCTCTCTATTAATTACGTAGGCGAAACCGATGCATTACCAATGCTTATTTACAGAGTAAGCACTCTATTTGGTGCAGCTATGTACATGCCCAGTATATTGACAGCTGAAGGTACAGTGTTATAGTATTTGTAGAATAATAATGCATTATCCTATGGGGTGCAAGCAGTGTGAGAGGAGTAGCTGTCACAGATTTGAACATCTCGGGAACACGCCTACCATCCCATCATCGATAACCTCTGGTAATAGCTTCCCTGGGTGGAAATGCCAACATACCATCACAAACTCTCTGCAAGATGGGGTTTGAGATCAAGTGACTAACAGCAAGCGCACTCATCTGAAACTGAGAATTTGAGCAGGATGACCAATGATAGCCACCATTTTTTACAAAGGACTAAAATTATATATCATTTTATGACACATATCATATTTAACATGTATTCAAACATATATATATATTTTTTAAACAAATTTTATTAGGTTATTTTGCACTGAGATGGGCACAAGCCCTACAGCGACCTGTAGGGGCAGAAGGATGTTATTTGCTCCAATAACCACATTTCTGTCAATAAACGGTACCTGCCAAACATGCAGGTGAAACAACATGAACATTATGCAGACAGCTGTCGATCTCCACATTAGTACATACGGTATGCCGGACTCAATGTATACAATATAGCAAGAAAGCATTGGTCCACAGTGGTATAACCTAGGGTAATAGATATCAGGGATCGAGGGGTGCCACTCAGGGATCCACATCAGGCAGAGGAGGGAGATCGATTCCTCGATATGTCGCCCACCGGGTCCAAATTTTACGATGTTTCGTAGGGCATCCCCGGGCATCAAAGACAGCAATCTCGGCCCCCATGCATTTATCTAGCTCAGTCTTCCACTTGCCTATGGTCGGGGGAGATGTCGCCTTCCACCCTTGTGCTATGTCCCTCTTGGCGATAGTAAGGGCCAGGAACAACAGATGCTGTTTATAACGATTCCCCCCGATATCATCAGTGGAGTGTTGCACGAAAAGTCGTGGGTCGAGGGGAAGCTCCCATGACAACACTTCATTAAGACATGACCTAATCCTACGCCAGAAGGGCTGCAAAGCCGTGTAGCTCCAAACCGTATGCATGAATGATCCCTCCTCCCGACCACACCTCAGACATGTAGGGGAATGGATGACACCCATCCGCCAGAGCCGCACTCTAGTATAGTACACCCTATGTAAGTACTTGAACTGGATGAACCGATAGCGCATGGAGACCGCCGCACCCCTCGGGCTGGCGATTGCTTCGGCCCAGTCGTCATTGGTCAATTCTGGAATGTCGGCCTGCCAGGCAAGTCGAGTCTTGTCAAGGGTGGTGGGCGTGTGTGTTGTCAGTGTCTGGTATATTTGCCAGATCTTATGGAGACCGAGATCACCCATTAGTAGGCGGCCCTCCAAGGGTTGGAATTCGGGGAGAGTCTCCAAAGTGCGGATCCGGGGGGTGAGGGCATGATGGAGTTGAAGAAATTTGTAGAATTGTGACTTGTGTAGGTCAAATTCGGCCTGTAGTTGCTGAAATGACTTCAATGTGGTGCCTCGTAACACATCCCAGAGGGTGGAGATCCCCACCATGTCCCACCCCCGGAACCCACCCAAGGCAGCCACTGATCGAAGATATGTACCTTGCCACAGGGTAGTTTGCTGGGTGAGTTTCCCTTTCCAACCCATCTGTCGGGTCTTAGCTCGCCATAGCTGTATGACAACTCTGCCCGCCGGCGGTAGAAGCTCCAAGCATGTGGAACTATATAATAGATGAAGAAGAGGGACCTGCTCCATTGCTGTGTGCTCTATAGAATAGGCCGGATCTGTGGGGGAGTTATACCACCATTCGTTCACGAAAAGGATATGAGACGCTACATAGTAGGAGTAGATATCGGCTGCTGCGATCCCCCCACAGTACGTAGATTGTGTACAGGTACGGAGTGCAACACGGACTGCCCCGCCGTTCCAGAGGAATTTATTTTGTATGGCAGTGACTTGCGCGAACCATGAGCGTGGGATGGGGTATGGGAAGTTTTGAAGGCGGTATAAGATCCGAGGCAGTGACACCATCTTGAAGATGTCTGAGCGCCCGTAGAGGGAGAGGGGGAGAGAGGACCATATTGCTGTTTCTTTTTTAAGGCTCGTTAACAGCGGGGTAATATTGTGGCCCAGGAGACTTTGGGGCACGGAGATACGTAAATCCCGAGATATTTGAAACCGTCCGTTGCTCGGGAGAGCTGCGAGGCCCATGCGTCGCGGTCTTGATGTCCACACACTGGGAATAAAATAGATTTGGCGGGATTTGTATGGAGGCCGGTGGTGCCTCCAAATACCCTGAGAATTTCCAGTATACGGGGCCCCGAATACCAGGGGTCGGTCATGAAAAAGAGGACGTCGTCCGCGTATAACGCTATGCGATCCGACGACCGAGACCAATCGAAACCCCGGAGTACCGGGTCGCTTCTGACCCACACCGCCAAGGGCTCGACCGCAAGGGCGAACAACAATGGGGACAGGGGGCAACCCTGTCGGGTACCTCTCTGGATTGGGAAGGAGCAGGATCGATGTCCCGCAATGCGAACCGATGCCGTCAGGTCTGTATATAACAGGCGTACATATGTCAGGAAGCGGGGCCCAAAATTAATCGCCTCGAGCAATTGAAAGAGATACACCCAGCTCAAGGAGTCAAATGCTTTATCTATGTCGGCGAGGAGCAGGGTGGCTTGCTGACCCAGTGCTGGAGCCGCCGCCATAGCGTTATGGACTCGCCGGATATTGTGTCGGGTGGCTATCTGCGGCATGAAGCCCGACTGGTCGGGGTGGATCAAGTCAGCGACACAGATGCGAAGGCGATCTGCCAGGACTTTCCCTAACAATTTGGGTTCGAAATTAATAAGAGAGATGGGGCGGTAAGAGGAGGGGTCATCTGGCGGCCAGGCTTGAGAAATAACACCATTTCTGCGTGTCGCCAATCTCCTGGCAGAATAGCAAGTTCTGCAGCTTCCTGGATGGCCGCCAATAAATGAGGCCCCAGGAGGTGCATGTTTGGCCGTAGGAATTCCATAGGGAATCCGTTGGGGCCAGGGGCGCGGCCAGGGTGGAGCGCGTTGAGGGCCCCAGTCAATTCGTCTACCGTGATCGGGGTCTCTAACCGCTCCCGGAGATGATCGGGGAGCCGTCGAGGTGGAATGTCTACGAGGAACTCCGCAATGAGTTCAGCCGAGATCTGTTCCTTTCGGGCATATAGGGATGTGAAGTGCCTCGCGAACTCCCCAGCAACACCCTCCGGCGTCGTGTATAATGACCCATCTGGACCCCGAATGGCGGGTGTGACAGCCGGGGAAGTATCTGCCTGGCACAGTCTGTGGAGCATTTTGCTTGATTTATCGCCCCATTGATAGATCCGGTGATGTGACGCCTCCCAGATCTCTTTGGCTTCTCCTAGTAGAAACTGCCGTAATTCCTGTTGTGCAAGCAGCAGGTTACGACGAATAATAGGGCTGGGGTCTGTATTGAGTCGGGAAGCCAGGGTCACCTGACGTGACTCCAGTGCCTCAAGTTGTTCCCGGCGTGCACGTTTCTCGTTGGTGCGGTAGCTAATTTCGGTGCCTCGGATGGTCGGCTTGAGGGCCTCCCAAAGGATGCTCCGAGAAGGGGCAGAGGGACAGTTGTCTTCTAGATAAGTACTGATCGCTGCGCTGAGCATGTCCCGATAAGCAGGGCTTTGCAGATGCCAAGGGGACATTCGCCATCGGAAAGGGGGCTTTCGGGAGCAAGTATGGAACTGCATGGTGACCGGGGAATGGTCGGAGTCTCCACGGGGTTGATTTGTCACCCGCGAGAATCTGTGTAGAAACATCCGGGGGACAAAGAAGTAATCCAGTCGGGACTGTGACCCATGTACGGCCGATAAATATGTGTAGTCCCATTCTGTGGGGTGGAATTCGCGCCATACGTCAGCCCAACCCAGGGTGGATACCAATGTATGTAATTTTGTTGGGCCCGGTAACAGTGGGCTGTCCGGATTGCGTTGTCGGTCCAGTGGCCCCATGGTGTCATTCCAGTCGCCCCCTAACAGGGTCAGGCCCGCAGGAATATCTCCCCAAACTCCCAATAGTTTATCGATAAATGTAGTCCCCAGCGGGGGAGGAGCATAAATACTGCCAATGGTAACTTGTTCCCCGTACATCAAACCTGTGACAAAGAGGAAAAGGCCCCCCGGATCAGCCTTGTGTGCAGTATATTGAAATTGGACTCTGCGGTGAATAAGAATAGCCACTCCCCTGGAACCCCTAGTGAATCCCGCATGGTATACATGATGAAAGCCAAATCGGGCAAGGCAAGGGGCTTTCGTACCTAGTAAATGGGTCTCTTGTAAAAGCAGGATGTCCGCCCCATACCTTTTTGCCTGACGTAAAACTGCGCCTCGTTTCACCTTATTTAGTAGGCCCCGGACATTCCACGAGACCACAGTAAGGTCTCCAAAAGGGGTCACATCACCAGGTACCATTAACCCATAAGTTGAGAACGATTAGGGCAAGGAGATCGTCGTCGGAATGGTCTGTCTGCATACAACTTGAACACGTTAACATACTAAAACTGCAATCCCCTAAGAAACCCCCACCCCCCACCCGACACTGCCAAAAACAAGGAGCATCTGTCGCGGTGTGAGGAACAGGAGACCCCCAACAGGGGGACCCCCTGCTCCCGCACCAATGGAACCCTACCCACCCTATAACCATATAAACACGAGGGGTGCAAAGAGTCTGTGGCCTAGCAGTCCATGACCTAGCCCCCACGCCCACCCAGAGGAAGCAGTACCAAAACAATCCTTAAGCAATTACAGAGCCCAGTGACTTGCTGTTTGGCCGCCTGTGGAGCCCCGGGATGTTCAGGGCGGCCGCTCAGGACTTGCTGACATCCTGTCCGATCCCGAGCCCTGTCGTTTTTGGGACTTGGTTCGCTGTGGCCGTCGACTTTGTGAGCCTCGAGAGGAGTCTGAATCCACAGCAGGTGGAGAGTTCAACCTCAGTTGGGGGCGCTCATCAGTCCAAGCAAAGACGGCCTCAGAAGTGTCGAAAAAGAATGACTTGGAGTTGTATATTACACGCATCCTGGCTGGATACAGCAGCATATATTGCACATTTAACTCACGGAGCCTGCGCTTCGCTGCAGTGAAGGATTGGCGTTGTTGTTGGACCAGGCGCGTGTAGTCCGGAAACACCATGATAGATCGGGATTCATGTCGGATACTATCTTTGTGGGTCCTGGCATAGCGCAGAATTGCATCTCTGTCAGCATAGTTCAGGATTTTGGCAATGACCGGCCTGGGAGCCGCGCCCGGGGGGGGCTTTTGCGTCAAAGCCCTGTGAGCGCGCTCCACTACGAAGTCTGATGAGAGGAGATCAGTCGGTATGAGATTCGTGAGCCACCTGGTGATAAAGCCAGTCATTGAGGCACCTTCGCAGCCCTCCGGCAGGCCTACGAAGCGTAGATTATTCCGTCGGGCACGGCCCTCCGTATCCTCCACTCTAGAGGCCAGTTCCTGCGACATCACTGTGAGCTTGTTCACCTTCTTTTGGAGGGAGGACACCGTATCTTCCACCATCAAGACTCTCGTTTCTGCCTCAGTGATGCGGTCGACTGCCTTGCGGAGGTCCTGGCGTAGAAAGGAGACCTCGGACTCAACCGCTCCGATCTTAGCGTCCAACATGTCCCGGGCACTATTGATCGCCGCCAGGAGGGCCGCATTATCTGGAGTTGAGCAGTTCCCGTCACCGCCCGTGGCACCCCCTGTAGACGTTGTAAATTGCTCGATGGTGCCCTGCTTGGGGCCAGCTCCCCCTGGCCTGTCTCTGCCCATTGTGAGAAGTGGTCCGGGGCGTCACAGCCGTGCGGGGGAGGGGGCTGGCACCTGGGATATCGGGTCCGTGTCCCGGGACGAACAGCCTCCGCGTGGAAAGGGAGTAGCAGTGTCCGCGTGTATGTAGGCCCGGGCCACGAGGCCGCGCCAACGATAGGCGGTGGGGCCGCCGGGCCAGCCAGGAGCAGGCAACAAAACTAGCAGCAGCCGCGGCTCGGTTCGCTGAGCCACAAGGTCAGTCCCTGGAGAGCCCCACCCCCCCGCAGTAGGGGCAACGACAGGGGCAGTCGGCGTCTGCCAGATATAGGTGTTCAGGGATATTATATTGGACGATGGCCCAGTCACGGGGCTTCTTGTGGCCACCACCAGCCGGGCAAGATATCAAGCGGGGCCCCAGGCAGGTCGTCGTCTCCACGCAATCACTGCGCGCTCCTGGCCCCCATCAGGGCGACCAGGGCCCCATCCCCAGGGCCAGCCAGGTGAGGCAGTCCAGCTAATATGTCCGATCCCCTAGAAGCAGCGGGGATCACAGTCCAGCCCACGCAAACAGCACAGTGTCTCCGGAGACAGGGGGAGGAGAAGGGCAGGAGCGCCAGCGGTAGTATGCAGGGTGGGCGTGGATGCGGGCCCCGCGCTCACCTTCTGAGGCCGCGACCCAGCCTCAGTGCCATCCGATCCAGTCACAGCCGTAGCCCGGCCCTCCGGGGCTCAGCCGTGTCCTCCGCACGAGTCCGGCCGGCCCCGATGGCACAGAGGGCACCGGCAGGACCGCGACCCCTCAGGCAGTCTCTTGGCAGGATGGATTCAGGCAGCCGTCCCGGGCAGGCCCAGCCGCGCTCCCGGCCAGGCTGACGGAGAAGATGGCGGATCCCGGAGCGTGGGGGAGGGGCGGCGGCGCCTCTGCGCCGGATCCGGGTCTTCTGCGGCGCTCCCCACAGGGGGCTCAAGGCATCTGGTGACGTGCCCCACTATCGCCTCCTCCGTCCCCGAGCGGGACCGAGCCCTGCGGTCCGCCGCGTAGCCTCCGGCCGGGCCGTCAGGGGAGAACCCGGCCTGCACCACGCCGGAGTGATCTCGCCGGGGAACCACCGCTATCGCACAGCTGCACCAGGTATGAGCGGGTCCCGACACTCCCGGATGTTATGGGCGTCCGCTGCTGCAAGTATGTATTCCTCTGGGTAGGATTATTGGAGGATATTGAAAGGATTTCGGCGTGGGTGTACGGAGCCCGATCAGGCTACGTCCGCCATGATGGCTCGCCAAGCCACGCCCCGTATTCAAACATATTTAATAAATATTTCAGAGGGATTGTTAATAAAAACACCTTAAAATAGGAACTCATTTTTTACAAAGGGTTCTGTACCATATATAGCGGCCATTTTGTAACAGTGTAATTAATTGGTGGTACTTTTACATAACTTGGTGGTTTCTGAACTTTATTGATAAACCAAAATATCGGCGTAGAACATAAATACTTAACGTGTCACTAAGTGCGCATAAAGCTAGTGAACACACACACAGTGCAGTATCAACAGTTCTGCAAGTCTGATGACTACACTAGTCCAAGATGGCAGCGTGTCTTGACACATCCCTGATCTTCTCTCGATCTTGGCAGATTTCCAACCTGATCAGCAAGAGAGTAAAACCAGTCAGAAAGAAAGTGGATTATCAGAAGGCTAATAGGAAGAGGCTGGGATCAGGAAAAGCAGCGTGTCAGCTATTTGTCGGAGATTGATCGTAGTGATGAAACTTACTGTTTCATCTACAAAGCGGTGCCTCGCAATTCAGACCAGCCAGGATTGCCCCTTCACTCACATTCTGCAAGACCATTCCCCAGCATCCAACCACCCCCTCAAACCGGTATCCAGGCCCGGCTATGTTAAGGGCCCCCTACCTCTACGCTATGGCTACCACCTTTCTCAGAGAAAAATACCTACCATTTGTTCACGCTACAGGATTCTACATAGACCTGGACATGAGACTTATATGGAACTTTGCATTATATCATCTGTTTTCATTTTTAACATATCCTTTCAGCAGGGCTTTAAATGGGAAGCAAAAAGTGTGTGTGTGTGGGGGGGGTCTCTAAAAGTGGCGTGGCCTGTGTAATTAAGAGTGTGACTTAAACATGTAAACTGAATGTTTGTGATCCCTATAGGTCACCTCCCGACTGGAATTTTGGTGTAAGATTAAATAAAATGTGAAACTTAAACAGGAACTAAATCACTTTTACGTTTTTTACATTTAATTGTTCAGAAATCGATCAGTGTTATTTGCCGGTAACGTTGAGGGCATGATTATAGGGCCGATGAGGACCCGTTTCAGTGTCCATTTTTAATTACTAATGGATCTGAGACCCAAAGGGACCCGGCCCATTTAAAGCTCAGCCTTCCAGTCTTTTTTTTTTTAAATTATCTGTCAGGGTTTATTGAGGAAGCCGTAGAACACATTTTAAGCTGTTTTTTCTCCTTATATTTACTCTTTTAAGTATGTAGTGATAAGAAGAAAAAATAACGTCTTTAGGTGGCCTGGACATTAAAATACTGGTCATGCTGGTAAACAAAAGGCAGGTGGAAACCCTACTCTACACCTCTAAGCTTCTTGCCCAACAAATGCCTTAAAAGTCCTCAAATACATCACCACCAGGTGGCATCAACAACTGGGTTGGTCCCAGCAGAAAACAGTGTAAAAAAACTTGTTGACCTGATATCGAACTTAAAAATCAGCTTAAATAATTGACGATGTCAACCATTTACCAAGCGTGTGCTAGATCTTTCTGTAAAAAGGTTCCCGACCCTCTTCACAGGACTAAAAAACACTGTCCCTAGGACTGAACACATCAGCTACTACCTTAAACCCCCGAGTAACTGAAAAACCCAAAGCGCGTCCTTGTGTATGCCTCACAATAAAGATTTTTCTCTCCTGTTTTACCAAGTTAAACCCCAAACTGCCCACCAGTCCCGATAGCCACACCTTAACCTAAACATTTCTCAATGTAGCCTCCATCATGATGGAAAATACATGCAGTAGCAAGAAAATCAGGAAACACTGATGGCGTGGCATAGCCCTAAAAAGCAAAGAGGACCCTAGATGAACCGAAAGAGTCCAAAAGGAGAGGACACCATGGGAGCTTTTAAGATGCGTTGCCTTTTCTTTTTGAGCTTGTTAAGGAAGGTAGTAGCATTCCCAAGGCAGGGATTGACTTATAGGTGGGACAGAAATCCAGCCATCAACGTCAGCAGCATGTCTATGACTGGTGATTCTCCTTCACCAAGCCAGGGAGGTTTGGCCAAGCAGGATGGATGTCCTGAGGTTCTCCAAATCCATGGAAAGGGTGATGAAGGCTGCTGCATACCAGCTCTAAGATAGCAACCTACCACTTGCACTGCAGGAAAGACTTGGCCCTCATTAAGAGTGGTCTGTTAAAATCCCGGTTAGTACCCCTCCTTGGAATTACCACTGCTGGGTGTCCTGGAAATTCTAGGGGTAGGGAAATAACGGGCATTATTAGATTTTGGAGAATACCATTCAATACCCGATGTTTCTGTGTGAATTCATGCTTGTTTTTCCCAGAAGTCTCACCTGAAGACTGCATCCAAAATGTCTATGGGAAATATAAAGAATTCATAATTTCCATGGGCCTGGTAACTTCTGGTCCCACCTGTTCTACCTTTGGCCACTGTATATATAAATCAGGTTTGTTGCTCCACCTCAAAGCCTGGCGACAGAACATGGGCTGGAACTGTGTCCCGGCAGTACCTCAAGTAGAAGCTATAAACAATTTTCTAAATGATAAAAGACTATATGTTGTAATATCGAGTTCATAAACACTGAGGGCCTCATTTACAAACAAATTGGCGTAGAACAGCGCCACAAGTCTCTTTGCTGCGCTTCCCTGTGCCAATTTGAAAGGGCAGGAAAGCACCATATTTTTCAGATATAGTGCATCCCTATCCACTCAGCCAGCGCACAATTTGGTGCCTAGCGCCAACGCAGCCACATTTGCCCCATGGTGGCAGGGTGTCTGCGTTGTTTGCAGGATTGTTTTTGCATAGGAAGGGGCACCTTCCTGCACATAAACAATTCCAAGAAGCGTTTTCCTTGAGAAAAAAAAGTGAAAATATTTCTCCTCGTTACGCCTGTTCTGGGGGAGGTGTAACGTTTTGGAGCTTCCCCAGGTTTACGTGATTTTGTAAATCTTGGGCAGCGTCAAAATCCATGGGTAATGCGTGGGAACACCCACTGCAACACCCATGGAACGCCTCCTTGACGCAGATTAGGGTTTCATGCTGCCTTCCCTTACTCCATATCTGTAAGGCCATGTAAAGCCAAGCAGGGTGGCTTTGTGTCGCCTCAGATATGATTAAGAGGCCTGCGCCACCGGAGCATCAATAAAAGTGAATTGTCAATAGGCCCCTGAATTACGAAATGAGAAAGTTAAAAACACCTAAAATCAAATTACACCTAACATGGCCACAAACATTAAGAAGCTGAAACAAAAGTTTAAAAAAGAGGACCTTGGCCTCTAAAAATATTTTAACTAAGCCAATTAATAATTAATGCTTTTTATCACCTTATGCTATCTAAGAAGTTTTAATTTTGTGTTTACAATTTGGGTCGCGGAGCATTGTCTTTTTTGATTTACCTTCACGTAAAATTCCGCCATTAACTTCCGCACCTTCAGTGAACCAGTTTTAATTTACATAACTTCTTCTGCCTAAAGTACTCAGTGATAGTGGTTAACAAATTCTACCTCAAACAATATCATCTGCAATTGGGTGACCCTATTACCCCATTTTCACAGAGTTACCCATCTACTTTTACTACCAGGCCCACCTCCCAGCTGTACCATTGGTCAAAGGTGACACAGCTTATTTTTAACAGTGGAAATTCCCCTGCCCCTTTTAAATTACTCAACTTCACTTTTCTTCTCATTGATAACATTTTAACTATATATATATATATATATATATATATATATATATATATATATATATATATATATATATATATAGTGTGCACATAAAAAGTCCTCATATTAATAAATATTGACAATGTTAATTGCTTGTGTATACTTCTTCCTTTTAAAAGCTACTTGTTTTCATTGCTCTTATTAAACGTGATAAAACCCAAAACCTACAAAAATGAGTCGTCCATGCCAAGAAATCCTTACTAGACCACGGTCAGTAAAGTAAAAGATGACCAGAGGAAGGTTCAAAGCCATCACCTTCTTGCCAGTCTCACAATGCATCACTACGCCTGTCATCCCGTCCCAGCGCTAACTGACAAACTCACCTCCATCTTAGTGTACATCCAACATGATATGAAGTCATCTGACCAATATAACACACCCCCAGAAAACATCCCCAAAATAAAGAAGTTGTCTTGCAGGCTTAATACTAACCACAAATCCAGGGTTGGTTTAACCGTTAAGCAAAATAATCACGTGCTTAGGCCATCAATGGAATAGGGGCACCACTGACATATTCCATTGCCGGATTTACCATGGACCATATGGTGCAAAACTGCAAACAGTGCAGCTGAACCTATAACTAAAGTGGAAGTATACAAAAAGAAACATTATTTTCCATCGTACTGTAAGTTTTCTTTCATTTCGAAAAATAACATTTTATTTTACAGTTTATTATTGTTTCTATTTTGAATTAGATATATATGGGGGCACCAAAATCTTTAAAAGTGCTTAGGGCCTCTAAAGGTCTTAATCCAGCCCTGCACAAATCATTCTGAGACGGAACCACAAAAAGCTATCCAAAAACCTTTTTATTTCAAGACCACTTCTCCAGCTCTGTGCCCATCACCAACATGTCCACCATGCCTATGGAACAGATAGATCAGTGGTCTGGAGTCTGTAGTCACACACCCAAGGTCTCTGGGATCCCACCTGAACTTGGGATAACGTCCTGTGCACCAGATGACACCCAGGAGATCACTGATGGAGGCCAGTCCTCTGGGCTACTTTGCAGGGCCGGACTGGGAACCGAAACCGGCCCTGGCAAACTGCTCGGCCAGCCCCCAGGGGGGGATGTGGGGGGTGCAGCCCCGCTGTTTGCTAGGGTCGGTGTCGGACGATTTTGTTACAGGGGGCCGATATTGCCGGCCCCGGTAACAAAAACAGTCCCCCAGAGGCCTAAAACCGGCCCCCAACCTGCCAGCCCACCGGGGAAACGCCCGGTGCCCGCTACGGCCAGTCCGGCCCTGCTACTTCGGGCCCTACTCCACCGCTTGCACACCTGAGGCCAGTGTTCTCACCAAAGGTCAGCAGTTTGTCCTGCTTCTACCTAGGAGTGCCCAAATGGGGACCCACCTCTTCAGACAGGATAGTCAAATAGAAGTGACCCACATCCCACATCCTGTTGTCATTTACCTATATCAATCCTAGTCATTATCTGTCCTACTCTCACTGAGCTTCTTTCCACAGGCCCACCGCAGCAGGTATATATAATGAAAATATAGCCACCACCGCCCGCCCTTGGCAAAGAACGGCATTGCGGGGGCTCAAACTTTGCTCAAAGAAACCCCGGATGGTGCTCTTGGAGCCCCATCCATGGAAGAGGCACAGAGAACACCATCTATCAGTGCCAAGGTCTCCGGTCTATCGGTGCCAAGGTCTTCTTAAACACAGTGACCACATGTCACACAGCCTTTGTTCCTACCATCGAGCCAAAACCTGCATGTGTACTCCTGACCACCACTCTACCACCCCCTCGCCTCCTCCAACTCACACAAGCTCACAGGCCCACCAGTTCCCAACCCAAACAAATGCCAGTCACCACATTGTGCCCCGAGCACACTTCTAACATTTCTTCACATGCACAACTCACAAAGCTTGCCCTGGCTGCAAACCTTGCACAAGAATAATTTAAACAGGAGAGGATGTGGCCTAACGGTTAGAGTGGTCGACCTCGAAGTTGGGGATCTGGGTTCGAGTCTCGGCAGGGGCGATCAAAGTCCTGGGGTTCTGGGCAAATTACTTAATCTCCCCGTGCCTAACAAAATGAATGTGTTGGTCTGTAACGCAACTGGTGCTCGTGTAAAGCGCCCAGGTACCTTCGGGTCGAGTTCGCGCTATATAAAACTCCCAAACAAAAAAAACATTGTATCCATGGGGGCAACGCGACAGGCTTCGTGCTGTGGCACAGCTCAATTAAGAGTGAAGGCTATGAACTGGTGCAAGGTTTTCAAAGAAATACAGGGGAAAAGGTGAGCACCGAACTCTACAGAATTGCGGACACATAGTCCAGTCCTGGGCTTTTGTGTATCAGCCCCATGCATTCTGGGCATTGTAGTCTTAATTTGCATCTATTGTACCAATTAGACTGACACACCTGATAACAATCATTTGTTGGCGAAAAGTTCTGGACTGGAAAAATTGTCCGTGATGACTGGGAGTGAGGTCACCATGACAGGAATAGATGTGGCAACCAGGTGGGACTTTATTTTTAACCAGATTTTACCTTTCATCCTATTATATCAATTGTTGGGAGTCGTGCCAAGCAAAATTGGAGATGACATCCAGATGATGAACATTGGAAGGCTCTCATGTCATCTGACATTTTTCTTGATACTCCCAATGTGCCATCTACACAGAAGGAAAACGTGAATTGGCAAGCGATGGTCTTTTATTGAGGTGCGGGTCCGACTGAAAGACTGACTCTTTTTAAGTGAACCACATAAAAAACACGCGCACACACGAAAAGACAACTCCCCCCCCCAAAGCCCGAAACTTCACCCCCCTTTTTTGGGAGTTGTTCGTTAAGCTGCCAGTTTCACGACTGGTGGGCAAGCGTAACTCGGTTCCCGGTGCCAAGGGAGTCGAAGGATGACACGTGCCTGGGCATGGCCCTGCCTTTCTCCTTACGCTTCCCCACATTCTTGAGCGATGCCCCCATTTCGCTGTCTGTGCGACGCTGCCAGGCAGCCGAGCTGCTCCGCCAAAGCCATATCAAATATTTAGCGCCTCGACGGCGGTGGCTGGCCGCTGGGGTCCACAGCCTGCTCTCCCCCAACTGTTTCTGTCATGCAGAGGTCCTGGAAGCGTGGCAGGGCTCAGATATGACACCCATTTTCACATTTCTCTGCACCCTGTGTCCTGGCTGCCAGCCCGGCTTGATTAGTATTCGGCAGCGAGCAGGGGGGGGTCATGCCCGCACAGAAGCTGGGCCCGCGCGAGCGAGCGGTGGGGGAGGGGCCTCTTCATCACAATAAGTGGTAGTCTTCGGACTACAGAGGAGAAGAGCCTCTTCATCAGATCATCACAGTGAGTGGTGGTTCTCCGACCCCGGAGGAGAGGATGAGAGGTCCGCAGGCCGTGGGCATCGCGCTAGCAGCACTTGTATTTATTTAATCGGGCACAGTCTTCCCTTTTTTGGTTTCGCCAGCGGAGAAATCTATTGTTTTTAATACAAACTTAAAAGGGACTTACATCCCGTTTCATCTCTTTCCTGGCTCCTTATTAGTTCCTGTGGGTGCCACTTACAGATGGCATTTAACATAACATAATTTACCTTTCCTCCATTTCTATTGGCTGTAGCATATTTTCCTGCATTTACCAATGCTTGTTCCTAGTCTGCTTCTCTTATCAGTTTCCTACTGCCGAAATACTGTTAACATCCGCTTTTGTGGAACTATATTTCCATAAAGTTTTGCCTTTTACTATCACAGCATATTTACATAACAATTTATCACCCAAAGAGATTAAGTGATTTGCATAGAGCCACAGGATGTTGTGTTGTGCGGCGCCGTCGAGACCCGGACCAGGATCCCCAGCACTTGAGTCAGCAGCTCTGGCTGCTGCGCCACATCCTCTCCACTCCCGTGTTATCTGTCAGGGAGCTCTTTCCTTCTCCCGGATGATGATTGATGAAACCAGTTTTCTATTTATTACATAGGCGAAACCGATGCTTTACCAATGCTTGTTCATCTCACGTGCCTCCACGCAGTGGAAGGCCATTCACAAAGGCTGACTGATCACGTTTCAGTTCCTTATTGCCGCATTTGAGTGTTAAACTGGCACTAATGAGGAGAAACCTCTACCCATCCTGTGTTAATATGTGTAAAAATGACAACATAATGAAGCAATACTATCATTAAATGTGCTGCATTATACCACATAATTTGCCTTTTCTTGCTGCATACTTTAGTCAATCCTGCTGCATAATTTGGTCTTCCTGTGTGACATAAATTCAGTAGCCCTGCATGTTTTCCATCTCCTGAAAAGTCAGTTTTTTTAAGTCCTGGAAAACTCCAGGGTCTTTCTCTTGTGTGTCCCAGTTGGTCTTCCTCGTCCCATCATCAACGTCTCCCCCGTCTCCGCGTCACAGTCTTCCCTGCCCCAGGGTGACTATCTTCACTGTGCTAGCACCTTTTTAGGTCTCGCCTACGCAGCGCGCATGCGCTGCATAGGAGACCTTTAGCCGTCGTGCAGCTCTTTTTCAAAGCACATACTCGTGCTTGTGGCGGCATACGCCTTGCAGGAGTGCGCAGCGGCGCGCCACAAGCACGAGTATGTGCTTTGAAAAAGAGCAGACTGCTCTCCCAAGCGCGCGCGCGCGCCTCTTTCCTTGTCCACATGTCCCGGTCGCGCAGCTCGCCCAACTCTGTTTCCACATCTTCAACACCGCTCCTAATCGGCAACAATGGCGGCTGCACTTTTCTTCTTGTTTCTTTCTTATTCTTCCATCCTTATTTATCTTTGAATTTTCTTTCCTCGTTCTCCCATTTCCGTGTTCCTTACTCTTTCTTATCTTGCTTTCTTGGAGGGTTGTTTCCTTTCTTTCCACCTGGTCCTTCATACCCCTTCTCACTTACTACTTCTTATATTCTCCCCCCAACTCCCTCTTTTCAGTATTTTTTGCATTTTACTTTATTTGGTTCTCCAGTTCCTCGTTTCTTCTAGACTCTTGCTTTCACCTTTGTCTCTTCGTCGCCTTTTCTCTCCCAAAACATTTTCATAAATTTTCCTTTATCGTTCTCTACTTTTTCTAATGACTTCCACATTCACCTTTCATTTTGCTTCCCTTCATTTCCCTATCTACCGCTGTCTATGCGTTTTATTTTTTTCTTTCTCTCTTTTGCCTAAAATCCTTTTCACCCTCCTATCTGCCCTTTCTCCTTTTCATCCACCCTCATCTTTCACTCCTTACCTTCGACTCTCCAGACAGATGTCTGACTGTACAATAGCCGGCACCTTCTGCTCCCGCCGCCCAGAGCGCCTGTACGTTCGCCCCCCCCTCCCTCTCCCGTTGCGCTGAATATGTATTGCGCGTCTGTTTCTCGTCCCCGCTGTACATACCTGCGTGTCGTCTGTGTGCTGTCCTCTGCACTCCTCAGACCCCAAAGCGTCTCTTATTTATATCATCCAGCTTTTTTATCCGCTGTTCCTTCACGTGTCATCGTTCTGTCACACATTTTTTTTCTCTTTTTCATACCACCCCATGCCTTTTCTCCTCTCTCTTTTCTCTTCTCTCCCTTTTCTCTCCCCCCTCCCCTGTGCTGTGGCTTCTGTCCTCTACCTGTTCTGTCTCCTTTCTGTATTCTTTCCGCCGTGACTGTCCCCTACCCCCTTTCTCTCAACTCTCGCCTACTTTCTTCTTCCCCGTTTAACTTCTCTCTCTATTTTCTCTACTTTCCCTCGCCAGATGCTTCATTGAGTCACCTTCTCTCTTTATATTCTTTGTTAAGTCTTTTCGGACTCTCTTTCTGTCTTACACCTTCTCCTTCTTATCTTCCCTTCTGTCTTGACCTTTCACCTTACTGCGCGTCCTCCTTTCTTAGTTGCACCTGCTTCTCCAGGTCGTTGGCGCCCATAATTCCCAACCCCTCTAATCTACGCGCCCCCATTAGCTCTTGTCCTCTCACCTGTCTCGTCTTCTCCACGCTCCCTTTTCATAGCGCATCGTTTTACTCTACAGTCGCCATTTGCTGGCATGCTCAGCCCCGTCACTCTCCCCTCTGGTTTTGCTCTTGTCCATTTTCTCCTCTTTCCTCCCTCTCCCCAGCCCCTTCCGCTACCTCACATTGCTCTTGCTATAAATTACGCTCGTGCCCTATCCCTTCCACTGCATTCTGCTCCTGAAGCTCTGTTTTGAGTACTAGTAATTGTATAATTGTAACACCCATTATTTACAGCGCTTAGAAAGAAATGCAGTATAGTCCGAGACACTATATAAAATCAAGTTCTTTCTGCCTGTCCTTCCCTCAATCCACCTCTTTCCTCACCCCATCTCCTGCTTTTCAGTACGTCTCTCTGCCCCGCCCTCCCTCTTCTTCTCATCATCTCTTGCCCTCTCTTCCCTCTCCTCCCTTCCTCTCCCCTTCTTTCCGTACTATCATCTGGCGAAACCCAGTCTGACTCATTACAAATGGTTTACAAACGGTGAACAACATTCTGCTGTGAATGTGAATATGTTCAACTACATGAAACCAAAATGTGCATCCTTTTGGATGTACTTCTTGAAAATGTGTTGCCAGCAGATAGCTCGAAGTTACCATTTTTAATCACTCTGTGATGTTACTGGATGTATTGTTTGAGTGGTCTCACACTATTTCCAATGTATACCAATTAATGCAGCTTCACCCCAGTGCGCAATAAGGTTTCACCAACATATAAAACAAGCATTGGCATAGCCAATAGGTCTCGCCTTTGGGACCTTATAAGTATTTAATTCTGCAGCACAATATCCTTGGTGCAACATCAACTGTTGCATGGCTAAACACTTATAATGTCCCAAAAGCGAGACCTATTGGCTATGCCAATGCTTGTTTCTCAAGCCTTCATTG
Source organism: Calotriton arnoldi (assembly GCA_963921515.1). NCBI lineage: Eukaryota > Metazoa > Chordata > Amphibia > Caudata > Salamandridae > Calotriton > Calotriton arnoldi. The sequence continues at coordinate 1,705,227 of CAWUFW010002211.1, forward strand.
TCGCTGCACATTGTGTTCCCTATTGCTATGTCCCTGGCTTCACTGTCCCAACATCACTGTCTTCCTTATCACGGAGCAACTGTCTTCCCTTTCATAGGCTGTTGGTCTTACCTGTTCTATCGTCATGTTTTTTTTCTATCCAAGAGCCACTGTCAATTTTTTGTCTGAAAGCCACTGCCTTTCATGTCCCTTAACCACTGTCTTCCTTGACCTAACCAACAGTCTTCTGTGTCTCAGCATCCTTTCTATTCCTTGCCCTAGTGTTTGTCTTCCCTATCACATTGCCTCTCTCTTCCACATCCTAGGTAGGCTTGGGTGGTGAACTCTTCTCTTTTCGCGGAGTTTGTAGAGTTTTCCGCACTCCGCGGAGTTCCAAAAAGAAGCAGAGTTTTTTCCTCACTCGCTTTCGCCAACGTTAAGTTGGAGAGCGCGAGCGAGGAAAATCCAGCACTAGACCACCTCCCAGCGAGATTTCCAAGCGCGGGCAGCCGCGGATGGTCGCTACCGCTCGCGTTGAGCAACCTTCCGTTCACGTTGAGGAAGCTGTCGCTCCAGTAGAACATCTACTCGAGTGGTAGACAGAAGCAGCACTGTCTTGCGCTGCGCATGGTGCCATTTGCATGGATTTTCCAGCATGGGACAAACACCCGGTGCTAAAAATCAGCACGAACGGGGCAAACTAACACTCCGCCGCTTGTGGAACTCTCCGTAGCTCGGCAGTGGTTTTTGGTCACTTCGCGGAGTTCCGCGTAGGAGAACTCTGCAAACTCAGCCCTGGCCTAATCCTAGGGTCCCTCTCTTTCCAGTCCCAGTGTACCTATCATTTCTGTCCCAGTCTAATCTTCTTTCCCTAACGCAGCTTCAATATCTCCGTCATCCAGCGTCACTGTATTCAGTGTCCAACTATTCCTATATTTCTTGTGACATCACTTTCTCTCCTGTTCTGGCGTCACTATCTTTCCTATCGCAGTGTCGGAGCACCCCGGAGAGGTGGAGCTACAGCCCCCGCTGGAGGTGCCCCGTCCCTTCAGAACCAGCGCAGCAGCTCTTCCTCCTTGTCAGTGGACACCCAGAGGCCTCGCCGTCGCGCTACCGACTAGGTCCCACCACTAGAAGCAAGCAGGCAGCGGCGGCATGACGTCCAACCGCATACCGCCAACTATATTTTCTTTTTTTTCAGACTCTTATTTCCCTTGTAGCGCCGGGACAGTCCTCGGAGTAGCCGTGCGCTTTAGAAATCCCTTCATTCATTCATTCCTTATCTTTTCTGTCCCAGCATCAATGTCTAACCGGTCACAGCGCCACTGCTGTCCCTGCCTTCACTGTCTCACGACCCTTTCTTCCAAGTCAAAGCATAACTATCTATCCTGTCTCAGCCTTCCAAGGCCTGAAGCCAGTTCTTATTGGCAGTGTAACTGAGTATTGCCTCCCTTATCGCCCCACAATGTCATCTTTTTGGAAATGTTTAGCTTCCTTAATTAAACTGGAGGGTACCAGCAGAGGCGTTTTAAGGCATGGGCAAAGCGGGCAATTGCCCAAGGCCCGTACCTTCCAAGGGGTACTGGGAAAGTGAATTTCCTCTCTATATCACATCAGTCTGTTCATCCAACTGGGCCTTTAATGTATTATTCAATATTATTTGGCATCGTGGGGCTTAAATTAGCAGAAAATGGCAAATAAAATATAAAGCTATCCCGGACAGGGGCCCCTAAAGTATGGTATTGCCTGTACCCCCAAAATCCTTACGATGACATAGTGTACCAGTTTGCTAGTATAAAATATTACGTGTTGCTCCCTCATACACTCACTTGCGACGTACAAACATAGGCATGCCTGAAATTCTTTATACTAGCAAACCCCATGTGAAAGGAATTTAGTTGAGGAAGTTCTAGGGATTTTTAAGAGTAAACATTTCTGTCCACGAGAATTGCTCCTCATATATCGAATTAATGGTATAGAACCCTTCTGGACCCAAAGCAATAATCCCCCCACCACACACACCGGGTTGTGGTGTTTGTGGTGTTTCTAGATTTCCCTGAGTTTGCCTTCACTAACTGATAAACAGTCAGCACACCACTTTGTGATTTTGTGGAAACAGGATTTTTGGCAAAAACAAACTTAAAACAGCCTCATCAACCCTATTGTGCAGACTCCTCAGCTTCTATTGTACAGCTCCATCAGGTAGTACTGTTTGTTGGGGCAGAGAAAGGTTCACTGCATGGCTCTGGACACTGTGTTCCCCTGTCTCCAGGTCATAGCAAGCTGTAACTCGTGGACCCCTGCATCGGGACACACAATGATCATGCATCTGTGCTGGAGGTATTTTGGTGACACCTATTGAGACGTAGAGCCGTGTTCAGTGGTCTTGACAGGCACACTAAGCAGTCGCGGCCGGCATGGCTCGTGGGTGGGGGTCACACGGGAGGTCGCAGTTGTGGAGGGAAGGGAGAAAATAAATCACCTACCTTGCAGCACGTCTTCTTTGCTCCTGCTCTCCTGCTTCCGACACAGGAAGCAGGCAACCAGGCTCCCTCCTCTAAGCCATGCAGTGTTGTGATTGGTCTGAGCGCTCAGCCAGGGGCTGGAGGGGTGGGCATGTTCTCCATGCAGGCTGTAATGTAGCCTGCCTAGAGAAGGGGAAAGTGCGCATGACTGGTTTGGGCGGCCCGAAAGGCAGAGCAGCCTGCCCACTTGCCCGACCGCAAAGCAGCCCAAAACACATAAAATGCTAACTGAAAGTTATTATCATTTTATGATTTAAGCAGTGGGGTGACGCTCCTCTGCCATAGCGGAGGAGCTGCCACTGTACTGACACTAAGTGCGCCCTCCTTATCGAATGTGATTAATGTCAGCTCACTGGGTTGCAGAGGACTGACAGTGGTGGCAGCCAAACCGGTTCTAGTGGCAAGGCAGTCCTTCTTCCTTGTCCCTACCCAGGAGAGTGGCCTAATGGCCTCTCCCACTAGTTTTAGAGTGATCCCCCAATCTCATGCAACCAGGGGCCATATGTACAAAGCATTTTTCCAGTCGCAAACGCCCCGATTCTGCGAATTGGACCGTTTACAACCAGAAAAATGCCTTTTCTGATGTACAAAATGCGATTCAGTAACTTGTTACTGAATCGCAATTTGCATTTGCGATTCGGTATTTGGAAGGGGCGTGTTTTGGGCGTCTTTTCCAAACAGCGAATCGGTATGGGATGTATTGCTGTTTTGTGACCAAATTCCAGTAGCAAAACAGTAATACTTTCCACCATTTAAAAAGTGGTGGTAACGCATTGGCAAATAGGAAGAGGTCACTTTGGGCCCCCTTATCCTTTGAGAATGTGGAAAAAATATTTTTCAAGAGCATGCAGTGGTCCCACGGACCACTGCTTACTCTTAAAAAATGAAACTCTCACGTTTCATTTTTTTCTTTTTAAACACATCTCATTTTCCTTTAAGGAAAACGGGCTGCATTTGAAAAAAAATAAGATTGCTTTATTTAAAAGCAATCACAGACATATTGGTCTGCTGGTCCCAGCAGGCCACCATCGTTGTGATGGCTGCCATTCCTAATGGGCAGCAAATAGCGACCTACCTCATTAATATGCATGAGGTAGGTCTATTTGCGACCCACTAGGAATCGCTCATAAAACACAAAAGAATTGCATACATTAGGATTGCCGATTTCCTAATTGCAATTCAGAGAGAATAGCAATTAGGAAATAGGTATTCCTAATGTTTGTACATCTGGCCAAAAGTCCTTTCTTTGCCCAATGTGTGTACCTACGTGGCTAGACGGTTTGGGTATAGAGCACGTGTGACACACTGGTGGCCCTAGCCACACTAGAATCCATTTTGCATTTGATGCACTGAAGTGATACCTAAGATGGAGGATTGGAGAGAGCCGAAAGAGCAGATGCGGATTGCAGGTCTTCCATAATAATTTATTTGAGAGAGCCCAAAGAGCAGATGTGGATTGAAGGTCTTCCATAGGACCTTCTGGGGATCCTTTGTAATGGGTCAGACTTTTGCATTTTAAGGAGAGGAAACAGAGAGCTGTTTGAAGAGTAGAGTTTTCCCAACCCCTTCCTGGCCTATTGTTCACTGGAAGGGCTGCTTCCTTCATTTAATGAGTAGCTAAGAGATACAACCTACCATTCTTTTGTTTTGGGCCTCTCATGACAGGAGAATACCAGCTCCACTCCACCGTCCTGCTCACACTCTGTCAGACCTTGGCTAGACCAGGCCCAGTGGAAAAAGCAAAAGGGCAGAACTGCTTAGAGCTGGTCTCAGAACTGACTGTTGAAATACTCAATTACTGTCTGTAACTTTAGTATCTAGAAGCAGCAGAGGACTTCCTCCGGTGTGCCAGCATTTCTCTACCAGAAGGAGCCCACACCTGTGGTGACCAGGAAACTCCTTGTGCTCCATTTATGGTTCATAAATCACCAACATTTCGTGAACAGAACCTATGGATGGTCAACAGCCTTCCAGGAGAAGCTGTTGAGGGTGCCTGCCCTGAAGGAAAGAGACAGCCAACAGCTGAGGAAGGGCATTTCAGTTTTCCTTGAATGCAGGAGGACATAAAGACTGTTGGGATCTGGTCCTTATATGGCCAAACAAAGGGGTTGGACCTATGACAGGCAAAGTAAACACCTTTCAGGATGACAGCAAAGGAGATGAGGAGGTAATGAACTGTTACAGCTGGTGAAGCCATAGAAAGACCTATGCTGCTTATGACAATGGGTTGGTCTGGATGACCCAATCGCCCCTACCTCGTGTGCTGTACTATAGAAGTACCTGAGGTCAAAGGGCCTTCGGTAAGAATCCCAAAGTGCCTAATGGGTGAAGCCACAACTAAGGGCTATTGCCTACAAACGAGAGGCGATCATCAAGTTATGATAGTAGTTGGTGGTGGCAACGGACTGAGCTGTGCCAAGAAGGTATCCTACTTGTTCGTAGACAAGGAAATTTGATGTCGCCTTACTCACCATTGCAACCAGAGTGGGCCTCTAGCTTTCTTTAGGTCAGAGGCTGTTGGCTCGTACTGAAGCACAACGTGAGGTGCAGGGCTCACTCCCTGGAAGCAGGGCAACTACTGCACTGCCACTCTCCTGCTCATAAAGGCACTGTCTATGCTCCCCTGATCGAGTGTAAGCCGTGTTTCTACTGCAGGCCACAACCAACGTTGGCTGGGCCTGGGAGAAGAACAGGCATGTTTCAGTCAGTGGGCTGTGCACAACGATCACCACCTAGAGGAGTGAGGCCATAAATCAACAAACTGCAGGCCTGTATTGCACAAACCACTATGAAGGACAGAAAGGTACTGTGCCGTGATCCAAAAGGAAAGGAGGAACCGTTGCATTTCTGGACTACAAACAAGCAGCCGCGGTCCACGCAGGTAACAGCGGTGGGGCCCGGTAAGGGGGGATTTCGAGGGACAATAGGGGAAATGAATTATTTATTTAATTTTCCCTCGGCATCGTCACTCGAAATCCCCACTTAACCGGCCCCACCGCTGTTACCTGCACGGACCGCAGCTGCAAACGAGAGCTTGTAGGCAGAAGGGCAAAACGAGCCACAGGAGCCTTCACGCTGACAATATCCAAGAGGTTTCCCCTGGAGGGCAAAGATCCAAAGAGCCCTACTCTAGGGTACCTGTCAAAACAGAGTCATTAGACAGCCCCATAGATTGCTATGGTTGCTAACAAAAACAACGAGAATACCACTTACAGTGCCCTCCGATGACTATGCATAGTAATTGCATTGTGTGCTAGTCTTAAAGTTCTTTTCTTTTACAGAATAATGTATTGGCTTGCTGGCAATTTATCATTTGTTATCAGATTTTTTTTGAGTGGTGAGTTTCTACCCTACACCACCTCCCTGAATAAGCCTTAGACTAGTCAACTTTGCTATACTGAAGGTCAAGTCCTAATGGAGTGAATGTGGTGGTCAATTTGAGCTGAATAGTTAGGCAATGAGTTAGGTAGTTTGAGATGAAGCAGGCCCAGTACTTGCGCAGGTTCCGTGAGAGCCAAAAGGCGGATGGAGTTCCCTTTAGGACTTGGATTCACAACATAGTGAATGACTGGAATAAGTGGGTGAGAGGGATGTAAGTTTAGGATTACGTGTCTATAAATGAGATGATAGCAGAGTGACTCAGCAAAGACTGCTCTCACCTGCTCAGACAGTACGTGTCTGACCTTACTGAAAAGGATCTAGAGAAGCTTGCTGTGCTGGCTGACAAGTGTTAGTGAAGAGAGTGAGCAAGGGGCTAGAGGTGCACAGTTCTAAGCCAAAAATGAAGAATAGGTCCCAGCAGATTGCGTTCCTGACAAGAAAGGAAGGGTCAGAATGCTTCCTAAGCATCCTGACCACAACTGAAGCATAAGGGGAACTAGGTTCCTAGTCAGACCGTGAAAAGGGAAGTATGGGAAATAGAATTCCGCCATGCACAATATGGTAACCTGTTTTAAGTGCCACACAGAAGGGACTTACAAGAATAATTCCAGTTAAGAGCCATGTGACATCTGCCCCTCTAATAGGTAGTATGCAGAGATGGGTACCAGTGAGGACCCAGTGGCTCTCAACCTAGTTACCATTGACATCTGGGACAGGGATCCAGATGCTCTTAGTCACCAAGGCACCATTGGGTTAGTCAGTGAGGTGGGTGTCAATTGGAGGAAGGTTCCTGCCCTGTAGTATAGTAGTATCTACAGGACTGTGTTTTAGAGGAAGTATCTCAAACCTGAATAGAGTCTTCCTGGTACCATAGTATTGATCTGGTATCCAACAGGGACAATGTGGAGCAACAGCCAGATGGCCATAGTCGAAGCAGGGAGGAGAGAGAGGAACTGGCTGCAGGATGACTGCTGGGCAATGACTTGATTACTCCTGGTTTAGTGGCAGGGCCAGAGTTCTGCATGGCCTGGAAAATGTCACCTACAATGACCAGAGCACAGGCTGCACACCAGCCTCAGGAGGACCATGAGAGAGTAGTGTAGTTCAGTCTAGTGTTCTGAGAAGACACTGACCATTGTGCCCATCACCACTACTCCAGATGTAGAGGAGGATGAGGACCCAGAGGTAGATGGTTGGAGTCTGGGTCACTGGCAGAGCTGCAAGTGTTTTTAACTGCTGGAGGACTTTCCAGGGAAGAGTTCTACCAGGCACATAACATGTGTCCTATTCTTGTGGGAATGTAAAGTTGCCCAGGGCACATTTTGACCAAAGTGGATGGGTGCTACATATTAAATCCGTAGATCCAGAACCAGGAATTAGCAAGAGACTTTTGTTTCTGCAAGTATACAGGATTTTCCTGTTGTTGCTAGCCCATGGGGTACCTTTAGCAGAGCACCTGGGCAATAAGAAGACCAAAGACAAGTTGTAACCTTTGTTCTAATGGCCAGGTATAGGCTGAGATGTAGAGAGACTTTGCAGAACATGCCCAACTTGTCAAGTGAGTGGCACATTTTGAGGCAAAACCAAGAGACCTCTACTCATGGTCGGTGTGCAGTTTGAGAGGGTGGGCATAGACATATTTGGTCCATTTGATCCCACTCTGCTTCTCCAACAAATATATTTTGGTTTTGGTGGACTATGCCGCAAGGTTCATTGAGCGATAGATCTGAGGAGCACGCTTGCCTAGGTAGTTCAAGGACCTTCCTGGCGATCTTCTCTGGGATTGGATTTCTTAAGACTGTAGTTTCTGACATAGGTACAAATCTCATCTTGTCATATATGTGGGTAAAATGGGAGCAAGCTGGTGTGGCCTTTCACTTCTCTACTGCATATAACTAGCAAACAAATGGGTTAGTGGCAGTGGCCGAGAAAGGGTGCCCGGGTCCCAGGTGCAAGTAAGACAAATGGTCCCTCTTCATATAGCAATGTAGACCAAGATAAGGTCGATATTCATACGTCTGCCATTTCATAGCCTTGGAGTGACAACGTACAGGGGAAAGCTCTATGTTCGAACAGTGTGGACATATGTAAGAATGGGAATTATATATAGTCTGTATAATGCTTGCTGTTATTGTAATAATTTCGTATATTGACAAAAAAGAATCTTAATAAAACAGATCAAACAAAAAAAAAGACAAATGGTCCCTCTTGTATCTGGACAGCTAGTAAAATACGACAATTAACAGGGTATAGTGGGCCCCAAAGGCTTCTCGACCCAGTTGTCATAGCACCTCTTGCACCATTAGTAGCTGCGGTTTGGGCATCCTGTCTATGAACCACTGTCTTTGGTCAGAGATGCCTGGGAGGGTAACTCTGAGTCCTCAAGTCAGTATGTAGTGGACTATGTTGTGGGCCTCAGGAAGATGGTAACTCAGCTGATGAACAACGAGAAAAATAAATTTCAGGCTAGCAACCCTGAGGAAGGATTGGTATGACCAGAAGGTATGCTGATAGGGTGCCAAGAGGATCAGGAGGCATTGGTGCTCAAGCCGATTTGCTATTGAGCATTGGAGAAAAAAATGTCATGGCCTCCTACAAATAGCTCAGAAAGATTTCTGATGTCAACTACCTAGATAATGCAGGTGGCATTCGAGAAGCCCAATAGCATTCTAGCAATTTCAGAAGAGGTCAAGTAGGAGAGTGAGCCACTCTGACTTGGCTAAGTACATGGGGTAAGGCTTGTCCCTGACCAGACTCCTGAACAACAGATGGAGAGTAAGGAAGCATGTGGACGCTTTGCCCACCTCTTCTAAGTCCCCCCATGATACATTCCAGTCTGTGTTCATGTCATAGACACTGGAGGATAGTTTGCCCATGAAAACCAAACTATACAGGATATCAGTCCGGGTCCAGGAGTACATCAAGGCAGAAGTGATCAAAGATCTTGGACCTGGGAGTAATTAAGTGCTCCGGTAGACCATGGGCTACCTAAGTGGAACTAATTCCAAAGTAGGGGTCAATAGACCTGCAATTTTGCATAAACTGTTGGGCCTTCAACACTGTCACAAAGACAGAGGCTCATCCTATCCCCGTGCTGACGGGCTGATGGACAGATTGGGTGCAGCCAAGTATTTCGTACTCTTGGTTTGACTAGTGCCTACTAGCAGGTTGCACAGGCACCTAGTGCCAAATAGAAGACTGCATTCTCCACTCCTGAGGGCCTCCATCTGCTACAGGAACAGCTGCAGACCTGGCCTTCATGAACCAGCGTTAAGGACAGAAAGACCCCCAAAGTGGTCCCAAAAGGGAATGGGGAAGAAAGGATCACATTTTGTGAGGGCAAATGAGAACGTTTGGTAGAAGCGCAAACCGACCCCTTGGAGGGCCAAGAGCCAATGAGCTGTAGACTATCTATCCCTGGGTATATCACTTCCAAAGCCCTCTTTATGATTATGTATAGTATTGCATTGTGTGTTAAAATTAAATTACTTTTCCTTTACTAACTGAAGTACTGGCAGGGCAGTGATTTATTATTAGTTATCTGATGTTTTATTGAATGGTGAGACTGTAACCCTACACCGCCTTCCTGAGTAAGCATTGGACTGCTTGACTTCACTTCCCTGAGGGTCAGAGCTAAAAAGCTGTATTTGGTGATAAGTTATGGGCTCAATAGTAAGGTTAAGCTCCAGGACACCACAGGTAAATCATTCTGAATTTCACATTCAAATACACTTGATTGCCCTCAGACACCTGAAAGAAAATTCCATAACTGTACACCCCAGTCAGCCCATATTGCACAGTCCCATCAATCCGCATTGTGCAGCCCCATAGCACGTAATGTAATATTGCCAGTTTTGTGCAGCCTCATCAGCTAGATTTGGCCAGACTCCTCCACTAATTTTGTGCAGCACACTTCCACTATTGTGCAGGCCACCCAGCAAATATTGTGCACCTCCCCCCTTGAGAGACACTCCCAATAACCAGACCTCAGGAGTCAATACTGAGCATCTAATATCCAGGGGAAGAAGCAAGGCAGAATGAAGAGGGTTAATGTGAAATGTGGTGGAGAATTATGAGCCAGACGTGGGGTTCATGCTCGGAATAATTGGGGGTTCATGTGGGCAGTAGTAGTAGTTGATGTGGGCAAGGACTGAGCGTTGACCTTGGGCTTCACGTGGGAGACGTTGATGTTGAACCAAAGTGGGGGGACATGAGAGACAGGACAAGGGTAGAGGAGGGATGGGTATGGAGGTCAATATGGGACAGATTTAGGAAACCAATGACCTACAGAAGTGGGGGTTACCGAGGGACAGGCGTGGGGGTTGATGTCTGATGAACCTGGGCACCACTGTGGAACAGTAATGTGGGTCAATGAGGGTGAAGAGTGGGAGGTTAGAATGAGACAGGACTGAGCTCCGTGTTGGAGAGGAGTAGGGATTAATGTGGGGTTTTCCGAAACAGATAGAGGTTGACGTTCAACTGCAGAGTGGAGATCTGCAGGCGTGTCTATAGGCATTAGATAGAGGTGGAGGCAGATATTGGACAGCAGTGGAAGGGTCAACATTGCACATGTTTGAATCCTTTTGAGTGAGGAGTCCTAAAGGGCGGAATGACTTTGTATAATCTCTGAGCCTTCTACATTTAATTGAAATTCTTATTATCTGTATTGCAATACATGCTGCATTTTCTCAAAGTATTTACTGGTGGTGTCTTCCAGTTGTTTCACTTCTCCCTTATGCCTTTCTTTCTCTGTTCTCACTTTGCAGGAAGTTCAACAGCTGAAGATGAGGCCTGTGGGAGGTTGCTACCTCTTCAAAATCTGCCTGACCCTCCTGCTGGCCACCACCGGTGGCCACGGGCAGAAGCAAGCCACCATAGGCATCGCCGTCATCCTCGTGGGCACGTCGGACGAGGTGGCCATCAAGGATGCCCACGAGAAGGACGACTTTCACGACCTCCTGGTCGTGCCAAGGGTGGAGCTGGTCAAGATGAACGAGACAGACCCCAAGAGCATCATCACCCGCATCTGTGACCTCATGTCTGACAAGAAGATCCAGGGCGTGGTCTTCGGTGATGACACTGACCAGGAAGCCATTGCACAGATCCTGGACTTCATCTCTGCCCAGACACTGACGCCCATCCTAGGCATCCATGGAGGCTCATCCATGATTATGGCTGACAAGGTAAGGGGGGCCGGGAGGGCAGTATATATTGTCTATGGCAGTTGACGTATCCGACAGAGAAGTTATCAAAGTATAGCATGCTATTCAATTGCCCTTAAATAATCTATCAATCAAACGATTAAGTGGCAAAGCAATGGCCATACCTAGCAAAACAGTCAAGGTGTCATCATTGTATAGAGAAAATCATGTCCATCAGTGTTCACCTCAGCATCAAGAATGCAATAATCTACAGATGTATGAACAGTGTGTAGTGTTATTATATGTTGTGTAGTATTATATATGTTGTACTTTAGATTATATCATAATAACCTTAAGGACTAAATGAACCTCAGAAGGAGACCCTGAGATCGCAGAGTGAAGGTAGAAGAGAAATGAATTTGGCACGTTGCCACAACACCCTCATCCGCTTGCCCTGTAGTTTAGCTCAATACCCATGTGGGCCAGTGTCTTAAAACTCACAGCCCTTTTCATTTATCACCACAAATGTAAGTACGCTATCCGGCCATCATATGACAATTGTCCTGTAGCTCACCTCCATTCTGATTATCAGCAGCAGTGTGTCCATTTTGTCTCAGAATGTGTTGTACTTGCTCTTAACAGTGATGCAAAAGTGCCCCCAGATATCCACGGGCTGGTGCGGCTCTCACTTGTCTCCTTTAAGTGAGCGGTGTCCCTCATGCAACATCATTTCAAGGTTGCGCTTTTAGGGGAAGTGATGTCACATAAGGGGAATGGGGATCGCAGGAAGGAGTGTCACATCAGAGAAAAGAGAGTCACGTGGTGAGATAGTACACAAGGAGGATTCGTTTTAGAGGTATGAAGCAGCAGGGCTTTAAGTAGGTTGGAAAAACTGTGGGGTCTCTCAAAGGGGCGTAACCTACGTAATAAAGGGTGTGGCTTAAACATGTAAGATAAAAAATCTCTTCTTCCTGACTGATATTTTGCTGCCTCTTTCTGTTATTGCATCCATATATATATAATTGGACAACTGGTATGCCCTTAAAACAAGCCCAGACTATTGGCTTTATCAATGGTTGTTAGCTGCAAAAGATGAATGGTAACAACAATGACTTTGTGGTAAATAATAGTGAAAAAGCTTCAATTCTGTAATTATGATACTGTGAAATAACTATACCACGCCATTAGAAACGTTAAATAAAACTCTTTGTAAAATACTTACTTTTATTTTTTGTGGTCTCGACAAAATGTCTAGAAGCTGGTAATACTAGGCAGCAGCGGCCCATGCAGCAGCTTTATCTCTGTGGACCTGTTGACATCAGAGCCTGACTACAGACCTCCCTGTGGTGGGCTTGTAGCTTTGTATGTGGTGCATACCCATTCGTCCAAATGATATGGAGATGTACAGGCCTGAAAGTATTGACTAGATGGGCTTGAGGGTGGAATAGATTGAATTCTGTGTGTTTATCACTAAAATGACAATTTTCAACAATTTTGAAAAAGGGGGGAAAAAACTTTAGTGGCTGAGCCGGCGCTCTGCCTTTTACCCCTCCTGCCCCACTGCGGATCCCCACCGAGTGCGCTTTCAGATCACTAGCAGGTGACAGCATCTTCTGATTAGCTCCTTGGTGGTAGTTGCACAACAAAGGATTACATCAAAGGCTGGTAATGGCTGGTAGTGCCCCCGGGTGAAGATTCTTTTCCACCCCCAGGCTGAGGGCAACAATTATGAGCCTGATTGGGACCCCTCTCGCCACCTGTTTTTTTGAACAGCTGGTCCTGAGCACTGGCAGGACCCGTCCCACTTAAAGCCCTGGGAAGCAGGTAGCAATAGCTAACTATGAATAATGCCTTTGGTTGTAGGTCCCCAAAATGGACTCAGAAGTAGCATTAACCTTAGAACAGGAACTACTTTGTCAACTCCCATACAGAGTAGTATATACATAGGTATATAACACATGCATATATTTTTCTCTAGAAACGTCAGTTGAAGGTACACGATTGTTACCATATAAAACCTAAATACACTGACAGTAGTTATGGTGAACTGTGCAACCATAACACCACCCAGTGCACTCCTCATGATTTCAAACATGACAACTCAGATGAAAATTCAAATAATATCATTATTGTTAGGACTCCGGGGAAAAGCAGGTCAGCGGTCTAGGCCTGACTCTGCCATGTGCCCAACTGATTATAAAAATTGGGCCAATGCCTGGACACGTCGGTAGAAGCACCAGTTATTTTTTGAGCGATAGGCATGCTTCTGATTGCACAATTTAGAAATTAATTTGGCACTGTTAGAGGTTGCTTTTTAGGTGATTTTAACATTTTAAAAGTGAACTGAATTGCTGCTATTAATAGTATTCATAGTGTAACTTGCACATTTGTGGGGGTATGAAATTTCTTATTTTGCACTTACGTGGAACCTGTTTGAGCTTGCGTCTATTTGCTAATTTTGTACATCACCTCGCATAGTGGTAGGGGAATCATGTCTTTTTCTCCTGATGGCCATGTTTTTTAGGGCGAGGGGAAGAGCAGGTCAGCAGTCTAGTGCTGACTCTGCCATGTGCCCAACCGATTATAAAAATCGGGCCGATGTGAGGACGCGCCACCGTCAAGCTCATCTGCACCCATCCTCGCCCAGATTGCGCCTTGCGCCAGAACCTCTGCCTAATTTTCACCCCAGAAGTATTCTAGAGAATGGCTTGTTCAACTTAACACCCCAGGTAGGCATATGTTATGTAACAACCTCGATCTTAATCTGGGTTAGGAAAATCATTACTGCGCTCACTGCCACTTTGTGTGCAAAACTAAGCTCCTGCCGGCAGGTGACAGCATTAAAGAAAATTACCCAGCCCTTCCTCACGCCACTGATACTTTGATGCTGAACTGTGTCTTGATAAATACATGTTCAGTCAATAAGCCTAAATATGAATTTAATAATCGCCTAGATATATACGCCCAGACTTAGCTTTTTTAACTGAGACTTGGGCAGATGACGCATCAAATCCTGGCTTAATCACTGCAATTACAGCAGGTTATGCCACCTTTAAAGTAGACCCTGTTGCTACCGCGAACATCTTGAGATCTCATGCAAGCCAACGAGCATAATAGATAGTGAGGCACTCACTTTCAGATGTAAACTGAATAATAACTCAATCAATCATACAGTAACTATATAGCACGGCTTATCACCCATGAGGGTATCCAGGTGCTGAGACTCAACTTTCAATGGTCTATTGATCTATAGGCTCCCGGGCCCTAAAGCCAACTTTTAACACCCTTAAGTGAGTTTACTGAATCTGTATTGCAATATTCTAAAGACACCATCTTAGGTGATTTTAACTTCCATTTGGAAGATTCCACCAATAAAGAAACTGAACAACTTATAGATAATCTAAGCTGTTTCAATCTTAGACAATTAGTGAATGCTCCTACACACAAGTTTGGTCATGTCTTAGATGCATTTTTTCAAGTCATCCAGACTTGTAGCTAGAAGCCATACTACCAATAACCTGGTCGGACCATAATGCAGCTGGCTTCAGCTTAAGGATCCCTGCCCTGAATGCTCCACCTGGCAGAGCATTGCAGGCCATAAAAACATGGGTGTGGAATAAAACTGATAAAAGGGAACTTAGAGATATCCTGATTAATACTCAAGCTCATCTGTCGAATGAGCAAAATTTAGATACGGCTAAGTATGCTGATTGGATCAATACAGCAGTATCTGAGTTGGCTCCTCTTAAACTCACAAGAACTCATAGAACCAAGCCGACGGCGCCCTGGTTCTCTCCAAATCTTAGGAAGCTTAAACAAAAATGCTGTAGGCAAGAGAAGGTTTGGAGAAGTAACTATAATCCAACAGAAAGCAGAAAATATAAACAATTTATCCAGGATTACAAAAATGTAATAATCAAAGAAAAAACTCAGTATTTTACTGATAAAATTATTCTAGCAAAAAACTACACAAGAAATTTTTAAAAACAGTTAAAATGCTCTCTAGCCCCAATTCAACGAGTTTAGTAATAACGAGCCACTTGCTATGCAACAATTTAGATATTTTTTCAGAAATAAGGTTGAGGCAGTCTATGGAGGTTTTGATTTGAGTCTCAATACTAACCTTGGTTCTTCAGGAGAGGAATAAACAGGGCCTAGTAAACAGGAGCTCAGCGAGTTTCCCCCTCTTTCCAAAGAAAGAGTGCTTGAACTTATTGCCTACACTAAAACAGGAGCTCCCTCGGACCCTTGCCCTCCAAACATTTTCCAGCATATAACATTGACGGTAGCAGCCCCTCTCACTACATTAATGAATAGTGTCATCACATCAGGACAGTTCCCTGCTGAATGGGAAAAGGCTTCCATACTTCCTGTGTTGAAAAAACCCACTCTCAATCCCAATGAGGAAAAAGATTATCTCCCGATCTCGCGCCTACCAATGCCGGCGAGAATCCTTGAAAAGCACCTTAACATTGCTCTTTCAGATTTTTTAAACACAAATAAGATCCTTAATGGAGCTCAACATGGTTTAAGATCAAACCATAGTACTGAAACGGCTCTGGTTGTAGCCACAGAGGAGATAAGAGCAATGGTGGACAGTGGTGGGAAGGCTGCAGTGATCCTTTTTGATCTGTCCACAGCCTTCAACACTGTGAGCCACGCTGTCTTCATAGATCGCTTAGCTAATATTGGGATTTGTGGATCAGCCTTGGATCTCCTTCAATCCTTCCTCACTGACAGAGAGCAGTCGGATTTCCTCTGTGAGTTTAGGTCAAAATCCTCTTCTCAACCCCGTGGGGTCCCTCAGGGGTCATCATTAAGCCCTGTGCTATTTAATATTTATGTGGCCCCCCAAGTCAAATTGATAGAGTCTTTTGGCTTCTCCACAATTGCATATGAAGACGACACTCAAATTATAGTGCCTATTTCGAGCAACGTGGAAGAGGTTTCTCAGCGTTCCAACAGTTGCATGTGTGAGGTCATCATTTGGATGAGATGTAATAGCCTTAATTTAAATTCAGAGAAAATCGAGTTTCTTCTTTTTGGAAAGGATACCTCATTCTGGAAACCATCTTGGAGGGCTCAGTCCCTTCGTTCCCTTCCTACCCTAGTCTTGAAATTCAGGAACCTGGGGGTGATCTACGACTCAAAATCACAATCAAGGAGAATAGGGAAAAAGCCTTCTCTGACTCCCCTTCTACAAGTTCATACTCACTAAACAGAGAAGCACTACCATCTAAAAAACATAGTTCAAGAGAGTAATACAAGGGAAAGTCTTCAATTTCTTAATACTGCCCTCACACACTTTGCAGTGTCATGCTTCATCATTGGGCCGCATCATACGTCCAGGCGCAGACCAACGCACTGGACGGAGCGCATTATTTTTTTGTGTAAAAAATGATGAAGAGTGTGAACAAGGGCAGAAAAGCAAAGAGACAGATACAAGAAAAACAAATTAGAGGAAAGAATATTCCCTCAAAAAAGGGATCTAAAGTGCAGGAATTAGATTAAAACTACCTTGGAGAACACCACAATTTGTTTTAATTATTCCCGTGTTCCCTTGGTAGGATTAAAAATTGACACGGAGGGGAACTCCAGGGGAGGTAACGACCCCTATGCCCCTACTGCATAAACCAACATGTTTCTGCCATTATGATATGCCTCTATGGGTCACTTTGGCATTCATCAGGGTACAGATCCCTAATATATCTGGTCCTCACCCACAATCGGGTGTCTTTTACCTCAACTTCCCAATGGATGTATTACACTGGGTCACTCTTCGCCAATCGGAGAGAAAAGTCCTTTACGAGTTATTAGAGTAATTCTCCAAACCCGGAACTGGTAATAGGAACGGGGTCTTTGAGTTACACCCTGTGCAACTACATCTAAGAACCTCCGTTGTCCAATATGCCTATCACCGTTCTCCGACGATCAACGACGGCAATCTTACTTTCGGAGATCAGATCAATAAACTCATGTCTGCCTGTTTTTTAATTTTAAAAACACTAAGAAAAATTCTCCCTTTTATTCCATACGACCATCAAAAATCAGTTGTTATTGCGCTGGTACTGTCCAGGTTGGATTATTGCAATGCCCTTTATCGGGGTATTCATCTCTGCTCCTTAAATAAACTCCAGCTTTTAGAGAATGTAGCAGCCTGGCTCCTACAGAAAATACCTAAATCTCAATCACACTCCCAAGCTTTAGTGGAGCTCCACTGGCTCCCTGTCAAGAAACGACTGGCCTTTAAGGCACTCTGTACGGCACATAATTCTCTCCATGGGACAGGTCCAGAGCATCTGAGGAGGAAATTTACATGGTACGTACCAAGGAGACCTTTGCGTTCTGCTGCATCCAAAACACTCACAGTCCCCAAATGCAACAAAGTATCATGTGGAGGTAGGAGCTTTGTTTACTCCCCCTGTAAACTGTGGACTAAACTTCCCTGGGATCTTAAAAATGAGCAGCACTTTACCTGCTTTAGGACACAAGTTGAAACCTGGCTTTTTCTGTCCCCTCTCTAATCTTACGGTGTTTTAAATTTGGTGCTTTAAACCTGTCAGACGCTAGCGCCAAGACGCCTACGGGCATTCGTGCGCTTAATACATTTTATCAATATCAATATGGTTGAGGGCTAAGCTCCGTTTGCTGCACACGCAGGACACAGGTTCAGGTGATGAATGTTCTGTGCAGCACAACACATAGAGTGGCGTAGACACAGAGCCTACGGTCACAGGCAATGCCCTATATGTGCTATGCAAAGGTCATTTGGACAGGCCCTCCATGCTGTACATACAGGCCCACGTGACATGTTAGGGTTCTGAAGAGAGCACCAAGCTACACATAGCTCTCTACAAAACATAAAATTAAAAAAAGATAAAATATGTCTAACTCACCATGCAAAATTGTAGTAGGCGTAAAGACATTGCATGCATACGTTAATTAGTAGTTTGTGAATTCGGTTGAATGATGTTTGTATTTATGCCTTGATTTATTTTTGTGTTTGTATTGCTGTCTGAAAATATTTTGGGGGGGAAAACTCCTTATCGATATAGACAAAGCCTTGTGACAATTTACCATTTTAAAGTGTTTTATTGCTATAACTGTAGCTTAATTCTAAAACTGTTTTTTATTTCATTTTTCCTACCAAGTACAGCTATGTGCCACGTAGTATGCTGTTTTGTTTATTACATATATGTGATCTTCTCACATTTCTTTAGTGTTGTGCATCTGCATATGAAATGTGTATTGTTCCTAATCAAATATATCTTATTTTATCCCTGCCCATTAATACTGTGAAATAGATATTCTTTTCTGCGATGGCAGATTCACTAAACCTTTAATTATTTTAGCCAGATAGAGTGGTTTGACAAAAATGGGCTCCTTCAGGATACCATGCTTGGTGTTTTATTCATATGATCAACAACATCTCCTCGACGTGTTTCGACTCACAGAGCCCTGTTCACGTACAAAGGTTATACACATTTATTGGTGATAACGGACCATTGTCATTGTGAATATACATTTGTGTTGATGAATGTACACTTGTTGGAGAAAATGTACATTTGTTTTTACTAATGTGCTTTGTCATTGTAATGCACATTCATTTGGTCTTTTATTTCCCTGCTTCAGGATAGTTAATGAAGTGGATGTCGCACTGACTACTTTAACTAATGTGCAAGTCACTTTGTTTGCATAATACTTGAATATAAATTAAACAAGCACTGGAAAAGCCAATAGGTCCAGCCGTGTGGCAAGCCAATAATTTACATGTTTTTCTATTTATATCTTCTTTTGCAAACATATACAACAGATATTAAAAGTGTAAAGGTACTTAAAAAACAGAATTAAAGGTAAAAAGGTCTAACAGTGGCATAATAAGTTTGAAAAAAAAAGTAAATAAAAATGACCCATCACAAAAAGGACCCATTGAAAAGAACAAAGAAAATGAAAACAGATTGGCCTACCGGTCCTAATAATGAAATGGGCTATTTTCTAGCAGAATGTGCACACAGTGAAAAGAGCCAATGGCTGAATTGGGCTGACCATTGACCCATGTTGTAGACTGCGGTGGGCGGAAGCTAAATGTGAATGACACCTGAACATGAAAAGGAAAGAACGAAAGCTCCTGTTTATATGGCTGTATGTTTTTATTAGGATTTTTTGGGAAAACATGAGCATGGCAAAACAGCTAAGTATATCTGTAGGCCAGACTTAAAAAGCGCAAAAAAATGATTTACAATTCTCTTTTTAAAAATATAACATTCTTGACCATTTTTTTTCCACCTTTGCATGCAATACTTGTGCATCTCAGGAGGAAATGCAAACCCGATTGATTTTTTGTTAAAATTTTTTTAAAAATCAAAGTTATCAGCAAATGTGATGCCATCATGCGACACCATCATAATATGTACAAAAGGGGTGGACAATATTGGCTGCGTTGTCATCGTTCTCTATTCCATGCCATTATAAACTGAACTCTAATTAATCTGCATGAAAGGCTCTTAAGCTAAATGTCTGGCCATCTAAGAGTAATTTTGCCGCATTTGGTGAAGTCTGTTAAAAAAGGCCAAAGTTTCTAGAAGCCCCCCCAAAAGAAATATTTGAATCAAACGTAGCAGCAAAACATGCACGGTTCAACCCTGAATTCGGAAAGTAACACAGTTGACGTCAGAAATTGGATTTCAACCAATGGCACGCCGACAAAATGACTTGCTCGCCTCCCTCTCGTCCGTAGATTAGCCTCTAATCATGAGAATGTACTTTTAAATTACAACTCATTTTCCAGATCAAGCATTGCCCTTTGTCTATAAATATTGTGTCCATGAAAGGTAAAGAAAATCTAGAGGTTCTTTACAATCAACAGTCCATTGCTTACTGAACATTGTAAAAAGCGGCTGTAAAATTCTTCACTCCTGCAGAAAAAATATTCTTTCAAAACAGCAGAAAAGTTCTTCTTTATATGCCCAACTATGGCGAGCATAAATTTTTTTTTTTACCTATTTTAGTTTGTTGTTGAAGACCACAGACAACCAAACAGTGTGTTAAAACAATCAACTTACTGCGTCAGTATTTTCCTATTTTTTGAAAAAAAGAAATACAGAACATGTTCATGATAATTAAAGGAAACTAGGCATGTAGTGTAAAATGAAATATGTAACCGAAAAAGGGCATTTTTGTTCAACGGAGCCATCCCAGCGTCCTGGTGACATTTACAAGCCATGACCCTCCCTTTGAGCTAGTGATCTCCTTGGCACGCTGTCGCTTCCTTTATATCCATTTAAACGTGTATTTGTGTACTTTCCTTCGAGCACGCGGCTCACTGTCCCGCTGTCTGCTCCCAGGTTCCTCTGAGAGTCCCTTAATCACACTCATTTTCGGAAAGCTGAGTACATTAATTAGTGTGAGTTTATTCCCTAGCCCGCGTGCCAGGCACGGTGGCAATGCTTACCTAATTACCAGACTCCTGGGGGGGCAGGCCCGGGGCCGCCCCATTGGACGAACCCTGTGCCAGCCGTGTTAATAGCTCTGAGCCCCCCAGGGCCCGGCTGGAAGAGGCTCCGGATGTGTATCTCGGGGCTGGTGAGATGGCGGCTTCCGTTCCTACCAGAATACAGAGCTTTTAATAATGGCTACCAAAATATTGTGGCAAAAGTGCTGACTGCCAGAATGCTGTGAAGGTAATTATATGTTGGTAAGTAAAGGGTCACTAAACTTACCTCCACATATAGGAACCTTGACGACATTAGATCTCCTAGTTCGCTAGTTAAGAATAGGAAATCCATACTTACAATATATTCTAACCTTCACAATAGTCTGGCCGACTGCCAGACTGGCACTCGGTATTTTTGCCACAATATTTCTGGCAGGGGTATATTTCTGCCCTCGATACTCGGACATAAAGCCGAGTGTGCAGGACGGCCTGTGACATAATGACTTTAAGTGTGTCTGATTTTATCTGTTTGTATTTGTGAGTGCTTATTTCTGTCCCGAGGGGGAGAGAGAGATAGTGAGACAGATTGTGTGCGTGTGCGCGCGCCTGTCTATATGTGTGTGCGCGCGTGTCTGTGTGCGCATGTCGGTGTGTGTGTCCGTGTGTGTGATGACCCTGTGAGTTTGGGCCATTGTCTATCTTGTCTGCCTGTGATCATGACTGTGTGAGTCTGCTGTGTCCCCTTGTGTTGTGTCTTTGTGCACGTGTTTGCTTGTATCTATCTGTTTGCTTGTATCTATCTGTTTCCGTGAATGTGCCCTTTGTATTTCTGTATCTGTCTGTATATCTTCCTGTATCTAGCGATAGGTGTGTGTCCATCTATCTGTTATTTTGTCTGTATGTTTGTGAGTGCCCCAGTTTGTCTTTCAGTGTGCATCTGCTCATCTGTCTGTATGCATCAGAATGTCTATCTATGTGGTTACCTTCGCAAATGTCTGTGCCTGTATGCATATCTCTGAGTGGGTCTGCTTGTTTATATATGCATGGCCTTGTGTATCTATGTCTGCCTGCGTCAATCTGTATGTCTGTATGACTTGTTGTCTGTGTCTAAGTATGTAGGTTTGTACCTGTATGCAAGCTGCGTCTGCATGCCTGCGGGGCTAGTTATAAGTGTCCCTGTACATCTGTCTCTTTGCATGCCTGCCTTTGCGCAACTATCTATATGTCTGTATAACTACTGTATGTAGGCCTCACTAAGTATCACTACGCATGCCTGTACTTTGGTCTGCCTGGTCTGTCTTCGTGGCTATCTGTTCTGTGATTGGAAGTCTGCATATCTGTCTGTGGGGCTCTCTGTAAATCTGTTAGTGTTTCTCTGTATATCTGCCTGTGTTGGCCTGTGTGTTGATGTCTGTATCTATCGTCATATGTACCTTTGATAGAATGTGTACTAGTATTTATTGAGCAACAGGAACACTTCAACAAGAAAAGCTGTACATAGCAATAGGAACAGATAACCAAGAGCGTGTAACGAATAGATAAGAGAGCAGGTGTGATGGACGATAAGAGAGGAGGAAAGCACGACTATGCACACATTAGAAATCGTACAATCCCGTCCTACACTGCATATTCAGAACTGAAGACTTGCCGGTGCAAGAGGCGGTAATGCAATTGTGAGTAGGGTCAGTATGTTGATGGCCATTCTCACGGTCTTGTAGGAAGAGGTGTGCCTTGGGAGCTTTCTTGGATGTGGGAAGCGATTAAACTGCCACTCGAGTTCCAATGACGTGGACTCATTTGATTGTGTGACGGGGACCTTGGTGCCACATGGTGAGTTTTGAGTGCGGACAAACGGCCTGACTAGTGGAGCGTAGATTGCAAGTAGGGATGTAGCAGTTAGCCGCTACTACTGGGCCCTGCGTCTGTCTTTGTGACTGTGCTGTACACATCTCAGTATTTCTGTTTGTGTACGTCAATATGTGTGTCTGTTTGTATCTGTACATGTCTGACATTTATGGGCCATGAATATGCCCCAGGTGCATTGAAATTGCACCATGAGGTCTGCAATTCCTGCACAAGACTTCGAATTACCCACCAAACCTTGACATTACTTGGGAGAGCTCAGGAATCTCACCACGAGTCGACTCTACGCAGAGAGCCGTAACATTTTTAGATGTGCCTCAGAGTTGTCCGTCCGAGCCCTAAAACTGAACCTTGGCATTACACCACAAGGCTTAAAATTACCCCCTGAGCCTTGAAGTTGCAGAGAGGGTATTGCCACTACCCCAGAGGCCTTGCAAATTCTCTGCCGACCTTCCAATCCGCCCACAAGATTTGCAAATACTCCACAAGTCTTCACATCCCTGCCCACGAGCTTTGCAATTGTTACATAAAGCCCACAAATCTCTCTCCAGATCTGAGATAATACCTTGAGTCCTGTAAACACTCGCCAGCTTTGAAATTACCTTGTGGTTTTAGAGTTGCCGCACAAGCCTAGGAATTGCTCCATGAACCTTTGTCTTCTAACTTTAACATAACATTACACCACAAGCCCTTAGATGCTCCATGACACTCTACATTATGCCAGGAGTCTTTAAAGCACCCCCAACACTTTCTATAGCTCCATGATTCTTGGAAATACGAACGGAGGCCTTCATATCTTCCCATAAATGGTTGAATCAACTCACAAGCCTTGGCAATACCTCATTAGCCCAGAAATCACTACAGAAGTCTTGGAATTGCCACAGAAGCCTTGGGCAGACCATACAAGTCGCTACCTTGAACCCTAAGCGTGCTTAAGTCTTGCACTGCGTCACAAGTTTTACCATTTCCCCCCCAAAAATTAAAATGACCCAACAAGCCTTGAAATTGCCCCAGAATCCTTGGAATTGACTCATGCTGGTTGAAATTGCCCCGACCATTCTTCACCTTTCCCTCATTAGCCCTGACATTCCGCTAAGGCACAAAGGCTCTGATACTGAAACAAGACTCCTGAACTTGACAAACCATAACATTGTATGTGACAAAGAAGAGGATTTATATTATTTTGAAGATTAAAAAGTTGATGCCGTCACATGTAACCCAATTATCTTGTCAGAACACAACCAGGTTTTTGTTGTGTGTCTGTGTCACGCACTTTGCCAAAAAACAGGACACTTTACCGCCTTTTTGAGGTTTTGCAAGGAAAAGGTAGAAAACTGTGTAAGAAGTTGATTCCAAGTACCGCTATCAGGTTGGAAGTACTACTGTACTATCATACATGCCAACAAACCTGATTGGGGCGAAAGATTCACGATTTTTAAAGCCAAAAATGGCTTTATTTTAGCTGTCTCTCGCCTAAAATTGCCTCTGCCTCAATAGAAGTCAATTGGGAAAATACATATCCCCGATTTTTTTCCTTCAGAATCAACCGCTTTACTGTTCTAAAATGTTACAATGTATTTACTATCGTTGTTCTTTTTTTTAATATGTGTATGTTGAATTCCGTTGTTTCCTCTTTGTCCCTCTTGTGTACACTTATACAGGAAAAATGGTATGAAGGAAAAAATACAAAGCATTATATGAGTAGAGCACATTTAATTACCCTCTCCACAATTATTGTTATTCTTAATGAATGTATCACAATATTTTTACAACACACATATTCAATGGCACCTAATCAATGAAGCAGAAAAGAAGTCAAAAATTGACACATATCACAACATACATCACCAAAAACACAGTAATACATTACACAGTAACCCTAGAATATTATTCTCACTAGTGTCCGCCCAAAACTTCTGGACGAACCACTCAGAGGTAGTCAAGGCGAGACACCTCAGGCTTGTAAACAAATTTTCTAGCTCTAGTGTATCACCACACAATTCAAAAGATCGCTATAGTTCCAATGACTCCTCCTTAGAAGTGTCGACGTGACCACGTTTCAGCCTTTTCTTCTTAGGCCTCCTCAGGACAAGGGTAATACATTAATCATTACAGAGACAGGACTAAATGGGTTTATGGCACCAAAGCTGCGTCTCTGCGCTCGAGGTACAATTACCTCCCTCTCCGTGTGGTACACAACCATCCACGTTTTTTATTAATATGCTCCGTCTATCCCAATCGGAGCCAGTCTCCTGTTCTCTGCATGCACTTAGGCGGCCGCGGTGAATGTAGGAAATAGAAGTTTTGGCAAAGTGAGGAGAATCATTCATAGCGAGAGAGAGAAGAAGAAGAGAACAGGAGACTGGCTCCGATTGGGATACACGGAGCATATTAATAAAAAACGTGGATGGTTGTGTACCACACGGAGAGGTATTACCTTTGTCCTGAGGAGGCCTAAGAAGAAAAGGCTGAAACGTGGTCACGTCGACATTTCTAAGGAGGAGTCATTGGAACTATAGTGATCTTTTGAATTGTGTGGTGATACACTAGAGCTAGAAAATTTGTCTACAAGCCTGAGGTGTCTCGCCTTGACTACCTCTGAGTGGTTCATCCAGAAGTTTTGGGCGGACACTAGTGAGAATAATATTCTAGGGTTACTGTGTAATGTATTACTGTGTTTTTGGTGATGTATGTTGTGATATGTCATTTTTTGACTTCTTTTCTGCTTCATTGATTAGGTGCCATTGAACATGTGTGTTGTAAAAATATTGTGATACATTCATTAAGAATAACAATAATTGTGGAGAGGGTAATTAAATGTGCTCTACTCATATAATGCTTTGTATTTTTTCCTTCATACCATTTTTCCTGTATAAAAGTACGTCCCATACCCAGGTATAGGAGGGTAATTTGGGTATACCCCTGTTGATTATGTCCTCTTGTGTACACTGTCATCGTCATTATCACCTAATGAGAATGGAGATTTCTGGAGGACTTGTTTTCTTTTATATACTGTTGCAGACCAGTTTGCGTGCTTGGAGAGCAGCAGGAGGAACTCTTACATTTATTTTTGCTGACTAATTTGCGGCTTGGAAAGGCACCCTGATGTTCCACAGCAGTCTGTGTTTTTTGAGAGATGGTCACATTGCTGAAAGAGGCCTCACCTCTCGCTGAATGAGCTCCAATTACCTTCCTCAGCGTGGACAGCACACGTTATGTTATGTTAACTTGGATTTGTATAGCGCATAATCACCGGCAGGTCTCTTGTGACGTGTGTCTGTGTGTGGGCTAAGCTTATCTGTAATCTGACTAATTTCCCCACATTTTCCTGATTTTGTTGAACCTACTTTGTGGTGCTGACGACATGGCACAGACAACCATTATTAGTGACACTGCAGGAGACTCTGCAGCTTGGAATTTAAAACGTTTGTCTAACAGTTAGCTATATATCTTTCTGCCTCTTTAGCTGACTTAGAGTGTTGCAAGTTCACCCAACTCTTGTGTGCACACTGCGCATGCTCTTAATTAACTATATTCACTGCTAAATCTCATTTAAACTGACGTGTTGTTTATGTCATGATTTAACATGAAAGGCTGGTGAGGCAATATACTGCAGAAATGAACTCCATCACCACTACAGTAAGGCAATTATGCATGCCAACATTTTCAAACTGGGAAGTGGGGGAGACTTTGAAAAACAAATCGAGGGAATGTATTCCCCCCATTGGTTTCTATTGCAGCAGAGCCAATTTTAGGCGGGAATACCTAAAATGAAGCCATTTTTTGCTTCAAAAATCAGGAGTCTCCTACCTGAATCGGGTCTATTGCGATGTATAGGCATGCTGCCACCACCACCACTAACATTGTGGAAGAAGACTCCCTTAAGGTGAAAGAGGAGGTATGAGAGACATAAATCTGTACACGAAGAACTGGAGTGATATGCAGCAATTTGAGGATGGGCCTGGGAACTTGAGCTGAACTTGTTCAATTGTGGCCTTGTTTTGGCATCTGACCCTCTCTACCTGGACATAGCATTTCACCTGTACCCCAGCAACTAAAACTATGATTGTACAGAGGATGCTTATGTCTGGGTATCTGAGGCAGTGCCTGTGCATTTGAGGTTTTCATTGGGGTGTTATAGCTGTAACTGGTCACAATATGGCTGTACCTGTGCATTTGAGGCCTGTGTATAGGTATTTGAAGCCATCACTGTGATTTTCTGGCCTATGCTTTAGCCACGCTTTGCTTCTGAGACTATGGACATTTGATGTTTGAGGCTGGACATATGATTGCTGTGCCTTTCAGCTGCATATTCAATTGTCCTGGGGCATATGATCACTGTGCCTGGGGAGTACATTCGCTACTCCCTTGTCATATTTTGGATTCACACCTAGTATAAAGGTGTTTACTTGGCATGCTATGGCAACACGCTAGATACTATATGGATGGTAAGTAACTACTATGAGCAAAGATCATTCAACACCAGAGTGTGAATCCTTCCTTATTTGCTGTTCACCACTCCTGACCCTCACAACCTCATTGCTTCTTGTCTACTAATCACTTCCACAGAAAGCCAGTGGCGGCTCCTCCGCCACTGGTTAAATAAACTTACCTTCCCAGGTCCCGCGCCGTCGCAGCTCCTGGCCAGGTCCCGCGTTAAGGAACAGGAAGCAAGCAGCCTCCCTCCCCTCACCTAAGCCAATCACAACGCTGCAATGGGAGCGTTGTGATTGGTGAGGACGGCGCCCAGCCAGGCGCCTATGGGGAGGCCATTTTCTTTATGTAGGCTGCATGCAGCCTACATAGAGAAAAGGGAGAGTGTGCCTGACTGGTTTGGTCGGCCCCAGAGGGCCGACCAAACAGTCAGGGCCCACAGCATTGGGCTAGCCACTCCTCCCCTGCTTTCCAGGAGACCCGCCCGCCCCTAACCTGGCACTTTTGCTTTCTCGTAGTGCAAGAAGCAGAAACATAAAATGGTAGTTTTACCATTTTATGTTTCTGCTTCCCGCACTGCGAGAAAGCAGTGGGGCAACACTCCTCCGCCCTAATGGAGGAGCCGCCCCTGTCTCGAAGCAGGGCAGGCAAGGAGTGGTTTGCCCACTCCTAAGTGCGGAATGACTGTTTGGTCGGCCCTCTCGGGCCACCCAAACCAGCCATGCATACTTTCCCTGTTCTCCATGCAGGCTGCATTTCAGCCTGCATGGAGAACATGCCCACCCCTCCAGCCGCTGGCTGAGTGCCGTGTCACGGCGCTCAGACATATCACAACGCTGCATTACAGCGTTGTGATTGGTCAGGGGAGCCTGGGTGCTTACCAATCACTCAGCGTTGTGATTGATCAGTGAGCCTGGGTTCCTGCCAATCACAACGCTGCATTGCAGCATTGTGATTGGTCAGTGGGGCCTGGCTGTGCTTCCTGTTCCAAGACGAGGAGAGCAGGAGCAGAGACGCAGGAACCGGCGGCAAGGTAAGTATTTTTTTTTTATATTGCGCACCCCAACTCCGCCCGCGACCCTCCCCCGTCTCGCCCCCCGCGAGCTATGCCGGCCGCCACTGCAGAAAACATTAGCAGATGCCCTGCTAGACTTCGTATTGGATCTCAGAATTGACAATGTTAATCTATTTATCCACGGTTAGCCTACTCAATAACCATGAAGCACTCAGTTACCAGCAGCTCCTCACTGGGGCTACACATGACGCAGGCCATAACCTTGATGTCACATTTGCATCAAAGGATATTGTCTTCGTCAAAGAAACACAGTCCATCGCGTGGACCTTTCACCATATAATTTACTTCAACTTTAACCTCCCAGCACTGCCAGCGCTAGCAACAACACCTAATGACATCTTCTTTAAAAGACCATGGATGAGTTTCAACATGGACACATTCCAGACAACTCCTGGCATGATTATTTTAACCCACTAATGTCCATAATCCAGTTTGATTGGACGTTCTTGACAATGTTGCTCCCCTTAAAGCTGTTGGAGAGATTGAACCACAGCAGAAGGAGGGTGGCTCAATTTAAATAAAAATGGAGAATGCAAAGAAGAAACCTGAAATAGAGAATGGCAATACCACTTATCCTCCTCCGTGTAGAAGAAACAGCATAGGTGGAATATCAATCTCAATTCAAACATGCAAACTATTGAACATATAGTCCAAAAAAAAATAAGGACGATCAGGAACCATTCAAAACTGAAACAAAGTTTTCGCTTTACCCCAAAACGTGGCTCAATATGATTATATATAATCTATTTGTGAAATGGAATAATATGCTCCAAGATCATTTATGACAAGGCCCTAGTAGGTTAAACCCACTGTGCTACGGGATGGCCTGGAAAGCTATGGGAGGGCTCCCAATTCTTTTCCATGAAGTGCATGGTCCAATAATGTGCTCCTAACAGCGGATTATGCATGCACAATCAAAGGTTGAACCTCTGTATATGACAACATCAGCAAATAGATGGGAAGTGCATGCATGCATGACTGTGCCTGCCTCTTACACTGTTCGCAATGTATGTGGGATCTAAGTAAAGCATTAGTCAGCATGGAGGGTACAGGACAGAAGGGTAAACAGGCGATTCGCTCTTGCGCAGTCAGGGCACAAACTTACCAAGTGCTTTGCCCTCGCATTCTTGCATGTGTTAGGTGCCAGTCTGGCTACGGTAAGAGCCATAAGCAGGGCCGGACTGGCCGTAGCGGGTGCCGGGCATTTCCCCGGTGGGCAAGAGGGGTGGGGGCCGGTTTTGTGCCCCTGGGGCCCGGTTATGCAGCAGTGCAGCAAAATCGGCCCCCTGTAACAAAAGCGGGAGCGGTGCTTCTTGGTAGCATCCCCCTCCCAGGGCCGGTCGAGCAGCAATCTGCCAGGGCTGGTTGCTGTTCCCAGTCCGGCCCTGGCCATAACCCGACTAGGGTTCTACTGACTGGTGCTCGTCATGTATCTATCTCCCACATGCCTTCACCCATCACACCGCCATGCATCCCATAACATGATAATTGCACCCCGGTGGTCATTACACACAATAAGGCAACACTTCCTACATAGGCTCAAAACAAAAACAGCCCCTTCTAATCAGCCACCCTACACGGTGTAGCTTGCAATCCCAGTGGTGGCTGCTATTTACCAAGGGTGGTGGGCGGGGGGAGGAAAAGGGCGGGGTTGTAGATTAAAATAATAAATAGTAAAAAAAAACACTTACCTTCAGGCCGGCCGCCACCTCTCAGTCCGCTCGCCACCGCCACTCGCTCCTCGGAAGCAGGAACCACCCAGGCTCCTGACTCCCCTAGCCAATCAGAACGCTGCAAAGCAGCATTGTGATTGATCTGAGCGCCGTGGTTCGGCGCTCAGACTGGGAATGGGGGCATGGGCATGTTCTGCACCCAGCCTGGGTTCAGAACATGCAAAGTGCGCAACCACTCCTCCTGGCCCCTGATGTGGCAGTTCAGCCCCACACAGCACCAGGATATGGAAAACTAAAATGATAATAACGCTGGTTATTATCATTTTAGTTTTCATTTTTTTACACTGCATAAAGCAGTGGGGTGACGCTCCTCTGCCTTAACGGAGGAGCCACCACTGTGTAACCCATGTGGGTAAGTGTATCAGCTCCCCACATAGGAAAAGTAAGTGCTAAACAAATGCTACAATACAACATTTAATATTTCAAAAAGACTGTGATGAAGAGGAAGGAAGGC
The DNA here is from genome assembly GCA_963921515.1 of Calotriton arnoldi. NCBI lineage: Eukaryota > Metazoa > Chordata > Amphibia > Caudata > Salamandridae > Calotriton > Calotriton arnoldi. Next base: position 1,735,245 of record CAWUFW010002211.1, read on the forward strand.
ATTCTAACACGGTGGCTGTGAAAAAGACCATGAGGAAGGCCGTCTCACATGTTGGCTTTGAAACAGATTATCATATGGAAAATACACTGATTTCGTGGCTGTGACTTCTACAGACAGTTACAAGGAAGACGCGCCGATGTCGTGGCTGTGAAAGGACTGTGCGCAAGGTCGACTTGGGTACACTGGCATCGTGGCTGTGAAATCGAATGCTTGCAGCAATTCTTCAAATTCTGATAGCTACCATAAATCCCTGCCCGGGAGACTCGCGTGTGCAGGCCCTTCGATGTACGTTGCAGTGAGTTCGCGCCACTACCACCTCCACTATCCATCAGCTCTCTTATTCCTCGAGCCCCCTCTGAGGAGGTCCATCACTGTCGGGCCATTGCTCTGCCCCCGCCAAGCCCTGCGGGACTTTACTCGGCGCTGGCTCGGGCTCTTAACGGCTCTTAACCTGCCGACCCCGCGATGGCTGCACGTGTCCCAGGGAAGCCCGCCTGTAATGGAGTGGCCTGCTGGGAACACAGCTCTACGCATGCGTGCTTTACGCAGGCACACGTGCCTCCGCATTCGTGTCTGTGCATGCGTGAGGTACGAATGTGCGTCTGTCCACTCAGACGTGTGTGCCCTACGCATGCACGTGAGCATTTGAAGTGTGCGTGCAGACACTTACAGGGTCTGTACTAATCTGTGTGTGTTGTGTCAGAGTAGTGCCAGCGTGTGGACGTGTGTTAATACTAGTCTCTTCATGTATGTGTCCGTTTGCAGACCGAAGCGTATATCTGCCTGTGAGAGTACCCGCACGTCTGGTTTAATTTTCCGAAGTGTGCAAATTGAATTACCCCCATATCTGTGTTCGTATGTGAGTGCGAGCACGTGTTTGAATTTGCATATCTAAAATAGAGGGCGCTTGAGTGCACGTGCATGTGCATTTTTTGTATCTTCTTGGTTGGCTATGCCTGCATGAAAACATGCACTCCGTATACGTGTGTCTCAGTTGTGTCGTTGGAGTGTGTGACTACACGTTGCTCAGGGTTGGATTGGGATTAAAAATCGCCCCGGGCACGCATATTGCCTTTCCGCAAAACACTGCTTCTCAAAGTTTTATAAAAGGAAGGGGGGACGTGTGTCTCTGACAGAGGCATGTTTTCTTAAATTTACTTAGATTTAAAAAAAAATGCACGGATTAGTTCACACTGGTGAAACACACCTGAAAACCAGTAAGGCCACTTCTGCTGATGCCCCCTGCCCCGCTGACTATGCATACATTAATGGGCCAGCCTAGCGAGAGAAAGGGAGTGACACCTCTTCCCGTAATGGAGGTATTGGACGCCCATCTGCCTCCAGAAAGGCCACTCAGGCACCCATTGGGCCGCTGGCGGCATCTGAACACACCAGACACAGCCCAGATCAGCCCCAGGCTGCCCAAAAAAGCAGCCCACAGCTGGAACTAGGATACCGGCCCCTAGGCCATTGCCCGAGTGCCCGCCTTACCAATCCGAGCCTAGTTGAAGTTTATTTGTCCAAGTGTGCACGTGAGTCTGTGTGTTTGTGTGAGTGTGTTTTTGTTTGGCTGTGTGCGTTTGTGTGTCTGATTTTTAGTGTGTGTGTTTCCACAAACCTCTCTTCAGTCCGTTCTCCCAGTCAAATGTAATCATTTGTCAGACATTTTAAAATTCGTGACATGGCTCATAAGGCCTGTGATCATGTTATATTTTCATTACCTTGCTGATGTGGTGTTCTGACTGCATGGGCGCTGTAGAAAACTAATCCAAGAACATTTTACATTTTATTTTTATTACTTTTTGCGACTCATGCGTGTGCTTTCAACACATGATGGTATAATTGAGCTTAGCAATTACTCAGAGCACCATTTTTATGCAAACGGATTGTAATTGGTAGTTACATTTAAATAAGCAGTTGAACTAAAAAAATCAGTTTCCTCAGCGTAAATTAATTCTGATAGGTGTATTTTTTCTATCAATAATAGATAACAGCTTGATGTGAATGCGTTTGTTTCCTGGCAGTATTTTTCAATAAGAGTCAAAACAAAATTATTGTCATTCTTACAAGGGGTGAGCGAAATCCATATAATTATGGGAAATTTCAGAAACATTATGCAATATTACTCACAATTAAGAGAAATACAAATCTGTCATTTATCACTATATTTTTGACAGAAGGACACATTTTGCCCAAAAAAAGCATGAAAAGCAAAATTGTTGCGAACAACAGCTGCTTGTGTTCTGGTTGCTTGCATTGTTCCCATAATGCTATAGAGCTATCGCTTTGCCAGGAACAGTAGCGTAATTATGCAACATGGCTTAATGGCATAGTTCTGGGAATTTTGCGTAACCTGCATGATGTTCAATTCCGGGAATTTTGCTGGCATAATTAACATTTCACCAAGGCCCAATTTTCACTTTAAGCCCACTCCTAATACATCCAAGAAAGGTTAATGGAGGGTACAAAGGCGCTACTCTGGGCCCTTCGTTGATACAAAGCTGATGCTGTCATTGGGGTTAAAACAAGGTAAGGCCTTCCTCCACTGCTGTGTCCTCAAGTGTGAGTCTGTGACAGTGTGAATTGAGAGCACAGAGAAAAAGGTTTGGGAGACATAGTATGATTTTTGTCTCTGTATTCCAAGTGCCTAGGGTATGCTCAACACGACACATCATTGGAAAAACAATAAGTAGGACACCTTAGGGCTGGCCCAACTTTTAGTGTAGTGCATGTGTAGCTTAACATCCTTCTCCAAATTATAGAGAGAGATGCAACACAGTAAACACAAAAGGAAAATTGGAGTACAAAAAAACTCAGTCAGAGAACCAGTCTTTAATTTCAACACACAAAGCCCCGATATCCCGGGGAGGGCATTTGATGAGACCTCATACTGTATCTGGTTTGCCCAGAACGATCCAGATTCAAAATCAAGGATTAGCCTGTAGCCTGGAGGTTCTCAGAATTTGGGGAACAGGGCCCCTTAGCAGGGGTAGCGTCAGAAGGGCTCAGGCATATCCACAACATATGCCTCTCCTGGGAACAAGTAATGAAGGCACTTCCTCAGAAAGTTGTAAGAGAAGTCAGGTTTCTGATAAACCTGCCACAATATATGACCATGCCCAAGAAGTTGCATACTTCAGACAGCCATAATTGTGTGGTAGCTGACTTGATATTGTGCCACTTGGTGGGATCAAGCGCTACCGCACCTGTGGAAAAAACAGTAGCTGAAGAAGTCAGCTACGGGTCTGACAAGATCATGTTTCTTGTTCATGGTAAGGCCACTGTCCGTCTGGAGGTACTGTAGGACGGCCCTAGGATGGAAGCTATGTTCTTCAGTGGTCTTGGTGTCAGCTGGAATTTTATTGCTAACATTATTGATACCACACAGCCCTCACAGAACCTCTCTGATGCAGTTTTGGAAAACTTTGGCGGTCTTCGGGATGCCAAAATACACTCTCTTATACCTTTGAAGTCCAACATGCAGTGAGAAGTAAGTGATGTATCTCGACTCAGGCACATAGTAGCTAATGGTATCAGTGACCAGATCGAAAAGGGTGTTAGATGATGTGCATTCTTGTTAACAGAAATACGCTTCCTCATCTTGTTTTGGTTTCATTGCAGTGGAAACCTATGGCAAGGGCCCTTCGCTTTTTTTCAACCATGTCCGCCTGTTTTAGTCATACAGTTCTGCTCCCATGTTGAATCACATGAGGAATGCAACTCATTGGTAACGCAATGCCACAGAATGCAACGTATGGTCAATGTGCAGTCAACAGTTTTTTCTAAGCACTCTTTGCTTTTGAAGAGGGCTTAGAAGTAATTGAGAATGTTGTTGGGTTTACAGATGCTGGATGAGATGGAACTTCTCCACACCGGCACAATGGTGTGATCTTTTTTGGTGTCATGAACAACAAAGACCCCACAATGTAGATCGAGTGAAGTTTTCCCCATAAGCAAATATGTGTACTGTGGTTGGATAAAGAATTGGTTGTGGTTTAACTGTACGTATTGTGACTATGACAGCACACTGATGTCGCTGACGCCTGGTTTCTTTGAAGGGCTTTGCACATAATCACCACATTTACGAAACCTTCTCTGGCTATTTTTTCCTCATCCAAGTCTTCAGACTCTGACAGTGAGGGTGTGGGAGTAATGTCCCGGATCATAAGAAATGTGATGTAATCTGTGACTGAGAAGGTCGCAAGGCACTGCAACGGCAGACTTTTGCACACTGATTCATTTTCTTGCATACAGAGCACTTCCTGTCATGTGCAGGGCACTTTTCTGTGTGAGGGTAGTACCACCACAGTGGCCACAGGTAGGGCCCTTCCTTGGTGGAGTCGAGTGGTAGGTCTGACGATCGATCTCGAAAATTGAATCAGCAATTCTATCTTTGCCAAAGGGTTCCTTAGTGTTGCTTTGATGGGTGAAGCCTTAGATAGTTCAAGAGTACATCCTAACGTAAGCATGTTGAGATCTACATCTCTGGCTCTCTGAGGATGAGGTGTCTGAGTTTTGCTGAGTCACACCCTTGAATATTGTGGGGACGGAACTCTTCTTTATTTCCGTTCAGTGTACACGTACTTGCCAGGACTTTGCATTAAAGTTGTTGATTGACTCTTCTGAGCCTTGTTTGACCTTCATAGTCAGGGTTTGCCATTGGTACAAAATGAGCGTTGAGAGCTGCAATTGCAGTATTTTACATGAAAGGTGGTTCAACTTCTGGTAGCTTCCAGGATAGCTTGAAAACTTCATTCCGGGCCAAATGAACGAGAATCGATTCCTGAACGTCATCTACGACATTTGTGGCCGAAAAGTGCAATTCAAGATGCACCACCTATAGTTGCCATTTCGAGCTTGGCACATGGGTATGCCAAACGATTCCAAAGGGTTTTACAGCTGGAATGCTGACATTGTACTCTGGCATTAGTCGGTGCTGGATAAGATTGTAAAGACGGCATGGGGGGATGTCGTAGTGTAACTTTACTGCAGCCAGGAAAGACTGATTTGTGACGAAAAAAGGTGTTCAGAATCTTTCTGTTTGCACTGTGGTACACCAAAAACCAAATCCTGTCTTTGATCTATGCGGCAGCAGCACAACACTGTCACTCCTTCCTCTCTATAGCGATGAACTCCTGGGGCTACTGTGAGGCTGGCAGATGAACAGCAAAGCGTGATACTTTCCAGATCACACTGGTGCGCTGCCAGATTGGCGAAGAAAGACATGGCGATGATGGGTGGTGAAATGCAGACAAGGACAGGAGTACCCCATACGAAGGACCACTGCAATTATTCGGCAGGGAAGACCAAATTATGCAGCAGGATTGATAAAAACATGCGTTAAGAAAAGGCAAATTATGCGGTGTAATATGACACATTTTATGATAGTATTACTTCATTATTGTATGATTTTTACGCACGGTAACAGTGTTTGAGAAAAGATTTCACGTTATTAGTGACAGTTTAACATCCAAATACACCAATAAATAATTGAAAGATGACCAGTCAATCTTTAAGAAGGGCTTTTCACTGTGTAGGGATACTTGTTGCCACGCTTTTAGTAACTTTTGATCCGTTTGTGCTAGAAATATTTTTATGTTATTATCTGCAGATTATGCAGCAAATGATGGAATATGTGCAAAATGCATAAAATTCATAATTATGCAGAAACCGCAGCAGAATCACATAATTCTAGTGGCCCTGGCCATAGCTCATCGCCAGGGCTGTGTCATCATGTTCAGGGTTGTGAAACACAGCGAACAGAGATCGCAGAAAGACAGGGTATCAGTTTGGTTCTGTACACAAAGTGCCTGGTACATGGGGTTGAGACTTTTATCTAACAAACATAACACGTCATTAAAAAAAAGCAATAAAAAGGCCATTTTGGGGGTAACCCATCTTCTACGTTAGTGCCTTTGCAACACTACATCCACCAAGGGCCCGACCTGCCAATGTCTAAATGCAGTTATAAAGTGCCAGAAACCCTAGGCGCTATGGAATCTGTACGTTGAGGAGTGACAGAGCTAAACATAATAGTCCTCTTATTTTACTTTACGTGAAAGCCGTAAGGGCATTCATTTGTATAGGTAATTGCAGACAATGGGTACTCATTTGGGGGAACCTGTACTCATGTGCCGTCATTAGACTTTGATTCAGAGCAATATATAGAGAAAGGCGGAAAAGGAAGAATGGAAGAAAAATAGTAAAATAGTAACAAAGGGAGAAAGTAGGACTGAAAAAGAAACTTCAGTACGGAGATAAAGAGACAGGAACTGCAGATGTATGAGGTGGAATCAAGAGCAAGCAGCCTTGGTATTTGGCAACACTGCACGGAGACTTGGGTCGCTGCACATATAAGTTCTACAAATTAAGCACTGACATTAACATTACATATGCCCCTCGGAGCTTGTTCCCCATTTCGACTGCCTTAGTAAACTTGGACTTCCAGAGCTGGGGATGACTGCAGTGTCATGGCCCACAAAAAGGCATGTACCCATAGGTGCTGGAAGTAGAGGGGCAGAGGGTGCTGTGCTGCAGCACCCTCAAAAACATGCTGGAGTTCAAAAGGTGAATGAGCAATAAAGCTGCCTTCATATTTTGTTTTTATCTTGTCACAAAGGAAAATGTTATGGTCTGTCTTCTGACAAATTGCTGCTTATTCTTTTAACACGAAGAGTGGTGTTTACTTTACTTTCTCTGACTGCAAAGTGAGACTATTTTGTAATGTGAACTATGTGACAATCTTGCAGAGTGTGAATGGAAAGGCTGTAGGATGATAATTTTATTTTCTAACATAACCAAACTTGAACTGAAAAAATATTTCAAAATATATCAGCAGTTAGGAAAGCACAACTGATGCACTTTCTTTTGTAATTCTGAAGTGTGATGGAAACACATTTTTTAATGGTATTAAAATAAATCACAGCAGTTTACTTGGTAAGGCATAGTTGATAAATATTCACTGAACCCTGATTTCCACAAATTATCATTTGTTTGCTGTATAGTTTTATCAGTAAAACTACATATCTATGAAAATTTAGGGGCCATTCCAGTGTAAACGGCAGCGTCCTACCATACCATGCTATAGTAATATATTTGCAACAGCGTGCTTTAAAATGCCCCACCAGCTAAATATCACATTCTTACCACTCTCATGCTGGATGGGTGTGGCTCGTTTGCTACACTTGTTCTTTGTGTGATGCCTGAATTTTTCGCAATCCCTATGACTTCAATGACGTAACACTGAAGGCAGCACCCCTACTCTGAAAATTGTTCCAGCACTGCTGCCTGTACCAGGTGAAGTTTTTCCCGAGGCACCGTGGCTTTTTCCCATTCAGTGAATTGTGAGCATGTGGCAGCAAACTTCACCCAAGTTATGCTGCTGCATTTTCCTTGATCTGAAGCCAAGGTGAGGATTGGCGTGAAGTACTGGCAGAGAGACAGTTCATCTTCTAGGCAAGCCCCTATCACCCGTCTGGCAACTGGGGCAAGCATGGTAGCCTGATTCACCAAATTATTTGTGGGTCCCCTCCTGGGTCATATAAGATACCGAGCATGTCCTGTGGGATGCAGTGACCCATGTGCCTGTTGCTTCATGGAAAAGACCAGAGAATGAACTCCAGATCAATGAATAAGCCATGAATTTATTAATCTTGAATAAATCCAACCAACTAGTGCTGGTCACCCAAAATGCTTCCCATGAACCCCTAAATCAGGAAACAAGTCCTAAAAAATATAAGCAGGCGAAAATTACATAGACAATGTTCATCCGTGTCACTTCATCATAAGAAGGCCTCTCACAACTTTATCATACCTTTCTTAGCTATCCTACCTGAGGTACAAAATGAAGTTTGTAATATATGCATGTAAACATAAGATTTACAATGTTTATTTTCATGTATAAACCATATGCAGGAATCTCAGAGGTTTGTGGTCCTGGTATGTTTCTTTCTATTTCCATGGAGAGGGGTCCTGACTGTGTGAGCCCTATACAAACACAACCATAAACCTAGTGTTATCCCATATGGAAAAGTGTAGGGATGCTGGAACGGGGGATGCAGCAGGTGCTGCGTTACCCCCACAGCTGGAGGCAGTTTATAAAAATAATGAGGCCTTTCAATCAGTTTTCTTCTCATACAGCATTAACTGTTAATCAAATGCACTAAAAGGTCAATGGAAGTTAAGGACAGCCCAGAGAACATCTTTTAATAAACCACTGAACGTTTGATTGCCATGTCAAAGTGATGGCATTTGCTAACAGTGGTATTTGTCACTGTTGTGATCAGGTTCTATAGAGTATGAAAGGTGATGCACGTTAAAGGCATCAATGAAGACAAACATCTCCTTTTTAGGTCTCGCCTAGGCAGCGCATGCACGCTGTCTGTTTGAAACATGCTGTAACTACAATATGGGCTTCAAGCACCACCCATCTTTTTCATTGGTTCCTTTTACTGTCTTTTGTAAATGCCCACTTTTGTTTGGTGAATACACTTAGTAGTCCCTCCTTTTGGACTTTTGTATCCTCCAATGAAGACTGCCCTGTTACATGTGCTCTTACTCTTCAGGTTATTTAGGATACTTTAAGAGCATTCTTTTTTGTTGTTGACCTGCCTCTGCTCTTGTTAAGTGTTCGTGTTTTGTTTACTTTGTGCGCCAGCTTGATGAAAGGTTCGCACCTGCTTCATTTGCCGTGCTTGATCTTTCTTCACGGCCGCCACGCTCTCTTGTTCTTTATTTTCTTTGGGAGCTTTGTTTGTGTTTTACTTACTTTGGTCATGTTCAGAAAAGAAAGGCACGTAGGCGCTTTATTTGCTGCGCCTCCACCAGGCTGTTTAGGACTTGTTCTGAACAACTTTGAACGCTCGCTTCCTCGCCTCATTGTCTTTGTTTCCTCCCTCGGGCTCTACGGGCCGCTCATTGGAGGAGGTGGCAGGGTAGAGCCAGGGCCACTCTGCGGGCTTGTTCAGATCGGTGTTTATCTCCATAGCTCTCTGAGATCCCATGCACTTACCTTCTACGGCTCGGAGCACTAACCGCTCCATTATATTTTTTTCCTTTGACAAAACACAGGCACCTGCCTCACTGAGCACTTTACCAATGGGAGCAGGGAAATTCAGGGCCAAACGTAGCCTGCAGTTCCAAGAGGCCGCTTTGACCTCCCACTCTGTTGCTGCCTCTCAGGCTCTGCAGGCGCACTCATTGGAGGAGGGGTTGGGGTTGAGCTGGGGCCGCTCTGCTGGTTTGTTTTTCACCTACCACTGCTCGTCTGTAACAAAACAGCAACACGTAAGCAAAGGGCCTTATTTATTTCTAGGTTTCATCTGCATGCCCCCCCCCCCCCACAGAGGGGGCCCCTTGTAATGTGATGCAGCTTGGTAATACTCAAGTATATTGTCTTCTCTTGTTTGTGAAGCCTCCACCCAGCAGCCCTCCCTACATTTAGTCGATCATGTGGCACTGCTTGTTTCCTGTAAACATATGCCACAAGCATTCTTCCGGTGAGAGCTGGCCTAATGTGTGACGGTCAACTCACTGGATCTGGTTATTTTAGTGATGGTTCCTCTGTGCCGCTCCCCTCCCGCCAAGCTGGTTGGCTTGCTTCTGTCCATTTACACCTCCATTTATAATCTTTTTAGGTTGCCCCTAGACAGCACTCACGTAAACAAGATCGAAGCCAGCAAAGGTAGCACAAACATGTGCAGCGGGACCTGGACCCCACCTTGGAGTGGGAGGTAGTGGGAGACCTTGGTGATGGAGAAGGTGATCTAATTTGTGAAGCATCACTGGTGTAAGATAATTTCTATGAACATAATTTAACTGTATAAATCTAAACCTTTGCGTTGCTGGATGCCCTTCTTATAAGTGGCAGTACCTCCTCCCATTGTTCGAAACATATGTTGCAATCCATTTCCTGCTTTGGCCTAGCGGTCAGTGGCGGTATGATCATATCTGTCTTTACTGCCTCTTATGTAAGGTAAAATAACTCCTGTGCTTTGATTCGTTAGCAATATTAACTGTAATTTGTTAACTCTGCGGGGCTCTTCCTCAGCTGTCCCCCACACCTGCTGGACTAATAATGTAACCCTGCCCCTTCCGTATTTGGAAGAGTTCCGTGCCCCGTTCTAGCGTGAGTCCTAAATCAAATTGCATGTATTCATTCCCATGCCATAACGAAATTTCCTTGTGTGCATTTTAATATCTTAGCCGCAGGAAGCATGGGACAGTCCCCTTTGGGTGAAATGGTGCTCAAACAGACCACTGACTCTTTTGGATGTGTGAAAAAGACCGCTTTATTTAAACAGGTGTGTATCATATCAGTATCCTCGGCCTAAGGCCTTACAGAACTAAAACCTCACTGTACATTCAATAAACCTACATTCCATACCCCTTCCCCTAAACTCCACCCCTGTATACATACCATACAACTTTGACATCCTGCCCTATTGTACTTTTCTTATTGTCACACTTTAAACTTCCCCTTCTGCCTAGCAGTGAACTAATTAAACTGTGCTTAACTTGATATTCCTGTGATGTAACATTTTAAATCCAGGACGTCTGGTGTCGGTTTGCTAAGACCCTCCCTTTCTGCCTGCTTATCTTATATTACACAGCCTAACTGTAAGTAAAAGGCCTGCAAACTTGTGGACCAATCGCCTCTAGAAAAAGGCACCCACTGACTTTTTCTGTCCCCCCATACTGACAATTCATTCATGCCTCCGCAAGGTCCTAACTAAAAACTCCCTAATTTCCAACAGATATAGCCTCATGCCATACTCAGAAAGATGCACGCCATCATCCCTGAAAAACTCAACCTCCTCAATACCGAAGGTCTACATGCTGTAACCGTCCTAATCTTTGTCCCTACAAAAACGTCTCACCTCCCTATTCACTTTTCTCCTGGCTCTATCAATGGCTGACGGCTTGACCGCACCTCTACAACACTTCCTGGGAGCAAACTCTGTCCAGGCTACATAACACCCTGACCACTGAGCTCTTACTTCTCTCAAATCGGTTGTATGATGAAACAACGCAGGTAAATACTTTGCATGCCTTTACAACGCATTTTTTTACCCCACATTTCTTTTTAGAACGCATTTGTTTTTACAATGCATGCCATTACCACACACTGTTTATATATATAAAAACAATGTATTTGTGGGGGAGGCCCCCAACGTACCTTAAATGTGTGGTAAAGGCATGTATGTGGGAAAAACATATGTGGTAAAAATGCGTGGTAAAAGCGCAACGTGTTGAAAACCTCATTGGAAACGCTGTTTCCCCTCAAATCCTGCTTCATGGATCGTAGCAACACTAGGTCCTTCTCCACTAACATGTTATTCTCTCCCAGATGGATGATCAAGATATCCGGGCAAGCATCCTTCCTCATCAAATTGTTGAGCTTGGGCAACAGCTCCTGCCACCTCATTCCCCTTTCCCGAACTATTCAATGGACAAAGAGCTATCAAGAAAACCCAAATTCCTACCCCATGTACTCCTCCCCGCCACCTGTTCCGAACATTTTATGAAGGAATGCCCGACAATCCACACAGACAAGCCAGCAGCTAGGGGGCCTGGAACCAAATCTGCAGAAGAAACAGTGTAAACACATCCCTGTTACAAATCTGCACACTCTTTCACGACCTCAGCTCTAACATACCTCTGGTAACATTCAGACAACTACCTGCCAAGCCCCATTATTTGTCTCTGACCACCCCCTCCTGTCTGCCTCTGTTGCTGCCTCGATCCTGAAAGAATGTGTACAAAAGGCAGAAGCTACCAAGCCCAACATCGTCACCACTTTCCACAGGACTGCCAATAGTTCGAAGGAAGTCACTTGATCCCCTATTGGTGGGTCAATACCAGCCCTTCCTGTCCCCTTGCCTGACTCTTGAGTCTTCTACCCCATGCTACTGGGCAAACTTCTCCTTCCTACCCCTGCAGTTATACCGTAATTCCTCACGACCGCTGGTCAGTCTGTGGCCTGAGCAATCAAATTTCAACAACGTCCTGCCTGAAGGTGACTTCCTCCCACTTCAAATCCTGCACCCCTCATCCCCCCAGTAACTTTGATACCCGAAAGGCCCCAAAAACCATCCACAACATTAGTGTGAAAAACTAAATAGTTTCTGCCTGTGAATGAAAAATCCTGGGCAAACTATGAATCACTCTACAGAAAACGTGCCAATAAAGGCGCTTCCTCCTCTGTTCAGACCTACCCTGCTCCCGCGCCCATTCCTCTGACATTCTCTTCCCCAACTCCCTTGCTGAAGGTGTATAACCTCACAACAGCTTCCCTATAAAGGCAATGCCTGCCAGCTTTCCTGAAATTGTGACTCTGGATAAACCCTTCTCAGTCAGCCACAGTATAAACTGCACTACGTTCTCCACTCTCTGCCATTCCCTCTGTCGGGGATGAGCCCCCAAGCTCAAAAATTCACCCCGGAGCTCAAATATTCACCACAAGCCTGGGAATATGCCTTAGGAGTCGACTCTGCCAGGGACCCCACTACCAGCTGACACATCCTCTTTCTCCCATTGTCCATAACTCTGGCGACATCCAAGTTCTGTCCCTGTCCACCTCTGTGGCTAATCAATGGTACCTCTCCCACTGTGAATGAGACAAAGCGTCCGCAATGTCATTGTCCACCCCTGTCACATGTCGAGTTTTAAACAGAATATCCAGATGCAAATATTCAAGCATGAACACCCTCTGCAACTTGAGGACCTATGCATCTCTCACTGACTGGTGGTTATCAAATCCCTCAACGACGACGACACGATCATCATTAAGCCCGCGGACAAAGGGGGCACCACGGTTATCCTTGACATCAAGGATTACGTAAATGAATGCTCCCGCCAACTTGGCAGCACCCAGTATTACGAGAGACTTGATGTTGATCCCACTGAACGACTCCTCACGTTGATCTCGATTATGGTCAATGAGGCAGCAAATGAGGGTTGGATCTCCCCTAAAGAAGCCGCCTTCCTGGTGAACGTGAACGTGAACCCTAAAATGCCGTACTTCTACCTTCTCCCTAAGATCCACAAAGGCATCATTCCCCCACCAGGACGCCCAATTGTATCCGGCATAGGTTCCCTACTTGAACCCCTTAGCCAATTCAGTGATCATTTCCTGCGTCCTCTTGTCCAAGCTACACCGGCATACCTCAAGGACACACGTGACGTCCTCAATCTGATACAAGACATCAATGATGACAATACGGAGGAGATCAGCCTACTGCTGACACTCAATGTGGAGGCGTTATACACAAATATTCCCCAGGACACCACCATCGAGGTAGTGGGAAACCTACTACGTGAAGCAACACTCCCCACGAACACACCTGCTGACTTCATCATTGATGTTATAACCATCGCTATGAAGAATAATTTCTTCCAATATGAAACCACCATCTACCACCAAGTCCAGGGCACAAGTATGGGGAGCACCTTCGCGCCGAGTCTGGCGGGGCTGTATATGTCACATTTCGAAGCTGCTAACATATTCTCGGACACCAACCCATTCATGAGAATATGATCACCTGGAAAAGGTATATTGACGACGTTCTAATCCTCTGGAAAGGAACAGAGGAGATCGCCGCCGCATTCCATGAATTGATCAACAATCTGGATCCCTATCTGCGCTTCACAAAGACATCGAGTGAGAAGGCTATATCTTTCCTAGACCTGCTCAAAACCCTTGAGGATGGATACCTACATACGACGACATACAGGAAGACGACGGACTGTAATAGCCTCCTCAGTTTCAAAAGCCACCACCCCAGAGCCCTGCGTGAGAACCTCCCGTATGGCCAATTCCTGAGGCTCCGACAGAATTGTAGCGATCTCCATGAATTCGACGTCCAATCTATCCTTCTTGTTAACAATCTACAGGACAGGGAATACCCCGTGGAGGTTATACGGAAGGCGCAAAAGCGTGCATGGAATAACAATCGCCAGGGACTGTTGGAGACAAGAGCACCTGAAAACAGCAATGTAATCACATGTGTTACGACTTTCACTCAATTGTCGAACCAACTGAAGAACATCATCAGGCACAACTGGAGGATTCTGAACACTGACTCCCTACAGATTGAACTACCACGGTTTGCGTTCAAACGCACTACGAATCTCCGTGACCAACTGGTCAACACAAGTCCTCGGAAAAAGAAGCAGACCCAGGATGCTACCCTATGGAACTTGCCACCCGTGGTCGGCCACCACCCCTGTGGTACCTGCGCTGCCTGTCCTCACACTAGGCACACTAAAACTCTTCTTCTGGACAACATCAAATGGGAGCAACGCAAACACACAAACTGTAATACCACTAATTGTGTATATCTACTGACTTGCCCCTGACAACTAAGATATGTTGGCATGACGACTCGACCAGTCAAAACAAGGATCAGTGAACATAAAAGTACAATCAGACGCGGCCGTTCAGCCACTAGAATGACCAACCACTTCATTGAGAAGAGACATTCCTGTGAGGAGATACAATGGACCATTCTAGAAGCCAATCAGAGTTGGAGCAGTGTCTCTTTACTATGCCGTGAGCAACGTTGGGTTCATCGTCTCCAGACCCATTCCCATGACCTGAACGACGAGATACCATGGACCGAGCTCTGATCTTTACCTCTCCAGGTCTATCTCTATCCCCTCGTCCTATGCATTCACCCTCTAAGCCATACTCCGGGTTTAGCTATGTACCCTTACACTGTACATCCTTTCAGGAGGGGGCCAATAACTGAGTTCGTGGTCCGATGCATCTACCTTTTAACACTGCCCTGTGTAATCCATAAGCACTACGAAGCCACCCAATCTGGTGAGACCACTATGCGGAGGTCACCTTACCCACATTTACTGAGCTGAGATACCCTCCTCCCATTTATGGGGATACATCTCAACATCCCTGGGGACTATACCATGTGCATTACAGCCCCATTTCTTGCCCGCATTTTTGTGGATGACACAAGCGGGTGGGTACATCTGGAAAATAGCTACAACAACAAACACTGTTTTCTTGGCACCCACACTGGCCTTCCTCCACATGCGGGCCGCTTACTGTTTATCATTTACTAACAGCATCACTGATGGTGGAGTGCACTATAATAGACAGGATTGCCTCCCCTTGTTGTCGTCCCTAGGAAACACTGCACCAGTGAGTTAGCATTTCACCCAGCACGATCGACACCAATCAGCAGTTACCACAGTGACACTGCTTCTTTGACACATGCGCAGCATCGTGTTTCTTAGGGGGCTCTCAATACGCATGCGCGCTGCCACACGCGCATGCGCTTCACAGTCTGGCATGACACTGCATACCGGATGTGGATACCGCCCGCTTTCCAATTAAAGCCACTATAAGTGGACGGTCCCCACCTGCCCTTCCTTATTCCCGGGCAGACGTGGGGACTGGGTAGGTGTAGAAGAGCCGGCACCCGAGTTATTGTGTGAGTAGAACAGCTGTGACCTGGATCCAAGACACCGTACAGTAAGTCGCTGCTGAACGGGTTGGGCGCCGGGCCAAGTATTTATGAGCTCTGCTTTCTCGCTTTTTGTTTCTCTCTCCCCCCAGCCCGGTAAGGTGCGGGCACCCCACGGCCATAGCCCTTGGAGTACTTCTCCGATAATACATAGGTAAGGGTCTTGCAGCGTGTCTGGCAGCATAACAACCTCCTCTATTGACGAGGTGTACCAACCCTTGCTCAGTGGAACCATTAGTGGGTGGGCATGTTCATACCGTGCACTGATGATTGCGACACCATATGCTGATCTGTTGCGCAGCACCCGTGGTGTCTAAACTTTGGTGTGCCAGGCGTGTGACATGCCCAGCGCGACTCTTGGCTCCCACGCGTAATCTCGTGTTACAAGACACTTACTTGTCTGTGCCCAGGTTAGGAAGTGGCGGCGGACGAGTGCGCAGTGCTAGTCACATGGGTGGCTGTACGGCGCCCTTCGCCCGCCTACCTACCCTGTGCAGTGGCTACTACGGAACACGTGACCCCTTGGAACCATCGACCATGCCTGTCTCTCATGTCTTTGCAGAAATGCACTCTGCATTGTGATACCGCGTATATCGATGGCATGCCACTGAGCCCTGTTTATCTGCCTGATATATGTCTGTCTTTTTCTGTTTACTCTCTTTTTTCCCTAGGCCCACGATCAGGAAGCAGGTTTCAACTATTAAGTTGTAGCCCACCCGTAGTAATCACAGGTTTGGCCCTGCACTGATCTCCTAGAGGGTGACTGACCCTCTACCTATTTATTTGTTTGTTAGTGTATTTTCACTTCTCACGTGCACTAGACACCACACCACGTTCTCCTGGTCCTGAAGAAGCGCCACGGATCCTACGGGACCTTGGAGGCGCGAAACATGTCGACCGTTTGAGTTACCCAGGCACATTACGCTCTGTAGGGTAACCACCAACCTACGGGTTTTTTACTTTGGCAAGGGTACCGCCATATTAAAATCGCACTTTTTGGTAACCCTTAGCCAATTTTAGATCACTGCACGCACTCTGTCACTACTTATCTAGGACTCCCCCCGCACACCCGCATGCACCATACGGCAGTTCGCAGAAGATCTCCGCTAAAATGACCCTTCGGGGGACCCGTAGGGCATTGCAGTGCCGGCCCGACGAGGAGCAACTGCCCGATGATGAAGCATGACATCCTTCGAGGTGTGTGAGGGCAACAAGGAATAAGACTTGTTTTTCCTTGTCACCAGTGAGCCCTAGGCCTAGGCCTCCCACCCTTCTCTCTTCCCCCCCTTCTTTTCAAGGTAGTGTGCGACACTTTGCGCGCCTCCTTAGGAACAGTGTCCCCTTGTTTTTGACGGTTAACAACCGGCACCACAGCCATGTTGTCTACTCTGAAAAGTACCTTCCTGTAACCATGCGCCCCACAGTATGAAAGCTACCACTAATGGGAAAACTCAAGGAATGCAATGCTACGACCCCCATTCTTCCAGTCATCAGGCCACTCTTCTGCACACCAGCTCCCCTGTCATTATAAACCAAAGCCTATGCCGCCTGAGGCATCTGAAAAGATTTGTACGTCCCAGTCTAACTCCTGCTGCATGCACATCAGAATGCCATTGAATGAGTCCAAAAAACTCCTCCACATCTGGAGATGTGCTTTAACCCCGGCAGACAACCTAACATGATGGTGTGGTAGCGATAGCCCTGCCAGGGCTAAGCCTAGCCTTCTGCAGAAAGTCCTACCCGCCCGCACTACTCTACATGCAAAATGTAGGTATCCCAAGAGCACTTGTATTTCCCTGAACATGACTTTTGTTTTTGCCAACATCGTGTCCAGCATGACCAACCTCTTGTGGAAGGCGCACTACCATTGCCACCACATCCAATTCTATTACTAGAGAAGGAAATGGTAGTTATCAGACCCACTTTTTTTCCGGGACCAAAGTGACCTCCACGTCCTCCATGAGCTCCTGAAAACTAGCCAACAGCCACTGGCAATCCACAGAACTGGAGTCCATGATCATGAAAAAGTCATTAAGATAGTGTGTCACCTTCTTGTGAGACCCGTTCCCTGCATGAAAAGTCATTGCAGGAACATGCTGAAGCACTCAAAAAGGGCGCGCAAAATTGAGCATCCCATCGGGAGGGCTTTGTCCACATACCAGGACCCCTCATATTGTATACCGTAAATCCTCCAGGTGTACCAGTAGCAAGCGGAATGCTGATTTTATGTCACATTTTGCCATAAATGCTCCTAGCCCAGCTTGTTCCACCATGGCCATGGCCGAGTCCACGGAAGAGTAAGACACCGAGGCCAGGTCGTCCCCAATGAAATCATTAACCGATTGACATTCAGGCCATGACAAGTGATGTGTGAGCTGGAATTGCCCTGCCTCCTTCTTGGGCACTACCCCTGTCAGGGAAACGATCAAATTCCCCAAGGGCCAGGTGCCAAAAGGCCCAGCCATCCTCCCTTCCCGTACTTCTTTCATTAGCTTATCCCACACCACTTGTGGATGTGATTTAACTGACCTCAGAATCTCTGCCACGCTTTCAGTCCAGTGTACCCCAACCTGAAACCACATGTAAACCTCTCCAGTAAGGTGTGGGCATCCTGCCTGTTCGGGTAAGATTCCAACCAAAATGCGAGGCTATCTAGCTTAACCGGCATACAAGCTTTTCCCCTGAGGTCCCTGTGCCCCTCTACCCCCTCTGTAGCTACCCACATTGCACCCTCCTGCTTCCCCTGCATTCTGTTGCCAGTGCGAGCTCTGGCCTCCTTGCTGAGATCCTGCCACCCCCCTGTGTTCCCATAACAGTTGACAAGAGAGTGTCTCCCCGAGCACTTAGAGCATTCATGTTGGAATCTACAATACTCTCTTGTGCACATGCCTTTATTGAACTCCCAACATGCCCCTTGTGGCCCTTCCTGTATCTTACTGGAGTTACTCACCCCTCTCCAGGTGGGACGGGCCTGGAAGGGACGGTAAAGAATTGGCAAACCACTAGCCGTATATATGGTTTTCCCAAATTTAGCTGGTCCCATTGTCTGCTGCCATAGGTCTGTGTCCAATTCCCATCATTGTGCTTCAGGGTCCCATGCCATGCGTGCCCTAAACTCCTTATCATATTGTGCCCTCATTTACAACAAAATGGTGGGTGGCAGCCAAAAATGGAGTACTATATATCGCTTGGGCCACATCCTTTACCAGATGTAGCCCGAAGAGCCCAGTCAACTAGGCTGCTTCCTACCTTCCCCCAATGCCCCCGGGGGACAGACCTCCCTCCAGTCTGCTGTCCCCCAAAGCCCGATTGTTCACACACAACTTATTAAAAAATAAATGTCGAAGTTAGTTTTATTGTGCAATGTTCTGTTTGATTTTTCAAATCTCTTTCCAGGCCCATACTTTTTCAAGTCACTTGTATCTGATTTATGATAGACTGTGTGGGTAATTTCAAAAACATCTTGTTTATAGCAGCAATCAATGCGTAGCACTCAAGTTACTAGTTAAGAACCCACTGTTTTTTGTGTATGTAGTGATTTGACATTTTTTGTAGCTCTTTCAGCTATTAGTAATACACCTTAGCACTTTATGAGGTGTCGTTTTTTTGGCTTCTTGCACATTAATCCAACTATCAACACATTGTTTTTGTTTCTTCTGAAGCATGGCTGTGTTTGCATGTTTAGTTGTCTGTCTTAATTTATGTAAAATGTGCCTTTGTGTGCAATGGAAGCAGCCGGACGGATTGAATTAGCTGGACTGATAGTTATAGCCTCTGGTCACCCCAGAGACCAGCACAACACACATTCAGTTGTCCGCCCCGCCCCAGGGAAGAGCTAATGCAATTACCACATAGGCCACTGTAACATCTATGTACTTTATTACCCTTAGGCAACAAACAGAATAGCCCCTTAGTAGACCTCCTGGAAGCCTTTGGCACCTATTCAGAAAGCGCTATAAAATGTACGTAATATGGAGCGCCATAAAAATGAAACCCTACAGTAGCATTCTTATGTTCATAATATGCCCCCTTTTCAGTGCCTAGTTGCAGCTTACTGTTTAACCTATCCTTTCCGAAATCTGGTTTAGGAAATATATCTAGTGCTTGCAAATGTTTATTAATAAGGTACACTTTCCCCCTTTCTCATTGTTGCATATTTCATGAGATATCAATACTCTGTTCCATATTCTGACTTTACCACTCCATGGGAGTATGTCTTTCCATGCTTTCTCACTTATATGCTGCATTTCCTTGTTTGGATTTTGAAGAGACTTTGTCAGATTTTCATTAAATAGCACAGACGCCCCTCCTTGGGTGTGTGTGGCCGTTCAAGTAACAGCAGATGTCGTAGCATCAAGATAATGTGCTGTATGGCTAAATACTTATACGGTCCCAAAGGCGAGCTCTATTGGCTATGTCAATGCTTGTTAAAGTTTATATAGGGCTGGCCTTTAGCATTTCCAAGCTGGGCCCATGGCCACAGCGCAGAACCTTAATGGGGCTCAGGACCTGCCTGAGACACTGACGTGTCTCTAAAGAAAAGCACCTTTAAACAATGTTTCTCGAGGCCGCTGGTGCTGGTGTCCGCATGTTGACTGCTTTTCTTCTCATGGCTGTGCTTTCTCTTTCCCCCATCGCCTTCCCTCTACTCCTACCATTTTTTTTCAACACACACACACTTAACCCCTTCCATGCTCATGACGAGCTCAGCTCGTCATGCTGCGCAGTGCTCGTGTGTGCATGACGAGCTGAGCTCGTCATGAACCCGTCCGCTTAATGAAACGCCTCGCACAGGGCGAAAATCGGCCGCGCATGGAAGGGGTTAAAGATTGGAAGGGGGAGCCAAATATGGTTTCTCGCAGGGTGCTCTCTGAGCAAAGGCCAGCTCTGAGTTTACAAATATCGAAAAGACCCTAAGTTGGACATTTTAATCATGGAATACGGTGGGAGGAAAGTTCTGAAATAAAGTGAGAAAACTAACCAATACACATTTTTGCACCCATGTATGCTTGTATGGCTAAATCCACTCTAATTTAGTAATGATCTTTTTAAAATAATGCAATTTTTTTTGTAAAACAGACGCTTTGTCCATATATTTAAGAATATTGTACTATAATGCACCATTGAACTATCTTTTTGCAAAAAATGTCTCTAGACAACCATGTCTGAGGTTGCTGGGACCTTATATAGTCTGCTAGTGGTTGGTACATGCATACAGTGATTGGTGGTTGTATCTGATGTTTCTACTGCATTGGGTTAGTGTCCTCATTGGTTGGGTATTTGAGGGTTTTGATTGGTTTCTGGGTCTGTGATTCAATCAATGTAGGGTTGGGACTAGGGCTAGGGTTATGATTTCTATTGGAAGTAGGGACTAGGGCTTCCTGTGTTATTTGTTGTTGGGACTAGGGTGGAACTAGGGCTAGGGTTTAGCCTTTAATTGGAAGTAGCGATTAGGGCTTCTGGTGTGATTGGTTGCTGGAATAGGTGTGGGACTTAGAGTAGGGTTAGGCTTTCTATTGGAAGTAGGGACTAGGGCTTCCTGTCCCATTGGTTGCTTGGACTAGGGTTGGGACTACTGGTAGGGCTAGGGCCTCTATTGGACGTAGAGATCAGGTTTTTTTTTAACTGATTGGGTGCTTGGAATAGGGCTAAGATTGGCTGTAAGGTCCTGATCTCCTATTGGTTCTAGCTTTTAGGGCTAGTGTTGTGATTGGATAGTATTAGGGCTAGGGTTCCCAATGGCTGATGGGGTCACCTGATTACTAGGGCTATAAAAGGCCAGGGTTAGGGCGTCTCAGCCCGGGCGTCGAGGCTAAGGGCGGAGAGGACAAGGGCAGTTGCCTGTTTGAGCCTGTTTGAGACTGGCCAGGGCCAGAAATGCTGCCCATCCTCCCATTAATTAATGTGTCTGTTACTTTTTCTCCTGAAAAAGCATATCCAATGCACTACCCTGTTTCTCATCCTGTACCTCTATCAATATCTTTAATCTACATATACTTACCTCCTTTATGCATCTAGATACTTTCAATGTACTTATGGATCTATATATTTATCACTTTCTTCTAATTTAGCATTTCCAATGCACTACCCTATTTCTCAGCCTATACTTCCCTCAATATATCTCCTAGGCTAACTTTCTGACTCATCTCAAACTTCTTTCTACTACTCTTTCCAATTCACTACCCTATCTCACCCTATACATCTATCACTATATCCTCTACACCCACTCTCTCATTTATCCCAAACGCCATACCACTACTATGTTCCCCAAAATAACCCTTTCTTGACTCTCTCCTACTCTACCCCTCCTTGCATCTTCTGACACCTCCTTTACTGTACCGATCCCCAAAACAAACCTTTCTAAACTCTTCCCTTTGACTCTTCCCCTCCAAAAATCCTTTTTACTCATCCAAAAGCCTCCTCCTACTGCTATGACCTAAAAAAAGAAATCCTTCACTCTTCTATCCCTCCACTATCCTCTTCAATCAAAATAACAGACTAGCATGTTCACTTCTCTAATTCCATATTCCACTATACTAATTCACCACTAATCCTTTATGGGTTCCAGAGTAGCGTGCTACTCGCCAACAAAGCGCTTCAACACCCATCAGGGGCAACAGGCGCTATATGAATGCAAACCTTTCTTTCCCTTCTATCCCTCCACTATCCTTCTCACTCCAAATAACTGACTAATATCCACCACTCAAATTACTTTCATATTTCACCATACTAATTCACCACTAATCCTTTATGGGTTTCCGGAGTAGCGTGCTACTCGCCAAAAAAAGCAATTCAACACCCCTATCCTTCCGAATCCAAATAACTGACTAACCTATCCACCACTTAAAATTTACTTGCATGTTTCACTATAATAATTCAACACTAATCCTCTATGGGTCCCGGAGTAGCGTGCTACTCGCCGAAAAAGCGCTTCGACGCCTCGTCAGGGGTAGTAAGCGCTATACAAATGCAATTACAATACAATACAATCCAATCTCTTCCACATTATTCTCTCCCACTTAAAGTTTGTGTGCCCATTTCCTGCACTCACACATTCAATAAGACCCTTTATTTTTTGGAACCCCTCAAATTTTAATGCGCTGATGCACCTTGCCAGCACTCATAGTTAGACAACTATTCCAACAACACTGAAAATGTGAAAAGAACATGTAAGATATGTTACCAATTGTACATCACATGCATATTTTCCACTTCTTAACAGGCTTGAGATCTCAGAATAACATTTTAAAACTAAGTTGAGGTAAACTTGATTGGTACATTTAAAAAGGGCAGTTTTTAAACATGTAAAACAACTGCTCTATATTGAATTTTATAATACTTGTGTGCTAAGAATCTGACAAGAGGTGATTTTCAGTTGTAGCTATTGTGTGTCGCCAGCCCCTCTCTTCCCTCTTTAAAAATACTGAACGTTATGTTATGTTATATGGATTTGTAGAGCGTGGCTTATCACTGTCAGGGTATCCAGATGCTGCAGCTGGTGTGTAGGTTGTCTGCTGGGGGGTTAGTTGAAGAGCTTGGTCTTCAGCCTCTTGGGGAATTCAAGAAGCGAGGAGGAGGCTCTGGTGTGTAGAGGGAGGCTGTTCCATGTTTTGAGTGCGATGTAAGTGAAGGCTAGGCCACTCGTTCTACGTTTGCAAATACAGGGGGCGTGCAAGATAGAGTGAGGCAGAGTGTTGGACTTGGCCCTTTTTGGCTAAAGTTCCTTAAACTTTTTTCTTTCCCCCTAGACCTTTTTTCTGACATGGTGTTGCCAACTTAGATGCTTTGGGCACTTTGCCACTGCTGATCAGTGTCAAAGTGCAAGTGCTCCCTGTGTAAAGTGTAATGGTAATTGGTTGTCCATAATTGGTATGTTTGCCTTACTAGTGAAGTCCCTAGTAAAGTGCACTATGTGTGCCAGGGCTGGTAATGCAAATGCTACTAGTGGGCCTGCAGCACTAATTGTGCCACCCACCCAAGTAGCCCTAAAGAGAGAACTCAGGCCTGCCACTGCAGTGCCTGCGCGCATTTTGTTAAACTGCCTTGTTATCCTGACAAGTGCACCCACTTGCCAGGCCTTACCCTTCCCTTTCTATGCACATCAGACACCCCTATGGTAGGCCCAAGGTACCCCCCTGGGCAGGGTGCAGTGTATGTGAAAGGTAGGACATGTACTGAGGTGTGTACCATGTCCTGACAGTGAAATACTCTCCATTTCGTTTTTCACTGTTGAAAGGCCATCTTGCCCATAGGACAGAATGGGGAAGGCTGTGTAATATGTGTCCCCAAAGGGGATGATGGACGGAGCACTTGAGCTAATCAAACACTCACCCCCAGTCAACTGATCTGGGTTTAATCCATCATCATTCTTTAGCTCACTCCACCACCCCAGTTCAGACATGGCCATATGCAAATCAGTCTGACCCTGTGCCTCATGGGAACAGTCCAGCCCGAACTGCCAAGCAATGTCTTCCCTGGACCAGAAATAAGCATCCTGGGACCGGTTTCTGGCTATTCAGCCGTCATCAGCCAGGCTAGCTTGAATCCAGTGGCAAAGTGAGCAAGGGACCCACGTCTGGGCATACCCTGCCAACTTAGGGCGAACAAAGCGATACCAAAGGGGATGATGGACGGAGCGCTTGAGCTAATCAAACACTCACCCCCAGTCAACTGATCTTGGTTTAATCCATCATCATTCTTTAGCTCACTCCACCACCCCAGTTCAGACATGGCCATATGCAAATCAGTCTGACCCTGTGCCTCATGGGAACAGTCCAGCCCGTACTACCAAGCCATGTCGCTCCGTCCATCATCCCCTTTGGTATCGCTTTGTTCGCCCTAAGTTGGCAGGGTATGCCCAGACGTGGGTCCCTTGCTCACTTTGCCACTGGATTCAAGATAGCCTGGCTGATGAGGGTTTTGAACCCGAAACCGGTCCCAGGATGCTTGTTTCCGGTCCAGGGAAGACATGGCTTGGCAGTTCGGGCTGGACTGTTCCCATGAGGCACAGGGTCAGACTGATTTGCATATGGCCATGTCTGAACTGGGGTGGTGGAGTGAGCTAAAGAATGATGATGGATTAAACCCTGATCAGTTGACTGGGGGTGAGTGTTTGATTTTCTCTATCGCTCCGTCCATCATCCCCTTTGGTATCGCTGTGTAATATGTGTCCAGCCTATCTTCCCAAAGGCTTAAGATGGAGAGGTGAAGTTTAGTGTGCCTGAACTCACAATTTAATAACACATCTTTTTGTGAAGGTGGTTTTTGAATTGCGTGTTTAGAAACCACTCTTTTAGAAGTGGCTGGGTTTTTGTGCTCTAACATTTCTGTGTGTCTCTGCCTGGTTGTGGATTGACTGTCTGGATTTAAATGTGATAGGCTCTGGGGAATGTCTTGACCCAGGGGAGGGGGTGAGACAGCAACAGGCTGACCTGCATCTGGAGTGTAGGGGGGAGGAGTAGCCCCTGGAGGTGAAGAGGCCTGGGTTGCTGCCATAAACCAATGGCTCCATTCCCTGCTGAGTGATTAAGGATCCAGACCCCCACTATCAAAGGCAGAAGGTGTCACTGGCAGGGAGACACCCAGAACTGGTTTAGACAGGGGTCAGTGCCCCCTTGAACACAAAGACTTCAAAGACATTTAGGGGTATAACTATGAGAGCTGAAACTCCTGGACATTGGAATGGAACTGTTCAAGACTGTAAAGGATTGAACCTACTTCGTGGTCAAGAGGAACCTCTGCCAAGGAAGAAACAGCTAATAGACTGAAGGAAAAGACTGACCCTTGCTGTGTGTTCTGGGGCTGGCCTGCAGTTTGCTGCTTTAACCAAGGAGAGGCTAAAGCTGTGTCCCCCTGCTTGAAAGGACTTTGCTGTGCTGTGTCCTGAAGTAACTTAACCCCAAGGGGCCGAGGAGAGCTGGCTCCCTGTTGTGGAAACTCAGGAACACAAAAGTTTCCAGAAGTGTCTCAGCGACGCTGTGTGCGTGTGCTTTTTGCAGCCTGAGCCCTTCTTAAGAATTACCCTGTGATCGTGGGCACCTGGAGTCCAAGCGAGTCTCAGCGACGCTGTGTGCGTGTGCTTTTTGCAGCCTGAGCCCTTCGTGAGGATTGTCCTGTGATCGTGTGCACCTGGAGTCCAAGTGAGTCTCAGCAACGCTGTGTGCGTGTGCTTTGTGCAGCCTGAGTGTTGTATCCTTCTTTCCCTCCTCTTTGTCCTTTCTTAGTGTCTTGTTCTCTGCTGCTCAGCCAGTCTCTGTGATGTCATGTACTGTTCTATCTGTGTGAGTCTATGTGGATTTGTCAGTTATCTTGGAGGCTGAGCAGCAGGGCAGCTGCTCCCGGTGGGGCCTTACTTTAGCCTTACTTTAACCTTTACTGGAACCTGGATTACTACCCTTTATATATGCTGTACCTGATTGATTGATTACCAAGAATAAACATACATCTTGACACAGCAACTGAGGAGTAATCTTTCATTTATTGGATGTTACACTGGCGACGATTGGAGAAACGGAACTACGCGTGACAAAACTACAGAAAAGGAACTACTTAAGAAACTAAGAGGAACTGAATTGCACCCTTTGCCAATGCTTTTAATGCCCCACCGGTGTCTATAACATCAGGCAGCCTACAGAAGTAAGTTGAGCGTTGGTATGTTGCTTGGGACATGTCAAAATTCTGCCTTCGCATCGGATGTTTATTGAACTTCATATGATCTGATGGGGATTCAATATTACAAGCTTGAAGTCCTGCTGAAGTGTTTCGTACTTTTATTTGCCTCGTACCAACTTTCATGTGACTGAGAATGAGTAGATAGTTTATTCTGATCAGAAAGTGCTGTCATCAGAGTTGTGAAATAATATTGCGTTTGTGTGCTGTGAACAGTTAGCAATTCGGCTGTTTGGCTGTGCACCTGAGGGGAGCCGGAGAGTCTGTGAATCCTGCTGAGATGACTTTGTGCACTTTAAAGGAAATTCCTGTTCCCCGATGAAATTGTCCTTCGCACTACTTTGGGAAAAAGGACTTTAATGTACTTTTGGTGCGCTTTTCCATGGCCATTGGCAGTTTCGTTGTTGGGGTGCCGTTTAACTGTGTTGACTTTTAAACTGAGCACGAGCCGACCTTTCAAAATATCTCCACTCTTGCGCCAGCACGCACGCTCTTACCCCGTCACGACGGATTCCTGAAGTCCTTTCGTAGCATCTCCTGTGACGTTCTGGCATTGTCGAATTCCTCTAGCTGCCGACAGACGCTATGCTGCAAAAGCGTGCCATGAGCCACTCGGCATTGCGTCAAAAGCGTGGCGCCATTTTGTGGTTGGTCGTGGCTCAGTCTGCAGGTTGGTGCAAGTCCTCAGTATGCCAACCAGGTTCGTCGCGTGCGTTCTCCTTTGGCAACTACAGCGAGGCAGTTTCAGCGAAGGATCTGGTGACTGTTTTCTGTTTCGCCTGGATCGTCTGGTGGATTTTCGCTGTGGTGAGGTGAAACTTCGTGAAGACGTCTTTGGGTTTGGGTGAGACGTCGCTCACCAAATCTTCTTCAGTGTAGACTCTGTCGTGCTTCCAATATTCTTGCAGTTGGTGACAGCCTCTATATAGAAAAGATTACCGGCGTTTTCAGAAAGCTGCCTCAGAAGATTTGACGACGGTGACTACTTTTATTGTTTTAACTTGTTATGTTTAAACTTTTGTGATCTATTTTGTTGCATATTAGCTAAGTTACGCAGTATGCTGTTTCCGCTACAATTTACAGTTTAGTACATGCTACACTGAGACCTTCGTGAGGATTGCCCTGTGATCGTGTGCGCCCGGAGCTCAAGTGAGTCTCAGCGACGCTGTGTGCGTGTGCTTCGTGCAGCCTGAGACCTTCGTGAGGATTGCCCTGTGACCGTGCACACCTGAAGCTTAAGTGAGTCTCAGCGACGCTGTGTGCGTGTGTCCTGTTGCAGCCTGAGATCTTCGATATCGCCATCGGCCCGGAATCAACCAAGTCGCATTGGAGGCCCAAGTCGCGAGAGGAGGAGAGGAGAGCGAGGTCGCACCCCCCAGGTAACGTGTGTCGCCGCCTGGGGCGGGGTGCGGGCTCGGAGAGGGACGCTCTCGGCCTGTCCCATTCTTGTAGCACGAGCCTCTGCTCAAGCTCGTATTGCGGCATGTACGTGCCAAGGAGTGGCAGTATCGGGGCCGGAGTGTGGAGCTGTACTTTGGTTTACACCATACCCGTGTTGGGGGCATATGTTGGCGGAAGCTGACCGCGAGTCAGTACGAGCGGCAGAGAGACCGTCTAACGCACCGTGATCAGTGCCGAAGTGCCTTGCGCATTGCATTGTTTCTGCATTACGAACTACCTGATTGTTACATTGCGCATTGCATTGTGTTTGCATAACGAACTGCCTGATTGTTGCATCACGCATCGCATTAGTTTGCATTACGAACTACCTGATTGTTACATTGCACATTGCATTGTGTTTGCATAACGAACTGCCTGATTGTTGCATTACGCATCGCATTAGTTTGCATTACGAACTGCCTGATCGTTACATTGCGCATTGCATTGTGTTTGCATAACGAACTGCCTGATTGTTGCATTACGCATCGCATTAGTTTGCATTACAAACTGCCTGATCGTTACATTGCGCATTGCATTGTGTTTGCATAACGAACTGCCTGATTGTTGCATTACGCATCGCATTAGTTTGCATTACGAACTACCTGATTGTTACATTGCGCATTGCATTGTGTTTGCATAACGAACTGCATTATTTTTACATTGCAAGTGCCTGATTCTTGCTTTACGAATTGCATAGCATTGCATTAGGATTGCATTGGATCACCTAGATTTGCTCATTAATACCGCCAGTCCCTACAAGGGCTGGCTGGCCTAATAACCGGCTAGGAAGAATATTACAAATACGCATATGTTGGATTTTTATCGTGTGGTCTCATCGTATATCTTTTTATATAAACATATACTTTTTTTTTTATGAAACTCGTGTGGAGTCCTTTTGTGGTGTCATCATTGGGTCACTGAGAGCGTGGTTGCAAATGCTTTACACATTAGCCTTGAAGATAAGCCTGGCTGCTCGTGCCAAGCTACCAAGGGGGTGAGCAGGGGCTATCTGAGAAGGTGTCCTTCCTTTCCCTGACGTGGAAGCGGGTGGGGATTTCAACCCCCCGGTTCTAACACAGAGCATAAGTATCTGGTGGTTTGGTGGAAGTGAAGGCGGCAATTGAGGTATGCTGGTCCAGTGTTACGTAATGCCTTGTATGCATGCATGAGGAGTTTGCATTGGCAGCGTTTGTGAACACTCTATTTCACCCATTGTCTTTCGGAAAGCAGATCCCTGGCAGTGCATGAGCCTGCCCATGTGTAGCCTGTAAACAGTGAGAATGCCCTTGGCCTAACTACAGGGTTCTTAACACACATATATAGTTGCTGTCAACCCCCACAAACTCTTACAATGTTGCGCCTATGGAAGCAAGAGGCACTTCTGGCTGGTTTGGGCACATGAGCTTTTCCACCACTAAGCAGTGGTGTGATCTGATGTTATGTGATATGAGATTCTATTGACAAAGAGTGGCCCAAGGTGAAAACCACTGTCAGCGTCCTTCCCCCAGGAGCAGACATCTAGTCCTGGATTAAATTGTAGTTAACAAGGGTGTGGTCTCCTGAGATGGGCCATCACATCTTCCATAAAGGGGGACATTTCTTATGTAGGTGCAGTGATGTCATCTCTCAGTGCCAAACTCCCAGATTTACACTCTGCCTGGCAGCTTTTTCCAGTGGTTAAGTAAGACACAGTTATTTTATTCCACTACCTGTAGAGTGAGCCTTGGCTCTGTGGTAGCAAAACGTCGTAACAATCAGATTGAGCAGGGTTTCAGGGGCACACTTAATCTAAAGTCTAGCTATTTTTACTTCCAAGCCAGGAGATGCATGACCCATTTTCGTTGCTTGCATTAGGGCCCATGTCACCCTTCCTACGCTACTAGTTGAGAGGGACAAGCTGTACCAGTTGTCGCCACCTTTTAGAACCTATGTACCTGACTTTCAGATGAGGATTGATTTATGCCCCTGGACAGGGAAGGAAAGGATTGTGAGAGCCCCAATGGAGATCAGCAACTTTGAGGTCCTAGCTGGTCAATGCTGGCAGGCCAAGCA
Source organism: Calotriton arnoldi (assembly GCA_963921515.1). Taxonomy (NCBI): domain Eukaryota; kingdom Metazoa; phylum Chordata; class Amphibia; order Caudata; family Salamandridae; genus Calotriton; species Calotriton arnoldi. The sequence goes on from CAWUFW010002211.1 coordinate 1,764,890, forward strand.
ATGAGTGCGTGGGTAGTAATGTGCCAGGTATCCTGCATACTGCTCACATTTACCTTGAGGAAAAATCTCTGACTTGGTCATTCTACTAAGTTAGTGATCAATTTCATGAGGCCCTACCGAATGTGTGAACCCAAAACCAACGGCAGCTTATATTTAACCATATTTCCTGTCTTGAGCCCATGACCGGGCCATCTTGTGTCTTCAAGTTTCTGTACGTACCTAAATTACACAGGTATCATGCAGTCACGCTTGCAGGGGAACTTCTTCAGTTGTCGAACCCCCACTCAGAACTCACATCAGAACTGCACGCAGTTGAGCCTCCTTGGTCAAGAGATGGCATCTTTCTTTCTGTTTGGGGATGTACCGAGTAAAGCATCTGGTTTGGCATCATTCAGGCTCAGCCAGTTGGTCAGCTTCCTGTTGTGGATTCTAACGAAAATATGTAGGAATTTTCAAATATCGTCCATCACCTAGCCAACCACTTTCGAAAACAGCTTTGTGCAGTCAGAAGCGGTGTGAAGATTCACATCCATGGGCAGTGTTTTCGGAAACAACAGGATATATAAAGAATGGGTGACAGACAGGACCATGGAGGACTCCATATTGGACCTCTAGTCACAGGTTTCACAGTCGCCCAGAGCTATCCTGTTAGTGTGGACAGCAGGAACAAATGTAAATAATATGACCTAGTGTGGTGTTCGAGCTTTGGAGACTAAACTTTACCTGTCATTGACCGTGATCATAAAATGCCTAGCTTCACGTATTCTGGAGTGTGATGATAGCACGCTTCACCTGGCCAGAGTGCTATGATAACGTGCTAAGCATCACCTGTCCTGAAGCCCACTCGTAAACTGCCAAGCTTCACCTGCCCGCAGCACAATTATAAAATGGCAAGCTTCACCTGCTCCAGAGTATTATCATTCCATGCCATGCTGCACCTGTCCTAGAGTGTGATCATTAAATGCCAAGCTTCAGCTGTCACAGACGGTCATAAAATACCAAGCTTCACAGGTCCTGCAGGGTGATCATAAAAAGCCAAGCTTCACCTGCCCGACCATAGTGTGCCATGCTTTCTTGTCCCAAAGGACAATCATAAAACATAAAGCATCACCTGTCATAAAATACCAAGCTTTGCATGCCCAGAGTTGTATCATAAGATGCCAGGCTTCTTTTGTCCTGGAGAACAATCATAGTGGTTCAAGCTTCACTTTCTCAAAGCTCGATCATAAAAAGCCTAGCGTCACCTGTCCTAGAACATTGTCATTGTATGCCTAGCTTCACTTGTCCTCGAGTTCAAACCTAAACCCCAAGATTCACTTACCCCGAGTTCAATCATGAGGCGCTAAGTTTCGCCTACCCAAACCTCAACCATAAATTGCCAAGCTTCACTTGCCCAGAGCTGGACCTTGAAACACCAAGCATAATGTTCACCGAGCCCAACCATGAATCTCCACACTTTACCTACTTCCCAGCTCATTGCTAGGATTCTGAGCTTTATGTGTCCTGGCAGCCCTATTTAAAATGTCAGACTGCACCAGTCCCATAGCAGGGCCATAAAACACCAAGCTTCACTGCCAGTGCTCAATCTTAAAAAGCCACTTACTGCAACAATTTACCTTATATTTGTGGTTTTCTGGAACCCTTGTTTATCAGGTCTTTTCTGTTGCTGTACCCGCCACTCTCTCCGGAACCTTAAATAATTATGTAAGAGTGAACTCGGATGTTGGCAGAGATGTCTTGTGGTCTTCTACGTAATGCCAAGAGTATTCTCAGTAGAGTAGCAGCATTACTTCTAGCTCGTCCTTCACATATTTTCCTCAACTAACCTCTATACTAAAAATTATCCAAAATAGTCTGCAGACAGAGATACTTTTACGTAACTGCTGTGGAAGACAGATGAAACCCCTTCAAGAAAAGGACTACTTGAAAGTTAAAATTAATATACACTTTCATAAAAATAGATCAAATTATGACTTTGTTCCAATTAAGCGAACAAAGTAACATTTATATTGAAGTGCGCTTGACCCTTACAACACGACCCTCCAAATCATTGTGAAAAGAATATGTTCAGCATTTGATCCCTCATTCACTTCTCATCATTCATCCAAAGAAGCACCTTAATCTTCGTAGAATTCTAGGTGTTCCTTCTATTTTTCTCCCATTCTAACCAACACGTGTTTCGTCATAATTGACTTCATCAGGGCTCGTCAATAATCCAATATAACGTATGAACACTCAACACCCAAAACTGTATCAAGTAAGAAACACATTGCAACACTGTAACTAAAAACCAACTAGTTGTATGTACTTGAGTATACTGAGGCACTACTCAAGATGTGCCCGTGTCTCGCAAACCAGCACAATAAATCTCTCAAATCTTTTAGCTGTAAGTTTAATTCAGGCAGGCGCGTGCATGTGACGTCCACCAATTCAAAAACGAAGAGAATATAGTTGTTTGGAAGTGGGGAACGTTAGGCTTTACAACTGTAGTGCCTGTTGGGGGTTCGTTTTTATCAATAAATATGTCTTTTGGAATGAAGAAATGGCGTAAATGCTCTGCTTAAAAGCATTTTGACTTTGTCCAGAAGTTGTTCTAAAATTCAGTATTCCTTCTACAATGTTTAGTTTTATGACGAGCATAAGGTGGACGTCTTTTATTAGTCACATGCAGTGCTTTAAATGATAAAATAGAAGTGCAGGTACCCTGTACCGGAGTACCTGCTTGTTTCCGAGAAGTGCCGGTACTCACCAATTAAAAGTATATTACGTCTCTCTTGAGAAGTGCCGGTACTCACCAATTAAAAGTATATTACGTCTCTCTTGAGAAGTGCCGGTACTCACCAATTAAAAGTATATTACGTCTCTCTTGAGAAGTGCCGGTACTCACCAATTAAAAGTATATTACGTCTCTCTTGAGAAGTGCCGGTACTCACCAATTAAAAGTATATTACGTCTCTCTTGAGAAGTGCCGGTACTCACCAATTAAAAGTATATTACGTCTCTCTTGAGAAGTGCCGGTACTCTCCCTCTCAAAATAAAAAAGTGCCGGCACTTAGTATCGGCCCATTTAAAGCACTGGTTGGGCTGGTTTTTACTGTCGATCTCTCTGACAGTACCACAGATATGGCCTACAGCAAGCAAAAAACGATGCAGTCTCCCATTCCTTGCGAAACACCTATACAATGCATCTTTACAAGTTCAAAACGCCCCTGATTTGTAAACGTGGGACAGTACCGGCCCATTTAAAGCACTGCTCACATGGCCCTGCATTTAAATATCCAGTCTTCTGAGGTGACTTATAAAAGCGCTTTCTGTCTACATTGAGGTACGAGTTCATACATCCGCCCAATGTTACACAAATGTCAAATAGCTTGACAGGGCTTTATGGGGATTAAAGAGAGTACTGAGTAAAAGTCCGTAGTAAGGAAACCATCAGAGGACAACCAGTATGTCAGGATAGAGCAGGGATAAATGTTGCATTTCATTGGAGAAGGTTTGTTGTAAAATATCACCGGTCTCGCATCGTAAAGGAAATACATGCATATGTGTTTTTTTAAAGATTTAGAAATCCTGAAATGCAATGCACTGGTTTTGTTCAGTGGCATTGTTCAGGAGCCCTGTTTAGATGAGTCTTGACTTCAAAAGTAGGTGGATGAATTTGGCCTGGTTGACTCTCACCTCACTCAACCCAAAACCCCCAAATATGCATGGGATCAAAAAGGAGAAAAATAAAGGGATTCAGGAACGAAACAGAATTGCGACACGGGTGTGTTTTCAGCAGCTAGAGAGGCGTACAGCGGCAGATGGTCGGTTTCAGCTTCCGTGGAGTGGGAGGGACCGGGGCCGATCCCGCGTCACCCATCTGCTTCCCACATTACATTGAAGCAGTAATCATTGGCAATCTTTGCAGTTAAGATGGAGCCAAGCTGCTTCTGGCCTCTGCCCCTCTCAGAGAGGCACTCTGGGTAATGGATGGGTGTGTGATTGCCAAGCTGGCGATGCCCCTTCTCTCACTGCTGACCCTCTTCGAGCCTGGATCTGCACAGAGGCCTCTGTGGCCAATTGACATCTCTAGCCCTGCTCATGGAGGTGTGTGTGGTGGTCAGAGCCATACTCAAGCCGGACAACCCCCGGCTGCTGCCCCCAACAGAGCAGGACTGGGCCGCTGTCGTCACCGAGCGACGTAAAGCTTGCAGGGATGGTATTCGGAGAGTCATGGCGCAGAAGCACATTTTACCTCTCTCCTGCTTCCTTCGGATGAGCACGGTGATGTGTACCATTCCTTTAGGTGATAGCAGCAGTCGACATTTACTGTGCAAGAGTAGAAACTAAGTGCCATTTAAAAAGATGATTATTATAATAATAATAAAACTCATTATCATCATCTCCTGCAGCCCAGGACCTGTCCCAAAAAGCATCCACTTCAGCTCCAGTCCAACTGCTTCTCCCCACATGCTCCCAGCCACAGGCAGTCGATTGACATGTCGATTGCACACACTGAATAAAGGTTGGTTAAGTGAGGTGGCTGGCAGTGCTTAATTTGTGCTGATGTTTGTCCGTGCCCACCACCAACACTCATTTATGGGGACTGGGCCACCTGCATACATGTGAGTAGAATGGAAGCTTCTTTTCTGTGAATGCCTGTGCAAAGACCTGCTGTTTGGAAATCGGCTGAGGTTGTCATGGCAACATTCCATGGTCGTTGAGCACTTCTGCCTTTGGGCCGCGGCACATATATTTTTACACATTTTACGCATTAAGCACTGACTTGCGGTTTTATTGACCAGGTGAACTCCTCTGTCCTTAGAAGTTGATTGAGAGATGGCTGGAGGTTATGGCCAGGGAGAGTGCCATGCACTTTTCCACCTGCATCTGAGCACAGAGGGTTCAAGGAACCTTCTGCTTATTAAATTCCAGCATATACAAGGGATATTACAGGTTGAGGGGTGTCGGCAGGCAAAAAAACATTCGGAGAGTGTCTGGAGTCATTTTCACATGTGTGAGCATTAGAAGACTTCAGGTACATGTGCGCAACTAGAACCTTGTCTTTAGTGGGTGCAAGAGGACATGCCAGGGTACATGGGCTACACGCTGGAAGCGGGGTCAGATTGACGGAGATGGAAGAGTAAGACTTTGGTGTGGCTGCTACCTTGCTTACCATGTTTGAACTTGAAACCACAAAACTGTGGAAGCTGCTTGCTCTGGGACTGTGTCTGTGCAGCAGAGTACTAAACCTTCAGGGAGCGTGTGCAGAATCATGCGAAGGCCAGGTCATATAATAGCAGACTTCATGTCTAGGCCTTGAAATTTCATGTACACTGGCTTCCCCAAGCAGTCATTGTCGGACTCCAGAGCTTTCAAAACTAGGCTCCAGCATGTACCTTAACCTACTTAGGCGGTACCATCGAAACTAGGCAACCACAATGTACCTTAACTTAGGCGGGACCATCAAAACTGTCAACCACAATGTACCTTAACGTACTTAGGCGGGATCATCAAAACTGCCAACCACAATGTACCGTGACCTACTTCGGCGGGTCCATCATAATTAGGCAGCCAGAATGTGTGTTCGCTTCAATTCAATTCAAGAAATCTTTATTCGGCCAGTCCAGCCATAAAAGACAAATAAAACCAGTGCATGAGTGTGTTCGCTTACTTAAGCACGAGCATAAAAACGAGACCAGAAAGTGCCTTTGTCTTAACCTACTTAAGCAGGAACATTAAAATGAGGCAACCAGAATGTGCATTAATCTACTGAAGATGGGCCATCAAAATAGGCAGATAAAATGTGCCTTCACCTACTTAAGCAGGACCACCATCAAAACTAGGAAGCCAGAGCCTGCTTTCACCTACTTAGGCAGGATCATCAAAGCTAGGCGGGCAGAAACTGCCTTCACTCACTTAAACAGGATCATCATAATTAGAAAGCCAGAATGTGCCTTCACCTACTTAAGCGAGGCCATCAAAACTAGGCAGCCAGAAAATGCCTTCACTCACTTAAACAGGGTCATCATAATTAGAAAGCCTGAATGTGCCGTCGCCTACTTAAGCGAGGCCCTCAAAACTAGGCAGCCAGAAAGTGCCTTCACCTACTTAAGCGAGGCCATCAGAACTAGGCAGCCAGAAAGTGCCTTTGCCTACTTAAGCGAGGCTATCAAAACTAGGCACCCAGAAAGTGCCTTCACCTACTTAAGCGAGGCTATCAAAACTAGGCAGCCAGAAAGTGCCTTCACCTACTTAAGCGAGGCCATCAAAACTAGGCAGCCAGAAAGTGCCTTTACCTACTTAAGCGAGGCCATCAAAAACTAGGCAGCCAGAAAGTGCCTTCACCTACTTAAGTGAGGCCATCAAAACTAGGCAGCCAGAAAGTGCCTTCACCTACTTAAGTGAGGCCGTCAAAACTAGGCTGCCAGAAAGTGCCTTCACCTACTTAAGCGAGGCCGTCAAAACTAGGCAGCCAGAAAGTGCCTTCACCTACTTAAGCGAGGCCGTCAAAACTAGGCAGCCAGAAAGTGCCTTCACCTACTTAAGCAGGGCCATCAAAACTAGGCAGCCAGAAAGTGCCTTCACCTACTTAAGCAGGGCCATCAAAACTAGGCAGCCATTCACCTACTTAAGCTAGGCCATCAAAACTAGGCAGCCAGAAATGCCTTCACCTACTTAAGCAGGGCCATCCAAACTAGGCAGCCAGAAAGTGCCTTCACCTACTTAAGCAGGGCCGTCAAAACTAGGCATCCAGAAAGTGCCTTCACCTACTTAAGCAGGGCCGTCAAAACTAGGCAGCCAGAAAGTGCCTTCACCTACTTAAGCTAGGCCGTCAAAACTAGGCAGCCAGAAAGTGCCTTCACCTACTTAAGCTAGGCCCTCAAAACTAGTCAGCCAGAAAGTGCCTTCACCTACTTAAGCGAGGCCGTCAAAACTAGGCAGCCAGAAAGTGCCTTCACCTACTTAATCAGGGCCATCAAAACTAAGAAGCCAGAATGTGCTTTCACCTACTTAAGCGAGGCCGTCAAAACTAGGCAGCCAGAAAGTGCCTTCACCTACTTAAGCAGGGCCATCAAAACTAGGCAGCCAGAAAGTGCCTTCACCTACTTAAGCTAGGCCGTCAAAACTAGGCAGCCAGAAAGTGCCTTCACCTACTTAAGCAGGGCCCTCAAAACTAGTCAGCCAGAAAGTGCCTTCACCTACTTAAGCGAGGCCGTCAAAACTAGGCAGCCAGAAAGTGCCTTCACCTACTTAATCAGGGCCATCAAAACTAAGAAGCCAGAATGTGCTTTCACCTACTTAAGCGAGGCCGTCAAAACTAAGAAGCCAGAATGTGCTTTCACCTACTTAAGCAGGATCATAAAATCTAGGCAGCCAGAATGTGTCTTAGCCTACTTAAGTGGGTCCACATCAAGCGCACCATGAAAACTCTCCCTTGGCTAACACTGCAAGGCAGGACCACAGTTATGGTTCATTTGCACTATTAACAAAGCCTCCAAGGAAAAAGACCCAAAGCACTTTAAAAGTCTAGTTTTACACTACACTCCAGTCAGAAACCTCCGCTCATCAGCTGCAAATGTATTCTAGCAACAGTCATTCAAATGGATGAAGCAAGGAGAAAGCGCCATGCCGAGAAACACCTTATCGCTTTCCTGAGATTGGAACAACCTCCCACTCACTTCAGGAAGCTCCTGAAAACTAGTCTACTGAACCACTCAGTCACACTTTCTAAGTGGACCTCCCATGCTCCAAGGGGACGAGGTCACAGAACCTCACCTATGGGCTCCATCCTACATGACTATTCTTCCATAAGTTGGGATAGTGTTCCTACACCTTTCAGCACTTTGAAGAAAGTGAAGATTTACACTTAGCACGTCATTAAGCTCTTTAATAAATAAATTGTAAAATGCTTAGGATTCATTGCCTTCCAACGTTCAGTTATCCTTTCGTTTCAGCAAGCCACGTTTCAGGAAGAAACCCTGGTGTATTTTGCAATTTGTAAGCGGTTGCGAAATATCTGGAGTGTTGACGTAGTTTTGTCAAAGACATCCCTTTCAGTTATATAGTGCTAGCTGGGGGACATGGTTTACTGGAGGATGCCTGTAGATTTGAACCCTCTCTCTAGGTTTAAAACTGCCACCTCTCGCGGCCATCATAGTCAGCGAGATGTACTGTGCTTGGATTGCTTAAAACCAAAGCTGTTTTATGAAACATACCCCAAAAATGATCTGGGTTCCACCACCCCTGGGCAGTTACTATCAGCTGTGCCCTTCTATGGTGGCAAGCGTGGTTGCATCATCACCTTCTGTGTGACCAATACTCTGACAAGTACTGTAGGGAATCTGTCAAGTCCCTGCCTGGGTACCAACTTTTGGTATTTATGACTAGACAGTAAAAAAAAATGTATTAGACTGGAAAAAGAAAATTCTAATGGCACATGCACAAATGCCCCCGTTCATGGTGATAATCGGACTTCCCTGGGAAATCGGGTTGCTATATCTAGTGGGGTTGGCAGCCAGAGGTTCTGGTAATTTGTTTATCCTTCAGAAAAGACTGATGCTAAAAACAGCATGATTCTCCTGACCTGTTTGTACGTATGAAAGGGTGTTTGGGAATTAAATCAATGAAGGGATTGTAGGGAGTGCATGGCTCCAGGCACTGCTATCCCACACACCTATTGTAAGGGTATGGTCTTCAAGAAGCAACTTCTGTGATGTTTTTTTATGTATGGAAGCTTCTGGTATTTTAATCACAGACAATCCTGCCCATCATTCTCTTGGCCTGGGAAATATATTGTCAATGTTGTGTTAAGTGAATTTTGTTGTCGTTTAGCGGGGAAAAAACAGGAAAAAATGTGCGTTTTTCCCCTATGCAGAGTTCTCTGCTATGGAAACGCCACACCACGTGCACAGATCCTGCTGGGAATGTCACATGGCCTTCCCAGGAATAGTCATGGCAGTCTGAGCGTGGCACACAAATTTACTACTTTCATACTTTCATTGGGCCTAGTGAGTCTCAATGAAACTCCACAGGGGAGAGTACCCTATCGTACCAACCGCCACTGCTTGCGTGGGCATTGCACATGGGAGAGAGTGGAAGAACTGAGAGACTGTGGACTACAAGTCCAAACTTCCTCTGACTGTAGAAGCGGGTGGGGATGAGAGGCCCCAATCCGGAGTCAGTGTCAAGAGAGCCTGTTGAGTAGAGGCGTTGTACAGAATACTCACATACAGTTAAAAAGCTTCACAAAGTAAAACAACCATGACCACCGGATGGGATTGTAATGTCGTAGCCATTTTCATGGTCACATACATACATACTGCCAAAGAATGACACCAAACATATAAAACTATTGCAAATTATTTGGGCAATCATATTAATTTCAAAGCTGCCTGTAGCATGCTCAACAAACATTGCTCTAACATCCATCTAACAGTATTTGAGAGAGCCCCCCCCCCCACTGGGCTGAAGCTGACTGCAGTATGTGAGAGCCTTCCACTCTTTTCCCCGCCAACTATGGCTGAACAACGCCCCTGTGAGGAAAAGGATCCACCTTGAAAGCAAGCAGCAACCCTTGGGCAGAGCTAGCAGGAGTGAGGCCTAAGCCAGACAAAGACCTTTCAGAGCCTTCCATTGTGCCCCTGTCCCTGTCCAGCCTCCCAACAACATGGCTTCCTTGCAGCTGGATTCATACCCGGGCCCTTGCAGCCGCGAGGTCTGGTATCGTTACTCCTCGAAGAAGGAAGAGAGTCACCTTTGGCGCATAACAAATGGTGTTTCTGGGGAAGCACGTAAAGAATAATTCTGGTCAGTATCATTTTAAGGATTTTTGGAGCCTCGAGTAAGACATATTTTGGGGCCCAGTTCACTACAACCTCGAATTTTATGATCCGTTTTCTGCTAATTCAAGCCTGCAGGATACCAGACAGTACTGAATTATACTCCATATTACCAGAAACATGGTCACACAAAAACACCCAAAATAGATCTTGGCGGAAGCCCCTAAATCTTTCAGATGTCACTGGGCAGAGAGAGACAGTCTGGGGTAGGCAGAAAGTAGGGAAGAGGTTAACATAGAGCAATAGTGGTGAAACAGTCAGGATCAAATCACTTTTTACTGGGGCCCCTTGGAAGGTGGGGGCCTAGGCAATCGGCCATTTTGCCCATCCCTTAAAACGTCTCCAATATATTCCTTCGCTGTGCCGAAAAACCGCTTTAATGCACAGAATTTTTTTTCAAAAGAGGACGCTCATGCCCAACAAGGAGAAATTCATATACAGCGCTTAATTATGAACGTGTCTGGTTTTCAGCGAAAGATACAGGTAGGCCTGTCTGGTTTCCTAGCTCCCAAACAGGGGAGTAGCAACCAACAGGGCAGCAGGTACAGTGGCACCGAGGCCCAGGCTGCGAGGGGCCCTCTGGACCCCTGTAATTAATGTTTTTTTACTACCAAACTGGGTAGGCACCCATACTCGTTACTTGCCCGAGGGCCTATAGCACACGCGCTGCGCCATTGCTGCCACCCCCAGCTGCTCTTCATCACACGCCCAGAACGTCAGAGCCGCTGCCTCGAGGCCAGAACGTGGAATCCTGCACTCGGTCACCCGCTCCATTAGTGCGCGCTCGCTGCAGCCATGGCTATCCAGACCCTCGTGGTTCGTCTTCATCCTCCTTCCACGCCCACGCTTCCTAGCTGCTCAAAAGATGCCCGTATAACCCACACACCATATCTGAAGGACACGCATTTGGTCGGCTAGGGCACCCCGTGGGTTTACTTTTACTGTTTTAAGGTTTTACGTATTTCTGAATGTGCAACCTGTGCTGTGCTTCTTTACCATGTTCTCCTTGTCTCAGCCCGTTATCTACCATAGAACGTGTGCTCTTGACTTGTGCTGCTTCCAAACAGAGACCCAGGGTATCCTCTCTGGCACTTAGTATTTCTGGCAGTCGGGCTGACTAAACTCCTTTAAGTCGGAGATTTGGGCTGGTGCTGTTTGGGCCTAGAGCAATCCCCTCACTTACTGACAAGTGTTCTGGAACTTCACAGACTCGTAGCCAGGACTGGCCCTGGCCCTATAGGGCACTCTGGCAGTGACACAAGAGCTGGGTTGACTGGCGGGTGTGTGTTGACCGTGTTTTTTGGCTGCTTGTAAGCGGCGGCTCCTGCGTTATGGCGGAGGAGCATCGCCCTGCCCCATACCCCCCCCCCCCCGCCAGCAGCCTAAAAAAAAGAAAAATAAACGATAATAAACCTGGGTTTATTATCGTTTTATTTTGTTTCCCGGCTGAGTCTTTAGGGGTGGGACCAGTGGGGATGACAGGCACTGAGGGAAGTGGTTGCACACACTACCTTCAGTGCCAAGTGGGTTTGGCCGGCCATCTCAGGACAGCCAAACCGACATGCGCACTGAAGTTGTCTCCAACCCGAGCTGCGCTGCCAGGTTGTAGACAGCAGGCACAGGCTCCCAGTCTTACTAGGAGCGCAAATTGAGGGTGCTCAGGCCAATCCTGACTCTGCTCTCATGCTGAGAGCAGAGTCAGGATTGGGCACAGGGGAGTCCAAGAGCCTGTGCCTGCAGTGGACTGGAGCTAGAAGACCGGCGATGCGGCAGGTACGTTTTTATATATATTTTTTGTTTGTTTGACTCTTGTCCCCAATCCCCCCCGCTGCCCGCCCCGCCACTTTGCCCGGACATCAGTCGCTACTGCTGCTTGTGGGCCAGTATTGTGGAATGATATTTTCTCTGGTATTACCACAAACATTGACTACAGCAAGCACAAATGCATGCAGTTCCTCATATCTTGCAAAACGTATATAGAGCTTGGATGTACAAATTCAACACTGTCCTGATTTGAAAATGTGGACCATGTTATGAATTATCTCATTTGCTAATAAGGGCCACTTTAATTTGGTGCCCGGGCCCATTATCTGTCCCAATTTGACGCTGCTCGAAGCTGTAATTTCAGTACAGCTATACACGCAATGCGAGTTCAGAAAGAAGCTCATACCCAGAGGTACATTCTAGGTGTGCACACAATGTGTTATAGGACTGAGATTCCCACCCAGGTGCCCTGCAGTTGTACACACAGTGTAATTTAAAACTAAGACACATACTCACGGGTGCAGAGCAAATCAGTTGTACACATTGTAATGTATGGCCACGTGATTGTGCAACTGTGGCTTTTCCCTCATAATTATGGATTTACGGCCCTTGAAACATTTTCCACTCTCTGCTGCATATTTTGCAGATTTCAACTCAAACATATAAAAAGTTACTTTAAAAATAAACGCTACTCATGGTGCAGCACAGTGGCTAAACCTTTTCATAAGTTAACTGGTTACCTTTCAGTTGCTGGTTGCTGTATTTGTGAATTAAATTGGTGCTAACAAGGTGAAACCTTTGTCTAAACAGTGTTAATGTCCCCATATTGATAGATAGATAGACAGACGGACGGACGGACGGACGGACAGACGGACGGACGGACAGACAGACAGACAGACAGACAGACAGACAGACAGACAGACAGACAGAGACAGAGACAGAGACAGAGACAGACAGACAGACAGACAGACAGACAGACAGAGACAGAGACAGAGACAGAGACAGACAGACAGACATGTGTGTATGGTGTGAGGCTACATAAACTCTTTGTACCACGGGGTGGAAAAACATAAGGTTTTTGAGACAACACTTAGGCTTAGCTCTTTCCATCTCATCCTATATTATTCTTTTAGGAGATGGCCTTTCCCCACTTGAGGAATACTTTGCTTCTTTCCATTGATGTTTCTGTGGCTCACAATCCAGGTCTAGCCAGAAGTACACCCATTCAATGATAAATTATATCTCAGCAAAGGGCGATCTTGTACATATCCTGTTCCTATTTCACACACGGAACACCTGTGATACTTTAAGTCGGTCTTTTCTATTTTCAGGCCCACACACCATCACTTCCCAGGATATATTTTGCGCTAAAGAAGTGTTTTTTGGGCCTTTCGATGTGAACTGCTCGAAGCACAAGAACTATTGAAACCAACTGCTGTATGAAAGTTTCTACCTCCAATTAATTTGTCTCTAGGTCCTGACCATTCTCTTGCATGGGTGAACAGCACTCACACCTGAAATCTCTTGACGTGACTTACTTACATTGGGGATTGATAGATGGTAGAAATTGGGCTACTGGTTAATTGGGGCGTGAGCCCTGGTCAAGCAGCAACCACAATCCTAGTCAGGGTAAGGCACAAGCAATCCCCAAATTAACCTGTGCTCAACCCCCTGGTAGCTTGGCACAGAGCAGTCAGGGTTAACTTAAAGGCAATGTGTAAAGTATTTGTGCAACACTTCAAACAGTAAAACAGTGGAAACATCAAACAAAAAGGATCCCACACCAGGTTAAAAGATAGAGCAAAATGTAATAAATAAGACAAGACCAAAATGAAAAAAATCCAATCAGTAGAACCGAAATTATACATTTTTAAAGAATAAACGGCTATATAGCGCATAAAAGCATTAAAGCGCCAACCGGAGATATCTGGTCGCGTTGGACCGGGTCAAAGTCCAAAGTTTAGGCCAACCTCGATGGAGCGCGGGTTGGATGCAGTCCCAGATTAGTCCCGCTTCAGGTTTACCTTCTCAAGTTTTGTGCCAAGAGTCTCATTTGCGTTGGAGGGGGTCGCGAGGAGCAAACAAAGCATCGCAGGCAGTGATCGGCATGGCACGAGAAGCAGGCTGGCAGTCAACCGTGGACGGTTGATGCTGCTGTGCGAAAAAACAGACTGGCAGCGGCTGACACTGATTTTTGGTGTGAACAGCGCGGTTCTGGTGCGAACGGACCCGTTTGCGGTCGCAAAGAGCCAAAAAGCTTGAATTTTAGTGCTCGAGAGTCACACCAAGGGTCCAGGACCTGAGAGGCACCTCTTTGAGGTCAGAAACTCATTGAAGATGGGTCCAGGAGCTGTTGGGAGCCTGTTATGTCCCTGAGGCTCAGATCAGGAGGCCATTACAAAATAATGGGGTAACCCAATAATCGCCACAAGACCTGGGTACAATGCGATATGAAAAAATTGGTCCGTGACTGACTTTAAAAAAATCAAATTACAATTTATCATATGTGTGTCGCCATATCAGTCAACCACTAGTAATCAATACGATTAGGAATGCAACTACATATCCTGGAAGCGGAAATGGAATAACTCAAAACAATCAATAAATATGAAACAAAAGATGCGCCCAAAAACTTTTAGTTCAGTATATTCATTTTATATACATAAATGTACTCAAAGTTGATTGAAAACGTAAATTATTTGTCATTAAGAAAATTGAAGGGTTGCTCAAGAAAAAGGGGGGTGGAGGAGGGGTGTGCTCGTGATGGATAAGGAGAAGTGGAAGTCACTAAGTTCAGAATTTACACACTTTTCAATATTTTGAAAACGAACTGGTTAAAGAGACCAGTACAAAGCGGCCTGTCCTAAGCAGATTATTTACAACATATTTTACACTTTTTTGTAGGTGCATAAATGCAACATCAGAAAGTAGGGATGTAACGCAGTACAGGCCCTGGGTGGGTGGGGAGCGTCGACCGTTTCGACCCGACTAGTGCGTTGAGGGTGACTTAAACCTCCGCTTGCGAGTCTTCTTCAGGGCTGAACTTGAACTTGACAGGACAACTTCCTCGAGGCATGCGGCGCCCGGGTTTCCCTTGAAGGCAATTTGCATACCAGATTCGATCGGATGCTCTCCAACTAGGACTCCACAGCAATGGAAACCTTTGGATAATAAACTTACGGTTTTCAATACCGGTGCGGACTTCAAAAGGCTTGGTCCTCAACAGCGTAATTCACGTCACTCCAGGGGACCTTACCGACCTGGATACATCCCCTCACTGTCATCAATTATCATTGGCAACCTGGGTTGCCTGCGTGGTTTGAGACTCACACCCAGGGAGCAATGCACTTATACACACAGTGCAACTTCGGAGTGGGCCTCACACCCTGGGTGCATTGTAACTGTACACGCAGTGTGGGATAGGACTGTGACTTGGGAATGAGACTCACACCCAAGGGTGCATTGTGACGGCACCATCTGTGAGTGTGGCTCACATCCAGGGAGCAAGGCACTCGTACACACAGACTGGCATAGGCCTGAGATGAACACAAATGAAGCAATGCACTTGTACACACATAGTGACCTAGGAGTGAGGCTTACACCCTGTGTTGCATGGCAGGTGTACACAATGTTACATTGGTTTGAGACTCACACCCTCTGGCACATTTCATGTGTACACAGTATCACATATGGTTGAGACTCACACCCAGGGGCCAGTGCATATTTTGAGCCTGTGGCTTCCGGTGCTCAGCACCAGCACTTAATCATCAACAACAACGCTTTTCATGAGCACCAGTTAAGGACACATTCATTTATGGTAGGCACGGGGAGATTAAGTGGTTTGCCCAGAATCACAGGATGTTGAGCCGACGCTGAGACTCGAACCTGGTTCCCCAGCTCTAAAGTCGGCAGCTCTGGCCATCACGCCACATCCTCTCACCACTTTCATGGTTAGTAGCAGGTTCTGTTTTAGGAGGCGCTAATAGCAGAAATGGGTTGGTGCAAGCTGCCTCCTGACGAGAGCCCCAGTGCTTATTTTTTTACAAATTAACCACTGCCAGGGGTGCATAGCTTTACATGTAGTGTTATACAGGACTGTGACTTAAGAGTGAATTCACACCCAGGGGCGCATTGTAGATATACATGCAGTGTGATATAGGACTGTCACACAGGACTAAGACTCACCTTCAGGGAGCAATACACTTTCACACACAAGGTGACATAGAACTGAGGCTCGCAGAAATGGAGCAATAGACTTGTACACACAGAGTGACTTAGAAATGAGACACACACCACGCGGTGCACGGCAGTTCTACACGGTGTGGCACGGGATTGAGGTTTCACCCTCTGGTGCATTTCACATGTATACGGTGTGACTTCAAATTAAGACTCACACCCTCTGGTGCACTGCATCTGTAAACAGTGTGACACAGAATTGAAACTTACATCAAGGAAGGCATTGTAACTGTGCAAGCACTGCAATGTTAGACTGAGGCTCACACCCAGGGAGAAATGCGATTGGTAAACACAGAGTAACTTAGGAGTGAGACTTCCATCCTGTGGTGCATTGCAGGTGTACACAGTGTCACACTGGATTCAGACTCACACACTCTGGTGCATTGCAGGTGCACACATTGTCACATAGGCCTGAGACTCACATGCGAGAATGCATTGTAACTGTACAAGCAGTGTAATAAAGGACTGAGTCTCACAACCGGCGAGCAATGTGGTTGTACTCAGAGAGTGACTTAGGGGTGACACTCATATTCTGTGGTGCATTGCAGGTGTACAAAGTGTCACGTTGGATTGAACCTCACACTCTCTGGTGCACTGCAGGCGCGGTGGTTTACACGCTGTCACATAGGCTTGAGACTCATACCCTCTGGTGCATTGCAGGCGTATTCTGTGTAATATAGAATTGAGACTTAATGCTCAGGTGCATTTCAAGTATACACAGTGTAACATTGGATTGAGACTCATACCCTCTGGTGCATTGCCGGTGTACACAGTGTCACGTAGGATTGAGACTCACACACTCTGGTGTATTGCCGGTGTACCCAGTGCCACGTAGGATTGAGACTCACACTCTGGTGCATTGCCGGTGTACACGGTGTCACGTAGGATTGAGACTCACACACTCTGGTGTATTGCCGGTGTACACGGTGTCACATAGGATTGAGACACACACTCTGGTGCATTGCAGGTCTACATAGTGTGACCTAGGAGTAGACTCACACCTAGGTGTGCATTGTACCTGTGCACACAGTCTGACATAGGACTGAGATTCACACCCAGTGTGCAATGCACCTCTACACTCAGAGTGACAAAGGAATGAAGCTCACACTCCAGGTGCAGTGCAGTTGTACAAACAGAGTGGCATTGAGTCACACAAAAATGTGTGGCTGGGAGCTGCAGTGGCTGGGTAGAGAGGTGTTGCAGAAGGGTTGAACTCAACACAAGCCCAAGCAATCAGCAGCCTACTCTCACTTGGTGCATGCGCAGTGCAAGCCACCTCAGGCATACCATTGTCAGATGCAAAGCACCATGCTATAGTCTAAGAATAGTAGTCAATCTAGCCCCAGAAGCTTTCCATCCAGTCAATTAGACCCTTGGACTCGGGGCTATAAGTGCAATGAAAAAAGAGGAGGGTCTCTAAAAGGGGCATGGCCTATGTAATTATAGGAGTGGCTTAGAACGTAATCTAAATTTTAGTGCTTTCCATGGTGTACCAACTGACTGATATATTGGTGTCTCTCTGAGCTTTCAGTTATTGCATCCAGACCTATAACACAACAACTGTCAAATACCTAAAGCCAGCCAGGACTACTGGCTTTGTCAATGGTTGTCTCTGTGCGCTCTACAGAGGGGCCAATGATTGGATGACCATGTATTCTGAACTCCTTTTTGAGCCACTGACAGACACTGTGAGAAACTCGCACTGCCTTCAGCCTCAACTCCAGAGCTCTCAATCGTGGGCCATTATAAACACCTTGAGGCTACTCAGATCAAAGTATGCACTAGACAAGACTAATAGGTTACACGAAAAAAATACAAAACCACAACATCCTGGAAATAGCTAGCACTCTTATAGAGTGCAAAATTAAGAAGAACGTGAAATATAAACCAGAACTAAATCATTAACATGGATTACCTTATTATGTTTTGCATTAATTATTCAGAAATCGTCAATGTCTTTACCATAAAAGTTAAGGACATGAATATAGGGACCAAATGGGACCTGTTTCGATGTCCCTTTTAAATTACTACCATGTCTGAGATCCAGAGGCACTGCTCCCCTTACAGCCCTGCTTCCACTAGAATCAGGCTCATATACTCCCTCTGCAAATTACAGGTGCCCTGCTTCAGCACCAGGTTCACCGAGCTGCACAAAAAATGGGGAATTATACCTGCAAACTGAGTTTGAGCCCAATTTGCATGCATTATTGACACATTTATTTTACAACCAACTTCTATTCAATTGTAGAAGTGATCACAAAACAAAACTCCTAACTCCTAATTGGTACTAGTGCAAATGCAGATGGAAATACTAGTTGCATCGTTTTTTAAACTCGCAACAGCACTGTATATACTCTGGGCCATCAGCATGCGTGGTCAGAGTTGTCCTTCGAGGGATCCTCGGAGACGTGCGGCAGTGATTGGCACCTGAGCTGCGGAAGCTGCGGCAAGGGAGAGCAGATTTTACCCAGCAACGTTTGAAAACTGGCATTTTTGACAGCTTGATTGGTTTGGGGCGGAAAGTCAAGGTTCTGGTCAAACTGCGTGCCTACATATTTTCCTCTGACCGATGTAGTTCGCAGTGAGAAGAACCGATGTTTTGGAGGGAGGGATGCAGTACAGAAACTGACCATTTTTGTGTGTGAAAAAGGCCACTTTATTGAAACAGGTGCACAGCACAATTGGCAAACCGCCTTACAAAACTAAAACCTCGCTATTCATCCAGTGAACTAGCAGTTGCCCATCCCCACCCCTCCCCCAACATACCCACCCTGCAGCTAACTCATTTAACTGTATTGCATTTCAAAATTTCCAACTTTCTATTCCCCCTACATCCTATGAGTATATTATGAACCTGTAAGTAACCAAATGTCCTAAACTAAACCTTGAACTACCTGCCTACCCTCCCCTTGTACATGGTTCCCCAGCTGGCAACACCAACCCACTTCTGCCAACTTCTGTCAAACTTTTCATGCCTCCGCCACCCAGACAAAGGAGGTTGTGAAACTATCTTCTTTTCTGCCCCCCATTCCTTTACCTTTGGTGTGTGGTCTAACCACCTACCACCTAACGTTCAAAACCTTGGTCAAAACATTTCTGATCTCCAGCAAATGCAAATACATTCCCATCCGAGACAGATGTACCCCATCTCCCCTAAAAAAGCTCTGTTGTCTCAAATGTTATGTCCAAATGACAAATTTGACCCAGAACGATCTCCCTTCAAAAGCGTGCCATCGCCCTATTGATTTTCATCTGCGCCCTGTCTATTGACGCCGGTTTGCATGCCCCTCTCCAAGGTCGCCTCGGCACAAACTCAGTCCATAGTAACCCCTGTGCACTGCTCTTTTATCTCCAACAAGTCCCTTTTCATAGTCCTCAACAACACCACCCCTCTCTCCCTGACCAAGTTATGCTCCCCAAGATGAAGAAGCAACACATCCGGGCACCTTGACCCAAACATCATGCCGTTTAATGTGTGTGGAAGGTCCCTACAAAGCATTCCCCCCTTACCCCCCCAAGTAACCCGAAAAAGACGATCATTGAAACACAAATTAGACCCCACGCCCCTCTGGGCCGCTTGTATAGCTGCCCACTTGATGAAGGAGTGGCCCACTACCCAGATATCCAACTCCACAGCCGCTGGGCCAGCTACAGCACCTAGAATGGAAACAAACAAGCAGTAAGCAATTCACAAAGCAGCATCCGCTGCGCTTCCCTCTTCCCCCAGCTCCCTCACATAGCGCCTATAGCATTCCGACGACGAGCGGCCCAGCTGCATAATATCCTCACGCGCCCAACCCCTATTTCCAGCTTCTGACGCTGCCCCAATGCGAAAATAATTTGTTGCGTACTCAGATGCCTGTACTCCGAGCCGGGCCAAGGGCTTACAAAGCATCGCTATTAACTGGTATGCCATCACATTGCCTCATAGGAGGTGCCGAAAGACCAAACTTCTGTCTGCCTTACAACAAGCCACCCAGCGCTCTCCCCATACCACCGAACATGGGCCAGATGAACCCATTGATTTCAATATGACCCACTTCCCCTGTGCTCTCCAATCGGTTTTGGAGTGACTAAGCCATTTCTCCCATCTTCCCGATGCCCTGACCACGTCTACCGAACAGAGTCCTCCCGTGCCACTGCCCCCACAGTTCCAATACTCTGAAAGACCCAAAAAACATCCACAGCATCAGTGTGGAAAAAGCAATTCTCTCCCATGTCTCTGCACACGTCAGACAACTGCTGCAGCACTTTAACTAGTAGTTTCCAAGACAAGGGCTTCCTGACCCGCCCCTTCGTACCCTCTTCCGGCACCCAACCTTCCAGTATTCAGTGTCTCAGTTCGCCCACCAATGGAGGGTATTCCCATAACAATTTGCCCATTAAGGCCAACCCCGCCAATCTCCCCGTTATTGTCACCGTGACAAACCCCTGTCAATCAAGTCCAAGATATACTGGATCACCTCCTCGACCCTTGCACTGCTCACTTCCCGGCGCTGCGCACCCAACGCCAGAAATTCCCGCCAAGCCTGAATGTATGCACTGCTCGTCAACTCTGCCAGTGACCCTACCTCCAGTTGTACCATCCTGCGTTACCTACGGACCTGAATGTCCCTAGTGGACACCACCTTTGCCACTGACATGTTCTCCACCCGAAATAAAACTCTCCTGTGTGCTAACTCCACGCCCCATAGGGTCACTGCTACCACCAAAGGAAACAGTTCCAAGAATGCTAGTCTCCTGCCCCCGTTTCGCCACATGGCTCAGCACACCATCTACCCTGCCAATATAGATCAAAACCCTGTCCCCCTACTGCATCTGAGAAGATTTGTATGTCCCAATCTACGTCCTCCTGTCTCGCCAAAGGAATACAGTTGAATTCCTGCAGGAAATAACACCAAATTCTCAGGTCCTCTTTGACCCCTGCTGAGAGTCGTACATGGTGATGAGGCAGAGAACACCCTGACAATGCCCGCCCCAACCTCCTCCAAAACGTACTCCCCACCCGTACTACCCTGCACGCAAAATTGAGGTGTCCCAACAAGACTTGAATCTCTCTCACTTTCCCTTTTTCCCTTTCCAGCATGCACATTAACAGTGTCAGTATTTTGTCCTTTTTATCCTGTGGTAACGTGGCTTAAATCCACATGGAATCAATCTCAATGCCCAAAAATGATAGCACTGTTTGTGGGCCCACTGTTTTCTCTGGTGCCAACGTCACCCCTAGTTCACCCCTGAGCTCTTGGAATTTTAGAACCTGGCAGTCTGCTGAACCAGGTGCCCCCACAATGAAGAAATCATCCAAATAGTGGGTTACCAGCTGATGGCCCATCTGACATGTAAAAACCCACTGCTGAATCACTTAAACAGAGCGCATGAAATGGAGCAACCCATTGGCAATGCTTTGTCCACGTACCATTTTCCTTTGAATTGCAAATACAATAGCTGGAACTCATCGGGGTGTACCGTAAGCATCTGAAAAGCTGACTTCACGTTGCATTTTGCCATTAACGCTCCACTTTCACCGAGGAGTAGGACACCAACGCTACTTCCTCCACAATGAAATCTGTTAGAACTGGGGGTCTCTAGTTGGCTGAGGTAGGTACCTTAGTCCAAATATGGACCTTTGCTTCTAGTCAGGGTAAGGAGGGACACACCTTTAGATAACCCCTGCTCACCCCCTGGTAGCTTGGCACGAGCAGCCAGGCTTATCTCCAAGGCAATGTGTAAAGTATTTGCAACCACACTCCCAGTAACACAGTGATAACACCACAAATGGACACCACACTGGTTTCATAAAAATAACAGTGTCTTTATAAAAAGGAATACGATGAGACCAAACGATAGAAAACCAACATATGCGTATTCGTAACAATTCACTGGGCCGGTTACTAGGCCAGCAATCACTTGTAGGTTCTTGCGGTATTAATGAGCAATTTACGATCTCTAAGGCAATACTAACGCAATGCTATGCAGTTCGTAATGTAAGAATAGGACAGTCCTTAATGCAAAAATAATGCGGTTCGTGATGCAAGAATCAGGCAGTTCGTAATGCAATAATAATGCGATGCGTAATGCACAAATCAGGCAGTTTGTAATGCAATAATCATGCAATGCGTAATGCACAAATCAGGCAGTTCGTAATGCAATAATAATGCGATGCGTAATGCACAAATCAGGCAATCAACTCGGGCCCCCACTAGGCCTCAACAGCAGAGACAACGGTCATAGACTTTCAATGACGGCCCCAGTCCTGCTGGGCAGGTCCGGGCCACTCGGGAACTCAGCGCGTCTAACGCGGTTCAGCGGGAGAGAGCTCGGAGCACTCCTGTACTCCTCTTGCACGCCTCCCCAGGCCTCACACGCTTGCGGCTCCCGACCGGAGTCCAAGCCTTACCTGGGGCGGTGCGCTGCCTCGCTCTCTCTCTCTCCCCGCTCGTCGGACGTCCTGCTGGGCGATCCCGATCACGTTGCGGCTCTGTTGCTAGGCGGCGCTGTAGCCGGACAGGTTAAGGCGCTGCCTTCTCCGTCGCTGGTGATCTTGGGCGGATTCCTTTCGACGAACACCGATCACGATCCCTTTCACCTTGTAGCTTCCTTAGCTTCAAGCAATCCTCTAGCACGTTGCAGCTCGGGCCGGCGGCGGTGATCTTCACTCACAGCCTCAGTTCCGATGACGGCTCGGGCCACAAACAGCAATACAGCAGCGTGGACGATGTTTCACGCTGCGGGGGCAATGCGATCACGGGCACCTCGTAAACAGTACCACGGACCACACGGCAGTCTCAGGCGTGCAAGAGCACCACGCACACAGCGTCGCTGAGGCTCAGTCCTCAGTTCCAAGTACACCGTTAGCACGTTGCGGCTCGGGCTGGCGGCAGCGATCTTCACTCGCAGCCTCAGTTACGATGACGGCTCGGGCCACAACAGCAAGGCAGCAGCGTGGACGATGTTTCACGCTGCGGGGGCAATGCGATCACGGGGCACCTCGTAAACAGTACCAAGGACCACACGGCCGTCTCAGGCATGCAAGAGCACCACGCACACAGCGTCGCTGAGACACGGTTGGAAACTTTTGTGTTCCTGAGTTTCCACAACAGGGGACCAGCTCTCCTCGGGCCCTTGGAGACACGCTACTTCAGGACACAGCACACAGCAAAGTCCTCACAAGCAGGGGGACACCGCACACAGAAAAGTACCTTGTCCTCTCCTTAGTCAAACCAGCAAACTGCAGGCCAGCCCCAGAACACACAGCAAGGGCAGTCCTTCTCTTCAGTCTCTTCAGCTGTTCTTCTTTGGCAGAGGTTCCTCTTGTTCACCAAGTAGGTTCAATCCTTTTTCAGTAGGGATTGCAGTCTTGGGTTCAGGGGTTTCAGCTCTTACATTTATACCCCTAAATGCCTTTGAAGTCCTTGTGTTCAGGGGCCTCTGACCCCAGTCTAAACCAGTTCTGGGTGCCTTCCTGCCAGGGCACACCTTCTTCCTTTGATAGTGGGGGTCTGGGGCCCAGACGCTCAGCAGGAGGTGGAGCCATCCTTTTGTGGCAACAACACAGCCCTCTTCACATCCAGGGGGCTACTCCCCCCCCCCTACATCAAATGCAGGCCCAGGCTTTTGCTGTCTCACCTTCTCCTCCCTGGGGTCAGGACACTACCCAGACCCTGTCACATCTAAACCCAGGCAGGCAATATACAACCAGGCAGAGGCACACGAGATGGTTTAAGACAAGAAACCAGCTACTTTTAAAAACGTGGTTTCTAAGCACACAATTTAAAAACCATCTTCACAAAAAGATGTGTTATTAAATTCTGAGTTCAGGCACACTAAACTCCATCTTATGCCTATGGGAAGATATGCTGGAACCATGGGACCCAGCATTCCCCATTCTGTCCTATGGGCAAGATGGCCTTGCAACAGTGAAAAACGAATTTGGCAGCCTTTCACTGTCAGGACATGGTACACACCTCAGTACATGTCCTACCTTTCACATACAGTGCACCCTGCCCAGGGGGGTACCTTAGGCCTACCATAGGGGTGTCTGATGTGCATGAAAAGGGAAGGTAAAGCCTGGCAAGTGGGTGCACTTGTCAGGACAATAAGGCAGTTAGCAAACTGTGCGCAGGCACTGCAGTGGCAGGCCTGAGATCTCTCTTTAGGGCTACTTGTGTGGGTGGCACAATCAGTGCTGCAGGCCCACTAGTAGCATTTGCGTTACCAGCCCTGGCACACATAGTGCACTTTACTAGGGACTTCACTAGTAAGGTAAACATACCAATTATGGACAACCAATTACCATAACACTTTATACAGGGAGCACTTGCACTTTGACACTGATCAGCAGTGGCAAAGCGCCCAAAGCATCTAAGCCAGTAAAACGAAATCCATCACAGCATCAAAAATAGAGGAGGTAGAGGCAAAAAGTCAGGGGTAACCACGCCAAGAGATGCCAGGTCTAACAAAATCATTCACCGATCTACCCTCAGGCCACGACAAATGTTGTATCAAACTAAGTTAGCCCTCCTCTTTCTTGGGATCCACTCCAATTGGGGACATGATCAGATCTACCACTGACCAATCATGAAAGGGTCCTGCCATCCTCCCCTCTGGGACCTCTTTCACCAATTTTTCCCACAGCGCCTGCCTATGATCTTTTGCTGAGCGCAAATTGTCCACCCACTGCCAAATCTGCTGACCCCGTGCCCCAAACGAAAACCCCAACGAAGCCCTTCCCGGAACAACGTAGCCTCTTCTGCTCACTCATAGAACACTAGCCAGTACTCCAACCTCTCTAGGTTTACCGGAGTACGAGCCTTTTGCACCAAATCACTAGCCCCCCTATTCCCTTGGGGACCTGAGAATTGCTGCTGATGCCCTCCTTGGCTACTCCCATATGGCTGCCACTGTCCCGTGCCCTGGCTATGGGATGCACCCTCTGTCCCATAACAGTTGACAAGGGAACACTCATGGTGGAATTTTCGGTATTCTCGCGTGCACATTCCTTTATTAAAATCCCAGCAAGTGCCCCCTGACCCTGGTTGCGTCTTTGGTGCCCCTCCCACCCCTTTCCTGGTGGAACATCCCTGAAAGGGGCAATACACTATAGGCAGGCCACTTGCTGTAAAAATAGTCTTCCCCAGGTATGCGGCCCCCATGGTCTGCTGCCATAGATCCTAGTCTAGTTCACCCCATTTTGCCTCTGGATCCTCATCGTTTTGCACCCACGCATATCCCCCCGCAAGTTGGGCTTTCCATACCATATCCATATATTTGAACATGACTATGCAGCGCTCTGGGTATTTCTCGCAGTATACGCAGGCATAAATTAGAAATGTCGCAATCCAATTTTCTATTGTGAGGGGAACCCTTGGCCGCTTTTCCAACTCGTACTCCTTCTCTTTAGAACCCTCTTTTGATCACACCTCTCTATGGAGGAGTTTTAACATCTCAACATATTCCCCTTTCCAAATACACTTGTTTGTGACCAACAATAAATGAGTCCCCAAAGGTTTAGTCACCCAGATAGGGCAATTTTTTAATCTTAAGCTCCTTGCTTTCGGGCCCCGCCTTCCTCTCTCCCGTCTCATCTAACCCCTGGTAACTACCCCTGAACCCTCAGTATTGCTTGTGGCACCACACTGACTGTGAGCGCTATTCTTCTCGTCTGTACCCACTCCCACATTTTTCAAGCATTTCCGTTTGCACAGCCTCCCCCCCTTCAGACCACCCCTGTGGATACCATCTTACATGTATTGCCTTTCTCCTTTTCCTTACCTGGAGCCAAGGGCAGTGCCCGTGCAGCTGCAGTCCGCCTCGCCAGTCTTTTCTCCTCCTTCGCACTCTTAGGGGGCTGTTCCTTGTGCACCTGTAACATACTGGATAACTCATTAGTAGACCCTGTCCTCCAGCTAACCTCCGGATTCTCATTCCGGAGCTCCCCCCTCTTCCATGCTATCCTCATCATGATCCGAAATTGTGACCCCCTAGGTCTTCCATAATGCCCCAGCTGCAGCCCACGCTCCTCTCTTGTGTATGATCCGATCCAAAAGGTCACAGTCGTCCTGTGACGCGCGGCACCCCGGGGAGGGGGGGGGGGCAAGGTGACCCTTCTCTTCTGCTCTGCCGACGCTACTCGCCTGCTTGCTGCTTCTTTGGTGCCAGAGGCCTTTCGAGACCTACCAGCTGCTGGGGCCAATGAGGTCATCCTGGACCTTCGTACTTTGGCTGCATGGGGATCCCCCACCGGTGTCAGGTGAACCACGCTGGGCCCAGCCCTCTCTTCCGCTCTGTGCTGAGCCACACCCAGCTCTAGCGAGTCTGGAACATTGCATCGCCCTTGCACCTGAAATAATGATGACAGGACTGGTGTGCTGGCACCCTGCGCCCTCCCTGACACTTCTTCAGTGCCCAAAAATTCCTGCGCCCACACCTGATAGCCTTACATGTGACTCACAAGCCAACCCGATCCCGCCACTCATCCCCCGCACTCCACTCCAAAAGGGACTGACCCCGACGACCCCAAAATACATATCTACCAAACCGTCCTCCTCTAAGGCATCCTCATCCCCACTCCATTCGAGCATAGCCACATCTATTGTGGGCCCTGCCCAACTCCTGCTGCCCCCCTCCCACCTCCTCAGCAAAAACCTCCCCCTCCCTATCCTGCAGACCCCCATTGCAGATAACCTCCCCTCCCTATATATGCGCCCACCTGGGCCACCCTCTCCCACTCCCCCCTTGAGGCCTCCTCTCAATGCTCAAAATTGTCTAATCCCCCAGTATGGCCTGTACTCCTCAAGGCAGTGGGCCGACACTGCCAAGCTCTGCTCCTGACCCCTCCCCCCCTCTACCTCCTTGCTGTCTGGTTTTCCTGCCCCTCTCACTGCCCGCTGGCTGCTCATCACACGCTGAGCTGGTGAGAGGGCCTTCTCCTGCCCGGCCTCCTCCCAGCTACTCCCCTGCTCCTCCCTCTGTCCTGCTGAAGAGCCACGGGGGGCTCCACAGATGCCACGTGTCTATGGGGGCCCCTCCCATCCTGCATGCCATCAAATACGGACGGCTCTTCTGATGCAGCCCGTTTCCTCCCTTCTGTTTTATTGGTGGCCCCATACACGTGCCTACCACAGGGACTCTGACAGTCAGTGTGGCCCCTGCTCCACGTGCCACGACCGGTCAGCTGCCCGGCCGACACCAGAAGGTCCTGCCCTCTTATGCCCGGCACCCTGAAGGGCTGTTCCTCTAGTCACTAGAGCAGCCCCTCACACTCACCTCATCTAATGCGGCCTCCACCGCCCACCATTTCCTTGGCGGGAAGCATGCAACACCAGCCGCGGCCACACCTGTGGATGCACGGCGAGTAGGGCGGGCCAGGGTGGCATCTGCCTCCCCACCCAACACGCGATCCAGCCTCCCGGCCTCCCTTAGCAGCCGCATTGCCTCACCCACTCGTTCATCAGTGGACACCATTATGAAGTATATCACCTACGCTATTAAGGACACAACTTGAGCTACCACCTCAAGGCCTTAAGGCACTCAGAAAATCTGATACTCTAATCTCACGCTACCAACCACCAGGTCACATGAACTTAAAATGATGGCTGGTAGTCCAACCTGACCCCCTAAATATACCTTGGGCTACGTTTGGGCTATATGCATAGCCCAATACAAAATGGCAGTCGCTGAACTGCACCACTCTCCCAATCTGCCAGGGGGGGGGCAGACTTCCCTCCGGTCAGCTGACCTCCAACCCCCCTTCTGTAGTGTCTACTGGCGAAACTGCTTCTTATGAATTGAAAATAAGGCCAATGCTCAAGCCAAAAACAAGGAGAGGGGAGAATGGCGGAGAAGGTTCAGTAGTGTGGCCTATTCACAAAGGCATTTTGGAGCACATAAATTTGTACTCTAGCAGTACTGTTTTACGTACCCTTATGCAGTGGTCGAAGTGCATTAAAAAAGTATAGGAACTGTGATGCTGTATGCAACGGGGGTGGGGTAAGTGAATTTGGGGGTGGGGGTCAAAGGTGTGGCTAAAAAACAAACTATTCTGTAACTTTTTTCTTTCCTTCACCTTCAGGTAACTACATATAAAATAAGGCACAGATCAAAAGAAAAATAAATGCAAGTTAAATTAGTCAGTGGGAAACGCACGAATCGTACATTATGAAACCTCTACTAGTTAATGCATTGCAGAGGTCTGTATCTGTAACAAGAGAGCCTCAGATTTAAATCATAGTTGATGAAGTGGAGGATAGTGACTTATGTATGTTTAATGCTACGAGGTACCAATCTGTGACAGAAAGCACTGTGAATATGTAAGTCATTATTTTAAACTTGCATTACACACAGTATAAAGTAGGCTGTTAGACAATGCGCAAAAAGGTTAAAGATAACGTGCTTCCAAAAGATAGATTTTTGTCCTGCCCAAACTGTACATAGTGCAACTTTTTTATAACTGTCCATTAAAAGCATACACTTCATAGCTCAGCTGGTAACTCCCTTGCAATACCACTCAAAAAGGTTAAATCTGTGTCATCAGGAAGGTTCAAGTCATTCCGTCAATTAAAGCCAATACCGGCTTCCAGGCACCCTTTACATTTGTAGACTAACCAATTGTGCACGTTTACATTTCTTTCAGGCAGTCACCCTGGCAAGAAGGCTTGTTTAGCTGTCTGCCCCTCCCTCGGTTTCACAGCACAGTTCAGCTGAAGCATTTCAACTTTCAGAGTTAACATCTAGGAACTGTTCTCTTTTCGCAAAAACTTGGGGAACGTGTTTTCTTAAATTAAGAAAGTATGGGCATGTCATGCCCCTCAGATCGCACCCACTTCGACCACTGTTCTTATGTGCTTTTATGAATTGGCTTCAAAACATCTAAAATGGTAATTTTTCTATATAGGTAAAACAACTAGAAAGGACTGTACCCTCTTTTAAGTTGTATTACTAATACAGAGTTGAATACTTCAGGACCAATTCACAAGGGCATGGAAGAGTATGTAAACAGTACTCCTGTAGTTCTGTTTCCTTTACACCTAAATGCTTCTGTAAATCGGACCCTATAGGTTAAATTTGCAATCAACAGCACGGTCCCCAACAACAGAAGTTAGAATGCAAGGAAACCAGTGAGTCCGGGGAGCAGGTCAAAGATAATAGGAGCAAAAAATATGCATTGACTAATAGGTACAAGCGCTCACAGAATCAGACAATACAGCACAATCCACAAAGGTGCGCCACATCTTATACCAAAACCTTTTACACACCGACACCGCTAAGACACTATTAAAAATTGGGCATAGCTGTACATAAGAACATTGCAACTTAACACAATTGAGATCTGCCTTTTTTTTTTTTTTTTGTGCTCCAACATCCATCTTAGAATGGCGTGAAAACAGCTTCCTCCCTCAATAATGCCGCCTCCAAAAAAAAAGCTGTTTCTAGAATTGTACTCTTTGTAATAAGTGGCCAGGTAGAAGGGTGGTTAAAGCACAGATTGCTAATAAGTCCCTCAACGTTATCACTGTTTCTAGGCAAGTCGATGTTAATCATTGTGGCTGATGCAGGGTTACTTTATGTTGTGTACTGCCATTAGACATATTGTATTCTAGTAAAGTCCCTCCCTCTTTACTTCTCTACTTAGACTTTGAATATTGACCGACTATGTAAACTAGATCAATGCTTATTGGATGGAGTTTATAGTTTGCGAGAGCCCTTAATAGCAACTAGGCTCAGCAACCCAACACAAGCTTATCATTTGATATTTGGACAACCTTTGGGGTTTATGAGAATCAATTTTGTCTTCTGGGCTGTAAGAAATGGGGTTATCGGTTGAGAGGGTGGAAGACCCACTTAGGCAACAACCACAATCCTTGTCAGGGTGATCCACAAAGTCACTATGTTAGCCTGTGCTTAACACTCTAGTAGTCTAGCTTAATTTAAGGGTAATGTGTAAATGATTTATGCAGCACACAAACAGTAATGAAGTGAAAGCCCAACATAAAAAAAATCCCAACTCAATTTAGAAAAATAAAGTAAATTATAAATAAAATGAGAACAAAATGAGAAGAAACCATTCAGTTGAACCAGAGATATTGAATTTTAAAGGTTGAAGTAAAAATAGCATCAAGAAGCAGAAAGCGTCAACTGTGAGTATCTGTTTGCACTGGACCAGGACAAAGCAATAAGTTGAGGCCTACCGCAATGGAGCACAGGCCGGGCACATGACCAAGTTTGGCCTGCTGGGAGTTGTGCCATATGTCCTTGGTGTGAGGTCCGAGCGGTCTTCCTTTGTGGAACTTTGCGTTATTTGGTGTCAGTTCCGATGAGGCTTTCAGCTGTGCGGCAAGGCTTTGCGGTGCTTTGCACCGCTGGACGTCAGTTCCGATGAAGGTTTCAGCTGTGCAGTGAGGCTTTTTGGGGCTTTGTGTCGCTCGGCATCCGTTCCAATAAAGATTTCTGCTGTGCGGCGAGGCTTTGCAGGGTTTTGCGTCGCTCGGCATTGGTTCCGATGAAGCTCTCAGCTGTGTGGTGAGGCTTTGCAGGACTTCACATCGCTTTGCGCTGAATTTGATGGAACCTTCAATTAGGCAAGAAGGAGTTCTCTCTGATGCTTGCCAAGGGTACGAGACCTGGGGAGGCACCTCTTGGGGATCAGGGACTCACTCAAGCAAAAGACAGCAGCAGGCTCAGGCAGGTTTATTCACAGGTCCAAGCAGGTCCAATTGCAGCAGGTCAGCTAAGCAGTTGCAGGGAGGCCTCTGAAGCTTGTTGTGTCCCTGTAGCTCACACAGGTCAGCCAACTAACCATTTGGAGTCACTCTGGGTAGTCTGTGATGAAGGCAAGCAGGTCCACTCTTCCTTCTCTGGCAGCAGGGCAGTCCTTCATCTGTAACTTCCACATGTCCAGGAGTGTTCTGTTGAGTGGCTCTGGAGGTCCAATATGTATGTCTGGCGCCAGCCTTTGTGTGAGGGATTCCCTCTAATACCTCCATATCTGGTTCTGGAAAGTTCTTCCGCTTCCCTGTCAAGACTGTAAACTGCCTGGAGTGACAAAAGGCTACTGTCAAGTTCCTTTGGGTGTCCTGGAGGCAATGCCCTTTGAAATGTAAGTGGGAGCAGGGTACAGCTCCTCCCCCAGCCCCCTGGCAGGATGGACCATCCTGTCCACACTTACTCTCCTTTGTGTCACTGTTTGAAAGGGATACACAAACCCCCAATAGCAGGGCCATTCACAGTCATGTGACCCAGGATATGGCAGAGTGCACAAATGGTTATGACAAGAAAATGCAAACTTTCTAAAAGTGACATTTTCAGAATATTGTGACTAAAAATATGACTTTACTATTGAAGAGGATTTTAAATTGCAATTCATTTGAGTCTAAACATCATATCTCTATCTGTCTATCTGCTCCCAATCCAAAGTTAGCACTTATAAATGTAATAAGGTTAGTCAATGGGAATGATAGGCCTTTCAGCAGTGAAAAATTACTTTGAGTTTTTCACTTCCAGGACATATAAAACTCAAACACACATGTCCTACTTTTTAAATACAATGCACCTGCCCGATTAGCCTTTAGGACCTACCTTAGGGGTGCCTTTGAAGCATTAAAAAGGAGGGTTTTTATCCTGGCAAAAGGTTTGTTTTGCCAGGTTGAAAATGGCAGTTTAAAACGACACTACACACATGTTTTAAAAGGCTACTTTCATGGGTGGCACAATTAGTGCTGCAGCCCACTAGTAGCATTTAATTTATAAGCCCTCGGTACATGTAGTACCAAATGTTAGGGACTTATAAGTAAATTAATGGACCAATCAGGTGTAAGCCAATTTTACCATGTTTGAATGAGAGAGCACAAGCACTGTAGCACTGGTTAGCAGTGGTAAAGTGCACAGAGTCCAAAAAGCTAACAAAAACGTGTTCCGCAAAGGAAGGGAATGAAGGCAAAAAGTTTTAGTTGACCCTGTATGGAGGGTCATGTCCAACATGGGAAAACTAATTAATCAGAGTGCTAGCCTAAACAGTGCACATTTATTTAACTCAAAAAGGGAGTTAACAGACCCATCATTTTTCAGCATATTGCACATTTGAATTTCTTGTTCAAGGTTTTTGAGTCACTTCTGCTGAGCCCAGCCAGGTGTCTACCCAGATTATAAAATGTGATTCAGGTTATGTGAATGAGACTTCTTTGTTTTGCAACTGTATCCATAGAAATAGCCTTTAAGAGCACACAAATGTCCTTGGCTAGTGTTCTTTGCAACAAGCTTCTCGAAAGTTGCTTAGCAAGACAAAAATCCTAGAGTTTCATTCAAATTTTAGCTCTTCAAATCCTCAATGAGCATTGTCTTTACATCCAAACGGCTATTGCATAAATATGTTTTTACACTAGTTCTTCTAATTACCTTTATTGGTCCAGTAACCCTTTCTTCTTTTGGTTTTTAGGAGGAATCCTCAATGTTCTTCCAGTTTGGTCCGTCCATCGAGCAGCAAGCCTCCGTCATGTTAAACATCATGGAGGAGTATGACTGGTACATCTTCTCCATTGTCACCACCTACTTCCCTGGTTACCAGGACTTTGTTAACAAGATACGAAGCACCATTGATAACAGTTTTGTGGGCTGGGAGCTGGAGGAGGTCATTGTACTCGACATGTCCCTGGATGACGGGGACTCCAAAATCCAAAACCAGCTCAAGAAGCTACAGAGTCCTGTGATCCTGCTCTACTGCACTAAGGAGGAGGCCACGTACATCTTTGAGGTAGCCCACTCAGTGGGGCTTACTGGCTACGGGTACACGTGGATCGTACCCAGCCTGGTGGCGGGGGACACGGACACTGTGCCAGCGGAGTTTCCCACTGGGCTCATCTCGGTATCTTATGACGAGTGGGACTATGACCTTCCCGCCAGGGTGCGAGATGGGATTGCCATCATCACCACAGCAGCGTCAACTATGCGGTCAGAGCACAAGTTCATCCCAGCGCCCCGGAGCAGCTGCTTCAACACTCAGGAGAAACGGATCTACCAATCCAACATGCTGAACAGGTGAGCCCTGGGTCCACAAACAAGCACAAGGGGGAACAGTCAGGTGCATGCATTGACCTCATCCAATTCAAGGATAGTAGAAAGTTTGGAGGAAAGACGGGCGTAAGTTGGCTCTATGATCCTAAATCGGGAGGTGCAATATTACAGCACTTCACTTCTGATCATTTATTTTGTTCATTTTATTTTATTTGATTGGAGGTATTCATAAAGTGCTAACACAACCCTAGAGGGAGCAGTTGAGTGCTGTACATAGTAGCAGGATCCAACACATAAACAGAGACCTGCAGGTATGTTTGCATTGAGAATTTAGGACAATAAATGCAAGGAATTAAAGAAGACACAGCATCAACGAGGGCTGAGGCGAGGTTTCAGTCTCACATGACAGGAAGATAGAGATGATGTGAGCTTTGAGACTTTTCTGTTATTGCTACCCCAAAGGAGCAGGTCTGGGATGCAAATGAAGATTTTTTTTAGAGTCTTAGTCAATATGTTGAGAAAGACTGGTTGAGTGTGCGTTCTCGTGAGTTCTTTGGCTTTCACACAATTGTGTGGAAAAATATATTTTTTCATAAAATTTGATATTTTTCATTTATTCTCCTGGGAAGAAAATACTGCAAAATTATTAGCATTTTGCAAATATTTTCTCTAGGCAAAATAATTGAACATTCCTCAGAAAGCTTCCATTTAAAAAAAAATAACATTTTGAGTGTTTTTCTAACAAAATAAGTGAAAGATCTGCATTTTTTTTAATTACTCAAAATCTGCCCGTCTCTGCAAATGACGTTTTGCAGTAGAATTTTCCTACATAAAGTGGTTTTGAAAAAACACAATTTAGCAAATTTCTGGAGCACAAGGTTTTGAATTTTGCCCAGTTCTACAGGGGGATTTAAAATTTGGAGCACCCATGGCTTTTGATGCGAGGTCTATTGGCCACTGAAGTTTAAAACTGGATGTTTTTCAGACGATAAGGTTTTTTTCCTACCTTTAGACTTTGTTGCTTGGGACAGGCAGAGATGCTGACAGGAAGTTACTGCCCACATGGGTTTGTTGAGCTATCAGCTCCTAACATTCCCATCTGGCGACCCCACTGAGGGATGTCTGCAAAGATAGGTGGCTTCTGAAAGACACCCAATGTCGCAAAGTCTTCAATAGACAGCCACAGTTCAGTCTGCGTCAGAGAGTGAGGGTCTGCTGCTTGGACCTCACCTGAAAAATAAAAAGGACTTACCTGAAACGGACGGATGGCTGCCTCTCCTCCGTCCTCTTCATCTTCCGGTCTCCAATCCCGGCCGGCAGCAGGAAGCACCCGGGCACACAGGCTCTTCTGAGCCAATCACAATGCTGCAATACAGCATTGTAGTTGGCCTGATCGCCATGGTTTGGCGCTCAGATGGGTACAGGGAACCTGTGCATGTTCCTCACCAGGCTGTGTAATGCAGCATGGGGGGAACTATGCAAAGTGCACATGACTGTTTGGCTGGCCCAAGAGGGCCAAACCACTCCTCCCCCCGCGCCGCCCAGCCCCACCCCGCCACTGACTGCAATAGGAAAAATACAATGATAATAACAATACATTATTATCATTGTATTTTTCCTTTTGAGCAGTGGGGCGACGCTCCTCCGCCTTAACGCAGGAGCCGCCACTGAGCGATAGCTCTGCTGTCTGACACCAGTCTGCAAGATATGTGTGACTTTAGAGATACATTTATTGTCTGAGGCTGGAGTGTGTACAGTTTATGTTACTTGAGGGATTGCTCTGCTGTTTGTTACTGAAGGGATATCTCTTCTGCTTGAGTCTGTCATATGTGCAGTTTAAGGGACAGCTTTGCTAACTAATGTTAGTAGGACATTCATAAAGCGTTGGGACAGCTCTGCTGGCCGACGCTGCATTTAGTTTACATTTGCCTAACATGAGTGACAGCACTGCTGTTTGATGTCTCAGTTTAGGAGCTATGTGTAAACCGAAGCCTAGCACTGCTGTTTGAACCCTATATCTGATCTGTGTAACAAAGCATTGTTCTTATGTCTGCGGTTGAAGTCTATGAAATCTGTGGTATCCTGGGGCTGGCTCTGCTCTCTGAGGCCTGCAAGACGCGTGCCACCTGGGCGATCACTCTCCAGGCTGAGCCTATATGATCGATGTTCGCTGAAGCAGAGCACTGCTGGCTTAAGCATGTGCCAGGAGGATCTTTCTAAGCAGAGTGATAATATTGTACTCTGAACCTTTAAACAGTGGGAAAGCTGGGAGATAGCCCTCCTGTTTCATGCTTGAGCCTGTGAGATCTGTGTGACCAGAGGGATAGCTCTGTTGTCCGAGGGAAGAGTTTGTAAGATTTGCATACGGTGAAGGATAGCCCTGCTTCAGGCATCAGATTATAAGATCTAGGTGAAGCCTTACCTCTGGATCCATGGGAGGTCAAAGGTTATTGTGCAGTATCCTGTGTGGGTATTTTTGTTCACCAATGGGGTTCCAGGGTATCAGGTGACTTTCTCCTTGAATGAGTTGTGGGATCATTCACAGTCCAGTGAAGTTGTGAAAATGGATTTTTTAACCCATTGTGAATCCATTTTTTTTAAAGACATATTTTACTATTTTCATTGGGGCAAACAAGAACCAACCGTTCCATAACCAAATGCCATTGTTAACAATGTCACAGGTAAGGTAGGTTCATACAGTAGAATCATTACTTCATCAAAATAATGACATGTCCAACATGCACACTGCATAACCATCCTGAACAGTAACCAAGTATCCCCCAAAACCTTTACAAGGATCATGACAGCTGGTCAAGTCAGTCCTCATCTGTGACAAGTGACCCCTCGTCATCCATGGAGGCGGATTTTCCAGTACCCTCCGGGTCCATAGATCTGCCCAGGAGTTCGGACCAAAACCCAGGTCTTCCGCCACCTTGTCATCATGCCTGCATCGCTTCAGGCAGATTACTGAGCTACGGCCCACTCCGCCACATCTGTCACCCACCGCTCCACACGCTGACATCGCTGACCCATCCATGTGATTGCCACCCGGCTCTTGGCCAGTAATAAAATCAGGTGCAGGAATTTAAAGGCCATTTTCTGATCTCTCTGCCTACAGATGTCACCCAACAGACATACAGCAGGGTCCATGTCCACAGAAATCCATACCACAGTCCTCACCTGGGCCAACACTCTCAACCAATATTCATTCACTTCAGGGCAATCCCAGGCCAGTTGCAAAAACGAGGCCATGGATGTCCGGCACCTGGGGCAGGAGGTCGACTTACTAGGGTTCATTTTATGTAGTAGGATGGGCGTGACATACGTGTGGTGCAGAAAGTGGAAGTGTATACGTTTAAATCGTGCATTGTTTGGCACAGTCCTCCGCAAGGCGCACACTCTCCCCCACTGGCCATCCCTGAGCTGCACCTACAGGTCACCTTCTTGGCCTTCCGTGCAGGAACAGTAACCACCTGTGATCTCTTATCATGGCTTTGTATAAGAGGGAGACCAAGTGGCGGCCCCTGCCTAACTCCAAAAGGCCTCGAAAGGTAAGTGAAGTAACCAGGGCGCAGAAAATGTGGGCGATATATCCCGGACTATGGCTGCAATACTGGCATGCTGTAAGAATTGGCCCGATACGGAAGCTTACCTGTGCCACCTCAAAAGCAATAAATTATTTCGTTAGGAACACGTCCCCCAACGTCTCGCAGCCATCCACCCTCCAGGCCGAAAGCTCCATAGATTCCGTCAGCGCTCTAAAAGCCGGAAGATCCAAAATGATAAATACCCTCGTGAAGGGGGCCCTGACCAAAACCACCTTAACTGTTCGCTCCCACAGGGAGACAGTGTGCCTGACAAAATTTGGTACCGGGGTTACCAGGGTCGGCTCCTCCATTATGGCGGAGGAGCATCGCCCCACTTCTGGAACCACCATGAAAACATGCTAAATAAAATGACAATAAAGCAATTAATAAAACTGCTTTATTATCATTTTATGTTACATGTAGGTGGGAGCCGCAGCCGAGTCTTGAGATTGGGGACATCAGCAGCAGGTGTGTTAGGCACAGGGCACCAAGTGTCGAGGTCGGTTTGGCCGTCCATATTAGGACGGTTAAACTGACATGCGCACTTGGATATTTCCAGGCTGTTGCTTGGAGATATCAGCAGGGCTCAGGAGGACAGGCTCCCACTCCCTGCTGGAGCTTGAAACCAGCCTACTCTGCCCAATTCTGGCGCTTCTCTCATGCTGGGTAATACTAGTATGAGAGCAGCATCTGGATTGGCAAAGGAGAGTCTGGGAGCCTATTTGTGGAGCTCCTGTGCATTGAGACCTGAAGAGCGTGGCGAGGTGGTGGGCGGCAAGAGGTAAGGTTTTGTTTCCCCCCTCCGCACTGCCCCACCACTTTTCCATGCTGTTGGCCGCCACTGAAGGTTATATCCCAACCCTGATACAAGGAGTTGAGGGAGGTAAGAGCGCCTTCCTATGTCCCCTAGGAGTAATTTCTCCCAAGGGCTCTCCTCCACTAACCAATGCGCCACATGCTGAATTTGGGAGGCCAAGTAATACTGCTATATGTTGGGTACTGCTAATCCCCCCTCTTCCAATGGTTCAAACCTATGAATCCTGGCCACCCTGCTTCATCCCCCAGATCAAATCAGTAAAACTAGGAGGGAATGCATCCTTTGTTCCCCATCATGAATCAATACATTTTATACAGTTAGCTTAAATTAAATGACTTGTTTTCAGTTCGTCCAAACAGGTCCAATCATCTTGTTGTGAATTAATGAACTGATGCTCAACAGACATGTTTCGCTCAGGCCTAAAGTCAATGAACTTTTTCAAGGCTCAAGTTTAATCTTACCAGTCAGGTCTCCTTTGTTACATGAGTTTTAGGACAGTGACATAGCCATATCGGCTACCAAAGTTCGATCATTGCATTTAACTCATATGCATATTCCACTTAACTGGTCAATCAAGTTACAGCCTTTGTACGTTTGGTTTTCCAAGGGTACCTAAGGCGAGCAATCAAGAAATATTTCAGGCAATAGTATAGGGTTTGGATCTCAGTATCAAATGGAAAATTGCTCGATAAATTCAGTGATGTTTTTTTAGTTTATAGATGGAGAAATAGGCCAATTAAACGTAGAAATAAAACAAAATACTTGAACTATTAAGGATCAAGATATGACGGTGACATAATATATTGCTTACTGAGTTTAGCTTTACACTATAAATAGCTTGAAGCTTGAAGCTCAATGCCAATGTTATCTCAGAGGGAAAAGTTGGAGTTCCTCAGCAGTCTTCCTGAACTCTTGTGTTTGTTTACTTGTGGCTCTGTTCATTCCAGCCAATCAGTGGTGCTGACATTGCAGACATGAAGCAACAATGTATCAAGTTAGCTGGGACTTGTATGATTGAGCTGTAGTTTCATAGAGTCCGCAGGTGTAAAGCCGCATTACTCAGTGAGTTTGAGCCCAGTGAGAATCTAGAAAACAAGTCAGAAATCTAAGAAACACAAGATACCGCCACTCAAAATAAACAGGGTTCCTACACAAGACAACAGGGAAACTGTGGAATGCAAAAGGGGTTCTTGGCAAAATCTCTGTGCCCAGTTAATGTGGCAATCAGGATCCAGGAGTCGTAGATCAGGGCTACTGGGCACAGCTCAGGGTGCAACAAGATAGGTTTCAAACTGGTCCCATATTATAACAAGCAGGCTGGGGATAACTGGTTCTGGCTTGCCTTAATTGTGTCCCCTGGGGAGAGACAACTTCAAGGGCCTATACGTAGAAACTGGTAAATCATTGTCGGGATTTTTACTTGGCTGGGACACCCTGACGATGGGGAGCATTTATTGGTTTAGAGGCTTTTCACATGCGGCTGGGGAGTCCTCTCCTGGACTGCACAGCAATTCTTGTGTCAGCTCTGACAACTGGGCTGCAAGGTCCTTATACTTCGTGGGCAGATCGCTTCCTTGAAATATTCTAGACAAAAGCTACAGTCAGTTGTCCATGAACTTAGTCCTTCTCATCAGCAGTCTGCTGCTCTCCATGACGATGAACCGGATTGTGGCCCAGATAAACTACCAGCTGCTGAGATTAATTCAAGCAATCGACCCATTACTTTATTCTTTTCCTCAGGGTGATGCCCTAAAGTGCGATACGTATGGCGGACATGAGTCCCGTGCTCACTGTGCCATGGGACTCAAACTGCACCTTACTGACGAGGCCCAATTAAGTCAAGTTTGGAGGATTGTTTGCCTCAGTCTGATCCCCTAAGTTCAACGGGTATGCCCAGATATGAGCCCCGTACTCATTGTACAATAAGACCCGAGTGGATCACTTCTAATGAAGACTAAATAGGCCAAACCAGTCTGAGGTTGCGTTTGTTGCCATTCAGAGCGGACCTGGCCTAGCAGTTCAGCCCAGACTAATCCTATTGGAGCAGGACCAGCGCTGACGGACCAGGGCTAAATTGCAAATGGCTGGATCATGTTTGAGGTGGTGTGGTGGGCAATAAAATTATGGACTAGATTGCAGCCCAGAATAATTAGCAGTAGCTGAGATTAGTTCAAGCAATCTACAATTTTCTCTGCCCTGTGCAGGTTACACTAGCACAGCCTCTCCAGATATAAGCCTGGTCCTGGTCTTGCAGTACAACTATTGAATGGAGTCAGTAATTATCCAACTCTGAGAGCACTGGTGATAAACTGAACCAAAGCCAGCACTCTTTAAAATATGAACATTCTTCCATCACCACAAAGTGTTTCTGAGCTATCTATCTAATGTCGCAGCAGGCTTTTGCAGAGCAGGGATAAGGGGCTGGTCGGTGGAGTATGGACTGTACCCATTCTCCCTCAGCCAAGGCCATCTGGTTGCTAAGCAATGCTCAGCAGAGGGTTGGGAAAGGGGAACTCAGGTACTGTTGCTAGGCTGGGGGATCTTGGCAGGGAAAGGTCTGGATTCACAAAGGGACTCCGCACTCGTGGTGGAGGCCCAACAGTCGTGACGGGGGGCCCGCACTTGTGGTGGGACCTCCGCAATGAGAAACTGCATTGCGGATGTCCCGCCACGAGTGCTATGCCTCTGCCACGAGTGCAGGGGCCCTTTGTGAATAGGGACAAAGTGTCTATATTGCTTGAGCCTACTAGACGTTCACAGGGCCTATGGGGCAGGGTCGCATGGACAGTGACTTTCAGGTTATCATATCCACAGGGAAGGAAAATGACAACATGCTGGAGAACTGCCATTGTGTCCTTCCATTGTCACGTTCGCCATTTGACATAATTTGCTCTTCACATGTTTTCCCAGCTGCACAGCATACCCACCCAAAAAGAGGGATGGCTAAGGACCTCAGTTGTGGGGGACTGGACAGTGGTCCTACAGGAAATACCAGTCGGCCTATCCCCTCTAGCGATACATGTAAGAAAGCCTGTACCCCTAAACTCCAACCAGATGCCAACAATCTTTCGTTTTCCTCGTAGCCTGGAATGAGGGGACAGTGGCCACCATAGAAAAGGTAGACCTGCACTTTGTTTGCACCACTTGACCGGAAGAGCCCTTTACTCTGCTAATAAATACCGTACAGAAGCGTGAAGTCCCACCTGTGGGCCTGATTCACAAATCGCCTCCGCACTCGTGGCGGATGCCCCGCAGTCAAGGGGAAGTCTCCGCACCCTGGGTGGTATCTCTGCAGTGAGAATTCACTGTGGAGATACCACCCTGAGTGCGGAGACTCCTTCATGACTGCGGAGCTTCCGACACGAGTGCGGGGCCCTTTGTGAATCAGGCCCTGTGAGTTTAGCCTATAGTTGGTCCAATCTGTTAAAATATAGGGTCGGTCAGAATAAGCCATACAAGGCCTGGGTGGCAAAACATTCCCAGTCACACCAGGACTGTTTTTGAGGGGTAAAATAAATACAGGTTTCATGGGGTTCACAATATCAAGGTAAAAATATCGACCTAAATCAAAATCCCAGCTACAATTTTGACTTTCACTATACAGTCAAGGCAAGTAGATATGAAGATAAGAAGAGTTAAGCTATACTTACCTTCTGTGAAGCTACCTTGGCTACACAGGGGTAGTCGATATTGTGCATGCATTATAATTTAAGCGTGATACCTGTGACATACATCTGAGGAAGAGGCCTAACACAAAGGTGGGAAACCTATATGAACTATGCAACCTAAGGCATGAGTGTGCAAATGGAAGATGGCTGTACTGTTGAGGCTAAGAGATTGTCAGATATGTGTAATTAGAGAGAGAGCTCTACTCTGCTGTATGAGTCAATGACCTTTTAGATCTCTGTAACCGGAAGGATAACTCTGCTGTCTGGGGCATAACCCTATCAGATCTGAGTAATCTGTGTGAACTTGACGGTGGCTCTGTTCTCACAGCTAAAATTTGCTGTAAAACATGTCTGCTGGCGGTGGCAGGTAGGAGATGGGGGAGCAGGCAGGCAGAAGGGATAGAAAGGGATTGTAGCTCCCTGCACCTGTGCCTGATAGGTAGACGTTTTTCAGAAAGTATCTAATGTATTTTAAGGTTTATATGCAATATGTGCTGTGCTGCATATGTTGTCAAGCACAAGAAGGGAGACTTTAGATGGTACAGTGTACATACTCCCACATAAATATCACCAGTAAACAAAGAGTGCACTGTTCCAAAATACCAACTCCTCGCCACCAACTTGGGTAGGAGCAGGGGTCACCTAAAGCGATTGCTTTTTAGGGGCAAGTGCCCTGACCCACCCTAGGTGGCATGCTTCATCATTGGGCGTGCTCCTCGTCGGGCCGGCGCTGCAATGCCCGTTGGGCCCCGAAAGAGGGCTCTTTGCCGTAGATCTTTCAAAAATAAATGCTGGAAGAGTGTCAGGAGTGTCAAGTGTTCCCTGCTTAGTGAGTGGGGAAGGACTGGGATGGATGTGAACTAAAATTGACTATGGGTTTATTTTTAAAAGATCTCCGGCAAAGAGCTCTCTCGCGAGGCCCATCGGGCATTGCAGCGCCAGCCTGACGAGTAGCACGCCGGATGATGAAGCAAGGCACCTAAGGGTGGGTGAGGGCACTTGCCACCTAAATCACTTTAGGTGACCCCTGCTCCTCCCCAAGGTGGTAGGGAGGAGTTGTTATTTTGGAACAGTGTACTCTTTGTTTACTGCTGCATATGTTATCTCCATCTTGCACCAAAAGCAGCACTTGGATCCAGACAATTCCTGCTCTCCATGTCAGGGAGATTCCACTAAAGTGCTGGGAGAAGTCTAGCATCCCTCCAGAAACTTTATATAAGAAGTAACATTATTGAACAGTACCTGTGGCCTGGCCCGCTTGGCAGCACTCGCATCAATAGATGCAATGAGGTTTGAGAGCCTTGAGGGAGACTGGGACAGACAGTTCCAGGTTAGGAATCCGGGATTCAAAGACAGTAGGGCAGTGAGAGATCTGGATCTGGGGTTGTTGCTCACATAAGCAGTGTGCCAGGGTGGATCCGGGGTTATGCACTGATGTTTCCAGGTGAATAGTCCATCAAAATCCGCCTTAGAAATGTGCATTGGTGCACTGGTGTAATGAAACTTGAGGGGGCCCCCCCTGCAAGGTACGTGGAGGGGCCCCCTCCAGACTCAATCAGGAGCTCTCCGGCTAGAGTACTGTGCTGAGGGGGGCCCCATGAAGCATGGGCCCCTCCCCCCGCCCGCAGGGGCTGCGGGAGCCTGTGTTACACCACTGCATTGGTGCCAGGGATCGGGCGGGGTGGGAGGTGGGGGTGTAAGGGAATGTCTAAGGACCCTAGCACTCTCCTTCAGATGAGAACGAGGTGCCATGATAAGAGACTGCAGACATAGACGGAGATGGAGAGAAACAGAACGAGAGACGAGAGATCAAAAGATAGAGATAATATCACATGCACACAGAGAGGGAGGAGGCAGAAAGGGCAAACTAAAGTAAAGGAAAGACAGAAAGAGCGAGGGTGAGAGAAGTTGTGGTTCAGGTGCCATCAGTGTCTCGTGTAGATAAAGAGAGGTAGTGAAATTAATAGAGTTGTGAGGATCAGAGGCAAGTTCTGTTGAATGAGAGATGCAGAGACCATAGCTGTCTCCCGCAGAGAAAGAGGACTGAAGCACACAACTGCACATGCGCACATACAGAAAAAG
Source organism: Calotriton arnoldi (assembly GCA_963921515.1). Lineage (NCBI taxonomy): Eukaryota > Metazoa > Chordata > Amphibia > Caudata > Salamandridae > Calotriton > Calotriton arnoldi. The sequence goes on from CAWUFW010002211.1 coordinate 1,807,872, forward strand.
CGGCCCTTCGCAGCCCCCGGCACAGAAAAAGACTATGTCTGTAATGCACTAAAATTTGACCTTTGCATAAATGTGTGATTGTGCATTTATGAGCAGGGCCGCCTTAACAGCATTATAGGCCCCCCGGGCAAAGCAGTGCACTGGGCCCTGCCTACACAACCACTCACAGGAATAAACATTTAAATTATTGTTAAAATAAACATATTTATTGGTACCTCCAACAAAATCAGTGTTTATACATTAAAAAAAACATGCTGTACAGCAAAGATTAATCAATACAAACGTTTGGACAATATAACATGAGCCTTGAACGTGAAGAAGGAAAACAGATTTGCAATCAATGGTTACATTCTGGTCTGTGCATAGATTAGCATGGGGCCCCTATCCTTGTCGGGCCCCCGGGCAACTGCCCAGCGTGCTCATGCGTTAAGACGGCACTGTTTATCAGTACAGATGCTTTAAATAACGTGTTTACGGGCCACATTTATTTTTACTGCCATGGTATGAATATGTTTATGCCATGCCAGTGAAAATAAATGTGATCCAATAAAACACGTTATTTGGAGCACATGTACTAAAAAATACACTTTTACTCATTTATGACTGCAGTGCAAAGGTCAATTTGCTTATTACCACAGTAGATTGCGACAGACTTGAGAAGATAAAGCCTATTGTCTCACAGATTTCATTTCAGAATCGTTTGTCAGAAAAAATAACTGGGACCATACACACAAAGCTTACATATTGTTATTCTGTCTCACTACACAGATTTAACCCCTTTAGCTCGGGATGTGGTTACGTACCTTTCTTTATAGATGTAGCACAGGAACAAAAGATCATAGCATAAAGCATATATGAGGATGTCACCGAGTGTTATACGCAGGGCTGTAGCTTCAGGGGGGTGTTTGGGCCGTTACACCCCACTAAAAAAAGTATTTTCTGATAAAAAGTTGGGTACAGGTGCTTTCAGTCGGATATGGTGTGGTGTCTGTCGGATTTCACCAGGAATATTTACACACACACACAAAAATGCACACACTCACTCACCCTCTCTGGTTTGAAAATCCTCAAAAATGTTGGCTATTTTACAAATTGCTGTGTTTTCTCTCACTTAGTACTCCTACCAATCTACATTTTTCTCCCTTTTCACTGTCCCCTAGGCCACTCTCATGCACCCTGCTTGTTGTATAATGTATTTTTAACATTATATGCCAGCCTGATTGTTGGAAAATCTGAAGCTCCCCCCCCAATCCTAGTGACCAAGCTACACCCCTGGTTATACGGTATTTATTACCATTGGTAAAGGAGAGTAGGAGCATAGTGTCTCACTCAAGGCTGCACCTCTCATGAGGCATGGCGCCCTCCCCACACTCAACAATGGTAATAGCATATGACACTCTGCGCATCTGCATATATTATATATAATATATATATATATATATATATATATATATACGTAAATGCCACAAGTATGCACGCTCTCAGTAACAAGGAACTCCGTGATAATGTGTCACGGAGTTCCTTGTTACTGAGAGCGTGCATACTTGTGGCATTTACGATAGTGACATTACCGGCTTGCTCCGCCGGTGAGCACGCCACTTCTCACGGGTCCGCCGCAGTCGGAAGGAGCGTTTTTCCTGTGATATATATATATATATATATATATATATACACATATATTCACATACATACATATATATCTGTTTTCATATACCTATATGTGGATGTAGAAATATATAAGTAGAGAAGCTATACATAAACAGATATATTGAAAGAGAATACACATATATAGGTATAGGGAGAGATAGAGACATACAGACATTATGGACATCTGCAGAGTGAGAAGTAGACACACACGCACATGCACGAGCGTGTGCGCACACAAGCAGCCCTGGTCAGCTTCTGCCGAAAGAGAGAGAGAGAGTAAAAAAAAAAAGAGCGAGAAAGGCTGGGAGCTGGAGGGATCATGGGAAAGCCTGATTGGCCTGGACCCAGAGTCCACAGCACTGCAGTCTTTATTCCTCTGTTTATCCCTCTAACGCCTCCCAGGCCTATCGACCTGTCTCATCGCCTCCATCTGCGGGTGTCTCCTCTATCGCTCTCTCTATCGATGTACCTGTCTATCTGTCAGCTCTCTCTATCCTAGAGTATTGATCTGTCTTGTATCTCTGCAGCACCCCCACCCTAGCTACAAAAGCAACCAACATGCACACTAACAGTTTAACATACAACAACAACACAGCACTCCACTGGACGCCAAAACATAACAACACATAACATTTAAATATAAAACAAAAATTCTATTCTTAGCCTGGTGAAAATTCCACTGGTAGATTCTCCTCCGCAATTAGCGCTCTATTGGGAAATCACATTTTCTATTCCAACACAAATATAACACAGGTCCATAATATTTTTGCCTTTGTGTTTAATTGGCGCTTGTTATAACCATTCAGTGCCTTTGCCTTCTTTACTCTCCTGCCAGAGCATCCTGCACAGATGTACATATAAAGGGTGGAGAGGTTAAGGCCATCTTACTGTGGTTTCTTCCCTGTTTGGTCCTACAAGAGCAGTGGTCTTCAAACCTTTTAATGCCATGCCCACCCCCAGTAAAAAAATTAAAATCACTGGGTCCCCCCCCTCAAAATGTTTCACAATTATTCTGTTAAACTGGCCATGTTTAAATATGTCTAGGTTTATTTAAACATTGTAGTTAAGTTCTGTTAATATAAAAAATGCAATCAAAAACATGTTTGCCAAACATACTAATCTGGTCAGGCATGCCTTAATAACATATAAAAGTATCCACAGTGTGAATATTAGAAATGGGGTGGGGGTTTAGAAGAATATTTGGAGTCCCTTCCCTTTTGACACATACTCCCAGCCAGGATATAAATGACAAAAGATGTTAGTGATGGCCTATTACTGAGCGGCTTTCTGCTGAAAACAAAGCACTGTTATTAGTATAATGCTTCTTTTGGCCAGAGCCTGGGGCCCCTCTGGGATCATTTGAGGCCCCCCTAGGGGGGCTCCCCCCCTAGTTTGAAGACCCCTGTACTAGGGCCTGGCAAAGGCCTAGACCAGAAGATTTACCTTTTTGCTGAACCATATATTACACTAGCTTCTTTCTCTTATCCTCTCCTTTTCCTCCTTTTGAAATGTGTCCCTTGCACAGGTTTACTGAATCTCACCTACAGTGGAGTGTTGTACTTTCACCGCAGATGGGTAGAGCCATGTATGCTTTACTAAGGTGTCTGTGGATTACCCTCGACTGTGCTTTCTTCTGCTCCTGGTTGAACTTTGTAGACTACTGAGATATCTATCGATTTTCTTGGGTTGAGTCTTCACCACTCCTGGGTGGGCCCCATAGGCCAACTACTGAGGCGTCTGTGGATTTCCATCAGTTGCACCTTTCACACTTCAGCGTGGACTCCTTCGACCCCTTTTCTGAGGCGGTTTTCTTTGAATTGCACATTCACCCCTCCTTCGGACCCAAAAGACCCTTTTTCGAATTGACTGTGGGTTGCACCTACAGCACTCCTTGGATGGACCACATAGACTCATCTGCTGGTGGTGTCTGAGGATTTCCTTTGGGTATGCCACTTTGGATGGACCCCATATACCTACATACTGTTGCAGTAATATACACCATAGGGACCCACCAGCATCTTAACAAGGAGGATAAAGCTCGTTCATAAAGCTACTACTGTTCAACTAGATAGGTACAATAAATGGCCCACGAAAGGCTCCCAATCTATTTACATCCTCTGTAAGCATTTGCACGCACACTAGAAGAGTAAAGGATGTAGAGACTTGACCAGATCTCACCACTTCACCCAACTCTTGTGCAACAAATGCACACTTGTTTAACCCAAGAGGACTACCTGTAACTGCTTTAGTCAGAGAGAGTGCTACTATACCACACTAGTGGCAGTTGCGTGCTATACAAATGCCAGGTAACAAAACAGTGTGGGCCCAATTCACAGAGGGGACACGACTCATAATGTTACTAGTGCGGAGTCTCCACACTTGTGGTGGAATCCTAGACCTCCTTTACAACACATCTCCACAGCAAGTAATAACATATAAAATAAACAAATCTAAAGCATTATGCTTTAACATAACATGCAATGACAGCATAAAATACATTGTAACAAAGGGTCCGGGGCGTAACTTAGTCAATGAGATTTGGAGAGTGTGAATCTCTAATTTACCAACTAAAAAGGCAGTGCACCTTGGGCTGAATGGGTGAGATGACCAAGGTTCAGGATGGACGGTTCCCATGAGAAACAAAGTCAATACTGATTTGGATTAGGTGGGCCTCCGGGTCTAATTTAGAGTTTTGCCAGACAGGTACTCAATTACAACGGCGACGGAGTACCCTGTCTGCCATATTCAAGGTCTGCCTGCCCAATTTTGAATCGGGCGGACAAGTTTTATGCTCAATGAGTAAAATTTACTCAGTCAGTGTAAAACTTCCTCTGTATGCACCCTCTGAGGTAATATATCCTACCGTCTTTCCTATTTAAAGTGGACAGTCATATGTCTTTGTTTTACTGTCCATCACCGAAAGATTGGGACAGTAAAAGTAGAAAAATGGTAACCACTTGGGAGAAAACCACCATGATATGTGGGTCATTAGTTTGTTTTATTTTTCTCTAAAATAAACGTTTTGGGTGTTTGTTTTTGAAAAATAAAAAACTTTGTAAAAGTTTGATGGCCAGTCTGTCAAACATTTCGTCCATTGACAGGAGCCACCACAACGACAGTCTCTGCCAATTTATAGAGATATTCCCAGGGCTGGCAGACATCTTTAAATTTGGCGGTCCGAGTAAAGGCAGGGTGACAACGACAGTCCCTGCCAATGTATAGAGATGTTCCTAGGGCTGGCAGACATCTTTAAATTTGGCCAGCTAAGTAAAGGCAGGGTGGTGGAGGTAAAGACCTCTGCCACCCTGTCTGCCTTTACTTCATCTACCAAACCCTAAATCAGGCACTCTGTTGGTAAAAAACAATGGTTTGGAAGGCCAGGGGATTGCCAGTGGTTATACTATTTGCAAGCACGCGCTCTATCATCTTTTGGGTTTTTGATTGCCAGTAGCATGACTGGAAACCTGAAACTGGTGCAGCTTTCCATGCCTACTATTACCTATGTTTGTGAATTCTAAAAAGTAGTAAATTTGCTTCCTCTCAAGAAGTACTTCTGCGGGTGTCGATTTGCTACTTTTCTGGAAAACCAGTCACTACATATATACAAGTTCTGGATCAAAAAACTGAACACGCAAAACCTCTTAGTGAAATCAGGATGATGAAGAGAAACCAACACAGTCATAGCAGACGCAACTCACGGCCCCCAGTCCCAAAAACCAGGCTAAGAATGCATTTATTTGGATATATCATACCCCATATACCCTCCCTGAAGCTACGCCCCCTGCATAGCATGCAATAAGTCAAAAAATAGCACTATAAATTAAACAAAACAAATACAATAAAAGCATAACAAAAACACAACATTAAATGTAACAACCTTCCATATTTGATGTGCTTTCACTCATTAGCATGCCTCTATGCCTCATTCCTTGCCAGTTGCATCTTTGCTGTTTTGTGTAGGTAGGGCCACACAGCTGTTATCCTAATCCACTCTGAGCATCTATTCATGTAGCTGCAGGACTTCCTATTAACCTTGCCACTGTGTCTGTGTCTCTAACAGTCACTCCTGTACACTATTACTATATCCCTGTCAAAACCATAGATTTTTTCCTGTGAGTGTCTTTGGTCATGCTTAGATTGTAGCATCTTCTGGGTGTACCCTTTACACTCAAACTGTAGCATCCCCTCTTCTTGTAGACCCCTGAAACCCGCTCCACTTTGGGCATGTGTTTGATTTTTGATATGCCGTGAACTCTTCCGGTGAAGCTGTACAGACCTACTCCTGTGGGGGGCTGTGGTTAGCCTTGAAAGTAGTATCCACACTTCTGGGTGGACCCCAAAATCCTGCTGTGGTTGTCAAGGGTTAGCATTGGCCTTAGCATCCTCATCTGTAGATGTCCTTTAGACCTATCCTTGTAGGTGTTGCTAGTTAACATTTGGGCATAATAGCTGAACAACATATCCAGTCTACCACGGTTTGCTATCCATCGATCACTTCAGCATCACAACAGTTATTATTCAACTGAGAGCTATTGCCTGTACTTGTGCCACTTAAGAATTTCTCTATAAAGGCTTGTGGTTGCCAGCAACTGAGCTCCTGTCACTCTGGATTAATAACTCCACCACTATAACAAATATGTGATCTGATGTCAAGGTTCTGCAACCCCACCAACTCCATCTCTCCACTGGCCGTCATACCATTCCTGATCAAGACTTAAAATTCATGTAGGATTTTTTGATTGCGCTCCTGCTAGTCAAGAACCTACCCACCAGCACCCATGGTCTCTGGTAAGCGAACTGCCAGAAAAAAACCCACCCATGATGCTAACAAGTGAGGTCCTGTGACTAATTTCCACAGATGCACTCACCAATGCATCATTCTCTGATATCCTTGACTCCACTGCTGCAGTCGTAAATTCCACAATATAATAATAATATTTAATCAATTCTGCTGAGTTACACCCTGAATATTGAATCCAGAATATCGAGGCATGCAAATATCAAGGACAAAATATTAAATCCAAAATGTCGAAAGGTAAGTAAATGTAGATTTTCTATACCTAACTCCACATATACATACCTTAGTGATAGAGATATATATATATATATATATAGATATATATATATATATATATACACCCTCCCTAAAAGACAAAGTTGTTAGAAGCCACTTCACCAGTGAAAAATCTAGCAACTGGCTTAGTAAACAACAGACGGGCTTTATACATTGCAACAAATGCAAAGCCTGCAAAATTGGCCAAAATATGAAAGAGGTGAAGGACTTTAGAGGAAGAACTTTCTGTATAAATGATAGAATAACATGTGACACATCCTATGTTGTTGATATGATTGAATGCCTGTGTGGACAGCGATACATAGGTAGCACGATCTGTCCTTTGAAAAAAAGAATTTTGGAGCATCTAAGGGCAATTCAGAATGAGGACATAAATTATGCAATATCTAAACACATACACACTGTCGTGCTCAGAGGATGGTTAATACTAACCTTATAGTCGGGTACAGCAGGAACGATGGATGAAGCTAGTTAATCCCTTCACCTATGTGGTAGTATCCAGGAGTAGATATATCTAATACTCCAGAGATAAAACCACCATAAGGGGAAGGGAAAAAGAGGGACAAAAAGAAACAAATAATGTTGCCACTGCTAGGCGCAGACTAGGGATGTCATCAGAAGATGTTGACCTCTCTCTTCTACAGTCCACCCCATCCGCCCTGTAAGTGAAAGCACAGCACACACATTAGATTACTCCCTTCTGTCTATCTATAGCACCTCTATCCCCCTATGTGTCATGTACTTACTTAATTTCTAGCGGTAGATCTCTTATGTTAAAAAGGCACAAAGAGAAAAATAAAGAAAACAAAATATCGATATAGTTCTGGATCAGAGGAAGGAACTTATCTTACTGCAGATAATCCTCTCTTTGCTACTGGATATTCCGTTTTGCGCCGTTGCTCAGAGCCTCTGGTAGATACAAGACATCTCTCTGCCCAGCTTGATGAGCTCTCCAGAGCGTTGTTTAGGCACGATGGCAATAAAGATCCACACGGCGTCTTTGAATACTACGAGAAGAACTTTCTCACTTATTTCGGGGCGGTTAGTAATGCGAACACTGATCCCAAAATAGAAGCGCCTTTCATGCGCTGTGTCTCTTCCTTGGCGCACGGGAGGAAAGCCAGACGCAGCCTCAGTGTAAGGATTGCAGCACTCTGAAAGGCTCCCCCACTTCCGTCCAAAAACACGGAACACTCGGGAGTCTCGAACCTGGCCGAATCACCTCACTCCGCAAGCGCGCCCGAGCTCACCACCATAAACGCCGGGAGGCGTTCCAAGGATTCTCCACTCTATCGCCTCCGGGCGCCGAAACGCCGATGGAATAGCGGTTTGGCAGGAAGGAGTGTCTCTGGTAATACACGACTGCTGACGTCCTACTGGCAGAAGCTTTTACGAGTAGAAACACCTGGTTCAATACAGGAAAGTCAACGCACAGGTAACCCGTAGTCTCTCCAATTCATGAATGTTGCTCGAGTGACAAGCACCGGGTTCTACCAGGGCGGGGCTTAAGTACTCATAATCCGGTGCTGTCTCAGCCGACACAGAGGATTGTGGGAGTTGTAGTTTGTGTGCCTCTCATTCATACATGTATATAGTCGTGCACAGTGTACCTATCTCTGTCTAGCCATGACACACACTCAGCATACGACAGACTGGCGCAACATCAAATACTTCGGCATTGCTACAGGACCCAAAAATGAAAGAGGAGGGAACCGTACATTGAAACTGAGAAGACTCCGTTTGGCCTCAATGGGGACGAAGAGTTACACATTCATCTATAACTGGGTATCAGACAATAAATTGAGAAGATGGAGAGGATACAATAGAGCACTGAGCACAGGATTGGACATAAAGGAAATGAGTTGGGACTATAACTAATGAAGGATATTATATATCATAGACGACTATGTTAAATATGAACATGAAATACTGATGGTGACGACACTGGAATCAAATTTGAACAGATAGTTGAGCAGTGCGAACAACCACTAAACCGTATAATTATGCCCCAACTCGACGCCTTAAAAGAAGAGGCACGAAAACATAAATATATAAGCAACAAGAAACAACCATCGCTGAATGTCTGAAAACATGATAAGAAATAGATCATGAGAAACTCACTGAGAGATAGAATGTGGAATCAATTATATGTGATTATCAACATATAAATCCCCTGAATTATCAAATTGGCAAAAATACCTTGATAACGTGAATTTTGGTAACTTTGTACTACAAGTCCCATAATGCCTCATAATGGGCTAATATGGCTGAACTATATATAGTGGTAATAGAGGATGGACTCACGTAACCGTGAACAAGACCATTTCTTGGTCGAAACGCGTAGGTGGTGGTGTTGGTGGAAATTGTGCTGAATAAATCGTAACCAATGAACAGAGATTCGAGGAGTGCAGTGATTTTTTGTTGGAAAATTCTTAGCGAGGTCAAGTCCAACCTTGACGCCTGGCACCTGCTGTGAGAAGTGCGCGCTGAATCGGGACTGTTTGTTTATGATATATATATATATAACTTGGATTCCGCTCCTGACAACAGTTTCCTCCTCTGTCAACAAAACGGGTACAGACCACGGTATAGTGCAGAGATTTCTTTATTTGCTGACAGCCATAACGCGTTTCGGTTCCTACGAGCCTTGTTCACATTGGTATGTCATAATATTCCAATTTAGCCATTTGATTTCTCAGTGATTCGATGTCTAGTACTTTGCCGCAATATTATGACATGCCAATGTCAATAAGTATGTACATTTGTAAATACAAATGATACGATATCTAAATTGTAATATCGTGATATACTAATGTCAACAATATGTACATATGTAAATATAAAACGGATGCCCCATAAAAAGAAATTGTAAAATGTCATATTACAAAATCGCACAAATGTACTATACATTTAAAAAGTATAATTCAGAACAAATATTCAAATGCAATGCAACTTTATGTGACACCAACATAATGTAATCATAAAATAATGTGTTTTCTGTCTTTGGGTTACAAATGTACGAAAAACTACAACTCCAAGAATGCAATGGGAGTATTTTAACAGGAAATGCCATAAAACAGATTGCGAAGGTAGTGTCTCCCAACCGTGACAAAGGCCGTGCTGGCCGAAACGCGTCGGTTTGACAGACTGGCTCTGTTTTTGAAATAAACCTTATTGCAAAGAAGGATTTCTGTGTGCGGCTAAAATTTGTGAAAAAATTGATACAGGCCATTGGTCCGGCCCATAGTCTGCACCCGCTGCTGAGCGCTCCGGCTTTCGACCACATTGCTTGCCGTATATATATATATATATATATATATATATATATATATATATATATATATATATATATCAAAACCAATCCTGCTTCCTGTATATCCATGGAACAGGCACCGACATGCTGGGTGAGTAAAATAACAATTTATTTCACAGTTGGCTCCCGACGCATTTCGGTCATATATATATATACATATATATGCTGGTTTCCAACTTATCATGGTATAAATTATATTAAGGAATTGAGTGGCACTGAATGTTAATAAAACGCTATGTTTATGGACTACCATTCCCAGCAAGCATTGGTTTTTATCATATACTCACCTGAGTTTAATGAAATGAAGTATCACGTGGGGACATAAAGGCAGTCCTGTGTAAAGACACTTGTTTTCAGTTCCGCTGCCCGTGACCAAGGAAATACAGGAATCCGAAACGCGTTGGGCAATCTTTGATGATGAAATGCAGCATGCTGACTTCGTTTTGCCTCATACATGGTTTTTCCTGATGCGAGTGTGCTTAACTTTGTGGACAAAGGTGGAACTGATATATATATATATATATATATATATATATATATATATATATATATAGTCGCTCATTTTGCACCGTTTGTTCGGATCACTCTCGGACGGGTGCTATTACCGTGGTGGTGCCCCCACGTAATATTACAGCTCAAATTCTTTCAGTCTTCAACAAAGAATTACAGCACTCGCGGGAGAAGTTGCACCGGTGATTTTATTCCGGAACCACAACAAACGCGTTTGAAACTCCTTCTTCAGTGTCTGAAGAAGGAGTTTCCAACGCGTTGTTGTGGTTCCGGAATAAAATCACCGGTGCAACTTTCCCCGCGAGTGCTGTAATTCTTTTGTTGAAGACTAAAAGAATTTGAGCTGTAATATATATATATATATATGACTTTCTCTTATGTAGCTACATTGAGAAAGTCAGTTTTAAGAAGATTCAATGAAGAAATTCCTTTAAAAAGAAATACACATGAATGAAGTTTATGCATCCCATTATTCAACTGGTATACATTATATGTTTATAAATGGTAAATTGTGTTTGCTGATCACCCTTAAAGCAATAGTATTATGCAGTAGTTCTCCTGTGAAGAAGATTAGGAGGTTGTTTTTCTAGATCTTGGGCATCACATAAGTTTGACCAAATTCACTATATTTGAGAGGTGCGATTTCTCTTTCCTCGGGTTCATTTTTTGTAAATCATACACTGCAAGATAGTCTTTTCCACACAGTTACTAAACATATTGTTTTTGTCTGTCGAATATCCTGTGTTACTGTTGTACTGTTTACCACCCAACCAATGAAATGGGCTTCTGTACCAAATACAGAAATGGCTTCAGTGTCTCTCTTTCTCTCACCCCTTCCCTCTCTTTTCCCCTATATCTGGACTGGAATGCTTCTACATTTGTTTAGCATATCAGTTTAAACAGGGTAAATGGAAGGCCAGGATTAAGGGTGGGTCCACTCTGTAGTTACTTGAGTCTCAGGCGAGTTTATCAGACAAAAACATTGAGGACCCGACAGAGATTCCACTTCAATCTATGGCCCAGGTAATCAACAAAATCAAAAAGGATCTTGATACTGTCAGAGAGGGCATATTTATCAGGTGGCGTCCCCACTCTATGTCAGGGACTCTAATTACTCAACCAACATCTACACCCCTTAGCATATCAGGAGGAGGAAGTTAGATTGGTGTGATAAGCTCCCATTTTTTCCTGCTTCTTTAACGCCGACGGTTTTAGCATCACTTGCAAAATATTCTGGAGAACCTCTGCAGTTTCAGTTATTCCTTGCACTACGCCAGTTGCATTACATGTCCAAACCTCAGAATTTTACAAATTATATGGCTAAAGTAGCGTTCCTTTTGTCTAACCTAACAAAGGGCGCTATGGCTTAGACAATGACCCTTACTTTAAATCACAACATCTGGTTAATGAATAACAACCAGCTCAACGCTCAATTCAAGACCACTTTTGGCAAGTGGCAAACTACCCACACAGCACACTCAGGGCTCCTCAAACGAGACAAGAGCTTGTAGCACATATTAGCTATTTTCAGCAGCTGTGGTAAAGGCAGCCGAGGAGGATGAAGCCTCTGCAGCAGTGTTCTACAATTGATTAAGAGATGAGCTGAAGGGTGCTTTAGCTATGGTTCTAATAAGACCTACTGCCACTATGGTTTTAATAGATTTAACTCTTCAGATTGATGCTCAACATAGTTTACCTAAGGATGAAAGAAGAATGTAACAGAACTTATGTGGAATTCCGTGCCAGCAGATAAGTCTGACATCAGTGTCTACAGAGAAGAACCCATGCAGGTGAATGTATTCATAAGCAATGTTCCCTCTAATTTTTTTCCTCTGTGTGCGGCAGAGTAAGGTCTCTGTGCGCTGCAGCCAAGGCTATGTGCGCCAAGAACCCGACCGCACATGCAGACCAGGGCTTTAAGCGGGATGAAAAAACTAGGGGGGTCTCTCAAAGGGGCGTGACCGATGCAAATAAGGGCGTGGCTTAAAAGCAATTAAGCTAAAAATCTGTGCTTAGCATAGTGTGCCACCGACTGATATTTTGCTTCTTCTGTCATTGCATCCAGATATATAATACAAGTAACATTACACCTACAAGAAGCCAGGACTATTGGCTTTGTCAATGGTTGTTTGTTGCATAAAGTTGTATATAATATTGAAAATGCTTCCGCTCTTGTGGTAGAGGTTGTGGCCTAATGCTCGAGCTGCCGACTTAGGTGATGGGTTTTGAGTCTCGGATCAGATTAACATCCTGTGATTCTCAGCAAATCAATTAATCACCCCATGCATACAAAAATAAATAAATCATTCAAATCGCTCCAATACTTTTGGGTTGAGTTTGCACTATATAAAACTTGCTGCATTTCTTTTCTAAATGTGGGGCTGATGGTTTGACTTTTGAAAGAATTTATGTTAAATGCAGCCCATGACGGACGCTGTGATCAGGGGAGCAACTAGTCCTGAACTTCGGGGGGCTAACACTCCCAGCCAGGGCTGGCCCTGCCCTACGCTGTGCAACAGTCTTTTTTGGCACCCCTCCCCCATTTCCTCCTACTTCATGAGTTCCCTCACTACCACTCACCAACAATTCACCTCATCTCTCTATAGCACCTTTCTGACAAACATTTCATTTTTTAATAACGCTGCTCCTAGTTTACTCACACTCAGTTCTGTGATCTGCATGGTACACGTTCTTTGTAGCAGGCACATGAACCCTCTGTGCTGTGTGGGTGGCAGGCGTGCCCATGTGAATGCATGGTGAGTGATGCGACAGTGTAAGAGAAGGTAGGGTAAGAGGAGTGACTGCATGGTGAGTGAGGTGACCATATGAATTTGGGTGCGGATGTAAGTGCAGAGTGGGACGAATGAAAGCATGGTTAGTGATGGGCTTGTTTGAGTGAGATTGCAGATTGAGCAGTGAGGGGGACAGGTGAGTGAAGTATCACATGAGTGCAGGGTGAGTAGTGTGCTCGTGTGACTGAAGGGTGAGGTACAGGTTGAACAGCACAAGTGTATTGTGAGTGCAGAGTGATCACTGTGAGTGCAGGGTGAGCGGGTGAATGGTGTGAGTGCATGGTGATCAGTGTGAGTGCATTGTGATCACTGTGAGTGCAGGGTGAGCGGGAAAGTGAAGGGCGAGAATGAGGAGTGAGTTGTCTGACTGCAGGGTGCATTCCCAGACACAGACAGTATACGACCTGAAGGTGTGTGTATGTGGTGCAAGACTGTAGGAGAAGGTGAGTGAAAATGTGTGAGAGAACGTTTGTCAGTGGCTATACATTCAATGGAGATATAGTAATGGCACATTGTGTACTGTACAAAAGCTGAACAAAAATACCCAGGGCCCCTGGAATTCTGCAGCAGAGGAAAGCACCAAATTATGCAGCAGTGTTGGCTAAATTATGGAACAAGAATAGGCACATTATGTGGGATAATACAGCACATGCTTTCATGGTGTTACTTCATTCTTTTATAATTGTTTTATACATGGTAATCCTGTCTGCGCACATATTTCACCTCCTTAGGACCGGTTTAAAAACCAAATACAGACGTAAGCAACTGAAAGATGCCCAGCCAACCTTTGCGAAGGGCCTTCCATGCACGCAAACATATGTCTCAACTTTTTTAGTAACTTTTGATCTTTTGATTTGTTTAAGCTAGAAACTATTTTTATTTGGTTTAAATCTACAGATTTCTGTTTCAGATGATGGATTATGTGGCAAATCCATAATTATGCAAATATAAAGCATAATTCCAGTGGCCCTGGTAATACCTTATACTTGTGATGCTGCAATGTGCCATGTGCTTAGGAACAAGCAGACCTTCTAGTCTGTGATGACGTAATGTATCACAACATGGTTTCCCATTAAAAGAATGAAAGAGTATGGGAAAATATGTATGCTACCCTGAAAACTATGGTAAGAGCTATTCCTTCTGCTGCAAATGGTGGTGGGTTATGTAACGCAGGGACTACTGGATGAGGCTGAAAAACAGGTAGGCTTTAGCGCTGCTGGCGCCCAGTGTGACAATCGTTTAGTCAGCCCCCAACTGACAACCTTCTCCATGAATTCCCTTACTACCATCCTCCAACAGTACCCTTCACATCTCCAAAGCTTCTCTCTGGCATACATTTATTTTTTTATAGGTCTACTCATTGTTCACTCACACTCCGTTCTGTGATCATGGTACATGTCAGTCACACGTTCTTTGCAGCAGGCACATGAACCCATTGAGGGCTCCAGCAGGAGCATTAATCACTGTCATTATCTTGACATTTTTAATGTTGCCTCAAGACTGATGGCCACCCAAGGAAACTAGCAGCACCTGCTTTCAAACTCAAAAGTTATTGTAAAAACACAGTGATCCCACCCCACACACCTCACAAGGTCAGCACCAGGTGCGACTGCCAGGGGCGTAGCTAGCCCTTAGGCTGCCCGTGGCGGCCCCTGCGTTTGCCGCCCTGGGCAAAATGATAGAAGAGCGGGGGGGGCGCAGGTAAGAGCGGGGGGAAAGGGGGCCGGCTGCCGCCCGAAAACTCGTGCCGCCTGGGGCGGTCCGCCCCCCTCGCCCCCCCTAGCTACGCCACTGGCGACTGCACTAACGTCCTAAAGCTGGCCCTGATTGAACACACACACAGCAACTGCATTGATCCATCCTGTGTTATGTGAAACAAAGAAAACATTAAAAAATCAGTCGTGAGCTTTTGAATAACAGCACTATTCACCAACGTCTTCGTGCTGGTCAGTACATGGAACCGGCTCCCAGTCCGATGGGAAAACATAACAATTTAATTATTTTATTTTTAGCAGCATCGACCAGAGAGAGGCATTTGTACAGCACACTTTCAAAAATGTAAGTGAAAAGCAGCCCCGATCCTACATTGTGAACAGGCGCGCAACGCCCATAGGGCTCAAAGGGCTTCAGCCCCCCCCGCACCCCACCAGCCGTCGTGTGTGTCAGCCCGGGCTGAGACAGCTTCCCGGGCACACAGACAGTTCTTGAGCTGCCAGCAGCACCCAAGTACTTCACAGGTCTTTAAAAGGCCATTCACGTGTTAATGAGGCTTTGTTGTTTTTTCACCCCTTCTTAGAGCCCCTGCATCTCCACTCTGCCTATTGCTGGAAGAAATACCCCCCGAACTTTTTATCACCCCCCCCAAAATTCAGCTCTAGTTGTAACATGCCCGAACGCCTGCATGTGACAGTCAGTGCAGACTCACTGAAATGTCAGGTAAATATTTCTTGTGAACCAGGGCACCACTGACACGTAAAGCGAAAACGGCATGTATAACTGCCGCCTACTCCGGGCTGTGTTAAGGCATTCCACAGGCCCATGGCAAGAGTAACCTGAAAGTCATGCCTGTGCCGTAACACCACTGCGCTTCAAAGTTAAGAAAAGACCACACCTTTCACGGCGTTCAAACTTAAAGGCCGTGTCTGGTGCACGTTAATCAACTACATGCGCGCTTTGCAAGAGTCTGTGCGCGCTGGTGAAATGCACTGTGCGCGCGTGCGCGCAGGTTACAGGGAACGATGTTCATAAGTCTTTCATTCTGAAGGATTTCATGAATTGTGGAAATGAAGGACATTTTATCCATCAATGTCATAACCTGATGAGAAACGTAGTAGCTCACTTTTAGATGACAGAAATAGGGTTTGCATTTAAGTTATACACCTGTCTGTCACTGTGAAGGCTCATTTCCACTTTCAAGTACTACTTACTGCATCAAAGGGACACTTTCTCTTCTCCACCTTGGTATATATACTCTGGATTTAGGCTGTTTTATGGAACTTAACTTTCAATAGATGAGTCTACCTACCAGGGAAAACTATTGTCCGTAAGACATTAAAAACTTTGATAGAACATCTATTACTTCAGGAAAGGTCAAAAGGAAGACTCATCCCATTGTTATGACTACACCAACGGGACATACTTAAGAGATTCACTTTGATCCTATTAACACACCACCCTTCCCTGTTGCGTTTGGAACCATTTGGTTATAGAGACATAACCCTCTGAGCAACTAGCAAGAGCCTTCTATTATGTTCTCCTGTCCTCATTGTAAGAATCACTATTTCCAATGACCTAGTTGGGAAGAGACGCTACTGTTAACCTCCTTTGCTCTGAGAAATGCTGCCAAGGAGAAGCATTAATCAGAAATATGTCTAGAGGAAGACCTTTTACTTGAATCATACAGAGATTGCAGGGATGTCTTCAGTAAAAAGAGAGCAGCCAAACATCCACCACATAGACCATATGACTGTGCCATGGACTTGGTCCCTGATGATAAAGTACTTCATGGATGACTTTAGCTCTTGACCATCAAGAACGATTGTGTCAACACCTTAACAAAGTCTCAACACATGGTTTATCCATCATTTCACATCACTGGAGGAGACATCTATTTTTTCTATCAAAATCGAATGGCAAGTATAGACCCTGCATTGATTACCGATGTTTTAACCCCGTTACCATTTGAAACAGTTATCCATTGCCTGTCATCTCGGTATTTCTCGACCAACGAAAAGCAAAAGTGTTCTCTGAACTCGACGTTAGAGGAGCCTACAACTTCATCAAGATACGTGAGGAGGATGAAGGGAAAACCGTCTTCAACATGTCATAAGGCCACAAAAAGTATCATGTGATGCCTTTTGGTATTTGCAATGCTTCCACTGTCTTCAATGATTTTGTAAATGGCATATTTAGAGCTCTAGTGGATACTTTCATAGTGTTATGTTTAGATAACATCCTAGTGTTTTCCAAGAACCTTCACCATCATTGAAGTCCTCCGCGAGAGGTTCTATCAACATTATGGAAACTTTCATTATATGTGAAGATTGAAAAATGTGAATTTGACATGTTAGAGACAACCTACCTGGGATTCGAGGTCTCTAGATTTGGGATTAGCACGGATCCCAAAAGGCCTCAACATAGTACTGTCAAGGAAAAATTGATGTTTCCGGAGATTTGCCAGATTCTATCAACATTTCATACAAGACTTTTCATTGATCACAAACACAATCATCAAGCTAAAAAATTTAGAGCCGTTGCATTGAGCCATAAATCAGGTTTTCCAAAACACAGAAAGAGACATTTACTTCTGCACCTATTTTATGACCACCTGCTGTGAATTTGCCTTACAACATAGAGACTGATACCTCTTCTTTTACTTTCGGAGCAGTGCTGTCACAGAGTGATCCCATCATAGAAGCACTATATTCTGTCACTTACAATTCCCTAAAGATCAATATTGCAGAATATAATAAAACTATTTACAGTTGAAAATTACTTGAAGATATATATTGTCACGGTACCTGTATTGAAGTTAAGCATAGTAAACCTATACTTACCTATCTATACTTCACAATATTTTGGTTCTGAATTTTTAGACCTTGATATTTTGGCCCAACAATATTCTTTCTGTGATATTCTGGTGAAAAAATCGTAGCGGTTGGAAGGAAATTTGAATGAGTTTTAACAGACTAATAGATCAAGAGGGCTGACTGAAAGCCTGTATGTGTAAATATGTATATACTTTTATTATGAATCTTTTGCAAAACATGAGACTTGTGAACCAGCTAAAGCTACCTCTATGCCAGACCTTAAACGGGTCACAAATGAAGGGGGGGAGCAGAGTGTAACTATGAGGAAGGGAGGAGGTTAACAAGTATGTTCGAGGAAGGCTTTTATAGTTGAAGCTGTGCAGCAATTGAATCTGGTAAGGCAGCTCAGTGGGTTAGGTTCCTCATTCACTGTTCAGTTTCATAACTTCAAGTTGCCGATTTAAATGCCTGAGAGGCAGACGTAGACTTTCACGTTCCTGAGTTTTAAAAATCATTTTATTTCAGGGCAGCAAAATTCTAGAACCTGCAGTCATCAGAGTGTGTGATCTTGTTGAGACCAGAAAAAAACCGGGCATCATATGTTCGCAAGATAAGAGAAAACACATGATGAATACCAGTATTTTTTTAAGTTGGGAAATTAAATTGATATTTAATGGTATGTAACAGGTGGCCTGTCATTGAGGGCCTGAGGGCTCCAGTCCCCAGCTCCCCTATCCCGTTTTTCAAAGCATGATGAGTGTCAGTCAGGCTGAGGAAAAGGTCACAAAACACAAGAGCCCTCGGGTCCGTCAAGATAGAAGAGGAAAGAGAAAAAAGAGACAAGAGGGACTGTCTAGAAAGAAGGCGTCCCTTGAAAGGACAGTTTCCCTCACCCACCAGAGGTGGCATGCTTCATCCTAGGGAATCCTCCACGCACCATGAAGCCTAGTCATGGTGCGGGCTACGACCCCCTCGCTGCGAGGGAGGAGCTCAGGGATGTTTTGTATTGAGAGGGGTTCTCACTAAGACCCAGTGTGAGCTAGTACAGCGTGGCGAGGGGTGCAGTGCTAGTGAAGGTGAAATAAAACTAGCTACAAGGTTTATCACATCAATTTATTCTGGCTGCCTTGTGCTAGGATTAAAAACAGCAAGAGATAACAAGGAGTACGACAGGAACCATTAGATCCAATGGTATGCTGCTTAGATCGACATGTTTCAGCCTATGACCTAATAAGTGTCGGGCTTTCTTCAGCATCTTGGGAAAGCTACTGCTGTGTGTATGGTGTAGGGATTGTGAAAAGAGTGGCAACAATGGCAAATATATCGGTAGACAGAATATAATACTAGACCAGTGATCCAGGAGTAGCAAGGTGGTGGATTCACCGGTGGTACCTACAAATGTCAGTCACAGTGTCCCAGCTGTCCTTAGCACAGAAGCCTAAGGTGCATGCGTGTCTCCAACTTTCTAGTTCGGTCGGATACCCCTTCGCGCCGCCAGTAGGACAGTCTCTCTTTTCTCTTCTATCTTGACAGACCCGAGGGCTCTTGTGTTTTGTGATTATAATTGGGGAGTCTGCTCTCACTGGTCTTTAAAATCTCCTCTGGACCCCTTTCCCTTGTGTTTATGAGGAACAGGTCAGCCTGACAAATACTCACTAGGTCAGGGTCAAGTAGCCAAGCGCTTTACGTGCACTAATGCACAGGTGCCCGGCAGCCTGAACCAAGTTTTGCTGGTGGGAAGATCTCACAGTCCTGAGCCCAGTGACCTCATCAGCCCGGCAAAGCCCTGTGAGGATCCTGCCCTTCATGACGAGGGGGAGCATCAATGACAGAGTCAACCCTGAGTACTCCAGGTTTAAGCTGTCAAGTGCCCAGGACCGACTGTCTTCAGTGACGCCTCACATCACACTTCCCTAACTCGTCACATTGTAGGGTGGGATCAGCAAGTCTCACCGGCCCCACCCCACCGCACTTTGTGATGAGTTCGGGAAGGCCCTTTCTCAATGGCTAATCCTTGACAAGGTTAGCCAATTACAGGAGGCGTAGGATTTTCTGTTTGCTGCTGGTCCTCCGAATCCAACAGCTCCTCATGGGCTATCCTACTTCTCCCTTCCGCCACCCCCTGATCCAGTCATCACTTCTGCAGGCCGGTAAGTGCCTTATTGAATGTTTGAATGCGTGTGTGTATGTATGAATGTATGTGTATTTGTCCGTGTATACTGTTACTGCTAGAGCGGTCTACCTCGACGCTGGGGAACCGGGTTCGAGTCTCAGCAGGGGTGCTCAACATCCTGTGATTCTGGGCAAATCACGTAATCTCCCCGTGCCTAACAAAAATGAATGTGTCTGTCTTTTACGTAACTGGTGCTCATGTAAAGTGCTCCGATACCTTCGGGTCAAGTTTGCGCTATATAAAACTCTGGAAAAAAATGGTTGAGTGCAAATGTGTGCTTGTGAATGGCTGGGTGTGAGTATGTGCGTGTGCGACTGCTTGTGAATGGATGCATGGGAATATGAGTGTTTACTTGTGAATGGATGGGTATGAGGGTGTGTGTTGGTGGATGAGGGGAAGTACTGTGCGCGTGTATGCTTGCCCCACAACCTCTGCAAGTCACCAGCCGCTACTAAAATGTAAAATACCCTTTTCTTTTCTTTTCTCTAATAGTTCGCTGACAAAGAACCAGCCTAGTTGAATGATTATTTTTTACCATTTACCATAAGTACCATCCATGACCGGTCCGCTGCCGTTTGCAAGCCTTGCAACATACAGGTGCTTTACTGTTGCCAGTAACCCACTCAGAAACATTTAATTTCTGTATAATTTAATTTAATTTAAAACAGCATTTATTGAGTGCGTAGCTACCCTGAGGCATCCCAGCGCTAGCAGCAAGACAGGAAAGAACTAGATGGGTTATAGAGAGGCATTTTGGAACTAGATGGGTTATAGAGAGGCATTTTGGAACTAGATGGGTTATAGAGAGGCATTTTGGAACTAGATGGGTTATAGAGAGGCATTTTGGAACTAGATGGGTTATAGAGAGGCATTTTGGAACTAGATGGGTTATAGAGAGGCATTTTGGAACTAGATGGGTTATAGAGAGGCATTTTGGAACAAATAATATCTTTTGTATGCCTGGTATCTTGTTCACATAGACTGCATTTGGATGTGTTTATTGGATTTTATTTAGGCAATTTGAAATATGTTTGCATAGCCTCTTATTTGGTACCCTAGAGAGAAAGAGAATTACAGAGCAAGAGACGTATTTACACACATAGAAGGAAACAGTTTCAGGTAGGCTGGAATGGGCTTACATATTGTATAATAAATTCACAAACCTGGGATCCTATTACATGGCCTAGATTATGTTTACACAGACTGGATTTTGCTTACGCTACTTAAAATATGTTTACATAGCCAGGGATTAGTCACAGTAGTTGAAGAGAATTACATAGGGGGTGACTTGTTTACATAATGTTCACAAAGCCTGGGATAGGTTTATGTATTCTGGAATACATTCACTTATTATGAAATTTGATTAGAAGGCCTGCGAGTACATACGTAGACTGGATTGATTGTACACTACTTGGAAGATGTTTACATAGCCCGCGTAATGAAATCCCATCTGCATGATCTGCAAAATTTGAACAAAGCATGGAAGATGTTTACCCAGCATGGAAGATCTTTATGTAGCCGGGAGAAGGTTTACATAGCACAGAATAGGTTTACAGAAAACGATTTCTTAACCTGCAATGTGTTTACAAAGCCTGCAGTGGGTCTATGTGGCCTACATGTGGACGGGAATTCATTGACTTATTCTGGAACATGGCTGCACTGCTGGGTACATGTAAACATACACTAGAATATATTAACTTAGCTTGGAATATGATTACAAAGCCTTCCTGGAATGTGCATACATAGCTTGTAACAAATGAACATACCTTGCAATTGGTTTACAAACAATTCAGTATATCTACAAAACCCTAAAATAGCTTCACACAGTCTACACTAGGTTTTCGTGAACTACAACATGTTTACATAGATTGGATGAGGTTAAAATTTCTTCGAAAGTGTTCACATAGTTGGTAAGGTATCAACATTTCGTGAAATAGGTTTGCACAGTCTAAAACTGATTTGCACAGCCTGAAGTATGCCTTTATACCCTGGGGTGGTTTTACATAGACTGAAATAGGTGTTCCAAGCCTGGATAAGGTTTGCGTGACTTGGAATAGGGCAATAAATCCTAGCACAGGGTTACCTAGCCTTACGTTTATGCAAATTATACAAGGTGTACATAGTCTGAATGATGTTTACATGGCCTGGAATAGGCATATATAGCCTAGAATAATTTTATTTATCCTGTTTTCTGTTCACTTTACATTGAATATGTTTACATAACCCTAAAAGGTTTACGCAGCTTGCAATAGATGTAAATAACTTGCTACAGATGTACTTGGACTGAAAAATGTTTGCATAACCTGTGAGTTTACATAGTATGAAAGAGTTCAAGGTAGCGGTTCACATAGTCTGTAAGATGTTTCCATGTCCTCAAAGAGGTATGCATAGTACATGAGAAGTTTTTGTAGCTTATAAGAGGTTTATTTAGCCTGTGAGTAATTTACAGAACTTCAAAGAGGTCTAAACAACATGTGAGAAATTTACTTAGACTCAAAAAATTTACATAGCAGGCAAGAAGCTTACCCAGCCTGAAGGAGGTTTATGTAGCCTGTGACAACTTAGACAGGAAGAGCAAATGGCAGAAATGTGCCACATTAACAATCTCTCCCACCTTTTTTATAGAGGGAAATGGTGCAAAAATATAAATATTTCCAGTGTATAGCAAAGCCTTAAATTCATCAGAATAAATAATTAATACATAAAATAGAGTCCAATGTCAATAAGGAAACTTCAAAGATCCACCGGATAACCAGGTAGCAATGTCCATGGCCACTTTTTTTTTTAAAACTACAGTTGATAGAGAAGCTTTCTAAGTTCAGACTCCTAAATTATGAAATGCTCAACCTGTACCATTTCAGACTAAACATGACTCAGGCTCCTGGCGCTGTTATAAGCCTGTAGAATCACAGGCTGCTCGCTTAGCACGTGCAGGGCTGGTTCCATTTATCGTCCCCTTTTACAGCACCAGGAAACCTTTTTAGATGTTGGTGTGTTCATAACTTCATGAAAAATAGGTTTACAAAGTAATACATGCATTTTCACACACCAACCTATAACACGTGTACATAGCCTCAAATAGATTTGCATTCACTACCTGGCCTGTAATATGTTTACTTAGTCTGAAACTGATTTTTTGCAGTAACCAGTAACACTTTTACATACCCCGTGGGTGTGGATTTGCATTCACTAACTTGTAATGTATTTACATTGTCTGGATTGTATTTGCATACAGTAAGCTTTACCATGTTTACACAGCCTGGAATGAGTGGCTTGTATAGAGTAACAAGTAGCAAACAGGGTCAGGCCATGTCATCCTTTTGAAATGAAAGAGACCCTAGATCCCTGCAGAGCCCCCACCCCATGATGGAGAGAGGGTGGGGCCAATGCTCCTGCTACAGGCTCCCCTGATCAATTACAGCAGCGTTGTGATTGGTCTGAGCGCCGTAGTTAGGCGCTCGGACAGGGGTTGGGAGGCTGGACTTGTTCTCCACCCAGGCTGTAGAGAACATGCAAAGTGCGCATGACATTTTGGCCGGCCCGAGACAGCCGGCCAAAATGTAATGCGCACTTAGGAAGTGTCTACCACTCCTGCCCCAGCCTCTAAACAGCACCGCCCACCCCGCCCCAACCAACTGAGCCAGTATGCTTAAATAAAATGATAATACCTTTAAGTTATTATCATTTTATTTTTTCGTTTTTAATTGCTCAGTGGGCGACGCTCCTCCGCCTTAGCGGAGGAGCCGCCACTGTGCTCCTTTCCACAACTCAAAGTGCTCACAAAGTTCTTGTAATCTGCATGAACATTCTGAGGCGGTTTGAATGGGCAGAGCAAAAAAACAAACAATAAGTGACATAACTACATACCTGTGACTGTCATTGCACATTCGACATCTTGTTTACACCAGGTAAAAGAGCTTAACATAATGAGGAACATGTTTATTTTGCTTGGAACATATTTGCTTGCCTTGAAAACACTTTACATAGCCTGGACTTCATTGGAGTTGCCCGAGGTTAATTTGCACGTAGTGTAAAAAAATGTAATAGCCTAGAAAGTGTTTCTATAGCCTTAAGTAAATTTACATAACAAGGAAACGCTTTACACTGCCTAGTACAAGTTTAAATTGCCTGCAATTTGAATCCATGGACCAGAATGTGTATATAGAGCATGGAATTCACTGTCAAGACATGTATTTCATTTGCACAGCCCAGAATAAATTCACATGGTCCAGAGTGTGTTTGATTAGCGTGGAAAGAAATTTATATAGCATGGAAAAGATTGTACTGCTTCGATATGTTTTTAATATGCACGGTATCGGTCTACTCAACGCAGAATTTGTGTACATTACTCACAACCTATTTCCAATGCCTGGAATTCGTTTGCGTAGCCTTGATTTTTTTTTTTTTTTTAAACATGACTTTGACACTCCATTACACCGACTGGAATATGATTATACAACATGGAATGTGTTAATCTAGATGGCCTGCACTTTACTTGCATAGGCTGAAACTTGTTTACATGGCCTCGAAATTGTTTACATAGGTTGGGGTTTGTTGCATATCTTGAAACACTTTTACAAGAACTGGAATATAGTTACCTCATGTGGAATATGTCTAATCGATATGGCCTGGGATATGTTGACATAGACCGAAATATGTTTACATAACCCAGATCATCTTTGCATATGCTATGATATCTTTACAAAGTTTGGAATGTGATTCATCTAAATGGACTGGAATGTATTTTCAGCGCCTAGAAAGTATTTACATAATTTAAACATTCTTTAGGGAGCATGGAACTCACTGCGCAATACATTTCATCTACAGTGCCTTGGAATTTGCTTACATTGGCTGGAAATGTCAATATATCTTTAAATATATCATTAATGCCCTTCAAATTGGCAAGATTCAAACAAGAAACTGAAACCAAGGCCAAAGTAACTGAGAAAAGTAGCCAAAGGGCAGGTTTGACTATTCAATACTTAATGAAATACGTCCACTTTAAAAAATAGTTTTGTCTATGTCATAATTTAATTAATCGGAAATTACAGACATACGTCCTTATTTGTTACAAATCCTTGTAACATGGATGCATGTGGAAGATTGACTTGCCTGATACCTTGATTTAGAACATGTCTGCTATATTTGAGACATTTAACAGGCAGTTTTCTTTCTGATGTCAGGCAGTAAGAAAAGGTAGATGTCATGTTGTTGGTGTCTCTGTCTATGTAGGGTTGTTGTAGAGCGCAGTGTGTTACCCCAGGCTGTATCCTTGCGCTGTAAACCCACCGATCGATTAAATTGCGTCCACTTGACGTGGCTAAGGTTTAGAAGCAGGTGGAGATTTAACTCTGAAATGCATAAATGTTCATGATGGAAGATGGTATTATTAGAGAAAATGAATACGAAATGATTGCACAAAGAGATGTTAACATAGCAATTAGCAAAATACATGTTTTGACATTCGCTGACTTGAACTTTAGAATCTACAGTCAGGCATCACGTCAAAGTCAGCCATATGCATTCATTTGCTGGCATTTTAAATATACTCCTCAAATGCCTGAGTGTTTGTGAATGCTTCCGCCATCACTTGTACGTGCAATTCTTTATGCAAATAGGAGTCTCCATCCTGTGATTTATATGATATACCCTATGCCAAGAAGAGCTGGTCCGTGTGATATGTGCGGCATTGTGCATCTTGCTACGTTCTGTGTCTGAATACGTGTTTCCGCGGTGTTGTATTGTGTAGTTGAATAAATGTCTTCATCGTGTGATATGGGTGACATAAAATCTGTGACTAGGTGTCTCCCTAGTGTGATATGTGCAATATTCTGTGAGTGACCAGGTGTCTTCATTGGATTAGTCCTTTTCCGCCAAGATTGAATGCTGTAGGTTCTCGACCTAGGATTGGTGCATGTTCACAAGGATCCTCTGCAGTTCATTAGCTGCCTTGGATTGGTCCTTTTCTGTCAGGATCCTCTGCAGTACCTTCTTAGCTGTGGATTGGTCCTTTTCTGTCAGGATCCTCTGCAGTAGTGTCCCTGCCGCGTATCGTTTTTTTACCTCCTGGAGACTCTGTAGTACCTTCTCTACGTCACATTGGTCATTTTCATTAAGGGTCCTCTGCAGTACCTTCTTTGCCTCGGATTGGTCGTTTTCAGCCGGGGTCCTCTCTAATATCCTCTCCATCTCTGATTGCTCCTTTTCTCCTGGAATGTATCACCTTTACTGCCATGGATTGGCCCTTTTCTGTCAGGATCCTCAGCAGTACTTTCTTTGCCTCAGATTGGTCGTTTTCAGCCGGGGTCCTCTCTAATATCCTCTCCATCTCTGATTGCTCCTTTTCTCCTGGAATGTATCACCTTTACTGCCATGGATTGGCCCTTTTCTGTCAGGATCCTCAGCAGTACTTTCTTTGCCTCAGATTGGTCGTTTTCAGCCGGGGTCCTCTCTAATATCCTCTCCATCTCTATTTGCTCCTTTTCTCCTGGAATGTATCACCTTTACTGCCGTGGATTGGCCCTTTTCTGTCAGGATCCTCAGCAGTACTTTCTTTGCCTCGGATTGGTCGTTTTCAGCCGGGGTCCTCTCTAATATCCTCTCCATCTCTGATTGCTCCTTTTCTCCTGGAATGTATCACCTTTAGTGCTGTGGATTGGCCCTTTTCTGTCAGGATCCTCAGCAGTTCTTTCTTTGTCTAGGATTGGTCGTTTTCAGCCTGGGTCCTCTCCAATAGCCTCTTCACTGCTGATTGCTTTTTTTCCCTGTAATGCTCTGCATTAGCTTTACTGCTGTGGATTGGCTCTTTTCTGTCAGGATCCTCAGCAGTAAATTCTCTGCTCTGGATTAATCCTTTTCTGCCAGTATCTCTTGCAGTAGCTGCTCTGGCTCCCATTGGTTCTTTTACACCAGGATCCCCTGCAGTCGCTTCTCTGTCTCCGATTGGCTCCACGACCTATTTTGTTTGTTGTCCCCAAGAAGAAACTCTTAATTTTCCTGGATTAGACAGGCCTGCCTTTGCTCCTCTAGGAATAATTCCTTCTTCAAACTGTTTGGCTTCCTTCGCTTTTATGCTTTAACTGGCGTGAAATAAGAAAAATACAATATTTCATGCCTTCCTCAGTCAATTTTCTGCTGGCAGACCTTAAAATACTCTCTTTGTCTTTTGGGCCCACGACTGTTAGCACCAACTACCCCGAGCTCTGTTTTCATGGACGTTTTGGACTGGTTTTAGATTTCATTCCAATATTCAGCAGATGGGTGCAGTTTTTATAACCGCGTGGCCCCTCAGCGGAAGATCAGGCCTCTGCGGAATAGCGTGAGCAGATCACACGCTACATGTAGATGCTGAAGCGCATTGGTGGGGCAGAGGACCGTTGCAGGGGTCCCTCTTCCTGTGGCCCTTCTCTGTACAGAAAAGACTCACGAACAAGCTGAGCAGGTGACCATAGTGAGAGAGTGCGGACCCCTGGGGGCCCTACATTTTCTGTCCCTTCTGGATAGGGAACATTTAGACAATAAATTACTCTGTCGAGGGAGGGGACCTTCGGGGACCCGCGCCAATAAATGTGCCTGCGGTGTAACCTGTTGTCAATTCAATTCAATTCAATTCATCTTTATTCGGATAAGAAAATATCCATAAAAGAACAAAGTAAAAATACCAGCAAATTTTAAAAACAAACAAACAATACATACATGAATAAAAATTTAAGACAGCCAACACGAGGCTAAAAAACAGTAAATACACAAAACATATACATACGCAATGCTCAGGGGATTTGTCTTACACTTATAATTTGTTAGGGGCAATAGTATAATAGTTCCTGGAATCAACTGATACAGGCAACCAATATCCACTGATTTGATAAATAACATCAGACTAAAATAATAACACATATTAAGATGAGAATAAAAAGTTCATTAAATATAGCAGCATAATGATATAAAATGCGATCAATTTATCACATTAGACCAGCGTTAAAATCAAACAAATTCATTAAATCTAGCAGCATAATATTATAAAGTGCGAGCAGTTTATCAAAAATTATGTAGCAATGAAATACACACAATAAAATTATGCAACCTACATATAAATGAGGGGTTAAAAATGGGCAATCAAGGAGGCCAATTATACCAAACTCATAGAAGCGCGTGAGCGGACAGCCAAACGCAAGAAAGTGCTGACGCGGAAAATTTAATTTTCGTCTTTGAGCTCAACAATTTCTCTATATGCCACCTTATAGTTGCTGATAGCTGCTACCTTAAAAAACGGGATCAGCAACTGTTTACTATATAACTGATAAAAGTTACAGAAAAACAAAAAATGTAACATAGATTGATTGCCACGATTACCACAGGGACAAGGGGTTTGCTCAAGGTTACTGGTGTGCCCAAGGGGAAAACATAATAAATATTTTAAAGTACCAGCCCTGAGGCGAAAGAGCAAACTTCTTTCCCAACGGTTAGTCGCCATTAAAAGATAATAGGCTGGCAATATTATCGGTAGGCCCTCAGCGTCCGACATCGTTATGTAACGGGCAACTGAGCTTTTCGAAGTTTCATGCCTAAGTCTCATACTGGCATAATACCCATACAGGGTCTCCTGTATAGTCTTTTTATTGATGCCTGATATATCACTTGGATTTGAGAAAATGTGTGTAACCTGTTGTCTTCTGTTGAATGACAGTGGTGAGGGGGCAGGCTCTGGAAGGGCCACGTTTCATGTCCCTGTAGAATGACCTGTTGACCCCTTTGGTATAGGCAATACACAATCGGAATCTGAATGCCACTTGTGATGGGGAGCCATCCGCAGAACCAGAGCGGGAGGAACAGCCTTCTCTTACATTGCGGCCAAAGCCTGGAACGAACTCCCAGTCAACATCAGACGCTCTCCCACTCTGCACACCTTCAGGAAGAGCCTCAAAACCTGGGTCTTCGGCTGAACCGGAGCTGCACCCCACCCCCCAGCGCCTTGAGACCCTCACGGGTGAGTATCGCGCTTTAAACCCCCTGGTTGATTGATTGAATGATGGAGGAGGGGTTGCGCGTACTTCATGTCCCTTCGGCTTGACCTGTTGTCACTTTCTGCATAGGCGCTACACATTTGGAATCTTAATAGCGCTAGATAGGGAGCAGACCCCTGGGGGCCTCTCGTTTAAAGTGTCTTCTGTATATGTAGCGTAGATTAGTTAAATTCTTTATTAAGTAGTTACCAGGTGAAAACAAGGAAACCCCAGCAGGAGCAGCCACCCTGCTGCTCAGCCCATACCCAACTCATACACAACAATCTTCCGCTTCTGTAAAGACAATGTAAATTTGGTATTTGGACGATAGAGGCGTGAGAAAGTCAAGTCAAAATTTCTTTATTCGATTTACAAAAGCAATCATAAAAGCACAACAAAAAGAAAAAATATGAGAAAGAAGACGCCTTTTATAACAGTGAAACTTGTTTCTACTTCTGGGCAAGAAAGGCTGGACCAGGCTATCTAGAAATTCTGGACTTTGGCCTCTTAGTGTGTGACGGTATTAACCAAAGTAAGGGCTGCAGTTTGTCCGGTATTTCTCGGTTTCTTTATTTGTTATTTATTTACAATATTCCCTCAATAGGGTGAGTACCTTGGAGTGAAACTTGTGTTAGCCCGCTTCCAAGGCGACCAGGGCTGGTTAGATCTCCCTCTAACCAACCTGTTGCCCCTTTCCCTCTCTCTAAATCCCTCTATTTATTAAATCTCTTTTCAGCCCCGAAACCCTTGCAGCGTCCTTTGCAAATGAAGTTTGCTTCCTTAACATTTCATTCTAAAACCTTGCACAGTCAATGTTGTCACTAAATTAGATTTGAGGAGGGAAAAGACCAGTTTTAGTGGAAATGTTAAGGGTGGGACTGGTTGGTACGAGTCTTATAGATTTATGGAATAGCAAGCTTTGTGAGTAAAGTGAAATCTAACACACCCCCCCCCCCGTCCTCCTCTGCTCCTTTCGCCAAAAATATTGTGCTCCAAAATACTTCTCATGGAGGTGCCATGACCTGTTGTAAAACCACAAAAACGAACCTGGGTCTGCAAAGGTGGGATCTAATAAGGGTGATATAAATAGAGACAACAGAGGCCTAGCCATGGTGCCATGGGCCCTAATGCAAGGAGGGAAATGGGCCCCTGGATGCTGTTTGAACTGTGAAATACAGCAATACTCAGGGTTTAGCAGGCCCCTCAGGGATCTGGTTCCCGGTGCCACTGAACCTGCTGCCCAAATGGAAGCTCCTCCCCTGCGTGACAACATCTGGCAGCCTCTGAGCTCTTCAAAGCATTCCAGGACTACACACAATACAATAGAAAACAATGCAGTTAGCCGCAAGCGCTCTTTGCCTTCTCTTGTCTCCTCTCTGGGACAGCATACCTTCCTACTCCAGACTTCACTGTTCTAAGCTTGGCATGCGCCTTTGAGATATCTAGTACTCTGCCAACCAGCCTTGAGTGCCCTCAAAGCCTCAGCTGGAGATGAAACAGTAGTTGAAGGCAGTGCTTAATTTAATCTGGTGGTTTCTGGTGCTCTGCACCGGCACTTAATCAACACCGGCGTTTTCATGCACACCAGTTAAGGACACATTCACTTATGGGGAGATTAAGTAATTTGCCCAGAATCACAGGATGTTGCGCTGACGCCGAGACTCGAACTTGGTTCCCCAGCTCCGAAGTTGGTTCCCAAGCTCCGAAGTCGGCAGATCTGGCCATTATGCCACATCCCCTCCCAACTTTCATGGTTAGTAGTTGGCTCTGTTTTAGGCGCGCTAACAGGAGAAATGGGCTAGTGGAAGCTGCCACCAGACAAGAGCCCAGGCACTTATTTTTTATACAAATTACCACTGGTTGAAGGTGTCATTGGTGCTCCCAGCATTGGTTTCCAGAGACCTTGGAAAAGGTTAGGTCACATGGTGTTGCAGCCAGTGTATCATTGGTCCTAGTGTGAGCAAGGAAATGGGCCCACTGGCCGCTGTTTGAACTGTGAAATACAGAAATAAGCAGGATTCAGTTGACCTCTCAGGCCTACGGGCCTCAGTGCCACTGCACCTGCTGCACTGGTGTCCCTATTACCCAGCATTGTAACTTCTAGACTAAGCAATAGCTGAGCGGATCGTTGTATATACATTCCATTACCAACAAGTACAGGGTCGGACTGGGACAGAAAATAGGAAGGAAGGAAGGAAGGAAAAGACATTTATAGAGCGCATGGCTACCCGGAAGCATCCCAGCGCTAATAACTGACACGGGGGGCAGAGGGCTAGGGGAAGAGCATAGTCTTTAATTGCTTCCGGAAAGCCAGATGGTCAGGGATTGTGCAGAGGTGGAGAGGCAGGGAGTTCCAGAGTTTGGAGGCATTATAGGAAAAGAGTCTACCGCCACTCCTAGATTTCTTGATCCTGGGGATCTCTGCCAGGTACAGATCGTATGAACGGAGATTCCGGTTGGCTTTATATGGGCGAATCATGCTGGAAATAATAGGTGGACCAAGTCCCTGCATTGACTTAAGTACCAAGCACAGAGCCTTGAACCTGATCTGTTCCTGAACCGGGAGCCAGTGAAGGGAGCGGAGGGCCGGTTTTGCTGAGAGTCTATTGGTAGTACCCATCAGGAGTCTTGCAGCACTGTTTTGTACTGATTGGAGTTTTGTGACCGCAGAGATGGGGGCACCCAGATATAGAGCGTTTCCATAGTCCAGTCTCGAGAGTATTAATGATTGGACCAGTACTTTCCTGGCCTCGAAAGGAAGGAGGGGCAGGACTTTTCGGGCCATTCTGAGTAGACCATAACAGAGGGCTGCCGTTTTTCTGGCCTGGGTCCTAAGGCTTAGGTCTTGCTCCATGCATACACTAAGGCTCTTAATCTCTGCTTTCGGGACTGGGGCTGGGCCCATGCTGGGGGGCCACATCATACTGGGGTTGAAACTGAGAGTGTTGCCCAGAATCATAATCTCAGTTTTTCCTCCGTTAAGCTTCAGCTGAGAGGCATCCATCCAGCTGGAGATATCATTTAAGCATGAGTACAGGGCATGGGTTTTTAAATCTGATTGATTAAGCCCGACCACCAATTGGGTGTCATCGGCATAGGTAATCATCCGGATTCCATGGGGGGCTACTATGGCTGCAAGAGGGGACATATAAACATTGAAGAGAGTCGGGCTTAGGGAAGAGCCCTGTGGCACACCACTCGGCAAAAGGGTGGATTTAGATACAATGTTTTCATCAAAAACCTGAAAGGTTCTCCCCTCCAGAAATGAGGATAGCCATAGAAGCGCCGTTCCATCCACTCCTATATTCCTGAGCCGCCGGATCAGAATCGGGTGATTCACCGTATCAATGCGGCGCTCAGGTCCAGGAGTAGAATGGCCGCAGAGCCTCCTGAGTCCAGAATTTTCCTACTTTCCTCTATCACTGCCAGTAGAGCGGTTTCAGTACTTTGGCGCGGGCGAAACCCGGTTTGGGAGGAATGAAGCAGGCTGTGGCTTTCAAGAAACCCAGAAAGAGTTAGGTTTACATGCTTCTCTGTTACCTTGCTTATGGCAGGCAAAAGGGATATGGGGCGATAGTTGCCCAATTCTACTGGATCCAGACTGGGCTTTTTAAGTAGAGCTTTAACTCTCGCCCCTTTCCATTTAGGGGGGACTATTCCAGAGGACAGCGAGGCGTTGATCAGGTTTATCAAGTTAGGGGCTATTATTGGGGTGACCTGTTTCAAAATGTTTAGTGGCGCCGGATCAGTGGGAGAGCCGCTCTTTATCGTGGCCAACAGGGAGATGAAGACTTCCTGGGACACAGGAGGAAAGGCCTCAAGGATATATTCAGAGGGTTGTGAGTGGGAATCTATCTGGTGCTGTGTGGATTTCTCCTCCTCCCCCTTAGATGGGATGGATTCCAGAATCCGCTGGATTTTGATGTGAAAAAACTCGGCCAATTTATTGCACCGTGTGCCAGAGGTATCGGGGGTCGTTCTAGGGGTGGGGGCTTTAAGTAGTTTTTTGATAATGTTAAAAGGTTCTTTGGGCGAGTTGGAGGCTGCTAAAATTCTATTTTCATAGTAGGAGGCTTGGGCTTTTCTTAATTCAACTTTGTAAGCAAGGATAGCTAGTCTATAGTCCTGTTTTTTGAGGGAAGAAAATCTTTCCTCCAATGTCTTTCTTTCACTTTACATTGCTGTTTTAAGGTGCGCAATTCCGGCGAAAACCATTGGGCATTATGAAGCCCCGCCGTTTTTTTGTCTTGATCTTGGGGAGGACAGTATTGAGTGACTCCTCTATCCAATCTAAGAAATCCTCATTAGCTTTGACCGGGCAAGGGTTTAGGCTGGGTTTTGTCCTTTCCAGCTCCTGGGACCATTTGGCTAGGGGGAGTTTATTCCATGGGCGACCAAAAGTCCAGGTGGATTGCATCCTGGGTCTAGAGGTCTGAGATGACCAATGAAGGTTTATCAAGAAGTGATCCGTCCATGGTAGTGGGGTAGGATCAGTTCCCTTGAGGTCCACTAGATTAGAGAATACCTGGTCAAGAAGGTGTCCTTTGGCGTGAGTAGTTTGGCCAATTTTTTGGGAAAGTTGAAGAGAGGCAAGGTCTCTGATCAACTCGTAAGCATTAAAAGCTTGCGGATCAACAAAATGGAGGTTGAAGTCTCCAAGGATTGTGAAGTTACTCGCCCCACTGGCCAGGTTTAATGTAGCCTCGAATAATGATTTATTAAAAGCCCCTGTTGGCCACGGGGGACGATACACCAGGATGCCAGTAAATGCGAGAAGTGGTGAAAAATCAATGGAGAAGTGGACATTCTCACAGTCTTCGAGAGGGTTGCCCAAAAGGCGACAGGAGAGCTGAGTCTTATGCACAATGGCAATCCCGCCCCCTCTGCCCGTGAGTCGGTCACTTCTCTGTAACACAAAGCCGGGGGGTAATGTTTGCACAATATCTGGGTCTGAGCTAGGGTTAAGCCATGTCTCCGTAAGGAAAAGTACATCGGGGTCAAGGGCTCTGAGAAGCATCCAGATCTCGGCCGTATGTTTAGGTAGGGATCTGCAATTGAGGAGTAACATCCTAAAATCGGCCTTAAGGGAGGTATGAGCAGGCCTGAGCGTGGTAAGGACCTGCTTACATCTTGGACAATGATAGGGAATTTTATCGGGGGACAAACATGACCACACTTAGTGCCTGGGGCACCATTTAGTTCCCTAAGCTGAGAACTAGTATAGAGGTAGTGGGCTGGTGTAATTGAGGCTTGGGTCTTGGCCCCTGGTCCCGGCCGGGCGCGGCCGGGCGCAGACGGGCTTGCCTTAGGCGTGCCCGCTGCGCGCGTCTGCTGCGCGGTC
Source organism: Calotriton arnoldi (assembly GCA_963921515.1). Classification (NCBI taxonomy): domain Eukaryota; kingdom Metazoa; phylum Chordata; class Amphibia; order Caudata; family Salamandridae; genus Calotriton; species Calotriton arnoldi. Next base: position 1,842,253 of record CAWUFW010002211.1, read on the forward strand.
TCATCACAGTGCGCATTAAATGTGCCTCACGCTGCACGTGGTCTAGCAACTAGCCTGCTGACCCGGTGCTGCCAAAAAGCGGAAGTGGTCTGCCCCCGAACCCTTAGAGCATTGAACACAGCTCTATTCCCCGCACACAGTAAAATACAAATCTTAAGTAAAACTGTTTAAAAGAAATAAAAACAGCGTTTTTCAGTACAACCAGCGCTGACCTGCAGCCACACTCAACGCGAGTGCTCTGCTACCGGCCCATGTCAATTAGCGCGATCTCGTCACAGTGCGCATTAAATGTGCCTCACGCTGCACGTGGTCTAGCAACTAGCCTGCTGACCCGGTGCTGCCAAAATGCGGAAGTGGTCTGCCCCCGAACCCTTAGAGCATTGAACACAGCTCTATTCCCCGCACACAGTAAAATACAAATCTTAAGTAAAACTGTTTAAAAGAAATAAAAACAGCATTTTTCAGCACAGCCAGCGCTGACCTGCAGCCACACTCAACGCGAGTGCTCTGCTACCGGCCCATGTCAATTAGGCCGAGCACCAAAATAAAAGTGGTCCCTATCAGAAAATCAGAGAGCTAAAAAGAAGGCCCTCGTGTACAAATCGGGGGAGTTTTGAACTTGTAAAGATGCATTGTATAGGTGTTTCGCACGGAATGGGAGACTGCATCGTTTTTTGCTTGCTGTAGTCCATATGTGTGGTACTGTCAGCGAAATCGACAGTAATAACCAGCCCAACAGACCCCAAACAGCCAAGAAACTGGGCCACACACTGACCTGTCAAACTCCTGGTATACTGCCAGATTGCCCGACAGGCCAGTCCGACCCTGAGCAAGTGAAATTTTACAGTAGTTTAGCTAAATGTTTTTTTCCTGCTTTCTTTTTTTATGAACATTTTATTTTGAAAGCAAAGAATCATCAATCTTGCTTTCAAAATTTTGCAAATATTTGCATCAAATCAGAGAGCATTCTGTCAGCATTATACATAGCCTCATATTGCTAAACTTTGAAAACGTGTGTACACACTTTTATACTAGAACCACTGTCAGTAGTGCAGTCAGAGCTTACATTTACTTGGAGCGCTCACCCTAATAATAAAGGCTTTCAATTAATGAACCATAAATACAAGTTTGAACAGCATTAACATATGGACAAAAATATTACCTCAACTGCAGACAGTGCCCTTCCCTAATCCATAAGGTGGTACTGCAAACTGGCAGCCAAAGGGTATGTGCTGCAGGGGGTTGGGCCTACTTGTCCCAAGGACAAAATACACATGAACACTTGTTGCCCTTGAGCCCAAACAATGTGTCCTGGGCGTCTGGCTATAGGAATTCCACATCCCTGTGGGAGATGTTGGATACATAGTTTGAAAACCTGAGTACAAATTGGGGGCTATAGTGCTCGCAGGGATACTTCAATATACGGTGGCAATAATTTATGTTGTAGAATAGCTTACAAGTACATAGCAATTGATTGCTATTGCATAAAGGTGCAGGTGCAATGCAACAGTGCGGTCTGGCTCTTATAGTTGGTTTTGAATTGCAGCATTGCTTGTGTGGTATCTCTCACTGGATCAGTAGTATTGTAATGACTGTGATGTAGGATGGGATATTTGAAGCATTTCAAAAGATACAAAGCTGCAGGGAGAGATAGTTTGGAGGGGGGAAAGGACGGAGACTTGCATTGTGGATGGAGCCTTTCACAGAAACCAAACTACACTTTAAATTACCTTTCTGTGCTTGCATGCAGCTTATTATATTGGCGATGATGGGATCTGAACCCACGCATGCTCAGCACAATGGATTAGCTAGTAAATATTTTTTTGACTGAAGAATTCATAGCTGGCTTTTATTGCTGGGGCAATCTAGTACACGTAGCCAGGTTTTAATTGGTTGGTTATGTAGTTGTCATCTGTTAATTTATTAATCATGAAGCCTACTGATGACCTATCTGTCAGAGGTTGTGTTTGCAGAGAGTAGAAGTGGACTGCTGGCAGGTTGTGAAACATAAAGATGTGGGTCGGCTACTTATTTTGACATTGTGCAAATTTTGGGAGGGAATGCAGTGTCTTTTGGTAATAGGTACTTCACTAAATGGTCTTTAACACCCTGCACTTGTTAGGCGCAATGCTGTGCACGGCTAGCTCTCGTAATGCTCTAATCTACTTGGATCTGTTTGCTCTTGTGAGTAGGGATGGAACTTCACTTCATATTGCAATGCTCAGTTTTGTAAGTGCACAGCTTTGTTTAACACATCTTTATGACCATACTGTAGATCAGCTCGTTAAACAGAAATGATTAGTAGTTATATGTCCCAGAGCTTAGTTGTTTCATCAAAGCTGAGGTCAAGAAATACTGTCCTATCCACACTAAGTGAACATGCATTCCAATTTGTTGTGTATGTAAAGGCAGCTCTGAAACTTCTTTTTGGGCATCTTGTTAATTCATATTTGAGATAAAGGGTACATAAGCCACTCTAAAAGCAGATGACTGCAAAGTAGAATACACTCCCGCAGGATCTATTGGACGTAGAGATCAGGGTTTTTAAAAAAAAATTATTTAACTGATTGGGTGCTTGGAATAGGGATAAGATTGGCTGTACGGTCCTGATCTCCTATTGGTTCTAGCTTTTAGGGCTAGTGTTGTGATTGGATAGTATTAGGGCTAGGGTTCCCATTGGCTGACGGGGTCACCTGATTAATAGGGCTATAAAAGGCCAGGGTTAGGGCGTCGAGGCTAAGGGCGGAGAGGACAAGGGCAGTTGCCTGTTTGAGCCTGTTAAGGGCGGAGAGGACAAGGGCAGTTGCCTGTTTGAGCCTGTTAAGGGCGGAGAGGACAAGGGCAGTTGCCTGTTTGAGCCTGTTTGAGACTGGCCAGGGCCAGAAATGCTGCACATCTTCCCATTAATTATTGTGTCTGTTACTTTTCTCCTGAAAAAGCATATCCAATTCACTACCCTATTTCTCATCCGCTACCTCTATCAATATCTTTAATCTATATATACACTTACCTCCTTTATGCATCTATATACTTTCAATGTACTTATGGATCTATATATTTATCACTTTCTTCTAATTTAGCATTTCCAATGCACTACCCTATTTCTCAGCCTATACTTCCCTCAATATATCTCCTAGGCCAACTTTCTGACTCATCTCAAACTTCTTTCTACTACTCTTTCCAATTCACTACCCTATCTCACCCTATACATCTATCACTATATCCTCTACACCCACTCTCTCATTTATCCCAAACGCCATCCCACTACTATGTTCCCCAAAATAACCCTTTCTTGACTCTCTCCTACTCTACCCCTCCTTGCATCTTCTGACACCTCCTTTACTGTACCGATCCCCAAAACAAACCTTTCTAAACTCTTCCCTCTGACTCTTCCACTCCAAAAACCCTTTTTACTCATCCAAAAGCCTCCTCCTACTGCTATGACCTAAAAAAAGAAATCCTTCACTCTTCTATCCCTCCACTATCCTTTTCAATCAAAATAACAGACTAGCATGTTCACTTCTCTAATTCCATATTCCACTATACTAATTCACCACTAATCCTTTATGGGTTCCAGAGTAGCGTGCTACTCGCCAACAAAGCGCTTCCACACCCATCAGGGGTAACAGGCGCTATATGAATGCAAACCTTTCTTTCCCTTCTATCCCTCCACTATCCTTCTCACTCCAAATAACTGACTAATATCCACCACTCAAATTACTTTCATATTTCACCATACTAATTCACCACTAATCCTTTATGGGTTCCAGAGTAGCGTGCTACTCGCCAAAAAAAGCAATTCAACACCCCATCAGGGGTTAGAAGCGCTATGTATAAATACAAACCTTCTTTCCTCTTCTATCCTTCTGCTATCCTTCCGAATCCAAATAACTGACTAACCTATCCACCACTTAAAATTTACTTGCATGTTTCACTATACTAATTAAACACTAATCCTCTATGGGTCCCGGAGTAGCGTGCTACTCGCCGAAAAAGCGCTTCGACGCCTCGTCAGGGGTAGTAAGCGCTATACAAATGCAATTAAAATACAATACAATACAAATACTGGGCTCTGCCACGTGCAACAGCCATTGTTGCAGACCAAAGTGGCTCTGTTAGGACCATGGGCGTCCGCAGGGGAGGGCAAGGAGGGGCGCTTGCCCCCCCCCGCTGGAGCGCCCCTCCTTGCTCCCCCTGCGGACGCCCATCTTAGTGTCTGTCAGTCACTGCCTTAGTTTGCCGCTCATCTTTTTATTCACTCTCAGGTGTGCATTGATGGGAGATTTATATATTTATAGTGTTCTGGCGTGTGGTGCTTGCATCAGGAATTGCTTTTTGTTAAAGGTGTAAGTTGTACTTCCAGGTTTTGGCGGCAGTCGTCTGTCTCTGTCCTTTGTTGTTTTCCTGACACCGCTGGTTTCTCAGGTGGCTGCTGTTTGTTGGTTCTTGGCTCTAGTGAAAGGCGCCCTTCGGCTGCTTTGTTGTGCTAAGAAGTGTGCGTTTCTTCATTTTACAACACCAGGCTCCCCGCGGAGCGTCTGCCTCTTGCTCTGGTGTTGTTTTTGTCCTCAAGCTGCTCCCCGCCCCTTCTCACCTCTCTGAGAGCCAGTGCCCCCTTTGACCCTCTACCTGCCGCCCACCCCCTCCCCCGCCTCTTCTCCCGGTTCACACCTTGGTGCTTTCACACTTAACGTCACCTCCAGCTCGCATTTTCAGAGAGGGCCCCGGGCTCCCTATCACCGACATGAGGAGGAAGAAGAGAGAGGGGGGACAGAGGAAGACTTGGTGGGGTCGGGGAGACGGATACGGTGGGGGGTGCGAGTGAACGAAGGGGGGGGGAGAGAAAGAGAGAGAGAAGCAGTGGGGAAAGAGAGACCGAGAAGTAGGGAGGAAGGAAGATGAGAGAGCAAGTGGAGGGGGAGTGGGGGGGACCTGGGTGAGGGAGAGCAGCTTCAGAGAAGTGAGACCTGTGTCCTAACTCCGCCAGTGAAGAGATCGGGTCCAAAGGAGAAAGAACCAGGCCAGACAGAGTAGGTCCAGGCAGTGTGCATGGAGGCAGGCTCGGTGGGTCCGGAAGAGGGACAGGGCAGGCAGAACAGCTCCAGAGAAGGGCGAGCAGAACCGGACCAGGGCGAGCAGATCCGGACCAGCAGATCCTCCTGAGCAGGGAGACGGCGCGATACACAATCAGAATGTAGTGTTCAGCTTTTGGGGTGCCAGGGGGTAGCTTTAGGGTTCAGGGTGGGTTTGGGTTTTAGGGTGCCAGGGAGTCATTTTAAGGTTCAGGGTGGGTTAGGGATTGGGGTGCCAGGGGGATAATTTTAGGGTTCAGGGTGGGTATGGGTTTTGGGGTACCAGGGGGGTAATTTTAGGGTTCAGGGCGGGTTGGGGTTTTGGGGTGCACGGGGGGTAAATTTTAGGGTTCAGGGCGGGTATGGGTTTTGGGGTGCCAGGGGGACAATTTTAGAGGTCAGGGCGGGTATGGGTTTTGGGGTGCCAGGGGGTAATTTTAGGGTTCAGGGTGGGTATGGGTTTTGGGGTGCCAGGGGGACAATTTTAGGGGTCAGGGCGGGTATGGGTTATGGGTGCCAGGGGGTAATTTTAAGGTTCAGGGCGGGTATGAGTTTTGAGGGCGCAGGGGTAATTTTAGGGTTCAGGGTGGGTATGGGTTTTGGGGTGCTAGGGGGTAATTTTAGGGTTCAGGGTGGTTATGGGTTTTGGGGTGCCAGGGGCGTAATTTTAGGGTTCAGGGCGGGTATGAGTTTTGAGGGGGCAGGGGTAATTTTAGGGTTCAGGGTGGGTATGGGTTTTGGGGTGCTAGGGGATAATTTTAGGGACCAGGGCGGGTATGGATTTTGGGGTGCCACAAAAGAAAGAGATGGCTGTGGCACAACAACCCTATGGTGTATGAGATCATATGCGGCCTGCTTCCTGGCCCCCATGGCTCCTCCTGCGCCCCAGTGTTTCTTGTGCCCCACCTGGCACACATCATGTCGGAGGATGGTGATGACGTTAACATTTTGCCCCCCCCCTGGAAAAATTTCTGCGGATCCCCATGGTTAGGACCCTTATACATTCTAAAATTATGTCTTCTGTCGTGTACCAGCCGTAAAATGACCCGCATTTCTTCATTTCAAAAGAGCAACTCTTGACAATGCCAAAGCGCTCAGGCCACGGGCCTGCGTGCACAGAACAGCTCGTGATGGTGCAAACATCGACTCAGATGGCGAGCAGCACGAGATGCTCGGGGTCGTGGAGTTCTGCACAATTCACTCCCAGTCGCTCGCGCCGCGTGGACAGCGGCAGCAACTGCTGCTGATTGTGTACTCAGGTCGTGAGTGCTTGGTAACAAGTGTCCCTTCAAAGAACACAGCAGCGTACTGCTTCGTTCCTGACTATTCCTGCCCCCTCCACCATTCCCTCTCTTTCTCACTCGCGCTCTCCCTCTCACCCTCCCTTCCTCTCTCTTTGTCTCTCCCCCCCCCTTCGCTCTCTGTTTTCTCTGTTACATCTTCTCTATTTTCCTCCTTTTCTTTCTCTCTTCTCCCCTCTCTCTCCCTTCCCACGTCTATCTATCCTCTCTCCCGCTCTGCTTCTCTCTCCTCCATCCCTCCCTTTCTCAATTGTCACACTTTCTCGATTCCTCTTTCTTTCCTGTTCTCTCCCTTTCTTCTGCGTGGCTTTTGTCGCCCCCCTGCCCCCTCACTCTAAGGTGCCCTGTGATATGCCTTCTCTCGTGCCTCCAGCGCCCCCCCCACCCCACCCCCTGCAGCCAGCGCGAGGCCGCACACCGAGGCATCTGGCCAGCTTGCAGTTCTGTCTCCGCTGTCCCCTGGCGGGGCCCGTGGTGGGGCCCCGGGGCACCTTCACCTCTGATGGTCAGTGAATGTGAGAGGCCTCCGATACCGTCGCTGCGCATCCCCGGAGCCCCTCTGAGTGCAGGGGAGAGAAGGGCGCGCGTCAGCAGATCTCTATCCGGAGCTGTCACTGCCCCAGGTGCGTCCCTGGAGGCCGAGGGGGGGGGGAGGACAGGGAGTGCGGTGTAGGGGAGGGGGCTGCACAGACCAGGTGGGGCGTGAGCTTTTAAATACATTAGGTCTATGACAGACTCAGTCCACGCCTTTCACGTGAGGTGAGTGACATCAAGAGACTGTGAGCCCCCTCTGCCTCCTTGAAGTGTGGGTGCACTCACGTTTTATGAGTCACGCCTGTCTCTGCCACACTATGACGTGAGGGATATATGCAGAAAGTGAGTCTCCTCTGACACTCACTTCTTGAGGTGAGGGACAGACTCAGACCATAGACCCCCTCTGCTTCTCTCACTTCTTGGGGTGAGGGTCGCTCTGACCACGCGCACCGTCAGCCTTGTAATGAAGGATAAACTCGATGGACCAGGACTCTCTTCCAGCCCTGTTGCCCGTGTGGCTGCCTCTGCCCCTACTTCAGCCCTGACTTGCAGGGAGCTGACAAATATCCAGTAGGCGCCTCGGGCCGGGAGCTCTGTGACTTTAAAATAGTTAAGGACCTGCTTCAGCGCGCACAGAGAAGCTATTCTAACATCTACGGTTAACTCACTGAGAGTCATCCCTCCCTTGCAGAGAATACTCTGGAGTGCAGCATGCATGTTAACCCACTAAGCTATGTCACTGAGTAGGAATCAGTAACCAACGCTGCCCTGTATCCATTCACAGGTGTCGGGCTACTTGCAGTAGGCACAGGTGGCCCACTGATCCGTGCTACTGGGACAGAAGCAGGAGGCCTGCAGGCCAGGGTGTGCACAGACTTGTAACCCACCGCGCTGTCGTACAGACCCTGAATGTTACACCCAGAGTTGCACTGCAGGTACATTAACCCAGTAAGCTATCCTACTGGAGTTGAAACCTGTGCATGTGGATTCCACCGAGACACAGATCTTTGAAGCAGACGAACGAACCCACTGAGCTATTGGAATAGGCGCAGCCCTGTCACCTGAGCGTTAGACACAGTTGTGTGTAGTACAGAAAGATGTGCGGTATGCACTCTAACTCACTACGTAGTCTTAGCAGGACTAGAACGTATGTCCTGGGAGTACATCGCTGTAGTAGGAGCCCTAACCCACCGAGCTGTCTCGCTAGGGCTGGAAACAGAAGCTATATAAAGGTGTATACAGCAGTCATTTAGCTAGGTCACTGGAGCGCATGTTGAAAAAGAACCTTACCAAGCCCTCTCCTAGGAGGGTGGTGGTGCCTAGAGAAGGAGATGCCTTGACAGGGCTTAATTTGAGCAGGTATCTGCCGGGGCTCAGCCCCATTAATTCATTTTAGAGCATCTATACGTAACTGAGGTGGCTGTGCTCTGATTCCTGGTTTGCAGCGTCCAGATACGTGTACGTTTGGTATGAAATAACAGCTGCTCTGACCAGCTGTGCTAATTGTGAGAGACACGCACACATTTTCACTTCAAGAATGAACCTGCCGGCGCGGAAGAGAGGCGGGTGGCAGTGGCACCCACGGCTTCTCCTTCAACAGGGGGAGCCACTGGTTTGCCTTCCCCTGGCAGACTTGAGCCAGGGTGGGCGGGGCCAGCGATTAGAGTGACCACCTCATTCCAGATCACTATGTACCCTGTCTCCAAATGATTGTTTTTAGGTTTGTCAGTCTAATTAGTCCAATGGGAACAGAGCAAGACTAGGACACCCAAAATGCATTAGGTTATCACACAAATCTCCAAGGCTGGAAGCAGAGTCCATGATGACCCGGAAAGAGGTGTCACCCTACCTGCGATATACTTCCCATGTAGAAATTAGTTTTGTGTATATTTAGGGTAAAGACCAAGGGTTAGGGCGTTGCAGTAGCCAAGTCTTGAACTGACCAGGGCCCCAAGAACCGTATGGTGGTCTTGGTTTAGAGAGATAGAGGAAAGAGTGCTTCTTTCTTAGGAGTTTGATTTATGGAATTAAGTTTTGCCTTCTGCTCCCACTCGTGAAATTGTTTGGTTGGCTTCCGGTATCACTCCGGGACTACGTGCTGTAGATTTTTGCGGACGGCTTCTACGAATAGTGAGGGCGGGTGCCAGGTGTTGAGAGGATGTGACGTGTGCTGGGCCTAGCAACTGGATCCGTTTACATTTAAGCAGCCTGTTCCCCTTCGTCAGTTCTGGTGAGGCGCTCGTGGTGATCTTACACCCAGGGCTTTGTGTGGGCCGGGTCCTGTCGGTGCTCAGCACCTGCAGTTCTAAAAGCTAGGTGCTGGGTCCCTATCGGGCTCTACGCAGGGCATGCCCCTACGAGAGACCCCCCCCCCAGTTTTTCATCTCACTTAAAGCGCTGCTTACACATTCAACTAGAAACAGGCTGTGTGGTGGAGTAGGTGAAAGGGACAGGAGGAGTGAATCTGAAGGCTTTCGGACCTGGAACAAGGGTGTAGAGTCTGCCAGTCCTATTAAAAGGGAGTGAAATCCGGAGTCACACTACCCCCGGTTTCCCAGATGGAGACTTTCTTTATTGGGGCGCCCCGAGTCCTGAAGCATTTTTCCCACTCGCAGGTGGGCTGAGTCCAAACTGGACAGACTCGTCCACTCGCGAGTCCAAACTGGACAGACTCGTCCACTCGCAGGTGGGCTGATAATCTCAATGTTTCATAATTCTATTCAGTGTATTATCAAGATAATTAAGAGGATCCCTTCTTCTGTCGATCGCTCGATGATTCTAGGCTCACCTTGTTACCATCTTATTCCAGCCCCGCCGTGATTGGCCTGCACGTGCCGTGCCCGCTCCGTGTCGTGGCCACCATGAATGTCCGTGCGGCTCCCTCCAGTTGCCCTGCCACTTGGCACCCGAAGGATCGCGGATAATGGAAGACTGCGTCACCCGCCGCCTTGCGGCCGTTGTCCTTTCTTTTGTTTTGTGGGCAGGATGTGTTTCTTCCTATCACCCCATCACCCCCTATCCATGGTGTCTGCGACACCTGCCTTCCTTCCTGTGCCATGCCTGCTGGCTCCGCTGACCCTTCCTTTCTTGGCCCCTTGCCTTGCTCCTTGGCCTCCAGCCCATTTGGAACACCTCCTCCGCTCATTGGCCGCTCTCACTATTGTTCGTTTTCAAGGACGCTTTTCGCGCCCTTTCTTCTGCCTCTGGCGGGTGGGGTGTAAGAGGCAGAGTCAGTTTGAGTTGATAGACACCAAGAGAGGTCTGGCTCTGCAGATTGTGCGACAGGAGAGACTGAGAGACGTCCGGCTCTGCAACTGGTGAGACAGGAGTTGGCCGAGAGAGGCCAGGCTCAGCTGTCTATGCACAAGGGACTGGCGAGCCACTGCAGTCTATGTGACAGTGAGAGGCCATGCTGGGCAGACTCAGCGACAGGGTTAGGGTGGTCCCTACAGTCTCTGTGACAGGCAGAGGTCCAAGGAGGCACTCTATGCTGCCCGGAAGATGCTGAGATCTGTAGTCACTCCGACAGGGAGAGGCTAGAGTCTGTATCTCTGTGAAAGCGAGAAACCAAGCCCTGCGGTCTACTTGACAGTGAAAGACCCGGCTCGGCAGTCTGTGCAATAGAGACAGACGAGACACTGAAGTCTAAATGCTCGACAGACTGACAGTATTCCCTACAGGCTCTGCAGTCTCTATGTCTATGACAGGGCGAGGTAGCCTCCACTTTGAGCCCTCTTGACAGGGAAGGGACGAGCTCTGTAGTGTCTCTGACAGGGAGGGTGGGAGGGGGGGGTACTGTGGTGTCTGTGACAGGAAGAAGGTCAGCTCGGGACTGGGAGCCTCCGTGACAGGGTGAGGACAGGCTCGGCAGCCTCCGTGTGAGGGAGACGCCATGTTCTGCTGCCTGTTTGACTTGCAGACCCTGTGACACTACAACAGAGAGAGTGTAGTGCTCTGAAGTCACTGAAACATGGAGAGGCTAGACCTGCAGGGACTCTGACAGGTAGAGGCCGTGACCGCCGCCTCTGCGGCAGGGACAGACCGAACTCTGCAGTGTGTCACACATGGAGATGCGCGGCGGCGCTGGGCAGTCTGTGCGGCAGAGAGCTGTCGAATGCGAAGCCTTTCTTACAGGGAAAGACCAGGCTCTGCAGTCTCTTACAGAGAGAGCCCAAGCTGGCCAGTCTCTCTGACAGGAAGTGGCTAGACTGCAGTCTATGTGGCACGGAGAAACACGGCACTGCAGTCTCTTTGGCATGGGACAGCCGGGCTGTGAGGTGCTTCACTTGTCACAGGAGAAGGCTAGGCTCTGCAGTCTCTGACAGAGACAGCCCAAGCTGACCAGTCTCTCTGACAGGAAGTGGCTAGACTGCAGTCTATGTGACAAGGAGAAACATGGCACTGCAGTCTCTTTGGCATGGGACAGCCGGGCTGTGAGGTGTTTGTCACAGAAGAAGGAGATGGTCTGCTGTCTCTCACAGAGGAAGAGGGCAGGCTGAGCAGTGTCTGCTACAGGGAGACAGTTTCTGGTATAAGGAGAGGGCAGGCTTGGCAGTCTCTGTGACAGGAAGAGACATGGCACTGCAGTCTCTGACATGGAATAGCCGAGCTGTGCAGTCTCGGGCACAGGAGAAGTCCAGGCTCTGCAGTGCTGGGCAGTCTCTGCGACAGGAAGAGACACAGCACTGCAGGCTCTCTAGCACGGAACAACCGGGCCGTGCAGCCTCGGCCACCGGCCACGGGAGAAGGCCCGATTGCCGGGATTGCAACAGGGAGAAGACAGACACGGCAGTCTCTGCGAGAGGAAGAGACATGGCACCGCAGTCTCTATGACATGGAACAGCCGAGCTGTGCAGTCTCAGGAGAAGGCCAGAGCCTGCAACAGGGAGAAGACAGGCACGGCTGCGACAGGGAACGGGAAGGGAGGCTTTTCAGGCCGATTAACAGGGAGAGGGCCGGCCTCCTCGAGTCTGTGACAGGGAGCAGCCGGCGGCGCCTGGGCTCTGCAGTGTCCGTGACAGGGAGGCCGGGCTCCGCAGCCCCTCTGACGGAGCAGGGATGATTTGCTATTTTCTTGGCTATTTGTCATGTCAGTAACGCTAGCATTACTTGTAAACCCTGCCAGGCCAACAGAAGGGCATCTGCATTTTAATTGAATTTCAGACAGAGGATAGCGAGGGGAGGGGCGTGAGTCTGCAGTATTGAGTTGGGAGGGAAGAAGGAGTGAGCGTGCAGTATCGAGTGGGCCTGGGGAGGGAAGGAGTGAGTGTGCAGTATTGAGTGCCGGCATGGATTCGAGGGAGGGAGGGAGGGGAGGCGCGAGAAGTAGCGGCAGAGACCCTGAACTGCTGAAGCAGAGAACATGACCAAGCACCTTCCCCATCTCAAATTAAGCCCCCCAAACCCTCCCCAAAAGGAGGAGGCCGGACTGCAGCTCCCAGCGTGCACCAGGACCCCATAGTTAGTCCCTTTGCCGCCCCCCCCCCCACGCACAATGGTAAGCAGCTTCTGTGAGTGACACATTCCTACATCCTCCACTGGTTGCCTAGGAGACGGGATGGAGGATGGAGAGGCGGTTGCTAGGTTATCGCCCCCTCTCTGCCTGTATTTGAATCTGCAGGGCCTGTCTAGTGAAGTGAAGGCGGGGGCAGCCAGGGACAGGGAATGGTCCGCACAGGGAATGAGCTACAGGAAATGCACCAAAGTGAATGACCAGAGAGTCAATGAGCCACAGCGAATGAGCCACAGTGAGTGAGTCACACAGGGAATGATCTCCAGGAAGTGAGCCACACAGATAAGGAGCTGCAGGAAATGAGACACACAGTGACTGAACCACGGGAAATGGCCCATATGGAACGAGCGACACAGTGAATGAGCCACAGGGAAAGAGCCACCCTGAAAATGAGCAACAGGGAATGAACCACAGAGAATGAGGCACATGAAATAAGCCATACTGTGAATAGCAATGTGCCACGGGGGAAGGAGCGACTTAGAATGAGCCCGAGGGAATGAATCCGAATGTATGAGCCACTCAGGCATTGAGCCTCCGGGACAGAGGTCTGGAGAGAATTAACCACACGGAATCTGACCCAGCGCTTTAAGTGAGCCTGTACTGTCCGGTACGGAGTACCGACACTTCCATTTTTCCATTTCAAGCACTGGTCTGACCCACCGGAAATAGGCGACAGATTATAAGATAGGTGGTACAAGGAAGGACTGAGCCACACAGGGACCGAACCACAGGACTTGAGCCACAGGAAATGAGTGACATGCCGAATGAAGCAATACCAAAGGGGATGATGGACGGAGCGTTGGAGCAAATCAAACACTCACCCCCAGTCAACTGATCTGGGTTTAATCCATCATCATTCTTTAGCTCACTCCACCACCCCAGCTCAGACATGGCCATATGCAAATCAGTCTGACCCTGTGCCTCATGGGAACAGTCCAGCCCGAACTGCCAAGCCATGTCTTCCCTGGACCGGAAACAAGCATCCTGGGACCGGTTTCTGGCTAATCAGCCATCATCAGCCAGGCTAGCTTGAATCCAGTGGCAAAGTGAGCAAGGGACCCACGTCTGGGCATACCCTGCCAACTTAGGGCGAACAAAGCGATACCAAAGGGGATGATGGACGGAGCGTTGGAGCAAATCAAACACTCACCCCAGTCAACTGATCTGGGTTTAATCCATCATCATTCTTTAGCTCACTCCACCACCCCAGTTCAGACATGGCCATATGCAAATCAGTCTGACCCTGTGCCTCATGGGAACAGTCCAGCCCAAACTGCCAAGCCATGTCTTCCCTGGACCGAAACAAGCATCCTGGGACCGGTTTCTGGCTAATCAGCCGTCATCAGCCAGGCTAGCTTGAATCCAGTGGCAAAGTGAGCAAGGGACCCACGTCTGGGCAAACCCTGCCAACTTAGGGCGAACAAGCGATACCAAAGGGGATGATGGACGGAGCGTTGGAGCAAATCAAACACTCACCCCCAGTCAACTGATCTGGGTTTAATCCATCATCATTCTTTAGCTCACTCCACCACCCCCAGTTCAGACATGGCCATATGCAAATCAGTCTGACCCTGTGCCTCATGGGAACAGTCCAGCCCAAACTGCCAAGCCATGTCTTCCCTGGACCGGAAACAAGCATCCTGGGACCGGTTTCTGGCTAATCAGCCGTCATCAGCCAGGCTAGCTTGAATCCAGTGGCAAAGTGAGCAAGGGACCCACGTCTGGGCATACCCTGCCAACTTAGGGCGAACAAAGCAATACCAAAGGGGATGATGGACGGAGCGTTGGAGCAAATCAAACACTAACCCCCAGTCAACTGATCTGGGTTTAATCCATCATCATTCTTTAGCTCACTCCACCACCCCAGTTCAGACATGGCCATATGCAAATCAGTCTGACCCTGTGCCTCATGGGAACAGTCCAGCCCAAACTGCCAAGCCATGTCTTCCCTGGACCGGAAACAAGCATCCTGGGACCGGTTTCTGGCTAATCAGCCGTCATCAGCCAGGCTAGCTTGAATCCAGTGGCAAAGTGAGCAAGGGACCCACGTCTGGGCATACCCTGCCAACTTAGGGCGAACAAAGCGATACCAAAGGGGATGATGGACGGAGCGTTGGAGCAAATCAAACACTCACCCCCAGTCAACTGATCTGGGTTTAATCCATCATCATTCTTTAGCTCACTCCACCACCCCAGTTCAGACATGGCCATATGCAAATCAGTCTGACCCTGTGCCTCATGGGAACAGTCCAGCCCGAACTGCCAAGCCTTGTCTTCCCTGGACCGGAAACAAGCATCCTGGGACCGAATGAGCCATAAGGAATGGGCCACGCAGGGTACGCGCCACACTGGAATGCGCCACATAGAATGGGCAACGGGGAATAAGACATAGTGAGCTAAAGAATGATGATGGATTAAACCCAGATCAGTTGACTGGGGGTGAGTGCTTGCAATGTTCAACACTCCGTCCATCATCCCCTTTGGTTTTGCATTGTTCGCCCTAAGTTGGCAGGGTATGCCCAGACGTGGGTCCCTTGCTCACTTTGCCACTGGATTCAAGATAGCCTGGCTGATGAGGGCTGTGAGCCCGAAACCGGTCCCAGGATGCTTGTTTCTGGTCCAGGGAAGACATGGCTTGGCAGATCGGGCTGGACTGTTCCCTTGAGGCACAGGGTTAGACTGATTTGCATATGGCCATGTCTGAACTGGGGTGGCGGAGTGAGCTAAAGAATGATGATGGATTAAACCCAGATCAGTTGACTGGGGGTGAGTGCTTGCAATGTTCAACACTCCGTCCATCATCCCCTTTGGTTTTGCATTGTTTGCCCTAATTTGGCAGGGTATGCCCAGAAGTGGGTCCCTTGCTCACTTTGCCACTGGATTCAAGATAGCCTGGCTGATGAGGGCTGTGAGCCCGAAACCGGTCCCAGGATGCCTGTTTCCGGTCCAGGGAAGACATGGCTTGGCAGTTCGGGCTGGACTGTTCACATGAGGCACAGGGTCAGACTGATTTGCATATGGCCATGTCTGAACTGGGGTGGCGGAGTGAGCTAAAGAATGATGATGGATTAAACCCAGATCAGTTGACTGGGGGTGAGTGCTTGCAATGTTCAACACTCCATCCATCATCCCCTTTGGTTTTGCATTGTTCGCCCTAAGTTGGCAGGGTATGCCCAGACGTGGGTCCCTTGCTCACTTTGCCACTGGATTCAAGATAGCCTAGCTGATGAGGGCTGTGAGCCCGAAACCGGTCCCAGGATGCTTGTTTCCGGTCCAGGGAAGACATGGCTTGGCAGTTCGGGCTGGACTGTTCCCATGAGGCACAGGGTCAGACTGATTTGCATATGGCCATGTCTGAACTGGGGTGGCAGAGTGAGCTAAAGAATGATGATGGATTAAACCCAGATCAGTTGACTGGGGGTGAGTGCTTGCAATGTTCAACACTCCGTCCATCATCCCCTTTGGTTTTGCAACACCGAGAATTAGTCACAGGGAATGAGCTGCAAGAACTAAGCCAGAGAGAATGAGATACTGAGAATAGGCCACAGGGGAAAAGGGCATGGAAGGAGTGAGCCACAGGAACTGAGTGACATGCCGAATGAACCATAAGGAATGGGCCACGCAGGGCACGCGCCACACTGGGAATGAGCCACCGAGAATGGGCGACGGGGAATAAGACATAGTGAATCAGCCCCTAGGAATGAGCCACAAGGAATGTACCCAAATGGAATGGGCTCCAAGAATTGAGCAACGCCGAGAATTAGTCACAGGGAACGAACAGCAAGAACTAAGCCAGAGAGAATGAGATACTGAGAATGGGCCACAGGGGAAAAGGGCATGCAAGGAGTGAGCCACATGAACTGAGTGACATGCCGAATGAACCATAAGGAATGGGCCACGCAGGGCACGCTCCACACTGGGAATGAGCCACAGAGAATGGGCGACGGGGAATGAGCCAGAATGCACCCAAATGGAATGGGCTCCAAGAATTGAGCAACGCCGAGAATTAGTCACAGGGAATGAGCTGCAAGAACTAAGCCAGAGAGAATGAGATACTGAGAATAGGCCACAGGGGAAAAGGGCATGCAAGGAGTGAGCCACAGGAATTGAGTGAAATGCCGAATGAACCATAAGGAATGGGCCACGCAGGGTACGCGCCACACTGGAATGAGCCATATGGAATGGGCAACGGGGAATAAGACATAGTGAATGAGCCCCTAGGAATGAGCCACAAGGAATGTACCCAAATGGAATGGGCTCCTAGAATTGAGCAACGCTGAGAATTAGTCACAGGGAATGAACAGCAAGAACTAAGCCAGAGAGAATGAGATACTGAGAATGGGCCACAGGGGAAAAGGGCATGCAAGGAGTGAGCCACAGGAACTGAGTGACATGCCGAATGAACCATAAAGAATGGGCCACGCAGGACACGTGCCACACTGGGAATGAGCCACAGAGAATGGGCGACGGGGAATGAGCCACAAAGAATGCACCCAAATGGAATGGGCTCCAAGAATTGAGCAACGCGAGAATTAGTCACAGGGAATGAACAGCAAGAACTAAGCCAGAGAGAATGAGATACTGAGAATGGGCCACGGGGGAAAAGGGCATGCAAGGAGTGAGCCACAGGAATTGAGTGACATGCCGAATGAACCATAAGGAATGGGCCACGCAGGGCACGCGCCACACTGGGAATGAACCACCGAGAATGATCGACGGGGAATGAGCCACACAGAATGCACCCAAATGGAATGGGCTCCAAGAATTGAGCAACGCGAGAATTAGTCACAGGGAATGAACAGCAAGAACTAAGCCAGAGAGAATGAGATACTGAGAATGGGCCACAGGGTAAAAGGGCATGCAAGGAGTGAGCCACAGGAATTGAGTGGCCCATAGAAAGAGCCACAAGGAATGAGCTGCAGTGAATGAGCCACATATGGCAGCACGAGCTGAGTTACCAAAATCAATTTGGTAGTTGGCTGAAATCTTCATGGAAAATAGTATTTCACTCCCCTATTACTGATCAGATACCCCCACAAACAGAGTCCTGGGAGGCGCAGGCCATGAGGGTGAGGGGGCCTGCAGTGGACTCTGGTGTCTTGCTCATGTTGAGACCTGAAAAACGCTATCAGTGGACCATTCGATACAAGTTGTCCGCAAGCGGTTCCTTAGCTGCAGTTGGTAGTCCCATGAAGATGTTTCGACTGCAATAGGAGGAGGCTTATCTTTCGTCCTGCAAAATCTGAAGAGTAAGTAAGATGTGTGGTCAGTACCTTGGTGAGCTGTGTAAAAGGGACGATGGCCCCTTCTAATAAACAAGCAACACCTTTATCAAAGCAGTCAACATTTGGAAGACTTCAGAATCAGACTGCTAAGGTAGGGCTGAACCTGCGGAGATATGACCACATAAGACAGGCTTTGAAAGCACTTTGCTGGCTCCCAGTGAATTTCAGGATCAAATTTGAGATACTTCGTATTATCCACAAGGCCTTATAGAATAAAGTAGGTCTGGGTGGTGAACTCTGCTCCATTCGCGGAGTTTGCAGAGTTTTCTGCACTGGGCGCTCCACTGGGGGCTCCACTGGGGGCACGCGGAGTTAAAAAAAACTCCGCTCAATGTAGCGGAGCAGAGTTTTTTCCTCGCTCGCCAACATTAAGTTGGCGAGCAAGGAAAATCCAACGCTAGACCACCTTCCAGCGAGATTTCTCTATGCAGGCGGTCGCAGATGATCGCTACCGCTCGCATTGTGAAACCTTTCGTTCACGTTGAAGAAGCTGCAGCTCGATTAGAACTTTTACTCGCGCTGCAGAAAGAAGCAGCGCGCTCTTGCGCTGCGCATGGTGCTGTTCGCTCTGATTTTACAGTGCGGGACAAACAGCCACTGCTAAAAATCATCACGAAAGGCGCAACGTAAGGCACTCCGCCACTTAAGGAACTCGGCGTAGCGCGGCTGAGTTTTTTTGTCACTTCGCAGAGTTCCGCGGAGCAGATCTCCGCACAGGCCTAGAATAAAGGCCCTCTATGGTGGCAAAAGATAGCTCCCCCTTATGTTACCTTCAGGAACTTTAGATTAGCATCCACTTGCACTGCCTGGTCCCTCAAGCCCTATGCAATCAACTGAAACTGACAGGCACTCCTTGGAATGCCAGATCCTAAGCTCTTCCTTTCTTACTGTGGGACAACCTACCTCTACAGAAGAGGTTATTCCACATCATAGTGATACTACAGAACAATCTTTAGTGCCTTTGCCTCTAAACAACAGGCATGCAGGATCGAGGAGGCTTGATCAGACCTGCACAGGCTCAGTTTTCCGGCTACCACAACAAAGCCTGTCCAACCACAGGATGGTGTTTCATGGTAATGGTCCTGGGGGCAGCGTCTTCCACCTTCCCAGCAAAGCATCACGAAAAGTACTGGTAGGACAGGGAGGAACCTGGGGGGAGGTGCATGCCACTCTAACATGGACCATTCCGAACACACCATCCATACGTTCCAGTCCAAGCAGAGATCATGGGTGACTCTATAAGCTGGATGCCTTTGACTCATCTACTTCCTCATTTAGACGTTAACAAGTACGACTCAGGGGTTAGCCATAGAAAGAAAATAAATACTCAGCTCTGCAGAAAATGATTCTATCTATCTATCTATCTATCTATCTTATAAATATATATTTATATATAAGCAGAGCACTCTGCGTAGTTTCCAAGTTTATGTGGAGAGCAGCTCCTGTATAGAGCACCTTACGATGCCAGCGACACTCTGAATTTGCTCACCTCAACTGTCTGTTTTTCTAGCAAAGTATTTAAGCATAGGATTAGCATAGTGCCATACATGCTGAGCAGTAAGATGACAAAAGCCTTTTACCACTCCAGGCACAGTTTTACAGCTTTGGATTGGTAAAATACCATCCAAGCCAACCTGGAATGAATAAAAGCAACCTCTGACATGCGTTTCGCTATCATTATAGCTCTTCAGAGAGGTTTGGCTTTGCCCAGACACAAGGGAGCACCCAGTATAAGTCAAAACAATACCATTTCAGACAAAGGGTGCCACATAAATTATGAAAAAAATAAGCAGAGAACTCTGGGTAGTTCCCAAGTTTAGGTATAGAGCAGCTCCTGTATAGAGCACCCTACAACACCAGCGACACTGAATTTGCTCACCTCAAATGTCTGTTTTTCTAGCATAGTTTTCAAGCATAGGATTAGCACAGTGCCATCCAAGCCGAGATAGAAAGGGACAAAGTCTTTTGCCATTTGTACAGCAAATTCTTTAAGCATAGGAATAGCACAGTGCCATCCAGCCTCAGCTGTAAAATGACAAAAGTCTTTTACCACTCGAGGCACAGTATTACAGCTTTGGATTGGTAAAATACCATCCAAGCCAACCTGGAATGAGTAAAAGCAACCCCATACACACGGTTTGCTATCATTATAGCTCTTCAGAAAGGTTTAGCTTGGTCCAGATACAAGAGAACACCCAGTATAATTGAAAAGAATATTCTTTCAGACTTAGATTGCCGCATAAATTATGCAAAAAAGAAGCAGAGAACTCTGGGTAGTTTCCAAGTTTAGGGGAGAGCAGCTCCTGTATAGAGCACCTAAAACACCAGCAACACTCTGAATTTGCTCACCTCAAATGTCTTTTTTCTAGCAAAGTGTTTAAGCATAGGATTTGCACAGTGCCATCATTATAGCTTTTCAGAGACGTTTAGCTTTGTCCAGATTGCATAATTTATGTGGCACTCTAAGCCTGAAAGGGTATTGTTTTGATTTATACTGAGTGCTCTCTTGTGTCTGGACAAAGCTAAACCTTTCTTAAGAACTATGATGACAGCGAAACATGTGTCAGGAGTTGCTTTTATTCATTTCAGGTTGGCTTGGATGGTATTTTACCAATTCAAAGCTGTAATACTGTGCCTTGAGTGGTAAAAGGCTTTTGTCATTTTACAGCTCGGCATGGACGGCACTGTGCTAATCCTAAACCTAAAGACTTTGCTAGAAAAACAGACACTTGAGGTCAGCAAATTCAGAGCATTGCTGGTGTTGTAGGGTGCTCTATACAGGAGCTGCTCTCCACCTAAAATTGGGAGCTACTCAGAGCTCTCTGCTTATTTTTTACATAATTTATGCAGCATTGTAAGCCTGAAAGGGCATTGTTTTGATATCTATCTATCTATCTATCTATCTATCTACCTACCTACCTACCTACCTACCTACCTGCCTGCCTGTCTGTCTATCTATTTTCTTGTGTTACTGGTGCCACCAATTCAAGTTGGCTCAGTACCTCAAATACTTGACACTGTGACCTCAAGGCGGTGAGTTTGAATCCTAGCAAGAGTTACTCCACTGAAGGTCGCTTCTGTCTTTCACAGGAAGTTAAACTGAATAACTCTAAACTAGGTTAAAAAAAGTTCTTTTCCGCACTCCACTGCTACACAGTGACCTATAGAAAAATATATATATTATTTAACCAGCATCTAATGATAAATACATTGAAGTGAGTAAACATCTGACTGAAATGTAAAGACTATAGACCCTATGGGTAAAATCTTTAAATTATTATTTGAACGCATAACTGATATGTTTAAACTTTTGATTCGTTAAGCTGACGGAATCAGTATAATAACAAACTTTATGTATAGTATTTAAATCAAAATCTCATTTGTTTTGAATGCATTGGTCAAACGACCCTACCTTAATGAGGAACCTCATCAATGTGGATGGCCACCGGAATCATGTTTGTTTCCGGTCCAGGGAAGACATGACTTGGCAGTTCGGGCTGGACTGTTCCCATGAGGCACAGGGTCAAGACTGATTTGCATATAGCTGTGTCTGAACTGGGGTGGCAAAGTGAGCTAAAGAATGATGATGGATTCAACCCAGATCTGTGATCGGGGGTGAGTGTTTGAAAAGTTTCAGCACTCCGTCCATCATCTCCT
Organism: Calotriton arnoldi; assembly: GCA_963921515.1. NCBI lineage: Eukaryota > Metazoa > Chordata > Amphibia > Caudata > Salamandridae > Calotriton > Calotriton arnoldi. The sequence goes on from CAWUFW010002211.1 coordinate 1,863,614, forward strand.
TGTGTTTGCACCGGAATCATGTGGCAGGGTTTGATAAATTATGCTGCAAAAAAAAGGCAATGCACCAACCTTTCCCAGTCATTTTTTAAAACGAGTTTTCATTCAGTTCCATTATTTCCGTTAAGGAACATCTTGCAGAGGTAGGGTACCAGAATATTGATGTCTGAATATTGCGTGACATAAATTTAGTGTCTCATTGGAGCTAATAATAGAAAATCTACACCTAAAAGGATGACATTTTTGTAAACAATATTTAGGACAGAGTACCTATGTCTGATGATATTTCTGGCATCAATATACTACCATATAACCCGCAGATCAGAATTGTGTATTTCACATTCCTTTATTATGTTAGTGTATCAGTCGGAGGAATTTTAGGATTCAAGACATGAGAACTTACAGAGAAATGCATCATGGTTGGGATTCTTCTAAACGCTTTGTGCTGTTTTGTAACCGCAGCTGCTTTGTGAACAGTGTCTCTGTTATAGACATGAATTTCAGTGACTACTGTTGAACACATTTTCATATAAAAAGGAACCATTCTTTTTGCCTTGTCTATATTATTTCTATGTAAGAAAGGCTTTTGCTCCCTACTGTAGACAAGTGCACTTCCCCTTGCCATCTATAGGGGATATTACCACTATCCAGTCAAAATTGTCACCACTTTTAATACCTGAATTCAGCACTCAATTAAGGTGTGGTCTGTTAACTTTGCATAGTGTCTGATGCTGCATTGCACTTGTGTGCACCATTTTTACTAGCTTTTGATCCAGCTGAGCCACAAACTACTTCTTAAAAAAAATCTGCACACTATGTAGGAGATGGTTGATGGAAAACCCGTGACTGCAGAACGGCATAATGCCGGTGACTGCATATAGAATACAAGTGAGATAAATATCTGGTCTTAACATCAATGTCTTCTTTGGTATCCTTAGCATTAGTCCCTATTACTCCTTAGGGGTCGATTCCGATTCGGGCCGGAAATTTCTCCGACCGAGCCGGACCCGGAGAGATTTCCGACCGAATCGGACCCGTGCAGTCCGACCGAACGAGTACGATGCGCACGTATGCCATCGGACCCGAGTCGGTCGGACTCCCATTGAAGTCAATGGGAGCCGGTCGTGCAACGCGTACGCGGGCTCCCATTGACTCAATGGGTGCGAGTCGGACAAGTGCGCCCCTACAGCGGGTACGCGGCGAAGCGATTCGCGCCGTACACGCACAGGTAGGGGGACCCATGGGTCCCCCTGTGTGCGAGTCGCGCGGCTACGCGTACAGGGGGTCCGACACGGACCCCCAAAGTACGGCTCCGACTGCTCTTTCGAGCCGGAGTGCGCGGCTCGGTCGGACTGCTCGCGGCGCGCATCGTACTCACCCGGCCGGGAAACGTCTCCATTGCGCGGTGCGAGTCGAGTCCGAGCGAGTCGGTCGGTGCGGTTCGATCCGGGAACGAGTCGGTCGGAGCGGTCGGGATGCCCGGACGAGTCGGTCGGCGATTTCGCATCGTACTCGCTCGTCCGGACGCGCGTACGGATCAGTCGGGAAACAGGGCTCCGAATCGGATCCGGTAAAGCCGAATCCGATTCGGAGCCCTACCGGCCGAGATCGGAATCGGCCCCTTAGTGTGTAGTGTACTTTGTTCATAAGAGTCACTAAGTCCACTGTGATGTGAACATGTAATTGGAGGCAGATGATCAGATATTCCTCTATGACCTTCCAAGTTTTCTTATTTACTTTTAAAAGAACCTCCCCCTCCCTCATGGACTTCCAAAGGAACCTCAAGGCAAGGGGGGAGGATGTGGCCTAACAGTTAGAGCGGTCAACCTCGAAGCTGGGGAACCGGGTTCGAGTCTCTGCAACAACGCTCAACATCCTGTGATTCTGGGCAAATCATTTAATCTCCCTGTGCCCAACAAAATGAATGTGTCCGTCTGTAACGCAACTGGTGCTCATGTAAAGCGCTCCGATACCTGATATCTTCGGATCGAGTTTGCGCTATATAAAACAAAAACAAAAACAAAAAAGGCATGGCTCTTCCAGACGAAACAGGCATGATCTCCTCCTCCCCCCTCAGGCCTGCCATACTCAGCACTTGGATACCCTCACGGGTGATTAACAGCACTCTGCAAATACACATAACCCCGAAATAGGGACCGCTTCTTGATACTGCAGTCTCAAGCAGAGTTGATTGCATATCTGTGTGCAACACACCAGGGTCCACCATGGAATGAAGCAGCTGACTGACTGAATTTTTCTTGGAGCTATGTTGAGTGAGGGCATGACTGGAATGATGGGAATACACCTCATGTGCCTTATGCCAAATATTATGATAATTCGAACCTTTTATGTAGTGGCTTACCCGTCCATTGGAGGCTATCGATGCTGTTATCACATGAGAAATCTTAGTTATGAGCTTCTGCTACCATAATATGCACATGCAGCAGGTGGACACATCTTTCTACTTGGTCATGCATATGTTTATTTAAGTATGCATTTTATGTGTCAGGCATGCACTACAAATTCTACCATCTCCTGGGGCTAGGCAAATTAATCAACTAAAATGAAAAAAAACTCAAGTACAAGGCCTCATATTCAGTCATCAAACAGATATCCTTCAAAGAATAAAGAGAAATGTTTTTATTTTTTCTGAAACTCAGAAAATTAAGCACTATGTAGATGTGCGAGCTTTGCGGGGACAGAGAGGAGCATCTTGCTGCGCAACCTGTAGCGGGACAGAGTGGCACATCTAGCTGGGAAAACGTTAGCAGGACTGAAAGGAGCATCTACCTGAGCAACCCCTTGTGGGTGAGGGAGGAGTATCTGGCTGCGCAAACTCTGGTGTGACAGAGAGGAGCATCTTGCTGCGCAACCTTTAGCGGATCAGAGAGGAGCATCTAGCTGCGCAACCTTTGTCAGGACTGAGAGGAGTATCTGACTGCGCAACCCTTGGCAGGACAGAGATGAGTATCTGGCTGCGCAACCATTAGCGAAACAGAGAGGAGCATCTATCTGGGCAAACTTTGATGGGACAGAGAGGAGCTTCTAGCTGCGCAACCTTTGGCGAGCCAGAGAGGAGCTTCTAGCTGCGCAACCTTTGGCGAGCCAGAGAGGAGCATCTATCTGCTCAATCTTAACATTCTCCCTTGTGCCTCCACTGATATTTTATCTTGAAAGTAATGAGAGACTATTCCCTTCAGGCATTTGAAATCTAGACAAGGCAGTTTAAAGGTCACTCACGGGTAACCAATGAAGGGAATAGGGCGTTTCAGTGATACTAACATATTTCTTAAGGTTCCGCACTGGCTTGGCAGCCATGTTTTACACATGTTTCAATTGGGCCTTCTGACTCTTCGGTAGTCTATGGAAGATAGAATTTACCTAACCCAATTTGGAGCTAATAAGTGAATCTATTATGTTTTTGTGATTGATCTTATGTGGATAGGGTTAGGTCTGTTTCAGCTGTCTGCTACCAAACAAGATTGATCGAGCCATTGCCTCTATATGAAAAAAATAATTATAGCCCCGGAGGACACCAAGATTCCTCACCGAGTTTGCAAAGCGAGTTGTAAGAGAGTAAACAACTCTCAGGGTTCTGGTAAATTACTACTTGTCCTTAGCTTCAGGCTGGGACCAAACAAAAACACTAAAAGTTTACCCCTTTCAATTCCAAACTGCTTACAACCATCCAGGAGACAATCCCCCTTCCCTTATTAAAGTTGGCAAAGTCCCCAGGGCCTTTGTGTGTGATCCGCATCTGAATGGTCATTGAGCCCTCTAGCCTTGATGACTGCAAACAGGGGCTTTAGGAAGATGTTTAACAGAAGCAAAGGGGTAACAGAGGCTCCCAATGGAGAACCATACAAGAACAGCGTCAATAGCCACCAAAGGACGGTGAGCCGATGCAGACATGCCCGAGTTAGCATGTGCTATATGTGTATTTTCTTACCCAAGTTACGGCTTCCCAGGTCAGGAAGACATAACCTGGGTAAAAATGCTCTTCTCACTTCATTTGGGTAATATACCAAATATTGTCCAAGAATTTAGGGATAAATATATATTAAAGAATCATCACTCAATCAATCAGGGAATTTTTAAGCGCGCTACTCACCCGTGAGGGTCTCAAGGCGCTGGGGGGGGAGGGGGGAGCACGCTCCGGTCAGTCGAAGAGCCAGGTCTTGAGGGTCCTCTTGAAGATGTGCAGGGTGGGGGCGCGTCTGATGTCGAAAGGGAGCTCGTTCCAGGTCTTGGCCGCGATGTAGGAGAAGGTTTTTCCACCCGTTCTTGCCCTGCGGATGCGCGGGGGTTCGGCGAGTTCGGCGGATCGGAGGTTCCTCTTGCAAATGAGCAAGCTTAAATTCTCTTTACAATGCCGGCTTGACTGGTTTACGCACCAAACTTGCTTTGTGAAGTTTAGCGGAGGTCCATAAATCCCTGTGTAAGATGTGTGTTTCTGCTTGAGTCGTCCGAGGCAATTTTTCCATTGCTAAAAACTAGATTTACTTCTGAGACTCCTCCTAAAATCTCTGTTAATTCATAATATATGATACTAGTCCTGTGCCCAGTGTTACTTCCGTCTTGAAGCTAGTGGAAGATTGTAGGTGATTGTGTTTGAAGCATTTGTTTATTTTTTTATCTATTTATTTAATTAATTATTTATTTACTTATTTATTTATTTATTACTGTAATTTATACATTCCAGAACAAAACCTTTTAGTTCTTGTAATTCCCTGAAGGGAATTTAGTACATGGTGTTAGTGCGAGAAACAGCAACTCCGACTTCGTATGTGCTCGCAAATTGTCATCTGTGCTGTTGATTAATTTTACCGTCCATTTTGAATGATTTTTTCATGTTTTCCCAGACTAACTCATCCAAGAATCATCTAGGTTCCGCATATATTTTTCCGGTATTATATGTATTTTCATGGCGTTGTTCAGAACTGGGTTGTTTGCAGGGAGGTTGCTAAGTTCCAAGGTTGAGTAATGGTTTGTTCTACCTCCAACCAGTTAGATTTATGTAACCAATGCTCATAGTGCAAAATAAGGCTCCTTGCCAGCAAATCCAATGAGCACTTTTTGAGGTCCCCTACCTTTGCTTCCATAGATGATTACTTAAATAACAGCCTGTATTTTGTATCGTTCCAAATATCATTTACATATAACTTTTTTAAACTGACTTTGAAACATATCTGGAGACGTGACTGGCAGTATTGTTCTCAATAGTGACTGATGTAACCTCTTATTAGTAGATTGAACAGTATGTTGCATCAGCATAAACCACTCATTTTCTTTTGGGAGGTCCTTACTCCTGTTCCTCTAATGTCTTTGGTTTCATGACTCAGACATAGCAAAACCTCCAGCATATTTAAGAAAAGAAGCAGCGCCTTTCAGTGGCGGCTCGTCGCCCCACTGCTTTTAAGCAGTGCGAAGTAGAAACATAAAATAATAACTTTGAGTTATGATAATTTTATGTCTGTGATGCTTTGCGGGCGGACGGGTGAGCAGGCTGCTCTGCTCTAGGAGCAGGGCAGGGAAGGAGTGGTTTGCCCACTCATAAGTGTACATGACTGTTTGGCCGGCCCTCTCGGGCCGCCCAAAACAGTCATGCGCACTTTCCCCGCTCTCCATGCAGGCTGCATTACAGCTTGCGTGGAGAACATACCCAGGTCCCCATTCCCTGGCTGAGCGTCGAACCAGGACGCTCAGACCAATCACAACACTGCATTGCAGCATTGTGATTGGTCAGAGGAGCCTGGGTGCTTACCAATCAATGCAGCGGTGTGATTGGTCAGTGGGGCCTGGCTGTGCTTCCTATATCTCGAGTTCGACAGGAGAGAAGGAGCAGAGACGCAGGACCCGGCGGCAAGGAACGTTTATTTTTATTTTTTCATATTGCGCACCCCCCCCCATCCCCCGCGAGCCATGCCGCCTGCCACTGGCACCTTTTGCCGCCTCAGCGGGACAGGTAAAAAAGTAGCGTTGTTTATAGAGGCCTCTCCCTGGGGGAATCTATAGAGAGGTATGTCACTTCAAATAATTATTTACAAGAAACCTGCAGCTACATTAAGGCAAGACAAGATTGGTACCTTAGGGCGGCATCGCGAGGGGGCACTAGACTGCAACTGAAAAACAATTCAAATATGGCCCTGTTGCTAGAGAAATGGGTAAAAACGGCAAAATGTCATTTTTACCCAGGTTTAAACATTTCTTGTACAAGAGCAGGCTTCAACGTAAGCCACAGCAAGGTTTTTGAAAGAAAAGTCCATTAAACTTTTCTAAATGCCGTTTTTAGCTTCAGTCTCTCGCTGCATCTTGTACAATGTGTTCCTTTGTCATCTGAATTGGATCGATGGCAAAATAATGTAGTGTTGTCACTTGTTTGGCATCTCTTGACAAATAGAGCTTGTACCAGGTCAGTTACCTACGTCCAAGTAGTTTGCAAGGGTGTTTACCTAAATGTTCAGTCATTGTTAAAAAAAAAAGGAAATTGATCTAGTTGATGGTAAATTTTGGATAATTGCCTATTTGTGTGAAACAGTGATTAGGGCTTCAGTCTTAAGGTCTCATTTAGAGCCCCTACGACCAGTGGCGGCTGCTCCCAGGAAGCAGCAGTGGAGCGGGGAGGGGGAAAGATGGGGAGGAAGGGGGGTTAAAAAAAAATCATTTACCTGCTGGCCGGCCACCACCTCTCCTATGTCCTCTCCCTGGCTTCTTCTGTGCAAACAGGAAGCAGGAAACACCCGGGCTCCAGGCTCCCCATAGCCAATCACAAAGCTGCAATGCAGAGTTACATAGTGCTCACCACTCCTCCCCCTGCTTTGAGAGCAGGGCAGATCCGTCCGCCCCGCCAAGACGCCTCAGCAGGCACAAATAAAATGATAATAACATTGAGTTATTATCACTATATTTCTCCTTTTTTTCACTGCGAAAAGCAGTGGGGCAAAGTTCCTCCGCCTTAGCGGAGGAGCCGCCCCTGCCTAGGACCAAATTTTCAAAAACCCATTAGATTCACCGGCTCGCCCGCCTTATTTGGAGAGGGAGAAAATACTGAGTTTCTTAAGGGAAAGCCTCAGCTGGCTCCCCCGTCAGAGAACTCTTGCCTAAGGTCCATCTGCAACAGGAGTGCTAGCCGAACATAGTCTGCAGTACTGTCTTTTATAGTGAGCTTTCCTATGCCCCCCCCGGCACTCCCAGCATGTCAGGCACATTGATTTTTTTGTTTTGCAAAAAACAAAGCCCTGCATGGGGGCAAGAGCATATCTATCAATAGTGCTGCAAGTGTGATAGCTATGGGTGTGAGGAGATCACTGCACCCCAGTAATTTCTGTTTTCACTACCAAATTAATGGATAGGGATCTATTGTCCTCTCTTGCATTAGGGCCAATGGTACCCTTTTTAAGCCTCTGCGTGGAGGTTTGTCTTTACATAAGAAAAACAAAATGCTGACCAGCCTGTCGTGCCTGCAGAACATGGAGAAACTGCAGGCATTCACATTTTCGTTTAAGTCCTTCTGCTGTGTCGGTGGGAGCATTTCACAGAAAATTCCCCACGGACGTGGCAGGGAGCTCTAATTTTGACAGCCAAGTGGACTGACGTGAGGCTGGCATAGGAAGGGTCTTCACTGCACTAGTAGTTTGGTGACCCATGAACCAAAGTCTAAATGATTGCCGTAGACTCTTAAATTGATCCATTCCGTCCAAGGTGTTAAGCACCCCCAAGTGGCACAAGGCTAATACTCTATGCATTTTTGGTAGAAAAATGCTATAAATCGATCAGACCCTAGTGCCAAACCAGTCAGAAAACAGTTATTACTTCTCTGACCTCTCGAGTTTAAGTGGTGCTGCCAGGGAGATGTTTATATCTTCGCTTAGTTTGGGACTGTATAATGTCCCAAAAGAGTGATCCGTGATAACTGAGTAGGGATAAAGTATTTGTTTTCTGGTACAAATAAGCAAAATAATTGTCACCTGTGATCTTTTTATTTGTTCTTAATCGCCAATCTATTCACTAACCTGCCTCCTTATTTCGTACACTTTAAATAGCTTTCTAGTTATTGTAAGGACAGCCCTGCAGCGTGAATGAAAATATTGTGTTCCCATTTGAGGGTATTGTATTATATTCAGATGGAACGGTGATGCAAGTGTCCAAGACAGGTTGGTCTAAAAAAGAAAATACAGTCTTTACCCAATTTTTACATTTGTTTTCAAGGCCCCTCAGGCCATTTGTTGATAATTGTATTTGTTTGAGCTAGTATTCTCCAGAGCAGGCCCCTCTTGAAGCTTTGAAGACATCCCATTTTTAACAAGATTTAATTATTGAGCTCAAAACAATCTGCAATGCTCGCCATTGTTTTCACTTTGTAATCCTTATCACCTAGTGCTGCCTAGGTCCTACATTTTATATACAGTAGCCAGGTTGCTGTCTTTACACTACTACAATTAGAGGCAATTCTGTTTTTAATTTTCCTGGATATAAGATTAATATTTAACAGCCAGTTTGGAATTAATTTAAGGACTTGTTTTTATTATTTGAAAAATCAAAAATGAAGAACAAGCAGACGTGTTTTGCAAGCCTGTATTTCACAAAGAGCTTTTTCAAGGCAGATTATTCTGTCCAAAAACGTACCATCGAGCACTGCATAAGGGATCATGTCATGGGAAATCAAATATTTTTGCTTTGGTTCTGCGATCATGCCGAGCTGCGATTCTTGTATAAAGTCACCCCTATTTGTATGCTTGCATAATGCCTTATAGTTATAGAGAGAGCTGCATGATCAGCACACTGGCTGTGTCCAAAACTGGAGTAAATGCATGGATGGCCTCCCTGATAGCATAAAACTAATCCCAATAACCGGTAACTACTGGATTTACCACTAACCTTGGGTCCCAGAGCAGCGAGCGGCCCAGCGAAAAGCGTATCAACAACTCGTTAGGGGTAGTTATATAAATGCAGTACAAAACGAGGTGTATGATAGATGTTGAAACTAAAGAATAATGTGACTGTGGAATTTGTGTTTGAAAAGAAGGTACATTTTCTCTTTGCCACTTTTGCGTCCTCTTAGGTGCTTCATCAAATCTCTGTGCCTTTTTTGGATGAAATCAGGGTGAGTTATGTTCATCTTTGATTGGTTTCTTGGGAAAAATAAAGTCTTCGATAAGAGTCGAGCAGTAATCATTAGGCAGCTCCAGCAGGTATCTCGTTAGATCTTCCTGGAAGTCTGCCTCATCCGCTTTTGACTCATAAACATTCATCAGTGAAAATGTGTATGGATCGCAAGCAAGAAGCGCACCAGTCCAGCCACCTAGTCCATCCTCATGGCTAGATATCATTATTTTATTTATTTATTTAAGGAGTTTAATATATGACCCATCCAGGTATCAGAGCACTGTACAAATAGCAAAACAAGGTAAACATAGAAAGCATAGGAAATAAACAGATAAAAATACAGTTAGCGGTATGTTGTGCAAATAGCACGTAAGTTGTAACAGCAAAAGCAAGAAAGAATAGGCAAGAAACAAATATATACAATGAAAACCGGCGATTTTAGTGTACTCGGGATACAGAAATGTATATAGGCAAGATAGTTCGAAACTTCGTGAGATCAGGAACTACTGCTGAAGGAATCTGTTAACCAACAACATTTTTTATTCTTTTTTGAAGGAATTTGCTTTCTTAACTGCCATGATGACTACTCCTTTGTTTACTAGTAAGTAGCCCCCTTGAATTAAGGCAACCTCACACTTTAGTGGGCCCGATTCATAGAAAAAGCCGGCCTGTTGGAATTCACAAAGATTTCCAAGGGTCCGCTTGGAAGCCCACAACAGTGACACATTTCCAGGAGTATCCCTGGGAATCTTTTGTGTACTCCTGTTTGCTTTCAGGCTCAATTGAACACCATGCACAGTGGTGAATGAAGGAATGCCTTTTGTGTGCCAATGCATTATTCTTCACAGGGAAAGACAAGACCTAAAAACTGTTGAATTTAACTCCCTGCCTATGACCTAACACAAGACCTTACACATGACATCACAAATGGCATCATTATTGGCATCTTTGGTGACATCACATATCACCTTTGACATCGATGACATGGCTGATACCGTTCAAGAAGACTGCAGCACACAGTCCATTGCGCAAAACGCAGGACATTACCCAACAGGCTGTAGACACCGTGACAGGCCTTCACAGGGACTGGTCTTCAGGATGTCATGGGCAGAAAAAGAAGGCGTGATGCTAGAAGATTCTCCTCTGGCACTTCCTGTCGGACTCTGGGTGCAGCTTCTGGCCTTCATGCTGGCCTTTTACGGCCTTAGAAGGGGTGAAGAGGTCAGGCTGTACTTTGAGTAAGGAATGGGATTTCAAGAGGACCTTCAATTAAGCCCTGGTCTTTCCGCCTACACTCCCAGATCCCAACGAACATGGACTACTGCCATGCCCAGCAGGCAGAAAGTGCAGGTTCTGTCCTGTACTTAAAGCACCCTGGCTAGAAACCCACTGGGCATCGGCTATGTCCGTGCCTAGATGGATATGGGTGGAGGCCTTACCCTTAGCATCCCCTGTTGTTAGGTTATGTTGTGCGAGAAAGGCTTGCACTCTTCACCCTTTCACAAGAGCCCATTTGGGTTAGTTTTTTCCCTATGCCCAGCAGGATATTGTCACCCAATTGCTCTATCTCATGGAAATCCCCCATGTCAATAAAGTGCTCTGAAGCTGCCATGGACAGCTCTAAGCATTCAATGGGAAAAAAAACTGACAATAGAACCAGGACTGCAGAAATGTTGTGATTATGTGATTCTGCGGCCGCTGCTTTTGATGCATAATTATGGATTTGCCGCATTTACCACACAATCTATCATCTGTTGCATAATCTGCAGATTATAACAAAAAAATTGTTTCTAGCTCAAACGGATTCAAAGTTCCAAAAGCCATGGCAACACATGTAGGCACGCAGTGGCAGGCCCTTCTCAAAGGTTAATTGGTCATCATTTCTGTATTTCGTTGTTAAACTGGTACTATGAGGTGAAATCTTTGTCCAGACAGTATTACCAAGTGTAAAAAATATAAAATAATGAATACTTAAAAAAAATGTGCCATGTTATGTCACATAATTTGCCTTTTCTTGTCGCATAATTTAGTCAACCCTGCTGCATAGTGTGGTGCTCCCCTGGTGCATGATTCCAGTAGCCGGGATACTCCTCGGAGTAGCCGTGCACTCTACATATGCCGTTTCATTCATTCATGATTCCAGTAGCCCTGAATATAACATTACATGCACATGTTGGACGGTTGGGTGTAGGCTCCAGGCATCAAGCAATCATGCTTTTGATATCTATGAAAGTAGAACTACGCGTGACACTACAATCATTTATAATTAAATGTAATTTAAAAAGCTTTTGATAGAAGTACTGTATAAGAAATGCATAATTAATATATATTTATGACTACAAATACTACTAATTATATTCACCACACTATTATTATTATTTTATTGTTTCTCTTCAAATGTATGAAACGTGGATACAGAGAGGGCATATTGCTAGTCCTCTGGCCTGGTTGCTTGATATTCACTTCATTACCTCCTGTGCTGCGTAAAAGCCATGACCTGGAGTCCAAAGACTGCCAACACTGCAACAAACCAATTAAGGCAGCAGGTCCACCATGCGGGAGTTCATTTGCCAGACCCTGCAGTATTGCAGCTGCATGCTCACATACTTGTGCATTTCAGTTGTATGGCCCGCTTGCCATTTCTGTGCTCTCAAATTTCGGTTCTGCTGTATTTTGTGTTGGTTGAATACGCTGGTATTTGTGCTCTGCCTTGCCTTTCAGGTGTATGTCCTTGTATTTCAGTTGCAAAACCAAAGGGGATGATGGACGGAGTGTTGAACATTGCAAGCACTCACCCCCAGTCAACTGATCTGGGTTTAATCCATCATCATTCTTTAGCTCACTCCGCCACCCCAGTTCAGACATGGCCATATGCAAATCAGTCTGACCCTGTGCCTCATGGGAACAGTCCAGCCCGAACTGCCAAGCCATGTCTTCCCTGGACCGGAAACAAGCATCCTGGGACCGGTTTCTGGCTTACAGCCATCATCAGCCAGGCTATCTTGAATGCAGTGGCAAAGTGAGCAAGGGACCCACGTCTGGGCATACCCTGCCAACTTAGGGCGAACATAGCAAAACCAAAGGGGATGATGGACGGAGTGTTGAACATTGCAAGCACTCACCCCCAGTCAACTGATCTGGGTTTAATCCATCATCATTCTTTAGCTCACTCCGCCACCCCAGTTCAGACATGGCCATATGCAAATCAGTCTGACCCTGTGCCTCATGGGAACAGTCCAGCCCGAACTGCCAAGCCATGTCTTCCCTGGACCGGAAACAAGCATCCTGGGACCGGTTTCTGGCTTACAGCCATCATCAGCCAGGCTATCTTGAATCCAGTGGCAAAGTGTGCAAGGGACCCACGTCTGGGCATACCCTGCCAACTTAGGGCGAACATAGCAAAACCAAAGGGGATGATGGACGGAGTGTTGAACATTGCAAGCACTCACCCCCAGTCAACTGATCTGGGTTTAATCCATCATCATTCTTTAGCTCACTCCGCAACCCCAGTTTAGACATGGCCATATGCAAATCAGTCTGACCCTGTACCTCATGGGAACAGTCCAGCCCGAACTGCCAAGCCATGTCTTCCCTGGACCGGAAACAAGCACCCTGGGACCGGTTTCTGGCTTACAGCCATCATCAGCCAGGCTATCTTGAATCCAGTGGCAAAGTGAGCAAGGGACCCACGTCTGGGCATACCCTGCCAACTTAGGGCGAACATAGCAAAACCAAAGGGGATGATGGACGGAGTGTTGAACATTGCAAGCACTCAGGGACCGAACCACAGGACTTGAGCCACAGGAAATGAGTGACATGCCGAATGAGCCATAAGGAATGGGCCACGCAGGGTACGCGCCACACTGGAATGCGCCACATAGAATGGGCAACGGGGAATAAGACATAGTGAGCTAAAGAATGATGATGGATTAAACCCAGATCAGCTGACTGGTGGTGAGTGCTTGCAATGTTCAACACTCCGTCCATCATCCCCTTTGGTTTTGCATTGTTCGCCCTAAGTTGGCAGGGTATGCCCAGACGTGGGTCCCTTGCTCACTTTGCCACTGGATTCAAGATAGCCTGGCTGATGAGGGCTGTGAGCCCTAAACCGGTCCCAGGATGCTTGTTTCCGGTCCAGGGAAGACATGGCTTGGCAGATCGGGCTGGACTGTTCCCATGAGGCACAGGGTCAGACTGATTTGCATATGGCCATGTCTGAACTGGGGTGGCGGAGTGAGCTAAAGAATGATGATGGATTAAACCCAGATCAGTTGACTGGGGGTGAGTGCTTGCAATGTTCAACACTCCGACTGGATTCAAGATAGCCTGGCTGATGAGGGCTGTGAGCCCGAAACCGGTCCCAGTATGCTTGTTTCCGGTCCAGGGAAGACATGGCTTGACAGTTCGGGCTGGACTGTTCCCATGAGGCACAGGGTCAGACTGATTTGCATATGGCCATGTCTGAACTGGGGTGGCGGAGTGAGCTAAAGAATGATGATGGATTAAACCCAGATCAGTTGACTGGGGGTGAGTGCTTGCAATGTTCAACACTCCGTCCATCACCCCTTTGGTTTTGCATTGTTCGCCCTAATTTGGCAGGGTATGCCCAGACGTGGGTCCCTTGCTCACTTTGCCACTGGATTCAAGATAGCCTGGCTGATGACGGCTGTAAGCCAGAAACCGGTCCCAGGATGCTTGTTTCCGGTCCAGGGAAGACATGGCTTGGCAGTTCGGGCTGGACTGTTCCCATGAGGCACAGGGTCAGACTGATTTGCATATGGCCATGTCTGAACTGGGGTGGTGGAGTGAGCTAAAGAATGATGATGGATTAAACCCAGATCAGTTGACTGGGGGTGAGTGCTTGCAATGTTCAACACTCCGTCCATCATCCCCTTTGGTTTTGCTATGTTCGCCCTAAGTTGGCAGGGTATGCCCAGACGTGGGTCCCTTGCTCACTTTGCCACTGGATTCAAGATAGCCTGGCTGATGAACTGGGGTGGCGGAGTGAGCTAAAGAATGATGATGGATTAAACCCAGATCAGTTGACTGGGGGCGAGTGCTTGCAATGTTCAACACTCCGTCCATCATCCCCTTTGGTTTTGTCTTGTATTTCAGTTCCCTTTTCCGTGATTTCAGTTGTATGCTCCAGTGGTGTGCTCTTCAGTTGTGTGCTCTAGTATGTGAGTGCTGTGCTCTGGTACTTCTGCTCTGTGCTCCTGTATCTGAGTTCTGTACTCTGTTTCATCTGCATGATCTAACCAAAGGTCTGCAAAGAGGGTGTTTTACCATTTCAGTTGTTTTTCAGCATTTAAAGTCAGCCCCGCCTAACAAGGTTAGGCTCCTCTGCAGAACTTTAATGAAAGAGAAACATCATGATGTCAGGAGATTACCTCAGTGAAATTGGCACTGCGCTGATTAACTGAAAAGAGATCACCTCAATGAAAAATTGATTAGCATTTTACCGCTAAATGAAGATTGAAAAAACAAAATTAAAGGTCCAAGTACTAGGTCTACCACAGTGCAACGGGTCCTTCTAGAATGTAGCTGTGAAACATTCTCTGCGGCTTTGATTGAATGCTACCACACTATGCGTCTATGACTACAAAGGCAAACTTGCCATCTACAACACTGACCAGATGACACTCTTTGCAAAAGACCTTGGCGCCATGCTGATAATGCCTGAATGGCAATAGCCTTCATACAGTTACAGTTTCAATGGTATTTTGGTTGCATTTTCCTGTACTGAAGTTTCATGTTCTTCTGTTTTTTCAGCTCTATGCTCTGGTGCTTCTGGTATACATGATCTGATATTTGTGTTGTGTGCTCTCAAATTTCAGTTGGATGCAAATGCGTAACATCCGACTGGTTCAACTTTTGGATATTTTTAAGGACCTGGTTAAAGAGAATATTTTTGCCTATCCTGGGGATATGGTGGTCAGTTAAGATGGGTTCTCCAAAGGGCTCACGTGAAAGGGTGGGTTGCTAGGGAGACATTGGCTTCATCTAGTCCCAACCCCACCCTTCTGCTTCAAGGACATGTGTCAAAGCTTACGTTTTACAGGCATTTGGCCTTCAGTGGTTTTATATACTGGGGATTGAGACCAGTTAGGTTTTTATGGGGAAGGGACACCTTCTCCAAGGAACAGGATTCCGTGGGAGGCACATTATGTGAGCACCAATTACATCATTGACACCATACAAGCATGTTGGCACTTTACGCGTAAACTTGATCAGTTAGCCTACTCAATAGAAAGTTTACAGTTTGCACCGGCACTTTATGTGTTTCCATGATGTCATAAACCCCACTGCTTTGTGCGGGTTTCAGTTATATTAAAAGATCTGCCAAGCATCTCGACATTTTTATGGGTTTACTTGATTGGTTAACCTAATCAAGATACTACTTACATTTAAGCATTTGGCACTTTATGCACCTTTTGGCACATTGGGGTAACCATCAGGTAGCCCTGCAAAGGGAGGCAGCTTAGCACTTTATGCACGGTAGGCACTTTGGGCTCACAACAGCGGAGGCACTCTGGGCAAGCGGAATTGGACATGTATTTTACGTTATTATTATTGAGTATCTGTACATTGGTTTTTATTGGCTGTAATGCTCATTGTATATTTTAATAATGTTTATGATTTTAATTGACTGATAAAGTAACTTTTGACTGACTGAATTGGATGCTCTTTTTTTTTTAGTTGTATGCAGTGTTAGTTCCGCTGTGTGCTCTGTTGTTTCAATTTTGATTATATTCTTCCGTATATCAGTTGCATTCACTGGTATTTTACTGGTATGCTCTGATGTTTCATTTGTATGCTCTTGTAGTTCAGCTCAGTTATATGCTGTATTATTTCCGTTGCATTCTGCGGTATTTCTCTTTTATGCTGTCTTTTTTTGAGTTCTGTTCTCTGATATTTCAGTTCTTAGCTCACATATTTCAGCAGTGTACAATGGTATTTCTGTTGTTTGCTGTATTACTTCAGTGGGTCGCTGTACTATTTCAGTTGTATGCATCAGTATTTCAGAGTTTTGAACTGACATTTACATTTTATGCCCTGTATTTCTGTTGTATGATCTCGTATTTTCTTTGTGTTCTCTGATGTTTCAGTTTATGCCTATGTTTTTGGGCTTTGTGCTCCAGGATATTATTATTTCAGTTGTATGTTCTGGTAATTACGTTTTATGCTCATAGGGTTTGGTTCTACACTGTTTTATTCTGTTGTCCCTTCTTTAATTTCAGTTGCATTTTCTGCAATTTCAGCTACAAGCTCTTGTATTTCAGTT